>LR738712.1:191401760-191432629 GCA_902687465.1 Secale cereale | reverse complement strand
CCCCCCCCCGGCTGCCCTTCGGGCGCAAGGTAGGTTCTGGAATGCTGATTTTTTATATGATTTTTCTGGATTTTTTCTGGCAGTTCTCGTAACGTGAAAACATGAAATACAAAAATAGCCGAAAACAGAAACTGGCACTGGGGTGCACTGGATTAGTAGGTTAGTCCAAATATGATCAAAAGTGTATGGAAGTGTATGAATATCATAGCAATATCACCCAAAAGTGGCATGGAGCAAGCAGAATTTATAGATACGTTTTGGACGTATCAACATCCCCAAGCTTAATTCCTGCTCGTCCTCGAGTAGGTAAATTATAACAAGAATAATTTATGTGGTGACATGCTATTAACCATATAGGACTTATTCATAGTCATATGACAAAAGCTTACTGAGACAATGATTCTATACTAATTAAGTTGCCTCATGAGAAAATCACAAATGACTGAAAGTTTTACAACATGACATTGAAGCATAAAAAATATTTGCAATGAACATGATGTGCAAATATGATAAAGTGATATCTAGCTTGCCCCCTTTAGTGATGCAAAACATAAATGCAGGGGCACCTTCAAGGTTTAAGTGATGACTAGATACAATGATTTCAAAGTAAACGATATCACAATCATGCAAAAGACAATGCTACTTTGGGACAATGCACATTACACTCAGAATGACAATCATGCTCTCAGTAGTTGGTGCTTTAAAAAGAAGGTGGAGACTCAAAAAGTAAAAGAATGGTTATGTGCTAGAGCTTTTTATTTTGAAAACATAGAAGCAATTTTGTCAACGGTAGTAGTACTTCATATGTGTCATGCATAAGACATCCTATAAGTTGCAGGCCTCATGCATCGAATACCAATAGTGCTCGCACCTTGTCCTAATTAGCTCGGATTTCCATGGGTTATCATAGCATTACATATGTTTTAACCAAGTGTCACAAAGGGGTACCTCTATGCCACCTGTATAAAGGTCCAAGGAGATAAATCGCATTTGATTTCTCGTTTTTGATAGATCTCAACTTGAGGACATCCATACCGGGACAACATAGAAAATAGATGATGGACTCTTCTTTAATGCATAAGCATATTCTCATAAGAGATTGAGGATTAATGTCCAAGCTAAAACTTCCACCATGATGCATGGCTTTGGTTGGCGGCCCAATGTTCTTCTCTAACAATATGCATACTCATTCAACCCATGGCAAATCACCCTTACTTCAGACAAGACGAACATGCATAGCAACTCACATGATATTCAACAAAAGTGTGACAGTTGATGGCGTCCCCAGAAACATGGTTACCGCTCAGCAAGCAACTCATAAGAAATAAAATACATAGGCAACATATTCTTTACCACAATAGTTTTTAAGCTACTTTCCCATGAGCTATGTATTGCAAGGTTAGTCTGCTCAGTACAGGTGGAGGTTAGCAAAAGACTGGGAGCGACCAACTAAGAGAGCAATGACGGTCATAATCATGCAGAGCGACAAAGCAATATTGAATCAGGCATGGTAGTTATATCGCTACTCAGAAATAAAAGATCATCAAGGCTTGACTTTACAGTCTCAAATATGCGTGAGCATACGCCAAGTCAATCAAAATAAATTCTCGAAGGAAGATATTACTAAACCATACCACATCATTGGCAAACAAATCAAGTTGGTACTCCAATGACACATTGGGAATCCCTCAGCTATTTGAGACTAACCATAAGAAACCTGAACTACTAAGCACCATTATGCACGTAGCATATTTATCATAGACATACTAACCAATGCAACGGAAGCAAACTCTCTTAATAAGATAAGCATGATAATTAAAGAGAGTTCAAGCAACCAACTAAACAAAAGCTCTTTGAAAAGATAAGCATGAATACTAAGAGCAGAGCATGATAGTAGCTATTTAAAAGACAAAGAACACACACAGCAAGGATAGACATGAAAATTCTATGTTATGTTCTATGTAGAAGTGGAGCATGTTTCTCTCCCACATAAAGAACGCTGAGTTCCGACTCGTTATGAAAAACTAAAAAGAAAACTAAAAGCAAGACGCTCCAAGCATAGCACATAACACATGAAGTGATAAAAATATAGCGAAACGAAAGACGAACTGATAATGTTGATGGAGAAGGGGATGCACGGGGGCATCCCCAAGCTTAGACGCTTGAGTCTCCTTGAATGTTTCTTGGGGGTGCACGGGGGATCCCCAAGCTTGAGCGCTTGACACTCCTGAATCTTTTTATCATCTTCCCTCGCACACTTGAAAACTCCCTTCATACATAACTCATCATAATCTGATTAGCGAGGTTAGTACACTTAATAAAATAATTATACCTTGCTGGAAATAAAGATATTCTTGAAGTTCTAGTGTTTCTCAAGATTGCCAAAAGGTTTTTTTTGCAAAGAAGAAGCAAGCTCTTGATTTGCAAAATGAAGGAAAGGCAAAACAGGACAGAATCTGTGAAAAACAGAACAGCAAGTAGTAATTGATTTGTTCGGGGCACTTCTGCAACTCAAATCAAAAAACGCAGAACAGACGCACGAAAGACAATTATATAGAGAATGCTGTAGAAAAAATTCAGACCAAAAAGATGATCTGCTGATTTTATAAGAATTTTTCTATCCAAGGACAGAATCTGTTTCCTGGACAGCACCTCACAACTTTTGAACTTTCTAGCAATCAGAGGCTATACTTGGCACAAATATGAAAAGTAAAGATACAATGATGATGCTACTGTAGTAAACAACATAAAGACACAACAAAAGCAAAAAAATTATTCATGTGGGCTGCCTCCCAAAAGCGCTTTCTTTTATGCCTTTAAGCTAGGCATAATGCATAGAGGTCAAGTTTTATCAAGAGTAAAAGAATAGCTAGCCCGTACAACGGACTCAAAAGGTAACTTGATCTTCTTTCGAGGGAAGTGTTCCATCCCTTTCTTGAGAGGAAACTGAAATTTTATATTACCCTCTTTCATGTCAATGATAGCACCAACGGTGCGTAAAAATGGACGTCCCAAAATAATTGGACATGAAGGATCACATTCAATATCCATAATAGTAAAATCAACGGGAACATAATTGTCATTGACGATGATAAGAACATCGTCGATCCTCCCCAAAGGTTTCTTTATGGAAGAACCAACGAGACGAACACCAAAAGAACAAGAATCATAAGGTTTCAATTTAAGCATATCATATAGTCTTTTGGGCATAATAGAAGTACTGGCTACAATATCACATAAAGCATAGCATGAGAAGTTGTTTATCTTAATTTTAATCATAGGATCCCAACCATCTTCTAGCTTTCTAGGTATGGAGGCTTCTACTCTAAGTTTCTCCTCCCTAGCTTTGATAAGAGCATTAGTGACGTGCTCTGTGAAGGCAAGATTAAGCGTGCTAGTGTGGGGATCTTTGGCCATTGCTTGTAGAAAGGTGACAACTTCTGAAATACTACAATTATCAAAATCAATTATATCATTAGTGGGCAGAATTGTAGTGTCATCCTCTTTGTTTGAATCGCTCTCTATTATAAGAGTTTGAACATCTTCCCAAGTTTGGGGAAGCTTAGGAGCAATTTTAAACTGAGGCTCATACTCTTTTCCTGGAAGACCATGCCATGGGCATAACCCTCCGTCAAGACTAATATAATCACAAGGTTTATTACTTTTGTAGATCCCGATAGTGGTAATTGGGGTAATAAAAGAAGGGGTGTACTCCTCCCATTTAGTGTTTTTGGTAGAACCCATAATAGCAAGCAAGCAAGATAACTATTTTTGTGTTTTTCAATAAAAAGGTACTAAAGCAAAAACTGAAAGGTAAACTAACAAGACTAAAAAGCAAAGGTAAAAGATAGCATGCAACTCCCATATCCTGAAGAGTGGAGTCCCCGGCAACGGCGCCAGAAAATACTCCATGATGGGCCTCTAACCCCTCGTTGGTTACCCCAAGTGGAAGGTGAAAGATGCAGTGTTGTGGAAGTGTTTTCCCTTAGCAAAGATGCCAAGGATCGAATCCCCAGAGACTCCTAGGTTCAACAGGTAGGTGTCAACTGCTAACGCCGCAAATTAGCAATCAACGTGGACCTGCACACAGATACAAATAACTTTGCTCCCAACGAGTACAGAGAGGTTGTCAATCCCTCCGGCCTTGTAGTTCGCAAAGGATTAAAAGCAATGATAGTAGTGATAGATAATGTTTGCAATAGTAAGTAAAAGCGAAAAGTAAATAGAGGATGTGATCAATGATGGTAATATGGACCGGAGTCTCATGATGTTCACTAGTGATGTCGCTCTCCCAAAAGACGATAAAACAGCTATGTGAGGTAAACGAATTACAGCTGGGCAATTGACAGGACCACGAACGCAAACCAATGCTGATTACATTGCAAGAAAGGTTGAGGTTCAAAGCATGGGCGGTACGCCAAAGTAAGTAGACCGAAATCCATCAATATCTACTACTAATCATCCACCTTGAGATATCTATCCAGAACATCTCGCTGGTATTAAGTTGCGAGTCCCACCCATAGTGTAAACTCAATGCAACAGACAACTGCATTAAAAGAACTTTGCGTAAAGTAAACAATCATTGCACCCGCGGGCACAAGCACCGTTGTTTTCCCCCTTGTGGCAACAGCACATCCCCTAGACTCATGTTTCTGTCACTCAAGCTAGTCATCGAGGGGCATGAACCCACAATCGAGCATAACGTTCCCTCTTGGAATCACTACGTATTACTTGGCCAAAGCAATAAATAACAACGGAGAACATGCAAGAATTACTTATGAACATAAATATAAAAGAGGTAGATCAAATATATTACTCAAGATCAATCTGAACATAATCTCATAATCCATCGGATCCCAGCAAACTCAACATAGCAACAGCATAAGGATTACATATGTGCCTCGATCATGTAGGGCAGCTCACGAGGACTAATTAGTGAAGCACAAGAACGGGAGGAGAACATCACATAGCTACTGGTCATGGACTCATGGTACAAGGGAGACTACTCACAACTCATCCGGGAGGCGTCCATGGTGGTGGAGAAGCTCCCGGCGGTGATCCTCCCCTCCGGCAGGATGCCGGGAAGAGTTCTCCTGGTGCTCCCGATCTTGGAAGCGGCGGCGGCGGCGGAACAGAGATGAGATCGCGAAAAAGAGTTCCCGTCCTGAGGGTTTCGAAGGACGCTCTAAATATATGCCGAAGGGGGGACCAGACGGGCTTCGGGGGGCCCAGGCGCCCCCCCCCCCCCAGCGCGGCCCGGGGGGGGCGCGCCGCCAGGGCGCCTGGAGCCCTGGTGCCCCCCCCCCGGCTGCCCTTGGGGCGCAAGGTAGGTTCTGGAACGTTGATTTTTTATATGATTTTTCTAGATTTTTCCTGGCAGTTCTCGTAACGTGAAAACCTGAAATACAAAAACAGCCGAAAACAGAAACTGGCACCGGGGTGCACTGGATTAGTAGGTTAGTCCAAATATGATCAAAAGTGTATGGAAGTGTATGAATATCATAGCAATATCACCCAAAAGTGGCATGGAGCAAGCAGAAATTATAGATACGTTTTGGACGTATCACGGGCCCGTCGGCGGGGATGTGGGCGCGGGGTGGTCGGCCAGTGAGGAGCTGCCACGTGACGGTGGGAGGTGGAGCGGACACGTCCGACGGCGGGGTGGACATGTCCGACGCGCGGAGGAGGAAGAAGCTATGGTTTCGTTGCGAATTTGGACGGGGGAGACTCTTTTATAGGTAGAGGGAGCTAGGAGAGTCCAAATGAGGAGCGGTTTTCGGCCACGCGATCACGATCCAATGACCGAGAGCATGGAGGTGGTTAGGATGGGCTTTGGGCTGTTGTGAAAGGGGTGTTGGGCCAAAAGAGAAAGGCTTCCGGTGGTTAACACGGTTAACCGTTGGGCTATCAAATGAACTCCGGATGCGACGAAACTTGACACGCGGTGTACCTATGCTATAATAAGACCACACGACAAGTTTCATCCCATTCCGAGAACATTTTCCGGCCACTCATAAAATAAATATACGGAGGTGTTGCGGGCGCGTGCAAGTGTGTCTAGGCTCAGAACGAACAACGGAGAGAACGGGCGGACTCAGACGAATGCATGTTTTGAAAACATGATGATGCAACACACATGATGACATGGCAAGATGCAACACGCAAGCAGATGACACGGCAACGGCAACGAATAACTGGCTGACACCTGGCGCATCGGTCTCGGGGTGTCACACCCACCCTCGTGGTGGCGTCGGGACTCCCCTGGTCCATCTCCGATACTCCTTGGGCTTCTTCTGGTCCAAAAATAACCTCTGTTGTGTTTCAGGTCAATTGGGCTCCGTTGGTATTCCTTTTCTGCGATACTCAAAAACAAGGAAAAAACAGAAACTGGCACTGGGCTCTGGGTTAATAGGTTAGTCCCAAAAATCATATAAAAGTGTATATTAAAGCCCATTAAACATCCAAAACAGATAATATAATAGCATGGAACAATCAAAAATTATAGATACGTTGGATACATATCACCCATCATCTAATTACTACTCCATAATGCATTCCCTTTGGCCCAAAGATGGTGAAGTGTCATGTAGTCGACGTTCATTTAAAACCACTAAGGGAATCAACAACATACATATCATCAAAATATTAGACGAATACCAAATTCAAATAATTAATTATGACAAGACTTCTCCCATGTCATCAAGAACAAAAGTAACTACTCACAAAACATATTCATGCTCAAGATCAGAGGGGTACTGAAAGGTATAATAGATTTGAACATATGATCTTCCACCAAATAAACCAACTAGCATCAACTAAAAGATGTAATCAACACTACTAGCAACCCACAAGTACCAATCTCAGGTTTTGATACAAATACTAAATACAAGGGATGAACTAGGCTTTGAGATGAGATGGTTCCATTGAAGATGTTGATAAAGATTGGCCCTCCCACGATGAGCTGGTTGTTGGTGATGATGGTGGCTTCAATTTTTCACCTCCCGGAGGGAAGTATCCCTGGCAGAATCATTCCATCGGAGTGCAAAAGTGCTACTGTCAAGTTCCGCCTTGAGACGGCGAAGCTCCGTCCCGAAAGTCCTCTCCTTATTTTATTTTCTAGGGAAAATGGGCTTTTGTACATGAAGATGGGCACCGAGGGTTGGCCAGGGGCCCACCACCCACCATGGCGTGCCTTGGGGGTGCAGGCACGTCCTGGTGCCTTGTGGGCACCTGGGTTGCCCCCTCTGGTACTTCTTTTCTCAAGTATTTTTTATTTATTCCAAAATAAATCTCCGTAAAATTTGAACTCATTTGGAGATCTGTAGAATAGGTATCTCCGGCATAGCTTTTTCAGGTCCGGAATTCCAGATGCCGGTAATCTCCCTCTTTGCGTAAACCTTGCATATTATGTGAGAGAAGGCATTAGAATTGCTCCACATGGTGTTATATTGATTGAAAAATCAATAAATAACAGTAGGAAAACATGATTAAAACTGGACATATCAAACTGACATGTGGCATCCACCATAATGGGTCGCCGTTAATTGTCGGGTCCGGTTTTGGATCCTATAACCCGCTAACAGCCATGACCAATGGCGATTTTCCACGTGTAAAATTTTCATTGGCCGAAGGAACCATGTGTCAGCTCCGCGTAGGGACAGACATCAACCGTCCAATGGACAAGAGGCGCCTATGATACATCAACACATGGCACGGCCAAGAAATGGCCCATTTAGGTTAAAAAAGGATGCCCATTTGAATTGGCCAAAAGTTAACGGGCCATCCCATCAAAAGCCTGTTAACGGCCTACTCGTGTATAGCCCATTCACGGCCTATTATGGCCTTTCCGAATTCGGCCCAGTAGCGTCATGTGGGTCATCCAATATGATTCTAGTCCATTGTCACTTTTGGCCCATGACGTCTTTCGGACCATATGAGGCCTTTTGTATCTTTGGGCCCTTTAATGGCCAGTTGTGAATCTGGCCCATAATGAACAGTAAGTTGTTTTATACCCATTAACGACCCATTACTCAGTTGGACCGTTTCTAGCCGTATTATCTTTCGGCCTTCTAAGAGCCCATTTATTATTGGGCTCATTTCTAGCCCTATATTGCATACGGTCTTTTACTGGCATGTTCCCTTGATGCGCCAAATTTAGCATGTGGTTACAGCCGGCCTGTGTGTGGCTCGTTAACAAATTGGGGCCCATTAACGACCCGTTAGGCCCGTCGATAGATTTAAGCATGTGATGTCGTACGACATATTACCGGCCCATAATGACCTGAGCCCACAATCATTCGGTTTTGATTCTGGATTCATATCCAAGTTACATTGATCAAGAACATGTTGGGAAGAATTCACATAAAAAATTCTCTTGTTATTATTTACGTACTCGAGGATGAGTAGGAATTAAGCTCGGTGATGCTGATACGTCTCCAATGTATCTATAATTGTTTATTGTTTCATTCTATTATATTATCGCTTTTGTATGCTTTGCATGCCATTTTATATTATTTTTATGGACACCTATTAACTTGGGGCCTAGTGATGGTTCTTGTTTTCTACATGTTTTTAGTTTCGCATAAAAACCATACCAAACGAAGTCCAAACATATGAAACCTACGGTGATTTTTATAGAACATAAGGGCCCCTAGAATCTTTGCGGGGAGACCAAAAGTCGCACAAGGGAGCCACAAAGCTCACACGGCACACCTACGGGGTAGACGTGTGATGCAAGATCGTGGGCCCCACATGGCTCCTTTTTACCTAATTCCCGGCATATAAATTCCACAATATTCCAAAACCACAGAGAGAGATCCGAAACAACTCTTCCGTCGCCGCAAGCCTATATTATTACGTGAACCCTCTGGAGGCCTTTTCCGGTACTCTGTCGAAGGACGAAAACCATTGGGGAAGCAATCTTCATCAACCTTGCAGCCTCCATGAAGGCCCACAAGTATAGGGGATCAATTTTAGTCCTTTCGATAAGAGTGTCGAACCCAGTGAGGAGCAGAAGGAAATGACAAGCTGTTATCAGCAAGGTAATTTCTACAAGCACTGAAATTATTGGTAGCAAGTTGTTTGATAACAAGATAATTTGTAGCAAGTAACAAGTAGAAATAGTAACAATGTGTGCAACAAGATATCCCAATCAATCTGTGGCAAAGGACAGGCAGGAACATTCTCTTATAATAAGCAAAGCGTTCTTGAGGACACACGAGAATTTCATCTAGTCACTTTCATCATCTTGCTTTGATTCGCGTTCGCTACTTTGATAATTTGATATGTGGGTGGATCGGTGCTTGGGTGTTGTTCTTACTTGAAAAATCCTCCTACTTATGATTAACCCCACTTGCAAGCATCTGCAACTACTACAAGAAGAATTAAGATAAAATCTAACCATAGCATTAAACATGTGGATCCAAATCAGCCTCTTACGGAATAGCGCATAAACTAAATTTAAGCTTCTGTCACTGATACGTCCAAAATGCATCACTATTTTGTATCATAATTTATCCTTATTCATTGATATATTTCACGTTACGGTGATGTTCTTATGTTGTTTTGGTCTATTTTACACAGTTTGCAAACTTTCCGATGCCGAAGCAGCAGACGCGGGATTCAGCAGTAAAAAGTGGACACTGAGTTGCTGAAGAAGAATAGCTCCAAATTACCTGAAAATTGACGGGAGATATTTTTCAGACGGATCACGAAGGCACGCGAAAGGGCAACCAGAGGGGGGCCACAGGGTGCCCAGGCGCCCTGGGGGCGCCCCCCCCTGGCCGCGCCGGGGGGGCGCCTGGAGCCCCTGGCACACCTCTGGCCGCCCCCTTTTGCATATATGCTCTCCGTTATCCAAAAACCCTAAGGACGGGAATTTTTACGGAGTTCCGCCGCCGCTCCGTGGCGGAAACCTACAGAGAAGAAAAAGCCATCTCCGGCGGGCAGATTCCGCCGGGGAGATCACCTCCCGGAAGGGGAGATCGTCGCCATCGTCATCACCATCGTCACGGGCATCATCGAGATCATCATCAACATCATCCCCAACACCAGCACCATCTCCATCTTCATCCAAATCTCATCTTACAATCGCAACTTGTGTTGTAACTCATACTACCTATCCTCTCTACTCCATCGGTGTTGATTACTACTTTGTGGTGAATGCTATTGCGTTTTGTTGGAGAAATGTTATTATGTCCAGATTGTTTATCACCTATTTATCCCCACTGATCATGATCTCCTTTATGTCTCGTGAGTAGTTACCTTAGTTCTTGAGGACATGGGGAAAGTCTTGTTGTTAGTAGTCATATGCTGTTGAAGTAATATGTGTTGTTTGATACTTAAGTTGCATTGTCATTCTACTAGTGGTGTTGTGTGAGTCGAACACCCAACACTTCGCCTTATTAAGGACCTAGGAGAATACATTGTGTATAAAGAATGCTTATGGTGGGTTGCCGGAGTGACAGAAACCTGAACCCCAGTTCGCACGCTTTTGCATAAGGGAATAATGGATCCTCGATCGTATTGCTATGGTTAGGCTTTTGCCTTAAATTCTATCTTGTATTTGCGGATGCTTGCAAGGTGTTTAATCATAAGAGTGCACTCATCTTAGTCTAGAGAGTGTACTAGCATAGATCCACCCACTCAACACTTATCAACAAATAACATAGTATCAATACGGAATATGGTGAAAGCACATGACTACCTCTCCCGTGTGTCCTCAGGAACGCTTTAGTCTTTATAAGTTCAGCTGCTAGGCCTCTCCTTTGCTAAGAAAGGATTGGGCCACTTGCTACTCTCAGTGCCTTTTACATTGCTTGCTTTTACTTTCCTGTTACTTATATCGAGAAACCCCTAAAAAGTTATCTTTCAGTGCTTGCAGTGATTTCTTGCTCAGAATCGCTTATCAATACCTTCTGCTCCTCGTTGGGTTCGACACTCTTACTTATCGAAAATGCTGCAATAGATCCCTTACGGTTGAGGGTCATCAAGTACCGTTTTCTGGCGCCGTTGCCGGGGAGCGTAGCGCTATTGGTAAAGTGAAACTGGTAATGAAGTTTTTATAATTCTGTTTTTGTTTTTGCTATTACTGCTCTTTGTCCTTATGGATAACCCTGTTATTGGAGCGTTGCTTGCGGGAAGACGCCCCACACCTGTGGTGGTTGATCCTCCCCCTACTGAAATTGTGCCTTATAAAATACCAGCTGGCATTATCGATTATATTTTGGCTAATCGTTATGCAGGAGACAAACATCCCGGTGAACACTTGCTATATATGTCACAACTAAGTTCATTATTTAAGCTCTCAGGTGTATCGAGGGAGTTTGTCATGAGAAAATTGTTTGCCGTATCACTTATAGATAAAGCTTCGGATTGGTATAGGCTTCTCGATAACTCACACTTGCTTGACTGGCAGGAGCTTATGTCTCTCTTTTATACTAAGTTTTATCCTCTTCATGAAATTCATCGAGACATGAACTATATCTATAACTTTAGGTCTCGTGACGGAGAAAGCATTGCTCAAGCTTGGGGGAGATTGAAGTCCCTAATGATCGAATGCCCTATTCATAAGCTTCCCAAGGAAATTATACTTACAAATTTGTATGCCAGGCTTTCTCGTCAGGATAAGGAGATGCTAGATTCCTCCTCTAGTGGGGTATTTCAGAAGAAGAGTGTTGAAGAAAGGTGGGATCTCATTGAAAGGATCCAGAGGAATACCGAAGATTGGGAAATTGATAAAGGTATTGAACCCGCTATAAATTATGAACATGATTATATTGAGAGCTATGTGAAAACTGATTACTTCAATACTTTTTGCTCTAAGATTGGTCTTGATTCCCATCTAGTGATTGATTTCTGTAAGAATTTTGCCTCTCACGTTGATTCTTCTAAAAAGAAGAGAGACCAGCACCATGAACCTTTTAAAGAGCCACCTATTGATATTTATGTTGCTGACCCCATTTTGCCTGCAGTTATATATGAACAGCCTCCTTTTCCCACGAGGATAAGGGGGCACTCTCTTGTGACAGGCATAATAAATAAAAGTGAGAGAAGAGTTGATGAGCATGAGGACCAGATCAGGGTCGATCCTCAAGTTGCATTGATTAAAGACCTTGCTACTAATGATGTTTTGGATTCCAATATAATTTTTTGTGCTGTTTCCACTAACCTTGTCACAGCCAAGAATAAAGGCTCAATTTCAGGTACTCCAGTGGTATCTGTTAAAATAGGAGATCACAATTATTATGGGCTATGCGATTTGGGATCGAGTGCAAGCGCTATCCCCTATTCACTTTATGAAGAAATCATCGGTGAGATTTCCCCTTGTGAACTTGAAGAAGTTGATGTTATCCTTCATCTTGCAAACAGAACAACTATCTCTCCTATCGGGATTGTGAGGGACGTTGAAGTCCTATGTGGAAAGGTAAAATACCCTACTGACTTTCTAGTACTTGGTTCAGAGAGGGACAATTTTTGTCCAATTATTTTTGGTAGACCTTTTCTTAGAACTTGTGGAGCTATAATAGATTGCAAGAAAGGTAAAGTTTTTGTTGAATTCGATGGTGAGCCATATGAATTAATTTTTCTAAGTTCTCTAAGCAGCCTCGTGGTACTGATTTACCTAGTGATGATAAAATTATTGAAAGTATTGCCTCTATTGCTATTCCCCCTAATGATCCTTTGCAGCAATACATGGAACACCACGAGAATGATTTGCATATGCAGGAAAGAAATGAACTAGATGAAATATTCTTGAGGCAGCCTGCTATCCTGAAGCACAACCTTCCGGTTGAACCTTTGGGAATTTTATCAAAACCGAAGGAAGACCCGGTGTTCGATCTTAAACCTCTTCCCGATACGCTCAAGTATGCTTATTTAGATGAAAAGAAAGTATATCCTGTTATTATCAATTCTAACCTTTCAGGATATGAAGAAGAGCGATTATTGGAAGTACTTCGTAAACACAGAGGCGCAATTGGCTATACCCTTGATGACCTTAAGGGGATTAGTCCATCTATCTGTCAACATACTATCAACCTTGAGCCTGATGCTAAACCGGTTGTTGATCATCAACGACGGTTGAACCCGAAGATGATGGATGTTGTGAGAACTGAGATTCTCAAGCTTCTGGCCGCGGGTATTATCTACCCTATAGCTGATAGTAAGTGGGTAAGTCCGGTACATTGTGTTCCTAAGAAAGGAGGTACAACTGTGGTTCCTAATGATAAAAATGAATTAATACCTCAAAGAATTATTATTGGATATAGAATGTGTATTGATTACAGGAAGTTTAACAAGGCAACCAGGAAGGATCACTACCCGTTGCCGTTCATCGACCAAATGCTTGAAAGGTTATCCAAAAATACCCACTTTTGTTATCTCGATGGTTATTCTGGCTTCTCTCAAATTCATGTTAACACTGCCGATCAAGAGAAGACCACTTTTACTTGTCCCTTTGGTACTTATGCTTACAGGCGTATGCCTTTTGGTTTATGTAATGCCCCTGCTACTTTTCAAAGGTGTATGTCTGCTATCTTTCATGGTTTCTGCGGGGATATTATGGAAGTCTTCATGGACGATTTCTCCGTCTATGGAACTTCTTTTGACCATTGTCTTCACAACCTTAATAAAGTTTTGCAGAGATGCGAGGAGACAAATTTGGTACTCAACTGGGAAAAGTGCCACTTCATGGTTAATGAAGGAATTGTTCTTGGTCACAAGATTTCCGAAAGGGGAATTGAAGTGGACAAAGCCAAGATCGAAGCTATTGAGAGGATGCCCTATCCAAGGGACATCAAAGTTATTCGCAGTTTCCTCGGTCATGCAGGTTTTTATAGAAGATTTATTAAAGACTTTTCTAAAACCTCAAGACCCCTCACTAATCTTCTCCAGAAGGACGTTCCTTTTGTATTTGATGAAAATTGTAAGGAAGCTTTTGAAGTCCTTAAGAAAGCTTTGATAACCGCTCCTATAGTACAACCACCTGACTGGAATTTACCTTTTGAGCTTATATGTGATGCAAGTGATTTTGCTGTTGGAGCTGTTTTAGGACAAAGAGTTGATAAGAAATTGAATGTTATACATTATGCTAGCAAAACTCTTGATAGTGCTCAAAGGAATTATGCTACTACCGAGAAGGAATTCTTAGCTGTAGTTTTTGCTTGTGATAAATTTAGACAGTATATTGTTGATTCCAAAGTTATTATTCATACTGATCATGCTGCCATTAAGTACCTTATGACAAAGAAGGATGCCAAGCCAAGGCTTATCAGATGGGTACTCCTTCTTCAAGAATTTGATTTGCAGATTGTTGATAGGAAAGGAGAAGACAATCCGGTAGCGGACAATCTTTCAAGGATGGAAGATATACCGCATGACCCCATCCCAGTCAACGATAGTTTTCCAGACGAGCCACTTGCCGTTGTAAAAGTACAATCTCTTTTCGACCCTTGGTATGCAGATTATGCTAATTTTATTGTTGCAAAGTATTTGCCTCCAGGTTTAACACTTCAGCAAAGGAAGAAGTTCTTTCATGATTTGAGGCACTACTTCTGGGATGACCCACATCTTTTCAAAGAAGGTCCCGACGGGATCGTGAGAAGATGCATTCCGGAACATGAGCAGAAGGACATTCTCAGACGGTGTCATGATAGTCCCTATGGAGGACATCATGCCGGTGAGAGGACTGCACATAAGGTTCTTCAATCAGGTTTTTATTGGCCTACTCTCTTTAAAGATGCTAGAAATTATGTTTTAGCCTATGATAAATGTCAGAGAGTTGGTAACATTAGTAGAAGGAATGAGAAGCCTATGAATTACTCACTAGTGATTGAACCTTTCGATTGTTGGGGTTTTGATTTTATGGGTCCTTTTCCTTCTTCGCACAAGTACACTCACATTTTAGTAGCTGTTGATTATGTGACCAAGTGGGTTGAAGCAATCCCCACTGAAAGTGCTGATCACAAGATATCTTTGAAAATGCTTAAAGATGTAATTTTTCCTAGGTTTGGTGTACCAAGGTATCTCATGACCGATGGAGGATCACACTTCATGCACGGAGCTTTTAGAAAAGCTTTGGCAAAATACGATGTTAATCATAGAATTGCTTCACCATATCATCCTCAAACTAGTGGGCAAGTTGAGCTCACCAATAGAGAGATTAAGTTGATCTTGCAGAAGACAGTAAACAGAAATAGAAAGGACTGGTCAAATAAGTTAGGAGATGCTTTGTGGGCATATAGAACTGCTTACAAAAACCCCATGGGCATGTCCCCCTATAAGATGGTGTATGGCAAGGCTTGCCATTTGCCATTAGAGTTAGAGCACAAAGCTTTCTGGGCTGTTAGAGAGCTTAATGCTGACCCAAAATTAGCTGGTGAGAAGCGTCTCATGAACTTGACTTCTCTAGATGAATGGAGAAGTGAAGCTTACGAGAGCGCTAAAATGTTCAAGGAAAAGGTAAAAAAGTGGCATGATAGGAAGATTCTGAAACGTGAATTTAATGTTGGTGATAAAGTTTTGTTGTTTAGATCCCGTTTCAGGTTTTCTCCAGGTAAACTACTTTCCAGGTGGGAAGGACCATTTCATATTGAAGAAGTTTATCAGTCTGGTGCAATTAAGATTAATAATTTTGAAGGCACCAAACCTCAAGTTGTGAATGGGCAAAGACTTAAACATTACATAGCAGGAGACCCTGTCAATGTTGATGTGAATATAATATACACAACAACTCACGAAGAACATGTTGCAGCCCTGTTTCAGACGCCAGCAGAAGCAGAATAAAGAAAAGGTATGTAGTACGGTAAGGAAACATCGCGAACCGCCATAAAAGTTCCGTATTACGAGTTTTTGCAAAATTAGTAAAATTCTGAGCCTAAGTGGAGCCGGAGACGACCTCCAGGGGGTCCAGGCGCCCCCCTGGCGCGCCCCACCTCCTGGCCGCGCCGGGAGGCCGCCTGGACACCCGGGAGTCCGTCTCCGACCCCGCTTTGGTCCGTTACCTTCCTTTCTGTGCATAAATTTTTCCTGTATATTTTCCCGGATTTTTCCGCCAACGTATCTTGCGATTTCGCGTGTTTTCTCTTCGATCTGTTTCTGCCAGGGAATCTTTCAGCTGAATTTAGGTGCCATGGCTTCTCCAAGCTCCCCCAAGGACGAGTTCATCGTCAACGTCATCAACCCTTACCTCATTGAGGTGAAGAGGCACCCTCAGGTTGTTCGGATGGAGGACAGTGTCCTTCATCAAGAAGATCTGAAGGGACCTATCAAGGAGGGGAGCGTCCAGGCCAGGCTGGAAGAAGTAGAGCAAGAAGTCTTCGAGTACAAGAAGATGATCGAGCGTGGTGTTGAAGCTAACTTTGACATCATCAACGAGCTGAAGAACTACTTCCTGAAGGAGATGAAGGAGATGTGGAAAAGCATCACCGCGTCTGAAGAAAGAATTATAGAGCTCCAAGGGCAAATTAATGATCTACATAACCAGAACTGTGAGTATGAACTAAGGTTTATGCGCATGAGTTTGGGTGCTGAATGCAGGATTCAGGAGACGAGCTTCTCATATGTGACTGGAGAACCCCTTCCATGGAAGCGTTTCGCCAAGGTCTACTTGATCAACGCCAACAAGGATGATGAGTGAAATCTCCTGGGGTAATGGCATTCCCTTGGCTTGTTCCAAGCTTGGGGCAGTGCCCGGTATCATTATCTTTACCTTTTGTCTTTTAGAGTCAAGTAGAGTCGTATCATGTCTAGGGAGGTTGTTATATGAGATAGGTGTGTGCATTGAGGTCTATCACTCCTTCGCTGAAGAATTGTATCCGTGAGTGTGGAGTCGTCTAAGATGGAATATTAATGAGAAGTTTATTGGTTCCTTTAGCTGCACTCGGTATTCTCTTCACGCAATCGACCTTATATGATGACTCTTATGTGGAGTATTGACCTTATGTCAGGTATGGTTGTGAAACTTTATTTAATCTTGGCAAACATAGCTTTGGTCATAACAACAAGCATGATTTTCTTAAAGTATCAACATAGCCAAAACCTTTATGTTATTATGTTTGAAGTGTTATGCTGACAAGGAAGACAACTTGATGTGTTATGCTTATTCCAATGTTCATGCTTTATATTGCTTTGTATCTTAGTCATCATCAATTGTCTGTTCTTTCAAAACCTTTGCTAGCCTAACTCTGTACTAAGCGGAATTCTGCTTGTGCATCCATACCCTTAAGGCAATACCTTCCATATGAGTCCACCATACCTTCCTATTCGTGGTATTCCACTACCACCTCCTAAAGTACAGAATTTATGTGTTATCCTCAAATGTTCAAAATCTTTTATTTTGTGCCTCTGTTTTAGCTCATGAGGAAGTAATAGCTAATCCATGATCTTTTTGAGTTGGACAAGCTTCACCCCGGGATTGCATGTCTAACGTGCAAACCCATAATACGAGAAGGAACTGGCAAAGAGTGCGCCCAGCTCGAAAATAATATAACAAACAAACCCTCCTTCACGCTTTGTTCATGAGAAATCAGAAAACTTTGGCAGTGATTAACAAAGGAGAATAAGAGGATGTGATCGTCCTCGTGCGGGAGCCGTTCCTCGAAACTTGTCTAGCTCAAGAAGTAGTTGAGTTATCTATTAGCATTCGTTGACAAATCATGCACCTCTCAAAACTTGTTTTCATTCTGTTTGATTTAAGGATAGCACATGAGTTTTCCCTACTACCCTAGAGCAGGGCCCATCTTTTAATTTTAAGTTGAGTCAGTTATTCCTACTCCCTTCTATTCTTAAAGAGAGCAGACATTTGATGTTGATAAGGATTCATTCATATAAAGTTGCATTAAGATTTGTCATATCATATCCTTGTCGACATTATCATTTGATAAGTAAGTTGTTTGTCAAGCCCAGCTAAGGCAAATATCTTCCTTTGTGTTAACACTTTCACTTCTTGCCTGATGACATGTTCTTTCAAAAGCTTCAATTAGTCTCATCAAAACATAAAGAAAGAGCAAAAGTAAAAGCTATTAGTTGTTCTTTGACCAAAGGACATGTTTGCCATGATTCAATAAGTTTTCTTAGCCCTACTTTCGAATATAAGTGTTACCACTCTTTTATAAAGGCCTTATGAGTTGAAGATTGCTGTTGAGGATATTTAAGTTGGTGAGGAAACTATGATGCTTCTTGTTCGTATTTTGTTTATCGACACTTCACTCTCTAAACTTGTGGACAGGTTTACCGAGCTTAGTATTCGCTTGGGGACAAGCGAGGTCTAAGCTTGGGGGTGTTGATACGTCCAAAATACATCACTATTTTGTATCATAATTTATCCTTATTCATTGATATATTTCATGTTACGGTGATGTTCTTGTGTTGTTTTGGTCTATTTTACACAGTTTGCAAACTTTCCGATGCCGAAGCAGCAGACGCAGGATTCAGCAGTAAAAAGTGGACGCTGAGTTGCTGAAGAAGAATACCTCCAAATTACCTGAAAATTGACGGGAGATATTTTTCAGACGGATCACGAAGGCACGCGAAAGGGCAACCAGAGGGGGGCCACAGGGTGCCCAGGCGCCCTGGGGGCGCCCCCCCCCCCCCTTGGCCGCGCCGGGGGGCGCCTGGAGCCCCTGGCCCACCTCTGGCTGCCCCCTTTTGCATATATGCTCTCCGTTATCCAAAAACCCTAAGGACGGGAATTTTTATGGAGTTCCGCCGCCACTCCGTGGCGGAAACCTACAGAGAAGAAAAAGCCATCTCCGGCGGGCAGATTCCGCCGGGGAGATCACCTCCCGGAAGGGGAGATTGTCGCCATCGTCATCACCATCGTCACGGGCATCATCGAGATCATCATCAACATCATCCCCAACACCAGCACCATCTCCATCTTCATCCAAATCTCATCTTACAATCGCAACTTGTGTTGTAACTCGTACTACCTATCCTCTCTACTCCATCGGTGTTGATTACTACTTTGTGGTGAATGCTATTGAGTTTTGTTGGAGAAATATTATTATGTCCAGATTGTTTATCACCTATTTATCCCCACTGATCATGATCTCCTTTATGTCTCGTGAGTAGTTACCTTAGTTCTTGAGGACATGGGGAAAGTCTTGTTGTTAGTAGTCATATGCTGTTGAAGTAATATGTGTTGTTTGATACTTAAGTTGCATTGTCATTCTACTAGTGGTGTTGTGTGAGTCGAACACCCAACCCTTCGCCTTATTAAGGACCTAGGAGAATACATTGTGTATAAAGAATGCTTATGGTGGGTTGCCGGAGTGACAGAAACCTGAACCCCAGTTCGCATGCTTTTGCATAAGGGAATAATGGATCCTCGATCGTATTGTTATGGTTAGGCTTTTGCCCTAAATTTTATCTTGTATTTGCGGATGCTTGCAAGGTGTTTAATCATAAGAGTGCACTCATCTTAGTCTAGAGAGTGTACTAGCATAGATCCACCCACTCAACACTTATCAACACATAACATAGTATCGATACGGAATATGGTGAAAGCACATGACTACCTCTCCCGTGTGTCCTCAGGAACGCTTTAGTCTTTATAAGTTCAGCTGCTAGGCCTCTCCTTTGCTAAGAAAGGATTGGGCCACTTGCTACTCTCAGTGCCTTTTACATTGCTTGCTTTTACTTTCCTGTTACTTATATCGAGAAACCCCTAAAAAGTTATCTTTCAGTGCTTGCAGTGATTTCTTGCTCAGAATCGCTTATCAATACCTTCTGCTCCTCGTTGGGTTCGACACTCTTACTTATCGAAAACGCTGCAATAGATCCCTTACGGCTGAGGGTCATCAGTCACCCTTGCTGCCCATCATATAATAACCCCTCCACAATGCATTCCCTTAGGCCCAAAGATGGTTAAGTGTCATGTAGTCGACGTTCACATAACACCACTAAGGGAATCACAACATACATATCATCAAAATATCGAACGAATATCAAATTCACATGATTACTTATGACAAGACTTCTCCCATGTCCTCCAGACAAAAAGTAACTACTCACAAAACATATTCATGTTCAAGATTAGAGGGCTATTGAATAGCATAATGGATCTGAACATATAATCTATCACCAAATAAGCCATCTAGTATCAACTACAAGATGTAATCAACACTACTTGTCACCCACATGTACCAATCTGAGGGTTTGATACAAAGATTAAAATAAGAGATGAACTATGGGTTTTGAGATGAGATGGTGATGGTGAAGATGTTGATGAAGATTATCCCTCCCAAGATAAGAGGGGCGTTGGTGATGAAGATAGGTTCGATTTTCCCCTCCCAGAAGGAAGTATCCCCGACGGAATCGCTCCGCGGGAGAGCAAAAGTGCTCCTGCCCAAGTTCTGCCTCGAGACGGCGGCGCTCCATCCCGAAAGTCCTCTCCTTATATTTCTAGGGAAAATGACCTTATATACCAGAAGATGGGCACCAGAAGTAGGCCAGGGGACCACTACCCACCAGGACGTGCCTGGAGGGGCGGGGTAGGCGCGCCCTCGTGCCTAGTGGGCACCAAGGTGGCCTCCTCCAGTATTTATTTTCTCCAATATTTTTTATGAAGGAAATATGTCCTAGAGGCAATAATAAAGTTGTTATTTTATATTTCCTTATATCATGATAAATGTTTATTATTCATGCTAGAATTGTATTAACCGGAAACTTGATACATGTGTGAATACATAGACAAAACAGAGTGTCCCTAGTATGCCTCTACTAGACTAGCCCGTTAATCAAAGATGGTTAAGTTTCCTAACCATGGACATGTGTTGTCATTTGATGAATGGGATCACATCATTGGACAAGACCCATCCGTTAGCTTAGCATAATGATCATTTAGTTTTATTGTTGTTGCTTTATTCATGACTTATACATTTTCCTCAGACTATGAGATTATGCAACTGCCAAATACCGGAGGAACACCTTGTGTGCTATAAACATCACAACGTAACTGGGTGATTATAAAGATGATCTACAGGTGTCTCCGAAGGTGTTTGTGGTGTTGGCATAGATCGAGAATAGGATTTTCCACTCCGAGTGTTGGAGAGGTATCTCTGGGCCCTCTCCGTAATACACATCATAATAAGCCTTGCAAGCGAATGACTAATGAGTTAGTCACGAGATGATCTATTACGGAACGAGTAAATAGACTTGCCGATAATGAGATTGAACTAGGTATGAAGATACCGGCGATCGAATCTCAGGCAAGTAACATACCAATGACAAAGGGAACAATGTATGTTGTTATGCGGTTTGACCGATAAAGATCTTCTTGGAATATGTAGGAGCCAATATGAGCGTCTAGTTTCCGCTATTGCTTATTGACCGAAGATGTGTCTCGGTCAAGTCTACATAGTTCTCGAACCCATAGGGTTTGCACGCTTTACGTTTGATGATGATTTGTATTATGAGTTATGTGTTTTCATGACCAAAGTTTGTTCGAGTCCCGGATGAGATCACGGACATGACGAGGAGTCTCAAAATGGTCGAGAGGTAAAGATCGATATATTGGAAGGCTATATTCGGACATCGGAATGGTTGCGAGTGATTCGAGTATTTTTCGGAGTATCGGAGAGTTACGGGAATTCGCCGAGGAAGGTAATGGGCCTTATTGGGCTTTAGTGGAGAGAGGAAAAAAGGGCCACAAGGTGGCGCGTGCTTCCCCCTGCCAAAACCGAATTGGACAAGGGGTGGGGGTGCGGGCCCCCCTTTCCTTCTCCCTCTCCCTCCTTTCCTTCTTTCCTACTCCGAAAAGGAAAAGGAATCCTACTAGGACTTGGGAGTCGTAGTAGGACTCCCTACACTTGGTGCGCCCTAGGGGGGCGGCCTCTCTCCCTCCCTCCTTTATATACGTGGGCAGGGGGCACCCCATAGACACACAAGTTGATCTTTTAGCTCTGTGCGGTGCCCCTCTCCATAGTTCAACACCTTGGTCATATTTTCGTAGATCTTAGGAAAAGCCCTGCGCGGGTCACATCATCAACACCGTCGCCACACCATCATGCTGACGGAACTCTCCCTCGAGCCTCTGCTGGATCAAGAGCTCATGGGACGTCATCGTGTTGAACGTGTGCTGAACACGGAGGTGCGGTACGTTCGGTACTTCGATCGGTTGGATCATGAAGACGTTCGACTACATCAACTATGTTACTAAACGCTTCCGCTTTTGGTCTACAAGGGTACGTGGACACACTCTTCCCACTCGTTGATATGCTTCTCCTAGATAGATCTTGCGTGATCGTAGGATTTTTTTTTGAAATACTACGTTCCCCGACAGTGGCATCATGAGCCAGGTCTATGCGTAGATGATATGGACTAGTAGAACACAAAGAGTTGTGGATGATAATAGTCATACTGCTTACCACCAATGTCATACTTTGATTTGGCGGTATTGTTGGATGAAGCCTCCCGGACCGACATTACATGACTGCGTTCATGAGACTGGTTCTACTGACGTGCTTTGCACACTGGTGGCTGGCGGGTGTCAGTTTCTCCAACTTTAGTTGAATCGAGTCTGACTATTGCCGGTCCTTGTTGAAGGTTAAAACATCATACTTGACGAAAAATCATTGTGGTTTCGATGCGTAGGTAAGAACGGATCTTACTAGAAGCCCGTAGCAGCCACGTCAAACTTGCAACAACAAAGTAGAGGACGTCTAACTTGTTTTTGCAGGGCATTTTTTTATGTGATATGGTCAAGACATAATGAGTTATACGTTATTGTATGAGATGATCATGTTTTGTAAATTATCGGCAACAGGCAGGAGCCTTATGGTTGTCTCTTTATTGTATGAATTGTGAATGCCATGTAATTTCTTTAGTTTATCACTATGAGTTAGCAATACTAGTAGAAGCAATAGTTGGCGAGACGACCACAACGTTACAATGAAGTTCATGGTGTCAAGCCGGTGACAATGGAGATCGTGACGATGCTTTGGAGATGGAGATCCAAAAGCACAAGATGATGATGGCCATATCATGTCACATATTTTGATTTCATGTGATGATTATCTTTTTATGCATCTTATTTTGCATGGAACGACGGTAGCATTATAAGATGACCCCTTACAAAATTTCAAGGTACAAGTGTTCTCCCTAAGTATGCACTGTTGCGACAATTCGTTGTGCTGAGACACCACGTGATGATCGGGTGTGATAAGTTCTACGTTCACATACAACTGGTGTAAGACAATCTTACAAATGCAGAATACTCGGGTTAAACTTGACGAGCCTAGCATATACAGACATTGCCTCGGAACACTGGAGACCGAAAGGTCAAGCGTGAATCATATAGTAGATATGATCAACATAAGATGTTCACCATTAAAAACTACTCCATCTCACGTGATGATCGGACATGGTTTAGTTGATTTGGATCACATGATCATTTAGATGACTTGAGGGATGTCTATCTAAGTGGGAGTTCTTTAGTAATATGATTAATTGAACTTTAATTTATCATGTACTTAGTACTGATAGTTTTTGCATATCTATGTTGTTGTAGATGAATGGCCTGTGCTACCGTTCCCTTGAATTTTAATGCGTTCCTAGAGAAAGCTAAGTTGAAAGATGATGGTAGCAATTACACAGACTGGGTCCATAACTTGAGGATTATCCTCATTGCTGCATAGAAGAATTATGTCCTTGAAGCACCGCTAGGTGACAGGCCTACTGCAGGAGCAACTCCTGACGTTATAAACGTCTGGCAAGCTCGATCCGATGACTACTCGATAGTTCAGTGTGCCATACTTTACGGCTTAGAATTGGGACTTCAAAGATGTTTTGAACGTCATGGAGCATATGAGATGTTCCAATAGTTGAAGTTAATATTTCAAGCAAATGCCTGAGTTGAGAGGTATGAAATCTCCAACAAAATCTATAACTGCAAGATGGAGGAGAACAGTTCTATCAGTGAACAGATACTCAGAATGTCTGGGTACCACAACCACATGACTCAACTTGGAGTCAAAGTTGATGATGATAGTGTTATTGACGTAGTTTTTCAATCACTGCCACCAAGCTATAAAGGCTTCGTGATGAACTATAATATGCAAGGGGTGCAAAGGACAATTCCCGAGCTCTTCGCTATGCTCAAAGCTGCGGAGGTAGAAATCAAGAAGGAGCATCAAATGTTGATGGTGAACAAGACCACTAGTTTCAAGAAAAAGGGCAAGGGAAAGAAGGGGAACTTCAAGAAGAATAGCAAGCCAGTTGCTACTCCCGGGAAGAAACCCAAGTCTGGAGCCAGGCCTGAAACTATGGGACTGGTCATTGGAAGCGGAACTGCCCCAAGTATTTGGCGGATAAGAAGGATGGCAAAGTGAACAAAGGTATATTTGATATACATGTTATTGATGTGTAACTTACTAATGCTCGTAGTAGCACCTGGGTATTTGATACTGGTTCAGTTGCTCTTATTTGTAACTCAAAACATGGGCTACGGATTAAACGAAGATTGGCGAAGGACGAGGTGACGATGCGCGTGGGAAATGGTTTCAAAGTCGATGTGATCACCGTCGGCACACCACCTCTACATCTACCTTAGGGATTAGTTTTAGACCTAAATAATTGTTATTTGGTGCCAGCGTTGAGCATGAACATTATAGCTGGATCTTGTTTGTTGCAAGAGGTTATTCATTTAAATCAGAGAATAATGGTTGTTCTATTTATATGAGAAATATCTTTTATGGTCATGCACCCTTGACGAGTGGTCTATTTTTGTTGAATCTCGATCATAGTGATACACATATTCATAATAATGAAGCCAAAAGATGCAAAGTTGATAATAATAGTGCAACTTATTTGTGGCACTGCCCTTTAGGTCATATTGGTGTAAAGCGCATGAAGAAACTCCATGCTGATGGGCTTTTGGAATCACTTTATTATGAATCACTTGGTGCTTGCGAACCATGCCTCATGGGCAAGATGACTAAGTCTCCAATCTCCGGAACAATGGTGCGAGCAACAGACTTGTTGGAAATCATACACACTGATGTATGCGGTCTGATGAGTGTTGAGCCTCGTAGCGGGTATCGTTATTTTCTGACCTTTCACAGATGATTTGAGCGGATATGGGTATATCTACTTGATGAAACACAAGTCTGAATTTTTTTAAAAGTTTAAAGAATTTCAGAGTAAAGTAGAGAATCATCGTAACAAGAAAATAAAGTTTCTACGATCTGATCACGGACGTGAATATTTGAGTTACAAGTTTGGTCTTCATTCAAAACAATGTGGAATAGTTTTGCAACTCATGCCACCTGGAACACCACAGCGTAATGGTGTGTCTGAACGTTGTAACCGTACTTTATTAGATATGGTGCGATCTATGATGTCTCTTACCGATTTACCACTATCGTTTTGGGGTTATGCTTTAGAGACAGCTGAATTCACGTTAAATAGGGCACCATCTAAATCCATTGAGACGACACCTTATGAACTGTGGTTTGGCAAGAAACCCAAGTTGCTGTTTCTTAAAGTTTGGGGATGCGATGCTTATGTGCAAAAACTTCAGCCTGATAAGCTCGAACCCAAGTCAGAGAAATGTGTCTTCATAGGATACCCAAAATAAACTGTTGGGTACACCTTCTATCATAGATCCGAAGGCAAGATATTCGTTGCTAAGAATGGATCCTTTCTAGAGAAGGTATTTCTCTTGAAAGAATTGAGTGGGAGGATAGTAGAACTTGATGAGGTAGTTGTACCATCTCTCAAATTTGAAAGTAGCTCATCACAGAAAATTGTCCCCGTGATGCCTACACCAATTAGTGAGGAAGCTAATGATGATGATCATGAAACTTCAGATCAAGTTACTACCGAACCACGTAGGTCAACCAGACTATGTTCTGCACCAGAGTGGTACGGTAATCCTATTCTCGAAGTCATGTTACTAGACCATCACGAACCTGAACTATGAGGAAGTGATGATGAGCCCAGATTCCGCGAAATGGCTTGAGGCCATGAAATCAGAGATGGGATCCATGTATAAAAACGAAGTGTGGACTTTGGTTGACTTGCTCGATGATCGGCAAGCCATATAGAAAAAATGGATCTTCAAGAGGAAGACAGACGCTGATGGTAATGTAACTGTCTAGAAAGATCAACTTGTTGCAAAAGGTTTTTGACAAGTTCAAGGAATGGACTGCGACGAGACTTTCCCTACCCGTACATTGTCCGTCACAATGGGAAAGGACAAGACGACGACCCTGGAGCGCGCGAAGAAGGCGACGGTGACGGCAAAAGGAAAGAAGACCAGTCCACGATCTACGATCGTTGAGGTCCGGTCTGCCGCCAGGTTGGATCCAGGGAGCTGGATTCGATCTACGATCCAGAAGGAAGATTTGGAAGACCTGGCCGACACGGGCTTAATTGTCCACGGATCTTGGAGATTTCCGGGGAGCGAGACCGAGCCTCAACCACAGGAGGGTGAGTGTGTACTCCTCACAACTCATGTCGACCGTGGTTTTACTCTCCCTCCGCACCCATTTTCCGGGGTTTCTTGAACTTTTTTGTGCCCAACTTCATCATTTCTCTCCCAACACAATCACATACCTCGCTGCATATGTCTCTCTGTGAGAAAACTTCTTGGGCTGTCGACCGCATTGGGGTTTATTCAAACACATCTTTACCTGCCATTCTCAAACTGTGAAGAAGGCAAATTCCACCGACGAAAAGATGCACGTGATCCAAATGTGTGGGGTTTAGGAATCCAAACGATGGGTGGGAGTACTTTCCCTCCTATGACTCTTCCTGAGTCGGTTAGGGGGTGGCAGTCGACCTGGTTCTACTGCAAAGATGTTCCGACTCCGTGTCAGTCGACTTGTCTTCCCCCCTTCACCATGGATCGAGTCCGCCAGCCCTCTTCGTTAACCGTGACTCTAGTAGAGAAATGACAGGTGTCGATGTTAGTCGACCGAGTAGTCCAATTAGTCCGTGGTGGTGTGACTGCATGGATTTGTTAGAGGTGTTTCTCAAATGATACATCCAGCCTCTCCAGGCACACAATCATCCGACGTGGATGTACTCGAGCGCTGGTGACCCCGCTCGGGTCCACCTAGCGGAGGTCACCGCGGAGGCGGTGGCACAGTGGCTGAGGAGTATCACTGGAAACAAAGACAACCCCAGGGGGTCCAGAAGAGTTTCTCCATTCAACGCCGACAATGAGTCAGACAAGGTCTGACCATTGTTGCCGAGTGTCTTTCTATTCTGATTTGCAACTATCCTTGAATCAGATAGATGTTGATTTGACTCTTTGCCTTGCAGATTTATACTAAGATGTACTCAATGCCAAACGGGGAGCAAGTCCAGGAGGGAACGGAGAGCACAAATGAGAGTGGCGACTAGCAACCCCCAATGACAATGAAGATGACAGTAACGACTCAGACGACAATGAGGAAGTCGACTCACCACCTCGCTCAGAACGGTGATCCAAACAGTCTCAAGACCCTGCATGTGGTCATGGCAAGGCAGCTCCTCCAAGCACACAAGTGCAAAAACAAACTCGGACTTTGACTCCGGAACCGTCTAAAAAGGCCGCCAAGCAGCCCAAGATCGCCCCCTCAAAGCCTCGGAAGGCCTTGCCCAAGATCAAGGTGGACGTTCTCGTCGCTTCTGCGTAAGTGTTTTGCTTGCCCTATTTGCTTTCGCTTTGCTTGAGAACTTCTATGTTTGTAGTCGACTCATTCGCTTGTCTGACTGAGTGAATTCTGGAACTTTCAGTGCTGCTAATTTTGGGACTTCCATGGACATTTACAAGGATCAAGATGATGAGGAACCTGAAGACGCGGCCACTTCCAAAGCGGGTACAACTCCACAATCTTGCCCTCACTTTGTCTATTGAACTATTGGTCGACCAAACTCTTACGGTCGAGTCTTTTGCAACACTGCAAAATGTCATTGAACTTCCAGACGACGATGAAGATGTGCCCTAGAAGACCACGGGAAGAAAGGGCAGGACTTCGAGCAGGAGGGTGCCTGCCAGCAATGTACCTCAGTCGACATTAGCGCCGGAAGCAGTGATCCAGCAATGTGGAGATCCAATTCGAGCATTTGTTTCTTTTGCCAACCCTGTGTCGACTGACCATCCTTCAGCGTCGACCGTCCAAGTCCTTGCTCCGTCCGTGCAACTCCATGCTTCAGATCCTCTGGCTGCTTCCACTATTCCACCAACTCCGCTCTTTGTTACCCATTATATCCTAGAGGACCCATTGAGTGCTGCTAAGGAAGCTATACGCCAAGAAGGCCTGATGATGGAACAAATGAAGGTGGTGCACGAAGCTAGAAAAGCTGCCTACGATGCCAGCTCTGCTTTCAAACCAATGTCCAAGTGAGTTGATTGCCGACTGATTTTCCGACTTGATCTTTGCTCTGCTAGGATATTGTACTTAAAAGTTGTTGCTTTATTATTCGCAAGATGTCCGCGCATGAGCATTTTGAAACCTTTAATGTGCATGTATCATGGGCCTGCACCTTGCAACCGTTCACCCACTGGGTGTTTTGAAACCTTAACTTTTGCTTTAACTATTTTTCCGACTGGGCGGACCATGTCGAGTGTAAAGTCGAACCAGTGGGGGCACGCAGAGTTCACCCATTGGATGTAGTCCCCGACACTACTATTGAATGTTTGATTTGGTTGTAGTCTTAGAACTCTTTTTGTCGCAATAACTTGAACTTGTGTCTCATTACTTTGAAGTAATCGATCTTCGTTTCTGCCGACTGGCATGTCTTATTTGTTGACTTCAAAAATCCTGTGAGTTCGGAGCCCAATTTGCTGAATTGGAGAGGAAACAGATCTAGCTCAATCCCGACCTGGAGCTGGCTAAGAAGAACTTGCAGAAGGCTAAGGATGAAGCGACTGCCATGGGAGGTAACAACTGATCAACTATTCGCCTTGTCATGTTTTTCCTTTCGTCTTTTGAACTGAGTGACTCCACTCGAATAGATATGCGTAGTGAAAATAGACAACTCCAAGCTTGTCTGAAGAATGTTATTTCTTTAGACAAAATGAAGCAGGCTCTGGAGCAGAAGGACCTTGACCTTGTAGCAGCACAGAAGACGGCGCGAGAGAAAACTGAACTTGCTGACAAGAAGCTGGCTTCAGTCGGCAAGTTAGAAGAAGAAAACGCCAAGCTGAAGACTGCCATTGATGAGGCCAACAAAGAAGTCGTGCAGCTGAAGAAGGATAAGGTGGCCTTGACCGACAAAGTTGGAGATCTCACTCGGAAGAGGGATGAATTGGAGACTTATTTGGGAAGACTCGCCAAGAAGATGTTCCTTATGCTTGAAGGTACTTCCCCTTGTCCGACTGATTTGCAACTGCCGACTCATCATACCATTGTTGACTCACCATTTTCTATGTGTGTAGAATTCTGTCAAAACTTCGACCAAGAGACTGGGCGGATTGAGACGAATCTGGATCCCATTAACTCCCGTGTCAAGGACGAAGCTGTGATGAACATGCTACGAATGGAATCACGCCTCGCCAGTGTTATGGACTATCTTGCACAACTGAAGGTGGCGGTGTCACGGATTGACACGGAGCTCTGGCCAGGTGTGACGTTCCCGAATGACCTCGAGTCTCTAATGACTCGACTCAATGAAATCCCTGGTCAAGTGCAAGAGTGAAAGAAGTTGTCTGCTCATTGTGGCGCTAATGTGGCTCTGTCCCTGGTCCGAGTCCATTGCAAGGAGGTCAGAGAAGAGAAGTTGGCGGCTCTCAAGGTCGCCAACACCAAGAAGCATCAATTCCAGTCCTTCATGGAGACCTTCATCGATGTTGCCACTCATATTGCAGACGGCATCGACCTTGATAGTTTCGTCGAGCCAGCAAGCCCTACCTCCTGCCGAGTGAACAAACTTAATGCCTCACTTTTATTTGCCTCGAAATGCCGAGTGATTTTGTAACCGTTAAACTCTTTCGGGCCTGACGCCCGAGTACTTCTGTTTGTGGTTCCAAACTTTACTGGATTTATCCGAACTTGGTTTTTCTTTGAATATGATTGCTTTGTTTTCACCACTTTTAGATCTCTTAACTCCGAGTGAAGCTTGGTTATTCACTCGGAACAGACGTTGTATTTGTGGTGCAGCAGCTCGTCGTCCTTGTGGATCGGGATGGAGCGGACGTTGTACTTGTGACGCAGCTCTGACAAGAGGGCTGGGATACAAGCACTAGATGCCATACACGACCTGCACCTCATCGTCCTTGCGGTTCGGGATGGAGTGAACATTGTACTTGTGACGCAGCTCCGACAAGAGGGTCGCGGATATGAGCACTAGATGTCGTACACGACCTGCACCTCATCGTCCTTGTGTATCATGATGGAGCGGACGTTGTACTTGTGACACGGCTCCGACGAGAGGGCCGCGGATACGAGCACTATATGCCGTACACGACCTGCACCTCATCGTCCTTGTGGATTGGGATGGAGCGGACGTTGTACTTGTGACAAGGATCGGAGTAGTTTTTTTAACTTAGGCAAATAGAGATCGCGGCTAAGCCCCCGAGTGAGAGGATTGCTCTTCACTCGGAGTAGTTTTGAAACTTAGGCAACTACGGGATCGATATTAAGCCCCCGAGTGTGAGGATTGCTCTCCACTCGGAGTGTTTTTGAAACATAAGCGAGTACAGGGTCGCAGCTAAGTTCCCGAGTGGGAGGATTGCAGAAGGATTGCTCTCCACTCGAAGTGTTTTTGAAACTTAGACGAGTACGGGGTTGCAGCTAAGCCCCCGAGATGGAGCATTGATCTCCACTTGGAGTGTTTTTTGAAACTTAGGTGAGTACGGGGTCGCAGCTAAGCCCCCGAGTGGGAGGATTGCTCTCCACTCTGAGTGTTTTTGAAACTTAGGCGAGTACGTGGTCGCAGCT
>LR738712.1:191373387-191387874 GCA_902687465.1 Secale cereale | reverse complement strand
CCCCCCCCCCCCGCCCAAAGTTTATTAAAAAAGAATTTAAAAATAAAAATATTAATTAATTAATTAACTAAATTAATTAACTTAAATTAATTATGTTTATTTAAGCTAATTATTCTATTAATTAAACTAATTAACTAGTCAATGACATGTGGGTCCCATGTCCAGTTTGACCAGTCAAACTGTTGACCGGGTTGACCCAGTCCTTGACAGGTGGGTCATGTTTGACTCTGTTGACCAGTCAACAGTTAACTGGTCAAATGTTGACTAGACCACCCTTGACCCCACCTGCCAGCCACACATACATTCTGTTGGGTACAACTTTGGGTACCCGTAGTATTTTATTCTTTTCATTTCAAATTAAAATTAAAACCAGAAAAATTAGAAAATGTATTAAAAGCTTTCAAAAATAATATAAAATAATCCGTGACTAGGATGAAAATAATTTATATATGAAAGTTGCTCAGAATTTCGAGACGAATCCGAATACGCAATCTGTTCGTTCACCACACGTCTCTAGCATAGCGAACGTGCAACATTTCACCTCTGGTTCCTTAGTCCGAAAACGCGAAACACCGGGAATACTTTCCCGCATGTTTCCCCCTTCGTCGGTATCACCTCCTACCACGTTAGGTCACACGTAGCACCGCGTTTTGCCATGTTATGCTTTGTGGTGCAATGTTTGCATTATATTTATTGTTTCTCCCCCCCCCTCTTCTCTCCGATAGACATCGGGACTTGACTGCTGACGGTGCCACTATGATCGACTACGTCGACGATGACCCCTCCTTCTTACCAGAGCAACCAGGCAAGCCCCCCCTTGATCACCAGATATTGCCTATTCTCTTATCTCTTACTCTTGCATTAGAATTTCTACTGTTGATGATTCGATAGCTCCTACTCTGTTGCATAGCATGCCATTGTTGCTACAACTAATGATACATGTACCTGCTATCCTAATGCTTAGTATAGAATGCTAGTATTTTATCAGCGGCCCTACATTATTGTCTGTCTGCCATGCTATACTATCGGGCCATGATCACTCGGGTGGTGATCACGGGTATATACTTTACTATTACATACACATGATGATGTTTCGGATATGGGGGCTGAAGGGGCAGGTGGTTCCACATGGGTAGTTGTGGGCCTGGGTTCCCGGCAGCCCCTCGATGGTTACTTTGTGGCGGAGCGACAGGGCAGGTTGCGACCATCTAGGAGACAGGTGGGCCTGGCCCTGGTCGTTGTCCGCGGTTATTTCATAATAACACTCTTATCGAGATCTTGGTATTTGATCTGAGTCTGGCCATTGGCCTATACGCACTAACCAGCTATGTGGGAATAGTTATGGGCACTCGACGTCGTGGTATCAGCTGAAGCCTTCTTGACGTCAGTGACTGAGCGGCGCGCGCCGGGTTGGACCGCGTAACGTAACTTCCTTAGTAATGGATGTTGCTAGGTTTGCTCACCGGCCGCGTACGCAACGTGCAGGTGTGCGTTGGGTGATGGGCTCGGACCCCTGCGCGCCTAGGACTTAGATCGGCGTGCTGACCTCTCTGCTGTGCTTAGGTAGGGCTATGACGTGTTGATCTTCCGAGGCCGGGCATGACCCTGGAAAGTGTGTCCGGCCAAATGGGATCGAGCGTGCTGGGTTATGTGGTGCACCCCTGCGGGGAAGTTAATTTATTCGAATAGCCGTGTCCCTCGGTAAAAGGACGACCCGGAGTTGTACTCTGACCTCATGACAACTAGAACTGGATAATTAATAAAACACACCCAGATGAGTTCCAGATATAACTCGGTGGTTGCTCTCTCACAGGGTGATGTGCGGGAGGATCGCCGAGTAGGATTATGCTATTCGTTGTTACTTGGTGAACTGACCATCTATTCTATTCTACTGCTGCAAGACGGAGGCTGCGAGAAGCGATGATACTTGTTACTTTCCAGCTACTCTCTTCTACTACTGCAAGATGGAGGCTGCCAGAAGCGTAGTCTTCGATTGGATTAGCTATTCCCCTCTTATTCTGGCATTCTGCAGTTCAGTCCATAGATATTACCGCTTATACATATATCATTGCATATGTAGTGTAGATCCTTGCTTGCGAGTACTTTGGATGAGTACTCACGGTTGCTTTGTTCCCCCTTTTACCCCTTTCTCCTTTCTTCTCGGTTGATGCAACCAGATGGTGGAGTCCAGGACCCAGAAGATCCCGAGGATGTTTCTATGTGGAGTTCGGCTTCGAGGAGTAGTTAGGAGGTCCCAGGCAGGAGGCCTTGCCTCTTCGATCGTTGTTACTTTTGTGCTAGCCTTCTTAAGGCAAACTTGTTTAACTTATGTTTGTACTCAGATATTATTGCTTCCGCTGACTCTTGTGTTTCTGAGCTTTTGTATCCGAGCCCTCGAGGCCCCTGGCTTGTAATATAAAGCTTGTATTACTTTAATTTGTGTCTAGAGTTGTGTTGTGATATCTTCCAGTGAGTCCCTGATCTTGGTCGTACACATTTGCGTGCATGATTAGTGTACGGACAAATCGGGGGCGTCACAGCTCTTCTGTGAAAGGATCTTCTTGGACTGGCGGGGTATGGAGATGCTCCAAGAACACATTGCTGGGTATAGGTTTCAGGGTGGAACCTAACTTTGCGAGATCATCAGCAGCTTGATTCTTGATTCGGGGTATGTGGTGGAGCTCTAACCCCTCAAACTTCTTCTCTGGCTTTCTTACTACATTGCAATAACCAATCATCGTTGGGCTCCTGATATCCCATTCCTTCATCACTTATTTGACCACCAGATCTGAGTCGGCGTAGACCATCAGGCGACGAACGCCGAGGGACATGGCCATACGCAACCCATACAAAAGTGCCTCATACTCAGCTTCATTGTTTGAAGAATCAAAGTGAATTTGGAGGACATAGCTGAGCTTGTCACCTCTGGGGGATACCTGAACCACACTTGCACCAGACCCATTCAGCATCATGGACCCATCAAAGAACATAGTCCAATGTTCCAAGTGAATCTGAGTCGGTTGTTGCTGTTCAATCCACTCGGCGAGGAAATCTACTATTGCCTGGGACTTGATTGCTTTCTTTGCATCGACTTGATATCCAACGGAAGGAGTTCAATCGCCCACTTTGCCACTCGACCAGTTGCATCCCTATTGTTCAGAATTTCTGATAGTGGAGCGTTGTTGACGACTGAAACCGAGTGGTCTGAGAAGTAGTGTGCAACTTTCTTCGCAGTCAAGTAAATTCCATAAACAAGCTTCTGATAATGTGGATATCTCTGCTTGGACGGAGTCAAGACTTCAGAAATGTAATATACTGGGCGCCGAACCTTGTAAGCTTTGCCTTCTTCTTCCCGCTCGACCGTGAGCACTATGCTGACAACTTGTCAAGTGGCTGCAATGTACAGTAGTAGAGGCTCTTTGTTGATTGGGGCATCAAGAACCGACTGGGTGGAAAGCAGGGCTTTGACCTCTACAAACGATGCTTCGGCTTCGGGAGTTCACTCGAACTTGTCAGATTTTTTCATCAGTCGGTAAAGAGGCAATGCCTTTTCACCGAGACGGGACATGAATCGGCTCAATGCAGCCAAACAACGAGTAAGCTTCTGAACGTCGTGCACACGCACAGGGCGTTTCATTCGGAGGATTGCTCCAACCTTTTCTAGGTTTGCGTCGATCCCTCGTTCTGAAATGAGGAAACCAAGTAACTTTCCACCTGGAACTCCGAATGTGCACTTTGATGGGTTAAGCTTGATATCATATCTTCTCAAGTTGGCAAAGGTTTCAGCGAGGTCAGAAAGTAGGTCGGAACCTTTACGTGACTTGACCATAATGTCATCCATGTATGCTTCCACATTCCGATTGATTTGAGTGAGCAGGCACTTCTGAATCATGTGCATGAATGTGGCACCAGCATTCTTGAGGCCAAAAGGCATGGTAACATAGCAAAAACACCCGAATGGGGTGATGAAGGCTTTTTTTATTTCGTCGGGCCCATACAGTCGGATCTGATGGTACCCGGAGTATGTGTCCAAAAAGGACAAACGCTCAATCCCATAGTTGAGTTGACAATTTGATCAACGCGGGGGAGAGAGAAATGATATTTCGGGCAGGCCCGATTGATGTGTTTAAAATCGATACACATACGAAGTGAATCATCTTTCTTGGGGACCATGACAACATTGGCGAGCAACTCGGAGTAGTATATCTCGCAGATGAACTCAGCTTTCAGAAGCCGAGCCACCTCCTCGCCAATTGCCTTCCTCTTCTCCATGGCAGATCGACGGAGATATTCTTTAACAGGTTTGATTTCGGGCCGACTCGCAAACGGTGCTCAGCCAGTCCCCTGGGTACACCCGGCATTTCGGATGGTTTCCATGCGAAGATGTCCGAGTTCTCACAAAGGAACTAGATGAGCGCTTCTCCCTATTTGTTGTCGGGTGTTGTTGAGATATGAGTCGGAGCAGCATTAGGATCGGTCGGGTGAATGTGAACTGGCTTTGTTTCACCAGACGACTGAAATGCACGTAACAAATCACTCGGATATGCATTCTTCTGGTATTCTTGCATCTCTACTCCTGCCATCTGTTCATCCGCGATCTTTGAGCCCTTCTGGAGGCACTCTTCTGCTCTATGCCAATTTCCAGTGACTGTGATCACGCCTCTGGGGCCAGGCATCTTCAACTTGAGGTACACGTAACACGGTCGAGCCATGAAACGGGCATATGCAGGCCTGCCCAGAATAACTTGGTAGGCACTCTGAAAATCCACCACCTCAAATGTCAACTTTTCCTTGCGGTAATTCTTTGAATCACCGAAAACCACATCAAGAGTGATCTGACCGAGTGAATCGGCTTTCTTCCTAGGATGACACCATGGAATCGCATGTTGCTCTCACTGAGCTTGGACATCGGAATGCCCATCCCTCGAAATGTCTCAGCATACAAGATGTTCAAACCACTGCCACCGTCCATCAAAACCTTGGTCAGTCGAGTGCCCCCAACGACTGGGTCGACCACCAACGCTTGCCACCCTGGGGTAGCAACATGCGCTGGATGGTCGAACTGGTCGAATGAAATGGAAGTCTTTGACCACTTCAAATACGTTGTCGTTACCGGAGCAACCATATTTACTTCCATGTTGATGACTTTCAGTCGACTTTTGCTCTCGATGTCAGCAAAAATCACCAAAGTGACATCGACATTGGGGTAACCATCATCCTCCTCTGTGTCCTCATCCTTATCAGATTTCTTTTCTTTCTCACTGGGCTGACCCTCTTGGAAACTCTGAATCAGGAGTCGACACTATCGAGTGGTATGCTTGGGGTAAATCAGGTTTCCCTCTTCATCTTTCTTTTTGTGTATATGACACGGTAAATCAAGCACATCATTTCCCGCTTGATCTTTCACTTTCTTGGGGATCCAAGGACCCTTAGGCTTTCCTTTGAACTTCCCTTGGTTCACAACTGCGGCTTCACCAGGACCTGCGGGTTCGTCTTTGCGCTTCTGCTTCCGACTGGAATTCCCTCCTCCGGTGTCCTGGGCGACTGTTTTGTTCTTGCCACTGCAGAGTCGGTCTTCTTCCTCGCCGCTAGCGTACCGAGTGGATATTTCCATCATTCGAGCCAGAGACATGTCCCATGTCCGACTGAATTTCAGGTCAAGCTCTCTATACCGAACGCCCTCCTTAAAGGCGCAAACTGCTTGATGTTCTGACACATTCTCCACGATATGATGAAGAGTGGTACACCTCTGGATGTAATCTCTCAAAGTTTCATTCTGCTTCTGGACACAATGTTGTAATTTAGTCAGCCCTGTAGGTCGTTTGCAAGTGCCTTCAAAGGTCCTGACAAACACTCGGGCCAATTCTTCCCAAATGAAGATGCTACCAGGAGCTAAGTGCTCAACCAAGCTTTGGCTGAACCCTCTAGAATCAGGGGGGAGGTGCTTGATGGCTACATCGTCATTGCCGCCACCAATCTGCACAGCCACTTGGTAATCCTCTAGCCAAGTGTCTGGCTTTGACTCACCAGTGAACTTGCTTACTCTCGTCGCCAACATGAAGTTGGGAGGGATCTCAACAGCTCTGATGGCTCTGCTAAAACATTCAGGCCCAGAAACATGCACTCTCCTGCCAATCGGACGATCTATGTCCCATCCTTCTCTGTGTGCCCGGTTCCTATTGACCAGACCCTGGATTAGAATCAATCTTGCATCAAACCCGGGCTCTCTTGGGTCGACTGGGATCCTTCGCTCATCGCCATACGGGCGCCTGACATCATACTGCCAGGGCACATACGATCCGCCCCTCGGAGGTGGCGTAGGCACTCGATGGCGGTCATCACGGCCGAGTCGATGATCATACTGCTGATACGTCCAAAATGTATCTATAATTTCTGCTTGCTCCATGCCTCTTTTGGGTGATATTGCTATGTTATTTATACACTTCCATACACTTTTGATCATATTTGGACTAACCTATTAACTCAGTGCACCCCAGTGCCAGTTTCTGTTTTCTGCTGTTTTTGTATTTCAGGTTTTCCCGTCACAAAAACTGCCAGAAAAATCCCGGCAAAATTATATAAAAAATCAGTGTTCCGGAAGCTTCCACACGGCCGAAGTAGGGCCAGAGGGGGGCCACCAGGGCTCCAGGCGCCCTGGTGGCGCGGCCCCCCTCCTGGCCGCGCCGGGGGGGGGCGCCTGGGCCCCCCAGGTCTCCACTGATGCCCCCCTTTGGCATATATTTAACACGCGTCCCGAAACCCTCGAGGACGGAACCCTTTTTCGCGATCTCATCTCTGTTCCGCCGCCGCCGTGCTTCAAAGATCGGGAGCACCAGGAGAACTCTTCTCGGCACCCTGCCGGAGGGGAGGATCACCACCGGGAGCCTCTCCACCACCATGGACGCCTCCCGGATGAGTTGTGAGTAGCCTCCCTTGGACCATGGGTCCATGACCAGTAGCTATGTGATGTTCTCCTCCCGTTCTTGTGCTTCACTAATTAGAACTCGTGAGCTGCCCTACATGATCGAGGCACATATGTAATCCTTATGTTGTTGCTATGATGAGTTTGCCGGGATCCGATGGATTGTGAGATTATGTTCAGATTGTGTTTGAGTAATATATTTGATTTACCACTTTTATATTTATGTTCTTACATAATTATTGCATGTTCTTCGTTGCTATTTATTGCTTTGGACAAGTAGTAGGTAGTGACTCCAAGAGGGAACGTTATGCTTGATTGTGGGTTCATGCCCCTCGATGACTAGCTTGAGTGACAGAAACATGAGTCTAGGGGATGTGCTGTTGCCACAAGGGGGAAAACAACGGTGCTTGTACTCGCGGGTGCAAGGATTGTTTACTTTACGCAAAGTTCTTTTAATGCAGTTGTCTGTTGCTTTGAGTTTACACTATGGGTGGGACTCGCAACTTAATACCAGTGAGATGTTCTGGATAGATATCTCAAGGTGGATGATTAGTAGTAGATGCAGATGGATTTCGGTCTACTTGCCTTGGCGTACCGCCCATGCTTTGAACCTCTACCTTTCTTGCAACATAGTTATCATTGGTTTGCGCACATAATTCTGTCAATTGCCCAGCTGTAATTCGTTTACCTCACATAGCTGTTTTATCGTCTTGTGGGAGAGACACATCACTAGTGAACATCATGGGACCCCGGTCCATATTACCATCACTGATCACATCCGCTATTTACTTTCTGCTTTTACTTACTAGTTGCAGCAATATCTATCATTATTATCACTTGTGTTTGATCCTTTGTAAACGACAAGGCCGGAGGGATTGACAACCTCTCTGTACTCGTTGGGAGCAAAGTTATTTGTATCTGTGTGCAGGTCCACGTTGATTGCTAAGTATCTGGCGCCGTTAGCAGTTGACACCTTCTTGTTGAACCTTGGAGTCTCAGGGGAAATCAATCATTGGTATCTTTGCCAAGGGAAAACTACCGCTACACTGCATCTCAAACCTTCCACTTGGGGTAACCAACGAGGGGCGAGAAGCCATCAAGCAAAGTTTTCTGGCGCCGTTGCCGGGGACTCCACTCTTCAAGATAGGGGAGTTGCACGCTATCTTTTACCTTTGCTGTTTAGTCTTGTTAGTTTACCTTTCAGTTTTGCTTTAGTTTCTTTTATCGAAAATCGCAAAAATAGTTATCTTGCTTGCTTGCTGCTATGGGTTCCACCAAAAACACTAAATGGGAGGAGTACACCCCTTCTTCCATCACGCCAATCGCCACTGTCGGGATCTACAAAAGTAATAAACCTTGTGATTATGTTAGTCTTAATGGAGAGTTATGCCCATGGCATGGTCTTCCAGGAAAGGAGTATGAGCCTCAGTTTAAAGTTGCTCCTATGCTTCCCCAAACTTGGGAAGACGTTCAAACTCTTATAATAGAGAGCAATTCAAACAAATAAGACGACAGTACAATTCTGCTCAATAATGATAAAATTGATTTTGATAATTGTAGTATCTCAGAAGTTGTCAACTTTTTACAAAGAATGGCTAGAGATCCCCGCACTAGCACGCTTAACCTTGCCTTCACAGAGCATATCACTAATGCTCTCATCAAATCTAGGGAGGAGAAACTTAGAGTAGAAGCCTCCATACCTAGAAAGCTAGAAGATGGTTGGGATCCTATGATTAAAATTAAGTTGAATAACTTCTCTTGCTATGCTTTATGTGATGTTGGAGCTAGTACCTCCGTTATGCCCAAAAGAATATATGATATGCTTAAACTGAAACCTTTTGATTCTTGTTCTTTTGGTGTTTGTCTTGTTGATTCTTCCATACAGAAACCTTTGGGGAGGATCGACGATGTTCTTATCATTTTCAATGACAACTACGTTCCCGTTGATTTTACTATTATGGATATTGAATGTGAACCTTCTTGTCCAATTATTTTTGGACGTCCTTTTCTTCGCACCGTTGGTGCCATCATTGACATGAAAGAGGGGAACATAAAATTCCAATTTCCTCTCAAGAAAGGGATGGAACACTTCCCTCGAAAGAAGATTAAGTTACCTTTTGAGTCCGTTATACGGGCTAGCTATTCTTTTACTCTTGATAAGACTTGATCTCTTTGCATTATGCCTAGCTTAAAGGCATAAAAGAAAGCGCTTTTGGGAGGCAGCCCACAATGAATAAAATTTTATTTTGCTTTTGTTGTGTCTTGATGTTGTTACTACAGTAGCATCATCATTGTATCTTTACTTTTCAACTTTGTGCCAAGTGTAGCCTCTGATTTCAAGAAAGTTCAAAAGTTGTGACGTGCTGTCCAGGAAACAGATTATGTCCTTGGATAGAAAAATTCGTATAAAATCACCAGATAATCTTTTTGGTCTGAATTTTTTTGACATCGTGCTCTATACAATTGTCTTTCGGGCGTCTGTTCTGAGTTTTTTTATTAGACTTGCAGAAGTACCCCGAAAAAATCATTTACTACCTGCTGGTATGTTTTTCACAGATTCTGTTATGTTTTGCCTTTCCTTCATTTTGCAAACCTTGAGCTTGCTTTTTCTTTGCAAAAACCTTTTGGCAATCCTGAGAAACAGTAGACCTTCAATAATATCCTTATTTCCAGCAAGGAACAATTATATTATTATGGGTACTAACCTCGCTAATCAGATTATGATGAGTTATGTATGAAGGGAGTTTTCCAGTGTGCGAGGGAAGATGATAAAAAGATTCAGGAGTGTCAAACGCTCAAGCTTGGGGATGCCCCCGTGCACCCCCAAGAAATATTCAAGAAAACTCAAGCGTCTAAGCTTGGGGATGCCCCCGTGCATCCCCTTCTCCATCAACATTATTAGTTCGTCTTTCGTTCCACTATATTTTTATCACTTCATGTGTTATGTGCTATGCTTGGAGCGTCTTGCTTTTAGTTTTCTTTAGATTTTCATAACGAATCGGAACTCAGCTTTCTTTATGTGGGAGAGAAACACGCTCCACTTCAACCTAGAACATAACATAGCATTTTCATGTCTATCCTTGCTGTGTGTGTTCTTTGTCTTTCAATAGCTACTATCATGTTGAACTTTTAGTTTTCATGCTTATCTTTTTAAAGAGCTTTTGTTTAGTTGGTCGTTGGAACTCTCTTTATTTATCATGCATATCTTGTTAAGAGAGTTGGCTTCTGTTGCATTGGTCGATATGTCTATGATAAAAATGCTACGTGCATAATGGTGCTTAGTAGTTCATGTTTTCTTATGGTTAGTCTCAAATAGCTGGGGGGTTCCCAATGTGTTATTGGAGTACCAACATGATTTGTTTGCCTATGATGTGGTATGGTTTAGTGATATCTTCCTTCAAGAATTTATTTTGATTGACTTGGCGTATGCTCACGCATATTTAAGACTGTAAAGAAAGTATGTCAAGCCTTGATGATCTTTTATTTCTGAGTAGCGATATAACTTCAATGCCTGATTCAATGTTGCTTTGTCGCTCTGCATGATTATGACCGTCATTGCTCTTTTAGTTGGTCGCTCCCAGTCTTTTGCTAACCTCCACCTGTACTAAGCGGACTGACTGCTTGTGCATCCAAATTCCTTTAAACCAGTTATGCCATATGAGTCCACCATACCTTCCTATACATGGTATTTACCTGCCATTCCTAACGAAGACTTTCATGTACCATCTCGAAATTATTCAAAAAAAAAGCATTTCTATTTTGTGCCTCTGTTTTAGTTCATGAGGAAGTAGTAGTTAATTCATGATCTTTTTAAGTTGGACAAGCTTCACCCCGGGATTGCATGTCTAATGTGCAAACCATAATACGAGAAGGAACTGGCAAAGAGTGCGCCCGGCTCAAAAATAATATAACAAACAAACCCTCCTTCACGCTTTGTTCATGAGAAATCAGAAAACTTTGGCAGTGATAAACAAAGGAGATTAAGAGGATGTGATCGTCCTCATTCGGGAGCCGTTCCTCGAAACTTGTCCAGCTCGAGAAGTAATTGAGTTATCTGCTAGCATTCGTTGACGAAACATGCATATCCAAAAAAATAATTATTACCTCTGTTTTTAAAACCAAGAGCTCTGGTACATGTTTAGTTTTTGTTTCCGACTACGGGTTTTCAACTTTGCCAACAAAAGCCACGGTTCGAGAGTCTTTACCTTCTTTTAAAGCACCAACTACTGAGAGCATGATTGTCATTCTGAGTGTAATGTGCATTGTCCCAAAGTAGCATTGTCTTTTGCATGATTATGATACCGTTTATTCTGAAATCATTGTATCTAGTCATCACTTAAACCTTGGAGGTGCCCCTGCATTTATGTTTTGCTTCACTAAAGGGGGCAAGCGAGATACCACTTTATCATATTTGCACACCATGCTCATTACAAATCTATTTGATGTTTCAGTATCATATTGTAAAACTTTCAGTTCTTTGTGATTTTCTCATGAGGCAACTTAATTACTACAGATTCATTGTCTCAGTAAGCTTTTGTCATATGACTATGAAAGGTCCTTATATGGTTAATAGCATGTCACCACAGAAATTATTCTTGTTATCATTTACCTACTCGAGGACGAGCAGGAATTAAGCTTGGGGATGTTGATACGTCCAAAACGTATCTATAATTTATGCTTGCTCCATGCCTCTTTTGGGTGATATTGCTATGTTATTTATACACTTCCATACACTTTTGATCATATTTGGACTAACCTATTAACTCAGTGCACCCCAGTGCCAGTTTCTGTTTTCTGCTGTTTTTGTACTTCAGGTTTTCCCGTCACGAAAACTGCCAGAGAAATCCAGGAAAAATTATATAAAAAATCAGCGTTCCGGAAGCTTTCACACGGCCGAAGTAGGGCCGGAGGGGGCCACCAGGGCTCCAGGCGCCCTGGTGGCGCAGCCCACCTCATGGCCGCGCCAGGGGGCGCCTGGGCCCCCAGGTCTCCGCTGATGCCCCCCTTTGGCATATATTTAACACGCGTCCCGAAACCCTCGAGGACGGAACCCTTTTTCGCGATCTCACCTCTGTTCCGCCGCCGCCGCGCTTCCAAGATCGGGAGCACCAGGAGAACTCTTCCCGGCACCCTGCCGGAGGGGAGGATCACCACCGGGAGCCTCTCCACCACCATGGACGCCTCCCGGATGAGTTGTGAGTAGTCTCCCTTGGACCATGGGTCCATGACCAGTAGCTATGTGATGTTCTCCTCCCCTTCTTGTGCTTCACTAATTAGACCTCGTGAGCTGCCCTACATGATCGAGGCACATATGTAATCCTTATGCTGTTGCTATGATGAGTTTGCTGGGATCCGATGGATTGTGAGATTATGTTCAGATTGTGTTTGAGTAATATATTTGATTTACCTCTTTTATATTTATGTTCTTAAGTAATTCTTGCATGTTCTCCGTTGCTATTTATTGTTTTGGCCAAGTAGTAGGTAGTGACTCCAAGAGGGAACGTTATGCTTGATTGTGGGTTCATGCCCCTCGATGACTAGCTTGAGTGACAGAAACATGAGTCTAGGGGATGTGGTGTGTCCACAAGGGGGAAAACAATGGTGCTTGTACTCGCGGGTGCAAGGATTGTTGACTTTACGCAAAGTTCTTTTAATGCAGTTGTCTGTTGCTTTGAGTTTACACTATGGGTGGGACTCGCAACTTAATACCAGCGAGATGTTCTGGATAGATATCTCAAGGTGGATGATTAGTAGTAGATGCAGATGGATTTCGGTCTACTTGCCTTGGCGTACCGCCCATGCTTTGAACCTCTACCTTTCTTGCAACATAGTTAGCATTGGTTTGCGCACATAATTCTGTCAATTGCCCAGCTGTAATTTGTTTGCCTCACATAGCTGTTTTATCGTCTTTTGGGAGAGAGACATCACTAGTGAACATCATGGGACCCCGGTCCATATTACCATCACTGATCACATCCGCTATTTACTTTCTGCTTTTACTTACTAGTTGCAGCAATATCTATCATTATTATCACTTGTGTTTGATCCTTTGTAAACGACAAGGCCGGAGGGATTGACAACCTCTATGTACTCGTTGGGAGCAAAGTTATTTGTATCTGTGTGCAGGTCCACGTTGATTGCTAAGTATCTGGCGCCGTTAGCAGTTGACACCTTCTTGTTGAACCTTGGAGTCTCAGGGGAAATCGATCCTTGGTATCTTTGCCTAGGGAAAACTACCGCTACACTGCATCTCAAACCTTCCACTTGGGGTAACCAACGAGGGGCGAGAAGCCATCAACTGCTCGTAGTTCCGACCCAGATACCGCTCTTGGCGGCGTCCACGACCCTCACGCCATGGAGGCGATCTTAGGCTGTGAGCTGACTGGACTGTGTTCACCACCACAGACCTGCTATGGATCCTATTGCGCGACTGAGAAACAGCTAGGTTTTGCTCACCTGCTGCTCGGAGCAGCGTTCGGATCTGCATCAAACCTCTTCTAGACTCTGATTGGGACGGCTGAATCGACTCTGCTATACGGGATGCAGCTGTAAGATTATGGATTGGAGTGCGGTATACCTAGGTCCCAGTCGGAAACAATTGTCGTTGCTGTCGACTGGATTCGGGGATCAATCGACAGGCACACTCGTCGAGTGAATGCTAAAGGTTCTCCAGACATGCACGCTCGGCCAAGGTGGCTAGGCGTGCGGCCTCCAAGGCCCGTGCCTCGGAAGTCTCCCGCACGATGTGGGTCTGGAGCGCCTCAATGTTGCGGTGATGGAGCTCTTCCCTTTGCTCCAAAGTGAGGGCTTGGGGTTCATACTCATTGTGAGCATACGACGGACCATCGTCGTCGTCGCCGCCACCGCTATGATGGTACCCAAGTGGGCTGCGATGGGAGTCGACCATAAGGACCTCCGCCGAAGGGTCGCTGCTTCCGCACTCGGAAAGAGTTTCTACGGAGCCAGTCGACTGGACCATAGAGAGGTTCGTTAGGCTCAATTGCGCAACTTGGGGGTGGCAGACTGACGGGCAACCGTGTGTTTCACCGAGCGCTGAAGCCGCGATCGACCAGACCGCTTGCAACGGTGTATAGCTGGGAGAGTGGATGATGAAGGAGCCGACCGATACTAGGTCGACGGCTGCCGCAGGAAGATGCCACAGGCACTCACGCGAAAGTGCGCCGCCCCATGGATGGGAAGGGCCTCGACGTCGAGGGGGCCTCCTGGAGCCAGGCGGAGTCATTGGCGATGAAAACGAGCGCACCGAGTCGGATCTCGTGGCCCAAAGCTAGACCACCGCCAGAAACCATATTGATGAAGATCGGAAAAATTGCAACCTCGCTAGAAGTCGCTAAGACACCTGCCCCACGGTGGGCGCCAACTGTCGTGGTACTAAGTCTAACAGTAAGTATAGGGGGTACATATGAGGAGGCAAGGTCCTAACTATGGCGAGGTTGTACACATGAGTTTACGAGTTCAGGCTCCTCTCGGAGGAGGTAAAAGCCCTACGACTCGGTGCCCTCAGGCGGTCGACTGGAATATCGGTGTGTGTGTGTGTGTGTGTG
>LR738712.1:191356417-191373317 GCA_902687465.1 Secale cereale | reverse complement strand
TGTTTGTGTGTGTTACAAGGGGTACGAACCCTTGTACCAGAGGAGGGGGTGGCTTATATAGAGTGTGCCAGGACCCTAGCCATCCCCTGTTACACAGGGTTCAATGTACATTAAGTAAGGGCGATACTGGTAACACCAGCTATAAAGAGCTATAATTGACCTTTAAGACAACAGAGTGAATGCCTAACCATTGCCATCCTGAGTGACTTTAGATCTTCTGTACTCCGAGTGGTTTCTTATATGGTCGAGTGACTTCATCCTGGTCGAATGAAATTGGGGTATCCGAGTGAGATAATTGGTCGAGTGTATTGCACTCCGAGGTTACTTTAGTCATACTTTGTTATACTTTGAATGTTCTTGATTCTAGGGTAGTGATCTTGGGTAGGGTGTCTAGGTCAGGCCTATGACCCTACCCTAGGTCCATGGCATCGTCAATGCCTATGGACCAGTCAGAGCGCACCAAACAATTTGAAGATGTTTTGACCATATAAATTGGTCGTGATTGATTACATACAAATTTTTCATTCCATTTTTCAATGCTCAAAATGAGTTTTTTTGTGAAAGACATATCAAATATTTGTTCAAATAATGTCATATTTTGAACAAGTTTAAATCTTAGATTGGCAAACAACATTGACAAAGGGAGTTTTTATTTCTTTTGCATGAAAAAACAATTTTTGACTCTTTGAGTCCCCAAAATAAGTCATTTTGTGAAGGACTTACCATATATTTATTGCAAAATTGTACCAAATCAATTTTCTAAAATACTAGGTCATATATAATGCACAATTGACCAAATGGTTGGGTGTCAAAAGTTTCGATGCACCTCTCGTGAAAAAGACAAATTTCCGCCGATTCTGTAGAAAGCGGGTAAAATTTGTACTGCAGCTGCCTCATAGTTTGCTCTTTATTTTTTCCAAAAATCATTTCTAGGTACATAAGTATCTATTTAATCATAGAAACACAAAAATAAAATCCAAGATTCAACCATTATCTAGGAACGGTCATGTCCGCCATTTTGACTGCATTTTGAAACGGGCATAAAAAATTCAAAAAAAAAAATGGAAAACCTTTGCATTGTATCATTATATGTGACCAAGTTACCAGCAAAAATAATAAACTTGTAATACGGTAATTATTTTAAAAAAGTGTTCTTAGAAAAGAGCTATCATGTGTGAACATGCATGGCTTTCAAGCCAAATGATCAATCTTATGGCCACACTCATTACATAGTTTGTTCAAATGATCTCATATCATGCACAATGGTGCATCTTGGAATGGCAAACAATGTTGCCTAAGGAAGTTTTCATTTTCTTTCGACGAAAAATTCATTTTCTATTTTTCGAGTGCCCAAAATGATTTTTTATGAAGGACCTACCATATATTTGTCGCAAAATGGGACCATGTCATTTTTATAAAATACTAGGCCATATATAATGCACAATTGACAAAATGGTTGGTTGTCAAAATTTATTATACACCTCTATTGAAAAATACAAATTTCCACCGATTTAGTTGGAAGCGGGTAAAATTTATACTGCAGCTGCCTCATAGTTTGCTCTTTATTTTTTCCAAAAATCATTTCTAGGTACATAAGTATCTATTTAATCGGAGAAACACCAAAAGTTTTCCAATATTCAATCACTAGCTAGGAACAGTCATGCCCGCTGTTTTGACCGCATTTTGAAACGGGCATTAAAAATAAAAATAAATAAATAACAGGAAAACCTTCGCATTGTGTCATTATATGTGACCAAGTTACCAGAAAAAACAATAAACTTATAATACGGTAATTAGTCTAAAAATTTGTTCTCAGAAAAGAGCTATCATGTGTGAAGATCATGGCTTTCAAGCCAAATGATCAATCTTATGGCCACACTCATTACATAGTTTGTTCAAATGATCTCATATCATGCACAAGAGTGCATCTTGGAATGGCAAACAATGTTGCCTAAGGAAGTTTTCATTTTCTTTGGACGAAAATTTCATTTTCCATTTTTTCAAGTGCTCAAAATGAGTTTTTTTTTGTGAAGGACCTACCATATATTTGTTGCAAAATTGGACCAAATCAATTTTCTAAAATATTAGGCCATATTTAATGCATAATTGACCAAATGGTTGGGTGCCAAAAGTATTGATCCGCCTCTGGTGAAAAAGATAAATTACCGTCGATTCAGTAGGAAACGGGTCAAATTTGAACTGCAGCTGCCTCATAGTTTGCTCTTTATTTTTTCCAAAAATTATTCATAGGTACATAAGTATCTATTTAATCAGAGAAACACCAAATGTTTTCCAAGATTCAACCACTTGCTAGGAATGGTCAAGCCCGCCGTTTTGACTGCATTTTGAAACAGGCATAAAAAATTTAGAAAAAAAATCAAAAAATTGGAAAACCTTCGCATTGTGTCATTATATGTGACCAAGTTACCAGTAAAATAATAAACTTGTAACACGGTAATTATTTTAAAAAAAGTGTTCTCGGAAATGAGCTATCATGTGTGAAGATTCATGGCTTTCAAGCCAAATGAGCAATCTTATGGCCACATTCATGACGTAGTTTCTTCAAATGATCTCATATTGTGGACAAGAGTGCATCATGGAATGGCAAACAATGTTGCCTAAAGAATTTTTCATTTTCTTTGGACGAAAAAATCATTTTCCATTCTTCGAGTGCCCAAAATGAGGTTTTTTTGTGAAGAACCTACAAAATAATTGTTGCAAAATTGGACCATATAAATTTTCTAAAATACTAGACCATATTTAATGCTCAATTGACAAAATGGTTGGGTGTAAAAAGTTTTGATCCACCTCTCATGAAAAAGACGTATTTTCGTCGATTTAGTTGGAAACGGGTCAAATTTAAACTGCAGCTACCTTATACTTTGCTCTTTAGTTTTTTCCAAAAATCATTTATAGTTACATAAGTAACTACTTATGCAGAAATACATGGTTTGGTGGCGATACGTCAAGGTTTGGACGGTGGGCCAGGGCCCCAACTCCAAAGCGCGTAAACTCGCATGCCCGTCGCGTGGTCACCACGTGACCGTGGCGTTGCCATGTGTTATGGGTGGCCTAGGCATAACTGACAACAGAAGGCTCTCACGAGGAGACCGAACTATGCTCAAACATGAATGAGTAGTCAAGTGTTTGATTAGCGGTACGGTAAATGCACATGGCCAATGGCCCTGAATTTTGGTTGGGGATGATCATCTACTAGGTAGACTGACTTGGCCAATTTTCAGCTCAAATGGAGGAGCATAGATGGTACTTGCTTTGCAAAGTACCACGTTGGGCAGAAATATGGATGTTGAAGCTGGGCTTAAATGGATAAATGAATTGAGCTGAAATTTTGTGGAGTATGGTCATTTGGGCATAGGAAAGCACTGCAATTTTTTTATAGCATTTGGATAATCCTATCTTGTAATTCCTTCACAAAGCTTCTCTCTGGATAGAAACTTTGGAAATTTGCTGAGGAAGATTTAATAGGAAAATGTAGCTGAATATTGGCATGTGGCAATAATTTGGATATGGAAGATTGATCAAAAAGTTTGAGGGCAATAGGAGTGGTATAGATAGCACTTACTTTGCGATGTGCCAATCTGGACAAAAAAAATAAAAATTGAAACTGGGCTCACATAGATGATTTGATTGAGCTGCAATTTGAAGCAGGGTGGTACTTTGGGCATATGAGGGCACTGTATAAATTTCATGCCATTTGGATAGGCATAGCTAGTACTTCTTCATAAATCTTCTAGCTGAACAAAAGCTTTGGAAATTTGCCGAGGAACATTTACTACGCAAATGGAGCTGAATTTTGTCATGAGGCAATGATTTGGATAGGAAAGAGAGCCCAAAATTTTTGAGGCAATCAAGAATATAAAAATAGCACTTCCTTCACAAAGTGATGTTCTGAACAGAATAGGAAAATGAATATTGTTGAATTATTTTTGAACTATGCAAGAATTGTTATCTACATATTTGACGAATATATGACCCAAAGAATTTTTGTGATTTTTGTGGGAATTTTGGGAATGACAGAAATATAAGTTGCTTCACAACCTAGGGCAAAAATTGACACATGGACATGACACGTAAGCAAAACTGATGAGGTGGCACCTAGTCATAGCAATCCACCACAATTTACAAGGTTATGACCATTTATATTGGTCGTGATCTGCTAGAAATAAGGCAGCGGACCAGTGTTGTTTGCTTTATGACCATTTCGTGTAAGGAAATTACGATCTTTTTGACCAAAATGGTCATTATAGTTTAGAGTTTGGAGCCCCCCGAACAACTTTTGACCTATTCGTCTCAAATGGTCATAGATTTATGACCAATTCTTCCAGGGTCACTAACAAAAGGTCACAAGTTGACACATTTCTTGTAGTGCATGACACTGGCATACCTAAATGGCGAGTGGACTCGGCACATATGCATGCTTGCGAGGAGGTTATTAACCATCCACGTGGTGGTTCTAGACATCATGCTACAACAGCTAAGAACCAACGGGCTTCATGCTTGTAAGATGAAAAGGTTAATGAATCGGATTTGTCTCTCCCTAAGCTTTGTAATGCAATGGCTGGAAAAAGGAAATCATGCCGATCGATCGACTTGAGTGTGTGTTCGGTGCTGAGGGCTTCTACTCCTTACTATGCGCCCAAACGACGCTATGAGCCTCTATGTCCGACCTATCAGCGACCCAGAGGGTCGAACCGCAACCTATCATATCCCATCGGCAGTGCAATCCACCACACCTGGTCATGTTTGATGGCTTTTTTTAGCCAAACTGCACCCTTTATTGAACGCTCAGAGACATAGGGATACAGATGATATCGGGCAAACTAGTAAGCCACACATGGCTCCCTGAACTAAGAGAGGCAGCGGCCTTTGCTAAGGCATGGGCCTCCCCATTATGTTTCCTACTTTCATAAATAAAATTTACATCGTGAAAAGATCTCCTCTGATGCTTAATCTCTTGTAGGATAGCAAAATATCGGCATGGAACTCCAGCCTCTATGTTGGTCACCACTTCAAGGCAATCGGATGCTACACAGATGGATTGGACATGCAGGTCCATAGTGAGCGAAAGTGCTTCGCGGCAAGCTTGTGCTTCAAGAACTGCAGGGTCAAGGAGGCCGTCATGTATGATAGCGGAGGCACCAAGAAACATGCCTCGTTTGTCTCTACAAATCACCGCTGACGCTGCCCGGTCACCAATCTTCGAGGAACCACCATCTACATTCATCTTGACTTCATGATTGGCGGGCGGAATCCACAGGCTAGGCTGTACCCCTTCGTTTGTATTCCCTGTATTTACGTTCAGACCCTTTGGCTTTGCCTTCTTCTCAGGAATCATCTCCAGATCAGCCAAGAAATTGTTGATGAAAACATGAGTGCTCAGCGGGCCTTGGTACTGGTTATCGTGGATGGCGCGACGCCTTGCCCACCAAATAGCCCACATTGTCACGAGCACCCGTGCTAATTCCGCTGAAGGTAGTGTATCAACCAGCCAGAGCATCCATAGCTTCGCATCCTCCATTCTGTTGGATATGATAGTCTCCGTGAGCTCTTCATCAGCAAGTGCCCAAACACACCGTGCCATGCGACAGTCGAAGAGGGAATGACGCCAAGTATCATTTGCAGCGTGACATATTGAGCACTCCACCGAATCAGCCATGCTACGGTAGTGTCGGACAGCACCTGTCGGAATCGACGTCTTGGATAATCTCCAAGCAAAAACTCTGACTTTTGAAGGAACCGGAGCTGCCCACAGCCGTGTCCATGACCTGCGGTCAGTCTCAACATTAGAGTGCCCCTCGGTATGCTCGAGCCAATCTGATCGTTGTTGCTTGGTTGAAGACAGGAGCCTGTACGCGGATCGAACAGAAAACGTGCCCTTCCGTTCATAATGCCATGACCAGAAGTCCTCTCGGACCCTAGAGCTGAGGGGAATATTCAAAATTGCTTCCTTGTCCATCGCATAGAAGTGCTCCTCGAGTGCAGCTCCATCCCAGGTGAATGTAATCGGATTAATGAGTTCCGAAACTTTTTGCGGAGGGTTTGAGGATTTTGGGCAAACTGGCCGGAGCTTGAAATCACGTGGGATCCAGTTGTCGAGCCATATATGTGTGTCCTCTCCTGACCCAATCCTCTTAACTAGGCCTAGTTTAAGCATGTCCCTTCCTTCAACTATTGATCGCCAAACCTGCGACAGATTCTTGCCCACCTCGGCTTCAAGGATTGAAGACACGGGGTAGTAGACGGCCTTCAATATCCTGGCACTAAGGGAGTTGGGTTCCTGAAGAAGACGCCAAGCTTGTCGAGCAAGCAGGGCCAAGTTAAAAAGCTCAATGTCGCGAAACCCCATTCCTCCCATGAATTTGGGTTGTGTCATCACTTCCCAGGAGACCCAGGCGGTCTTCCTCTCACCATTCTTCGATCCCCACCAGAACTTACGCAAGAGACCGTTAATATGCTGACACAAACCCCATGGAAGTTTGAAGCATGTCATGGAATACGTGGGAATTGCTTGAGTGACAGATTTGATGAGCACCTCCTTACCTTCAACTAAGAGTGTTTTTCCATCCAGCCTTGGACTTGCTTCCAAATTCTGTCTTTTAGATATTTGAAGGACCCTTCCTCCGATCTCCCCACATCAGCCGGGAGGCCGAGATATTTGTCCGACAGTTTCTCATCCTGGACTTCAAGAATCTGTTTAACCTCCTGCCTCAAGCTTGCGGAGCAGCCCTTACTGAAGAATATCGAGGATTTATCCTTGTTGATACGCTGCCCAGAAGCGGCACAATAATTATGCAATAGGAGATCCACTCTGTTTGCCATGTCAGGTGTCGCCTCAAAAAATAGAAGGTTGTCATCAGCGAAAAGGAGATGATTTACCTGGGGTGCACCGGCTGCCACTGTAATGCCCTGAATCCTCTCATTTGGCCGCGTGGATTTCAGTAAACAGGAAAGGCCTTCAGCTGCCAATAAGAACATATATGGCGATATTGGGTCCCCCTGCCTTAGGCCTCGAGAGGGCCTAAAATCCTCTTGCTTCCCTCCATTGAAGATGACCGAAAACGAAACAGAGGTGACACACCTCATCACAATCTCTGTAAATTGTGGGCTGATTCCCAACTTAAGCATAACTCTCTCCAAATAATTCCACTCAAGTCTAGAGCACAAAATCTATTACCCTTCAGCTTCTTTCTCTTCATATAATGCAGACACTCGTATGCCGAGATAAAGTTATCAGTAATGAGGCGTCCTGGTACAAATGCTGACTGTTCCTCTGAGATGATATCGGGAAGAATAAGCTTGAGCCGGTTAGCCAAAACCTTAGACGCAATCTTGAAGATCATGTTACAGAGGCTGATCGGTCGAAACTGTGATAAATTTTTTGGACTAGCAATCTTTGGAATAAGAACGATGAACGTTTTGTTTATCTCCTTCGGGGAATCCTCACCTTTCAGAACCCGCAGCACCATGGCAGTAACCTCATCACCACACAGCTCCCAGTGCCGTTGAAAAAAAATGTGCCGGAAAGCCGTCCGGACCGGGGACCTTTGTGGGAAACATTTGGAACAGAGCCTTTTTTTATCTCAGCTTTGCTATACTCTACATTAAGAGTGGTGTTCATTGCTGCATCAACCTTAGTTGGTATATTGGATAGCACTTCATCAATCCCTTTCTCAAAAGCGTACAAATTACTATAAAAATTGGTTGCCATACCCGCCATCTCGTGCTCCTCTCTGCAGATTGAACCATATGGTCTTCTCCTCGGTAGATGGTCATGTCATGTACGGCATCGAGCGCAACTGCTGCAACTTTTGGCGTAGGGACCTCAATTCCGACCGAACCGCTCCAAACGTGGTGCGGCCCCAGCGTTGCAAGCAACCAGCAACCGTGGCCAACTTATTTGATAACGCAGACACGGTCTGGGCTGGCCCCGCCGATGACCAAGCGTCGGCAAGGGTTTCTTCAAACCTTGAGTCTCGTTCCCACATACACTCATATCGGAACTGTTTCTGCTTCACCCGAACGCTAGTGTCAGCGAGTTCGGTATCGAGAAGTAAAAACTATAACTAGGCTCCAAACAAACCCGTGGAGCTTAAAATGGGCTGCAATCACCGTGGCCCATTTTCCATATATTATTTTTCTTTCATTTTTAGAATTTTTCAAAAGTGTAAATTATAATCAAAGTACGAAGTTAAAAAATTGTGTGTTATAAGTAACATGCACACAGTTAAAATAACTTACTTAAAACATTCACGTAATTCTCAAAAATATCAATGTATTATTTTTAGAAAATATTCATATATTTTAAATTATATTTATGAATTATTATAGTGTTTGTATAGTTTTAAGAAGTGAACATATATTTACCAAAAACTCTTACAATTTTTAAAAATTATATATTTGAATAAATGTTCATATAGTTCTAAAAACGTTTACATTTCTAGTAAATATTCATGCACTTTATAAGAAAATGTTTATGTTGTTTTAAAATTTGTTCATATGTTTCAATAATTTTTATTTGTCTGTTCAAAATATTTTTATAACTATATATATAAATAAATAAGTCTCCCTAGTAAGCCGCCACACTACAAATCCTAAAATGAATACTCTTGTATACTATTTTAAATAATATAATTATTAATTCTTTATTTTATTTTCGTTGTATGGATACTATTTAAATAATACACATACAATTTTCATTATATATATTATTAATATTTGCATTAAATATATTAATATTTATTATAAAACTTGTTAAAATGTATGAACGAAAATATTCTTAAATTATTTTCTCCTTTGGTTATAATTTTCATATTGTTTTAAAAGGTTCTAGAGAAGGAAATATTAACATAGGAAAAAAGGGCTATAAGCCCATTTAAGCCCACAAGCTTGTTCGGCTTCAAGACAATAATCCTAGTTATCTTTCGTGGTTGTCTAAAAAAAAGTTATCCTTGGTGGACATCGAACTTGATCGATTGAGGTCGCTCACATAGCTGGCTTGAGAGTATGAGGTCACAGGACTGACGCCCACGGGTCGGCACCACTGGTGTGGGAGGATGAGGTTACATGTTCACCCCCCGTGGGCACCATTTTTCATACGAATTATCCCTTTGTATTATTCATTGACAGGTCGGACCTAACGGTCATATAGACGCACAGTAACATTTTATGAGATTTTGTATAATATGTGTTTCTTTTTTAAAAAATGGCACTCTAGCCCCACCTAATCATTGGCCTCGCGCCTGCTGGACAAGAATTGAACCGTATGTGCAATCTGGGAGAAGTCCTGGCACCAATTTTTTGTATTTTCAACTTTCGGCATCAAGCTGCAGATGGTGTGCAACTTCATGCACCACCCGTGTATTTGCCTCTTTTTGTATCTCTATATGTATTCATAGTTTGGAGTTGAGTTTTTTAGGGTTGTACAAACTTATCTTGTGAACAGCCACAATTGTTTTCAGAAATTTTTATACTTCAAAATTTGAGTGTTCTAAGATTGGAACACCTAAGCCATGGGAGCACCACATATTCACCAAAAAAAAAACCCACAGAAAATCGTGATCCTTGTTTGATAATTAAGTTTGGGTTAGTTCCCATCCACATGGTCGCAAAATGGTGAATCAGAGCTCATGGCAGCGTACTCACCAACCTGCAGTCTCTCCATGCATGTAGAAAGAACTGATCAAACTGAAGTGCTCATTTTCTTTAGAAGTTAGGAGTGATCTAGTCCTGCATGCGCCCGCGCATCTAGGGCGTGTTGGTTGCCTGTACCATTTTTTGTCTCTTTGCATGTGTATCTTAGATGGACCTGACTGAGGGAAAACAGGTCAAAAACCATTATCTACATATAGTTTGGTTGCATGCATGTAGGCTGACTGTATGAGGGAAGCAATATTGACCCGTTGTTTGCTTGCCTGCGTTGCACTAGGCGCACAAACTACACTCTATTTGGTTGCAAACTTCATAAGGTGTTATCACCACTTCCTAGTATTGGTGACCTTATCACACACAATCATAACACAGTTTAAGTCTTGGCTAGGAAACAACTGACAGTTTATCCTAGCTACTAACAAATATCAAGGCAAATATAATAGTCAAATGAATCAATAGGGGGAAGTTCATCGATTCTTCTTCTCCTTCTTCTTCTTTGGATTTAGTACAACTTTAGTACAAAGTTGTATTGAATTAAATACACTTATTTTGAGATGGAGGGAGTAGTAGATTTGCAGTAATAAGGACCAACTTGTGTTTATTTGCTTCGAGAAAAAGTAGAACCGGTTGGGCTACTATATTGTTTCTCCCTTTTTTTTTGGAAAAGATATAATTTCTTGCTATACAATATGTATGTTGTTTCCTTTTATTTTTTAGGGCTTCTATTTATTTTTATGTTTTTAGGGAAAATATTTAATTCTGTGTGGATAAAACAAAAGAAAATATAATGTTTTTCCTGGATGATGCGGGTTGCATCAAAAATTGCTTTTGGAGGCCGAGCTTCATGAAGGCTGTTTTTGAAAAATTCAAAATTTATATTTTTTATGTTTCATTTAATTCTGAAGAAAACTACAAATATAAATGGAGGCATACCGTACATGTGTGTAAATTTTCATGACTAAATACATTGAAATGGGAGCTGAAAAAAATACAAATATGTGGCTTTTCAGCACAAGATATTGTTCCTCCCCAAAGTCCATGAACTTGTTTTTTTGTATAGGTCACAATTCAAGGTATATCATTGTGAATTTTTACACGCACATGCATTTCATCCGTATATATATGCGTATTTTTTTCAGACTGTTTTAAACTGGGAAGTTAAATTATTTTTTTCAAAAAAATTGGCCTCCATGGAGCCCAATCACCAACGCCCTATTCTGGGCTGCATGCGCTACTAACACATGAAATATATAATATGGGCCGCCAGGTGCAAACAAGACGCCGTCCTCTTTCTCCTTGTTCTCCTTCACGTTATTGCCACGCTCATTGACCGCTTTTAATGGAAATCAAACTAGCAAAGTGGTTGTCTATGCTCGTACTGATCTTGCTAGAAGATAACAACAGACTCTTCACGACCTAGTATATATTGATATCCAGTAAAATGGAGAATGGGATGTCAAATATGCGCGCATATGGTGCGTGTATGGTAACAGGGGAGTTGCATATCTTAGGGTTCGATCAATGACTGCATACATAACATATGCACAGTTTATGCACCAGTTACAGTGCACAGTATATATGTATATATGCAGCTATGTAGCCCAACCGGGGACCATGCCTGTATGCATAATACATAGGGCAAATGTGTATGACTGACCATATCAGCTAGCACGTACCACAACGCATACACTGTATACTCCTATGCTAGCTAGGAGAGATTATTATTCCGTTCCGTGTTACCAATTCAACAAGATCGGTGACTGAGCCAGCTGAACGCATACAGTACTACTAGTACATATGTATGTTTGCTTATTCGGGGAGCTAAAAGTTCAAATGCATACATAAACTACGTTTATTCAACTATTTTAAGAGGGTCTTGATCTACATGAGCATTGATAATATTGTCGATGAAAACTGTGAGAGCAACCGATCATACGTAATGGCATAATGCCGGTCATGACAAAGAATCAGGATCGAGCTGCACGCACGCATATATGCCCAAATGAAGCAGAGTGGCCCGGGGGTGCAAGCACATGCACTGATCGACGGACAGTGTTCTGAGCTGAATTATTCCATCCATGTGTTGCTTATTGACGTCTGTACGCATGCATGTGCTGGAATGTGTCAGTGGCTATCATGCATCGGACAGTCGTACCTATGGCCGCTTGTGACCTTTTCGTATTCATCACCTCTCCATCAATCCATACTAATGACAAACAAAGGTGCTATACGTATGACATTTTCACGTACGAAACACAAACGATGTGTTGTTGCATGTGCTTTCGTCCAATCAGTCAGTTCCATCGGGAAAAAAAACCAATGCAGCATGTTGTCTAGTGAAGACACATCGGATCGTATGTACAAAGATCATGCGCAAAGCAATTTCGAATGACAAAGCAAGGGCATTGGTGTCTGTCTTGTCTCTCTATGTATGTACTCACTTCGATTTACAATAAAAATAATATGTTAGACATATCTTTGCTTGAACTGGTAAAATATATATTACCGCATATTTAGATGCCTACTAATCTACATATTGTGTACTTCAAATAATATATCTATACAATTCTACTTTCCCAAACATCAATTTCTCTTGCGTTTTATGCATGTACTATAGAAGAAATTATTGATCAAAGTTACTTCGTAAAGATCATGTTAATATCTTGAATAGTAGCTAGCATCACTTATTTGTGTACTGCATGAAGTATATACCCCCCCCCCTCTCTCTCTCTCACACACACACACACACACAGACACACACAAGGAATAGAGGATTAGTGCTCAACTATTTATTCTCGGATTTTTTGCGTGTACATAGATCAATTCGTGAAAAAACATTCATTTTTTTCTTCGAAAAGGGACGCTTTATTACTTAAAAGTTAAACATTACACCCGGCATCTGCATAACTAAGATGCACGGAGCCAAATAAGGTCATGTCTAAAAAAAGGAGAAATACAAAGAGACACGTAGGGTCTGTATAACGTCTAAAGTGGAGGGAGGGGGGGGGGCAATCCTAAGATCATCCTAAGAAGAAACTTTCATGTTGTATAACTAAATAGCTGATCCACACTAACATATTTCTCTCGACATGCCACCTCAACATACAACTTTGCATGGAAAATGCCTATCACCACATATGGGAAAATGCTAATCCGGCTGTTTCCGTTCTATTGTGCTATTTAAATTCTATAAATATTCTACCTCCATACAATATTCAAATACAATAGATCATATGTATTTTAATATTTCTCAATAAATATTTTACACCTATACAATAATCAAATATGATAAAAATTACTTTAAGTTTCATTTCTCATATTATCAATCTCAATATTCATGTTCCATACAACTAAATCTCATTGGAATATATTGGAACCAATTGTCGCAGCTAGAGTGAGTACCTCTATTTATTTTGGGAATGTTTGTTATGTAAAAAGATTAATTAGTTCATGAAGAAACTGCCATATGCTCAAAGCGCAGCCACTACTTTTCTAAGAAAGTACCCTCTTTGTTTCTTTTGTATTACCTATTTTAATTGGCTATAAAAACAACTTGACGACAAATAATCATTGCAATCTGTAAAATGAAATTGATTTCATTACATTTGTATTACTTATTTATGATAGTGATTTGTTTCATATAAAAAATATTAGCACAATAATTGTTTAACAATGCAAAATACCTCACAAAAAGGAACATACAAATGCTCAAGTTAGTCAATATACCAGTTGTAGATGAACTTGAGTTCTTCACATAGTGTGTGCACACATTATCAGGATGCATGACCATAAGAGTTGCTGCCACAATCGAGCGTAAGGCAAGAGCAGATGATCAGTTCGGCAGCTTGTCATGTTCACTAGTAGTGTCTACTTTGTGGTTTTGGATAAGCGAAAATTTGTCTGTAAACTAACGGATTAATTCGATATATGCCACTATTCGTCTTGCATACTTGAAATTGCCACCGCAGAAAAATGACTTGGAATCACTACAAAAAATATGCCAAATTACTGGAATTTTTGTAAGTTTTTTTTAATTCCATTTTTTTATAGATGAAGCTGACAATGGCATTTATGAAATGACTCAAACTAATAAGGAGATGCATGTCCGCGCACACACAAGGGTACAATTATTGAGTTTTTCCCTGGGATTTAGATGTTAGTTGTACTCCCTCCGTTCCGAAATATGTGACGTTTTAGCTTTATTCTAAATTGAATGTATCTAGACATGTTTAGGTGTGTAGATTCACTCATTTTAGTCCATATTAAAATATCTAAAACATCTTATAATTCGGAACGGAGGGAGTAGTTACTTCAGAGATTTAGTATCTCAAAGATGGTGCTCCATTTGAGGTATTTACCCATTCTTGGATTCGTTTGACGAAGGTCATTTAAGTTCTTGGGACAATCACTTTACCTTATCTTTCCTTGACAATCTCTTTATTTGGGTTATATTCGAACTAGGCAATAAATCACTATAGAGTTCGTGATTTTCATCCAGCCATTCATTGTTTCATTTGGCAAAGGCAAACATCTACTAGAACGGTGCTAGTGGAGAGAAGTGGTGAGGATCGATGTTGCTGCCTCTTTTCTTCATGATGTACAATCAGTTCTATTTTGTTCACTCTTAGATACCCAAAAATTAGAGGTTTTGTTTAGCTTGAAGACATGAAGTGAAGATAAAGAAAAATGGCAATCACTTACAAATTTTCTGCCACTGATCACCAATTGCTAACAATTTATAAACCTAATATTGATCTGTGAACTAATTTCGTCAAAATTACGATTCAACATGATACAAGACTTCAGAACAAACAACTACGTACATGTATACAATTTCTTATACAACTCTAGCACATATACAATTCAACAGCTGAAACGAAGGAGATATATACATCATCATGTAAAATGAGCCTTTGGTCAACAACGAAGAATTGACCGAAGAGAACAATGAACAAACCAATTATAAAGTGACGAGCTTTTTTTGTGTGTGAAAGGAGACGGAAGCAAATTTAACGAGGAGCTAGAAACAATGTTGCATCAAGCACACGAGGGGAAAAGAATTCATCGATTTCAATTTTTGCATTCGAGAAACTAAGTTGCGTGTGATGCAACATTTGGATTAGTCCCAAGCCTAAGCTCTAGATCTACCAGTCCTTGTTTCTTGAGGAACAGATCTACTTCTCCTTGATCCACATGGGGATTAAGACTAGAACTACTAGGGTTGGCGATTGTTTTCATAATTACCTTGGAATGATCAAGGACGGCTCCTTGTTCATATGGCGAGGCAAGCGCCACCGGCGCCTGATCTACACGCCTCCTCTTCCTCCTTCCCGACAATTCAAAATCCTGTCTGTCATCGTACTGGTGATCTGCAGCTTCTTGATCTCTCACTGCTATGGAGACGACAACCTTGTTGTTATTCCTCTCCTTGATGATGGTTGATAGCTGGGAAGGAGGAGTGGTGGTACTAGGGTTACGAAATAGCTCTAGCTGCTTGTACATGGCACTGGTAGAGTCGTCCTCGTGCGGTTCATCAGCTTGTTCTTGTTGGGCTTGGTCGTCGTCGCCATGACGGAGACGTGCCCTGTCTCGGCGGTGCACATTCATGTGCCCGCCGAGCGCCTGGGCGGAGCGGAACTCGCGGCGGCAGAAGGTGCAGGAGTAGGAGCGCGGCGGCCACACCAGCAGGTCGGCCGCGGCATCGCGTGCGAAGGCCTGCTCCTCCCACGAGGATGAGGACGGATCGCTGGTGTACGCCGCCGCCCAAGCTGGGATACCTCTGCGCTTGGCTAGTTGCTCCATTGATTGCTTCCGGGTTTTGCTATCCAGATCTGCACAAGTGAGAGCCTCCCCTCGTAGCTTGCGAGCTGGGATGATTGGAGTTGGAGAGGAGAGAGCAGTGAGCTGGGAAGATGAAGAGAGGGAGATGAGCACGTCTGTATGACTAGCTTGCATTGATAACAACTTAAGGAGTACCAGTACAACATAGTGTGCAGTTTAGGCTGGCTACTGTTGTTTGCTTGTCTGATTTCAATTCAGATATTGATAGATAATTGGGCACCTACAGTGTTAATGTCTGTCTACAAGCTAGGTTGAGTTGGAGTGTAGTGTTTGTTTTACTGGACAAAATTTCGAGAGGAAGAGGGGCATTTTATTAAGCCTGGGCTTAGTAGTATTTGTTCCTTGTGGGCAAAGTTTCTGGAATACTTGATCTTAACCGGTCACTGTGCAATCTAGCTAATGACTAACTATCCAGGTGAGGTGATCCAGGTGGTAGGGTGTCCCCGTCCAATCTGGATTGATTGCCCAGCTTGACATGTGATTCTTGTCATTATTTGCTCCATCCGAAGGAGAAGATCATACACTCCCGGTTGATCAACATGTCATGAATATGAAAAGGCATCCGAGGTGCTCGGACCCAGTTTATTATAAACATGATCGCATATACAGTAATACTGACAGTCTAATGCCAACCGGCTTGCTAGCGACGACTAAACATGGACACAATCGATCGACCCTTCCAAGATTCGACCACATTATTCCAGGGTCTGCAGTGCACTTGATCTTTTTCGATAAAGGGTGCATTTTATTGGCTTAAAATAGAGCATCAAGAGGATATAAACACAATGAGCATACACTCGGTCTCTATATAGCTAGAATTCACACAGCCAACATGAACACAAGTACACAAAAAAACCCTACCAAATAGCAAAGCCATATAAGACCAAAGCTATGCGTAGGTGAAAAAGAAAATCCCAAAGCAGTGCACTTGATCTAGTTTTGATGAGCACATCAATCGGTCTTTTATATGAAAAAGTTTTATTCCCCCTCTAAACTTGTATTCCCTTTGATCCAAGTAAGTGTCGGTGTTTTAAATTGCGGTTAGTTCAAAACAGCGACATTTATTATGGATCTAAAATAGTACTATTTTGACGAGCTCTCTAAGGTCTGCTTGAATTAAACCTGTTTTTGTGTGTCTAACCTTGTGTAGAGCACACAAGAAAAATACTTCTACTCGCAGTTTAGGCAACATCCTACCTGAGGTTGATCTAGATCGGTAACGGTGATATACTCTCGCACATTATTATTGAAAAGCATTAGATATATTATAAAAGTTCACCCAAAGTACAAAAATCACAAACATAACAAAAATTAGACCGAGATTTCAAGACCACTGAACGACCATTTGCTGCTGCCAGAACGAGCCGATGACACGCTGTTGTCTCCACCC
>LR738712.1:191345512-191356346 GCA_902687465.1 Secale cereale | reverse complement strand
CCCCTACCGGAGTCGGCTTGATGTTATCGATGACAGTTGAGAAATATTCGTGCACGTGCCCCTAAGGACCAGCGCCCTGGAGCCACAGTCGTGTCCATTGAAACCTTCCATAGATCTGAATCACCTGACACTAAATCTCACCACATGACGAGAAACCCTAATGTCACCGTCTCAAGGAGAACGTAGGAATCTACGCCGGAGCTCCGCCGACTATGTTCAGATGGACGAACTCAAGGAGGATCGAAGCCCGAAAGACGAACTTGAAGATGAAGCGCCACCATCGACCTGAGCCTCACCTCGGAGAAATTAAAAAAATGAACCTAAACTACGAACTAGAGAGGCACCAGGATTCCCCACCTCGCCACCGTCTGCCAGTGCTACAGACATAGGGGAGGCCAATCCACGGGCTCGCTGGTGAAATCTGGAGGGGAGAGTTGCCCTAGCTATCTCGTACGGAAACCCTTATATGTGAAGCTATTAGTGATACGAACTAAATGGCACACACCATTGGTAACTTGCCAAAATATCAGGCGTGTTCTAAAGGGCACGCTACTAGTAAGGGCTTACCAGGGGTGTGCCCCCTACACTCCACTAATAGGCACATTAGGCATGCCACCGGTAGCCTTTCCTGCAGTAGTGTGGTAATTGTGGGTTGCAAGCTGGTTTGGCGCAAACATGACTAGTGTGTGTGAACGATCAGTGTTTATGGAGCAACAGACATTTTTATCATCGAAATGACTCACAGGTCACTCTCTCGAGCTAATTCCATTACATTGCATTCAACGAACATTTATGACCTCGCAGTAAAAAATTTCTTATTAGAATTTTCCATGATATAAAAAATAAGTGCCCAACTTTGAGTTATGGAAATTTTGAAACGAAATACCAGCCATAAAACTTCTCTTAACCGAAACCATCAAACAATGATTGGATGTGGCCTGATAGATATGAATTGGTGAAAATATTGTAAATAGATGACTAATATCTCTTAACTGTTCATAACACCACAAAACAAGAGATACGATTGTGGTACTATAAAATATCACCACTGAATGCATGGCGAAGATGTACACGACAAAATCCTATCTTGACTTAAAGTAGTCGGTGAACACAAACTAGGCTTTTGTATGGTGACAACAATACAATTAAGGAACCAAAAAAAATATTTCCTAAACAAAAACTCTCCAAGAACACAATAGAACATCGACGGTGAAAATGCCAAATTTGAAGGCTCAAGGAAATAATGGTCCTGGCATAAAACCATCTACAAAACAGTAAAAAAAAACATATCTAAAATTCATTGCTCGACATAAACCCTCTGTGGGCTCAAACTTTTCTTAGAAGACCATAAAACATGGGCTAACACACACAAATCTATACGAACTAGAAGGCTCCGCGGAAATATCTTCCAATTACACGATTGCCCAAAGACACTACAGAATGTGTCCTAGCATCACATAAGTTCTGAAAAAAAGGGGAAATTGAAGTCTTCGATAAATCATTCCCCGATCCTGAAATTGTCAAAGAGAACTATAAGAGGTTAGCTAATACTCTCTCCAACAGTTGTGTCCCCTTCCCTAGGCGGACAAGGTAAATCCTCCCCTCCAGGCTTCACCGATGAATCGTGGCGGGGAGGGGAATACCGTTGCCTTTGCACTAGCTAGGAATTTAGGTTAGGATTATTTTAGTCCTCGTAGGTGCGGTGCATAGGCGGATGTCAACGCTTTTTTTGAGTTTGTCTTTCTGGCCCTGATCCTCCTCCATTTTGTCCATCTAGACGTGGTCGACAGAGCTATGGCATAGACTCATGCCGTCTCTTGTAGGCAACGAGGTTAGGGTTTCTCATCATGCAGGCTTGATGGCGAGATTTGGTATCTACTACTTCTGATCTATTTAAGGGTTCAACTGCAATGACTGAGGCCCAAGGACGTTGGTCCTGAGGGGATGTGCACAAAGACTTACAGGCTGTCATCGGCAAGGTCAAAAGAGCTCCCGTAGGGGGGGGGGGTGACATCAGCGCGTCGGTGACTCATTCTAGGGGTGGTAGTGGTGGTTTAGTGGTCTAGATGCTTCAATGTAAATTTTATTGTGTTTGAGGTGCTTTGTACTTCTGATGAATTTTCATAATATATCTTAATCTTTTTCGCAAAATCAATATCATGGAATAATCCTAAAAATGTAAACCTCTCTAGCAACAAATGGTCAAGTGCTCTAGTAATCATATTGTTGAAGTTATGTTAAAACTGAATTAGTTTACAGATGACCAGTGATGTGTGTATTTGACACCCATCTTTTCTCTAAGTTTAACCCTAATATTCTTGAGGTTTAACTTGGTTAACCCTACTAATACTTACCATTTTAGTTTGTTATCTTTCTTTTATTTGTAGGGTGTTTATGTGGATTACACCCCTCGTAGACTTTTTGCGATAATTGGTCCAGGGCGAAACAAATATGAGCTTGGAGTTGATTTTGGTGAGTTGCAAGGAAGCGTCCTCAGGATGACCTCAAATGAGAAAGTGTTCAATGTGATAGTTGTTTGCCTCCTCGAGTCGAACAACTTTGCATTTTTGGATCATGTTAATCCAAGGTGGTATGCAAAATCTAGAATTCAAATATGAACTGAACAAACTAGGGCATAACCAGAAGTAATGACGAGCATCAATATCGTATCTGCGCTTGTACTGCCACGGGATAGACAAGAAAACAAGGCCCCCATTTTGGGTGGAGTTTGATGTCTCAGGTTAGTGGGGCGATAAGAAACACTTTGAAGACTTTTTCATTCGAGGAGAAGGACAAATAGAGGAGAGATAAAGGATGTGGCTAAATATTCATCTTCAACCCCTCGCAGTCGCCATCATTACTTTCATTAGCATGTTCACCTCCAAAAATTGTGTCTTCCTTCTTTATCACGGCCTTTGTGAAGATTGTAATAAATCTTGGACCATTTTAGTGCAATGTTTACTTAAGTTATTGTTTTTTTTTGCGGGATAAACTTCCGATCTATTCATCTTCAATCATGGTAGTACAACGAACACTAGAAATAATAAAAATTGCATCCAGATCCATAAACCAAATAGCGACGACTACAAGCACTGAAGCGAGCCGAAGGCGCGCCGCTATCGTCATCCCTCCCTTGCCGGAGCCGGGCAAACTTTGTTGTAGTTGACAAGTTATTGTTTTACGTCATTGTTGGTTCTACGTCACCGTACGATGCCAAGTTAGATCGTGGTTGTTGTTTTTTGTTCACTGCCTCTAGGTGTTTTTGTCTTTGTGATTGGAGATGCCCAATCCACCGGCATTGTTGGAGACATCCAAGCTCCCGGCCACACGCGAAGTAGATGTGTGTTTTTGTGAATCAATGGACCTCTTGTGATAGACTTTTGTATTTTGAGAGGAGCACATCTCATCTATTCTCTCCGTTCCGGAACAGAGAGAGTAGGAAGTAGGGGAGCACATCTTATCAGCGCGTCCATGGAACCTAGTACATTGCCTCGGTCTTCCTGACCTTAATCACTTCCGCGACAGTTTGAGACGCTACTGACGGGACGGAGAAAATTGGGTTGCGTTTTGCCAGGTAGCGATAATTGAGTGACCACCCAAGGAATACTATGGTGACAACACTGGTTGCCAATTTGCACTAGTAACCCAAAATCCGGACGCCACCTTTTCTCGAGTAAATGTTGCATTAAATTCCCTTAGTTTATTCTTTGTACGGGTCTAGTTTAATTTTTTTGCCCTGTTTTATAGTTTACTTAAATATCTTTATTATAGTTTCATTTACTTGAATAACTAGGTAACTAATTAAGCTCCTGTTTTCAGATGATTGCTTTGGCACGTGCAATATTCCTCTCTCTAGTTATTTTAGATATATACGTATATAAAGGCATCTTCAACGGCGACCCTCAAACCGCCCGCATCAGTTCGGGCCGCGGAAGCAATCCAACGCGCATGACTGTATTTGTCCAAACTTTGATGAATGTCAACCGATTTGCATGAATTTTATCCAATTAGTTCAAATGCAGGTTGAAATGTATGTATGCGGTGTTGGATGGCTTGCTCCCACATCCATGTTAGCGGACTGGTTTCCCACGGATGTGGGGAAAATTTATGGGTAGCTGTTCAAGATGCCCTAATTAGCTTGTCGTGTGGGTGCCGTATTTGTCCTCGCCCACAGGCACAGCCACAGCAGACAGTGTTGTACTGTGAAATTGTTTCCCTGGGCCACACATACGTACAGACACATTGAAGCATATATATATGCCCCTGCTGCTCTGCAGCTGACACATGCATGGTACTGGCACCGGAGAAAAGATAAGAGGTAATAGCACCCTAGGTACCCTAACTTGCACGGAATGTGATGATTTAGTCCCAAACTTGTAAAACTTGACTCCACCATACCCCAACTTGCACCTCATGTGATGATTTAGTCCCAAGCCAATCACAGCTCGATAATTGGCAGCCAGGTGGCTGGACCGGTCAGCGCACGCACTTTTGTAGAAACCCCCCTGCTGTTTCCTTTAATCAACCCGCAGTACAGCACAGCACCTAAATTAATTCTGTCTGAATCTTCAGTTAACTACAAATTCTAGCCACTAAATCAAGCTCACATAAGCGACCAGCTAGCCCCCTACGCCACGCTATCTTCTCCATCGTTGTGTTCAGTTCGTGCCTGCGTTTTAGCATATGGATCTTTCGTGTTTTGTTGTGCGCCGTCGCATGCAGCCGTGCCTCGGTGATGAAGCTGCTGGACGACCACTGCACCCGCATGAACAGGCGGCGCGACCGCCTCGGTGACCGCCGCGTACGATTTCCTCTACGTGCCCATGGATTTCAGGTGATTCATCTCATGCTCGCTCTTCTCTCACGGCTTGACAAGGTGATTTCTTGCCTGCATTTTTTCCTGTGCCGTAGCGGAACAGACTAGTCGCACTATCATCAAATGGACGAAAGCCATCGTTAATCCTCTTCTTTTTCTCTTCTGCACATCGTCCTTCGCGTGGTGTAACAGAGGCAAATGAAAGTCAGAAAAATAAGTACTCCCTCCATTCCCTTATACAAGGCCACTCCGTTTTTCGTGTCAAACTTTGACTTGTAATTTTGCTCAACAAAATGTGGATTATATGTCATAAAAAACATATCATCGGAAGTTCTTTCAAATGTGCATCTAATGAAATATTTTTTGTGGTATATGACTCACTTTTTGTTCGTGAAATTAATGTTCAAAGTTAGACATAGAAATATGAAGTGGTCTTGTATAAGGGAATGGAGGTAGTACCGTAGTTTCACAAAGTACTTCTTCTTTTGGCGAGACACAGTTTGGCAGAGTACGTACCTACTTGTTTGCCGTGCTTTGGTGATAGTAATAGACAAAATGGTAAGTTGTTCATTTACATCTGTAAAAACTCTAGAAAACAAACAACCAAAGCAAGTCAGGGAAATAAACGGCCGATGAAAGCATGCACAACTTTAGTCTGGTCTTCTAGCTAGCTTGAATGAATTTTCCAGCAGTTGAGAAACTCCAGGGTCACGGTCTTCATTCTTGTGTTGCGACGTGCAAATATAGCAGGCAGCGCTGCAGCAACAAGGGGTACGCCTTCGTCAACTTCACGACGGCGGAGGCGGCGCGCGGGCTGCACTACCCCAATGCACGGCCGCGGCTGGCACCGCTCGCTCGGCAGCGGCAAGATCATCAACATCGGCGCGGCCTGCATGCAGGTAATTAACGAACGTGCACGCACGAGACTCCTCCGTGCCATCGATGCATGCATGGATGTGATTTGTTCACTGACGCCGTGAGCCGTTGGTGTTTGCAGGTCAGGCAGAGGCTGGTGAGGCACTTCAGCCGCTCCACCTTCGCGTGCCACACCGACGAGTACCTCCCGGCCCTCTTCTCGCCGCCGCGCGACGGCGCCGCCGACCCGCCCCGGCCGAGCCCAGTCACCTCGGCCGACGTGTCCCTCCGAGCCGCCGGCGCCGGCGCAGCAGCTGGTGTGGGTGCGCCGAGGGCCCGAGGCGAGGCTAGCTAGCCAGCTAGCTAGCCACTCCAAGCATGGTCGCGTGATCTCAAACGATGCAAGTTGCTGCTACGCGTGTGGGCTCCTGCGCTCTGTTGGTTTGCTCGTTCCCGGTGGCGTGGCACGGTCAAGTCCCGAGTCACCTACAATATCCTATGTATTATGAGATCCATCAGCTAAAACGCAGGCACGAACTGAACACGACGATGGAGAAGATAGCGTGGCGTAGGGGGCTAGTTGGTCGCTTACGTGAGCTTGATTTAGTGGCTAGAATTTGTAGTTAACTGAAGATTCAGACAGAATTAATTCAGGTGCTGTGCTGTACTGCGGGTTGATTAAAGGAAACAGCTGGGGGGTTTCTACAAAAGTGCGTGCGCTGACCGGTCCAGCCACCTGGCTGCCAATTGTCGAGCTGTGATTGGCTTGGGACTAAATCATCACGTGAGGTGCAAGTTGGGGTATGATGGAGTCAAGTTTTACAAGTTTGGGACTAAACCATCACATTCTGTGCAAGTTAGGGTACCTGGGATGCTATTACCTCAAAAGATAAGAACTCCTCGCTAACGTTCCAAAAAAAAAGAACTCCTCGCTAGCCTCCGTGATGATGGTGCAGTCAGTCAATGGTGCATCGATCGATGCTTAGTCGGCAGCAGTATGCAGTGCCACTATCCTTTTCTGGACAACTGTCAATTGGCTTTGGTCGGATCCCCCTCTTCTTAACTCCGTGCTGTATGCAAGAAGATCGATGAGCTACTGTATGTTAATCGGAGCAGATCGAGCAGCAACACAAAGATTCCTCCTGCATGCGTTGCTGTTATCTGACGTGCCATACACCCAAAGATTGTTTGTATCCGTGTAGTGCTAGGTAGCTAGCTAGCTCCGGACGATAGCAGCTTTACCACCAGTACTTTGCTCCGTGAAGTACCGGCCTAGTATGATCTCTTTAGTTAGATATATGGTTGCAGTTAAAACGCAAGGAAAATGAAGAAATCGTTGTTTTGGGTATGATTAATTTTTTTTTTGAAAGGAGGCAAAAGATTTCTCTTCATTAATTAAGAGGGAAAGGAGTATGAAGTTTGTGTTACAACACCAATACAAAATGTCTACTCTCCAGGCATGATGGAACCCAATTTATATGCGCCGGCGGTGACCCAAGTGTGGGCCTCAATCTTGATGTTAACAAGTAGAACCGTCGGCGGTGCACTCTTGAGTTGGAAGATACGAGCGTTACTTTCATTCCAGATTGTCCAAGAGATGAGCATGGAAAGCGTAGCCATGGCATTCCTATTCGGAATGGTAGACTTGGAAAGCCCTATCCACCATTTCTCGGTCGAACATGACAAGTCCCAAGTGGAAGTGTTGATGTTCTCAAGTTAGAGCCAATCTTTGATCATTCCCCAAAGTCTAGTAGTGTACCGGCATTTGAAGAGCAGGTGGTCGATGGATTCTTGCACGCGCTTACAGAGTGGGCAAAGCCCACAATGAGGCCATCCCCGCTTGGCCAAGCGGTCAGCAGTCCAAACTCTGTTTTGTATGGTCAACCAAGCAAAAAAATTGACCTTAGGCAGAGCCCAGGCCCTCCACACCGGAAGTTCCATGGGAGAGCGAAAGGTGCCAAAGAATTGGGCAAGATAGACGGACATGGCAGTGTATATTCCGCTCTCAGTGTGCTTCCACACAATGTCGTCTTCAGTGTGCATCTCAAGAGGAAAGTCACGGATGGTGGACCAAAGCTCGATGAATTGCCGGAGGTGTTCAAAGGTGAAGCTGGAAGTGACCTTGATCTTGCCAACCCAAGCATCATCCTTGAGGGCTTCCCAAAGCTTCCAATTCTTCCTGGAGGAGGCGTCATAGATAAGTGGAGCGATGTCTCTTGGTTTGCGGTCCTGCACCCAAGGGGAGTCCCAAAAGGGTGTGCGTGCACCATTGCCGACGGTGATTGTCGTGAAAGCATAGAAAAGATTATTGCCCATCTCGTCGCACAGGTTGCCGGACCCAACCCACAACTTGGTGGGCTCCTTCCATTTGAACCAAAGCCAACGCAAGCGAAGCGCCCTAGCAAATTTCTCCGTGTTTAGCACCCCAAGACGTTCGTATTCAATGGGCCGACATACAGACTCCCAATTAACTTTGCACTTTGCCCCGGTAGTCTTATCCGTTCCTGCCCAAATGAAGGCTCTCTCAAGGTTGTTGACGTTGTGGAGGATGCTCGGGGGGACAATGAGTGGGGTGATAAAGTAGATGGCCTGCGAGGCAAGCACATACTTGACAAGGGCAGCCCGACCGATGGAGGTGATACTCTGTCCATCCCAAGGAACAAGCTTGGCAGCTACCTTGTCCACGAGGAACTGGAAGTCCGGGCTTTGAGTTGCCACACCGAAAGAGGTAGCCCCAAATATTTTAGTGGGAAGGAAGTGCAGGCAGCAGGGAAGCTCAGGAGAATTGTGTCAAGGTGAAGATGTCCACATCGAATCGGGACCACTGAGCTCTTCTAGAGGTTAGTGCATAGGACTGTTACGTCACCAAATGCATTGAGCAAGGTGGAGAGGTTGTCAATATCTTTCTTGATGGGCGCAATGAACACTGCCGCATCATCGGCGTAGAGTGATGTTCTCATAATGGGTCCACGACCACGGATTTTATGTAGCAGTCCCTTCCTAGATGCCAGTTCAAGAATCTTTTGAAGGGGGTTGATGGCGATGACGAATAGGAGGGGGGAAATAGGGTCCCCCTGCCGAAGGCCCTGTCCATGAGCAATGGGGCTACCAGGGATGCCATTGAGGATAACTCGCGATGAGGAGGTGCAAAGTAGGGTGGTGATCCAATTTGAAAAGGTTCTCGGGAACCCCCTTTGTTGGAGAATGTCAATGATGAACTCCCATCTCACATAATCGAATGCCTTCCTTATATCAAGCTTGAAGAGGAGGGACGGAGTTTTGCTCTTGTGAAGGCGACGCGCAAGATTTCTCACATACATGAAATTTTCGTGGATACTCCTCGTCTTGATGAAGGCACTTTGCACATTTGAGAAAAGCTTTTTCATGTCAGGGGTGAGCCGCATTGCCAGAATTTTTGCAACAATCATTGCGATGACATGGATGAGGCTAATGGGACGAAAATCGGAAATCCCCTCAGCGCCCTCCTTCTTTGGTAGAAATACAATGTTTGCAGAGTTCAGCCAGTGGAGGTTTGTCGTGTGTAGGTTGCCGAAATGAGAGACTATCGTCATGATGTCATCCTTGATAATGTCCCAACAACTCTTGAAGAACAAACCGGTGAAACCGTCCAGTCCGGGAGCTTTATCGCATAACATTTGGTTAATTGCCTCGCGCACCTCCTCCATGTTGATGGGCTCCGTGAGGGAATCCAAGCTATGCACCTCCAAACCAAGCTCTTCCCAAAAGAAGTCGCACGTCCAAGGGCGCCCTTTTCCCATGGCCTCGGTGAAGTGGTCGTGGACAACCTTTTCTTTGGCATCATGGTCGGTGATCCATCCCTGATTATGCTTCAGCCTGTGGATGAAGTTTTTGCGGCATCTCCCATTGATCCTCCAATGAAATTTTTTGGTGTTTGCATCACCCTCCTTTATGTTGGCCAGCCTCGCGCACTGTTTCATGAGCCCTCTCCGTACCCGCCAAGCTGATGACTCATCTTTTGAGCCGCTTACGGAGGTCCCCTTCCTCCATATAGAGCTGTCGGTTGTCCTGGGTCATGTCAAGGTGCAAAATCACCAAGAGGGCGGCGTGGAGATGGACCTTCGCTCTGGAGAACAACCCCCTACTCCACTCGAACAAGCGAGTAGCGGTCTTCTTGAGCTTATAGTGTAGTATTTGGTACAGCTCGGTATGGTCGGTATGCTCATTCCATACCTTGAGGACGACCTCCTTGAACCTTGGAAGGGAAACCCAAAAATTCTTGAACTTGAGGCTTCGCGGCCTCCAGGGTCCCCTAACCTCGGCGAGGAGGAGAGGACAGTGATCATAGAGCGAGGATGAGAGTGCATAAAGGATGTGACTGCCAAATTGATCATCCCACTCCGTGTTGCCAAAAGAAAAAGTCAAGCTTGCAAAGAGTCGGATTTTCTCTCTCGTTGGACCACGTGAAACATATATTCTGGAGGTGGGTCTCCATCAAGCCACAACTTTGGAGAGTTGCATGAAAACGGTTAAGACGTCTAGTGTCGATGTTTCTCTTGTTTTTGTCACGTGCTCTGTAAATTTGGTTGAAATCACCTAGACAAAGCCAAAGGGTACCAATGGGAGGCTTCTGAGTGATGAGCTCGGTGAAGAAAGCGTCCTTGAGAGAACGGGAAGACGGGCCATACACAGTTGTGATCTTGTAATGCACATTTGATGCTTTAATTAGAACCATGGCAGAGAGGCAGTGCGTAGTGGTGTTGATGTCCGTGACGTGAAGGAGTTGGCACTCCCAAAGCATGAGTATACCACCCCTAGTTCCGGTCGTCGACCTTTGTGCAAAACTCCTTAGCCTACTGATACGTCCAAAACGTATCTATAATTTCTGCTTGCTCCATGCCTCTTTTGGGTGATATTGCTATGATATTTATACACTTCCATACACTTTTGATCATATTTGGACTAACCTATTAACTCAGTGCACCCCAGTGCCAGTTTCTGTTTTCTGCTGTTTTTGTATTTCAGGTTTTCCCGTCACGAAAACTGTCAGAAAAATACCGGAAAAATTATATAAATAATCAGCGTTCCGGAAGCTTCCACACGGCCGAAGTAGGGCCGGAGGGGGGCCACCAGGGCTCCAGGCGCCCTGGTGGCGCGGCCCTCCTCCTGGCCGCGCCGGGGGGG
>LR738712.1:191331726-191345502 GCA_902687465.1 Secale cereale | reverse complement strand
CGCGTCCCGAAACCCTCGAGACGGGAACCCTTTTTCGCGATCTCATCTCTGTTCCGCCGCCGCCGCACTTCCAAGATCGGGAGCACCAGGAGAACTCTTCCCGGCACCCTGCCGGAGGGGAGGATCACCACCGGGAGCCTCTCCACCACCATGGACGCCTCCCGGATGAGTTGTGAGTAGTCTCCCTTGGACCATGGGTCCATGACCAGTAGCTATGTGATGTTCTCCTCCCCTTCTTGTGCTTCACTAATTAGGCCTCGTGAGCTGCCCTACATGATCGAGGCACATATGTAATCCTTATGCTGTTGCTATGTTGAGTTTGCTGGGATCCGATGGATTGTGAGATTATGTTCAGATTGTGTTTGAGTAATATATTTGATTCACCTCTTTTATATTTATGTTCGTAAGTAATTCTTGCATGTTCTCCGTTGTTATTTATTGCTTTGGCCAAGTAGTAGGCAGTGACTCCAAGAGGGAACGTTATGCTTGATTGTGGATTCATGCCCCTCGATGACTAGCTTGAGTGACAGAAACATGAGTCTAGGGGATGTGCTGTTGCCACAAGGGGGAAAACAACGGTGCTTGTGCCCGCGGGTGCAAGGATTGTTTACTTTACGCAAAGTTCTTTTAATGCAGTTGTCTGTTGCTTTGAGTTTACACTATGGGTGGGACTCGCAACTTAATACCAGTGAGATGTTCTGGATAGATATCTCAAGGTGGATGATTAGTAGTAGATGCAGATGGATTTCGGTCTACTTGCCTTGGCGTACCGCCCATGCTTTGAACCTCTACCTTTCTTGCAACATAATTCTGTCAATTGCCCAGCTGTAATTCGTTTACCTCACATAGCTGTTTTATCGTCTTTTGGGAGAGAGACATCACTAGTGAACATCATGGGACCCCGGTCCATATTACCATCATTGATCACATCCGCTATTTACTTTATGCTTTTACTTACTATTTGCAGCAATACCTATCACTATTATCACTTGTGTTTGATCCTTTGTAAACGACAAGGCCGGAGGGATTGACAACCTCTCTGTACTCGTTGGGAGCAAAGTTATTTGTATCTGTGTGCAGGTCCACGTTGATTGCTAATATCTAGCGCCATTAGTAGTTGACACCTTCTTGTTGAAACTAGGAGTCTCAGGGGAAATCGATCCTTGGTATCTTTGCCAAGGGAAAACTTCCGCTACACTGCATCTCAAACCTTCCACTTGGGGTAGCCAACGAGGGGCGAGAAGCCATCAAGCAAAGTTTTCTGGCACCGTTGCCGGGGACTCCACTCTTCAGGATAGGGGAGTTGCACGCTATCTTTTACCTTTGCTTTTAGTCTTGTTAGTTTACCTTTCAGTTTTTGCTTTAGTATCTTTTATCGAAAATCACAAAAATAGTTATCTTGCTTGCTTGCTGCTATGGGTTCCACCGAGAACACCAAGTTGTGTGACTTCACTAGTCATAACAACGATGACATTATCTGCACGCCTATCACTACACCTGCCACTTCAGCACCTTCTTATGAAATTAAACCTGCTTTACTGAACCTAGTTATGAAAGATCAATTCTCCGGTGCTGGAGATGATGCTGCTTTACACTTAAACAATTTTGTTGAACTTTGTGATATGCAAAAGTACCAAGAAATAGATGGTAATATTGTTAAGCTTAAGCTTTTTCCTTTCTCCTTGAGAGGAGGAGCTAAAATTTGGTTTCAATCTTTGCCTAGAAATAACATAGATTCATGGGACAAGTGCAAAGATGCTTTTATTGGAAAGTACTATCCACCTGCTAAAATTATCCAACTAAGAAGTAACATAATGAATTTTAAACAATTGGATAATTAACACATTGCACAAGCTTGGGAACGTATGAAATCTCTTGTCAAGAACTGCCCTACTCATGGATTGACTACTTGGATGGTTATCCAAACTTTTTATGCAGGCTTGAACTTTACCTCACGGAACTTGTTAGATTCGGCCTTGGGAGGAACCTTTATGTCAACTACACTTGGTGCTGCCACGAAGCTTCTCGATGAGATGATGACCAATTATTCCCAATGGCACACCGAACGCGCTCCAATAGGTAGGAAGGTAAACTCTGTCGAGGAGATTTCCTCCCTAAATGAAAAAGTTGACTTGATCATGTCTCTACTTGCGAAGCAATCTTCTATTGATCCTCGCGATGTTCCTTTAAATTCTTTGATTGCTCAAGAACAAGTAGATGTGAACTTTATCTCTAGAAACAATTTTAATAACAATGCTTATAGGAGTAATTTTGGTAGCAATCCTAGACCGTTCCCCTCCAACTCTTATGGGAACAACAATGCTTATCCTAGCACCAAGAACTCCACTACTGAACTAGAGATTATGCTTAAAGATTTCATCACTACCCAAAAAGCCTTTAATAAGAGTGTAGAAGAAAAACTAAACAAACTAGACAATCTCTCTTCGAAGGTAGACAATTTAGCCCATGAGGTAGAATTGCTTAAAATTAGAACTTCTCCTCTTGAGGAGAGAAAGGTCACTCCTATGAATGCTATTCAAGTGCAAATTAATGAAAACATTAGTATGTTGGCTAAACTTAAAGAGAGATGGGCTAGAGAAAGGGAGGAAGAAGATAGAATTAAGAACCTTCCTACCCACCACACTGTTGCTACTATCCAAGTTGTTGAGGATATCCAAAATCTTAGCACCCAATGCACTCCTGGTCCCATTGGACCTATTAATGGTGATGCTATGACTATAGAAACTACCAAACAAGTGAACCTAAAGGACACCACTACCACTTTACTTGATAGTAGTGACCTTGATTTTGATAATTGCACTCTTACCAAAGTTATTGATTTCCTTCACAAGATGTCTAGAGATCCCCGCACTAGCACGCTTAATCTTGCCTTCACAGAGCATATCACTAATGCTCTCATCAAAGCTAGGGAGGAGAAACTTAGAGTAGAAGCCTCCATACCTAGAAAGCTAGAAGATGGTTGGGATCCTATGATTAAAATTAAGTTGAATAACTTCTCTTGATATGCTTTATGTGATGTTGGAGCTAGTACCTCCGTTATGCCCAAAAGAATATATGGTATGCTTAAATTGAAACCTTTTGATTCTTGTTCTTTTGGTGTTCGTCTTGTTGATTCTTCCATAAAGAAACCTTTGGGGAGGATCGACGATGTTCTTATCATTGTCAATGACAACTACGTTCCCGTTGATTTTACTATTATGGACATTGAATGTGAACCTTCTTGTCCAATTATTTTGGGACGTCCTTTTCTACGCACCGTTGGTGCTATCATTGACATGAAAGAGGGGAATATAAAATTCCAATTTCCTCTCAAGAAAGGGATGGAACACTTCCCTAGAAAGAAGATTAAGTTACCTTTTGAGTCCGTTATACGGGCTAGCTATTCTTTTACTCTTGATAAGACTTGATCTCTTTGCATTATGCCTAGCTTAAAGGCATAAAAGAAAGCGCTTTTGGGAGGCAGCCCACAATGAATATCTTTATTTCCAGCAAGGAACAATTATTTTATTATTGGTACTAACCTCGCTAATCAGATTATGATGAGTTATGTATGAAGGGAGTTTTCAAGTGTGCGAGGGAAGATGATAAAAAGATTCAGGAGTGTCAAGCGCTCAAGCTTGGGGATGCCCCCATGCACCCCCAAGAAATATTCAAGGAGACTCAAGCGTCTAAGCTTGGGGATGCCCCCGTGCATCCCCTTCTCCATCAACATTATCAGTTCGTCTTTCGTTCCACTATATTTTTATCACTTCATGTGTTATGTGCTATGCTTGGAGCGTCTTGCTTTTAGTTTCCTTTTTAGTTTTCTTTAGCTTTTCATAACGAGTCGGAACTCAGCTTTCTTTGTGTGGGAGAGAAACACGCTCCACTTCAACCTAGAACATAACATAGAATTTTCATGTCTATCTTTGCTGTGTGTGTTCTTTGTCTTTCAATAGCTACTATCATGTTGAGCTCTTAGTTTTCATGCTTATCTTATTAAGAGAGTTTGCTTCTGTTGCATTGGTCGATATGTCAATGATAAAAATGCTACGTGCATAATGGTGCTTAGTAGTTCATGTTTTCTTATGGTTAGTCTCAAATAGCTGGGGGGTTCCCAATGTGTTATTGGAGTACCAACATGATTTGTTTGCCTATGATGTGGTATGGTTTAGTAATATCTTCCTTCAAGAATTTATTTTGATTGACTTGGTGTATGATCACGCATATTTAAGACTGTAAAGAAAGTCTGTCAAGCCTTGATAATCTTTTGTTTCTGAGTAGCGATATAACTACCATGCCTGATTCAATGTTGCTTTATCGCTCTGCATGATTATGACCGTCATTGCTCTTTTAGTTGGTCGCTCCCAGTCTTTTGCTAACCTCCACCTGTACTAAGCGGACTGACTCCTTGTGCATCCAAATTCTTTTAAACCAGTTATGCCATATGAGTCCACCATACCTTCCTATACATGGTATTTACCTGCCATTCCTAACGGAGACTTTCATGTACCATCTCGAAATTATTCAAAAAAGCATTCCTATTTTGTGCCTCTGTTTTAGTTCATGCGGAAGTAGTAGTTAATTCATGATCTTTTTAAGTTGGACAAGCTTCACCCCGGGATTGCATGTCTAATGTGCAAATCCATAATACGAGAAGGAACTGGCAAAGAGTGCGCCCGGCTCAAAATTAATATAACAAACAAACCCTCCTTTACGCTTTGTTCATGAGAAATCAGAAAACTTTGGCAGTGATAAACAAAGGAGATTAAGAGGATGTGATCGTCCTCATTCGGGAGCCGTTCCTCGAAACTTGTCCATCTCAAGAAGTGATTGAGTTGTCTGCTAGCATTCGTTGACGAAACATGCATAATCTCAAAATAATAATTATTACCTCTGTTTTTTAAAACCAAGAGCTCTGGTATATGTTTTGTCTTTGTTTGCGACCACGGGTTTTCAACCTTGCCAACAAAAGCCACGGTTCGAGAGTCTCCACCTTCTTTTAAAGCACCAACTACTGAAAGCATGATTGTCATTCTGAGTGTAATGTGCATTGTCCCAAAGTAGCATTGTCTTTTGCATGATTGTGATATCGTTTATTCTGAAATCATTGTATCTAGTCATCACTTAAACCTTGGAGGTGCCCCCGCATTTATGTTTTGCTTCACTAAAGGGGGCAAGCGAGATATCACTTTATCATATTTGCACACCATGCTCATTACAGATCTATTTGATGTTTCAGTATCATGTTGTAAAACTTTCAGTTCTTTGTGATTTTTGAAGGAAATATGCCCTAGAGGCAATAATAAAGATGTTATTTGTATTTCCTTATATTATGATAAATGTCTTTTATTCATGCTAGAATTGTATTAACTGGAAACTTAGTACATGTGTGAATACATAGACAAAACAGTATGTCCCTAGTATGCCTCTACTAGACTAGCTCATTGATGAAAGATGGTTATGTTTCCTAGCCATAGACATGAGTTGTCATTTGATCAACGGGATCACATCATTAGGAGAATGATGTGATGGACAAGACCCATCCGTTAGCATAGCACTATGATCGTTTAGTTTAACTACTATTGCTTTCTTCATGACTTATACATGTTCCTATGACTATGAGATTATGCAACTCCCGAATACCGTAGGAACACCTTGTGTGCTATCAAACGTCACAACGTAACTGGGTGATCATAAAGATGCTCTACAGGTGTCTCCGAAAGTATTCGTTGTGTTGGCATAGATCAAGATTAGGATTTGTCACTCCGAGTGTCGGAGAGGTATCTCTGGGCCCTCTCGGTAACACACATCACAATAAGCCTTGCAAGCAAAAGACTAATGAGTTAGTCACGAGATGATGTGTTACGGAACGAGTAAAGATACTTGCTGGTAACGAGATTGAACTAGGTATAGAGATACCGACGATCGAATCTCGGGCAAGTAACATACCGTTTGACAAAAGGAACAACGTATGTTGTTATGCGGTTCTGACCGATAAAAGATCTTCGTAGAATATGTAGGAGCCAATATGAACATCCAAGTTCTGCTATTGGTTATTGACCGGAGATGAGTCTCGGTCATGTCTACATAGTTCTCGAACCCGTAGGGTCCGCACGCTTAACGTTTGATGACGATCGGTATTATGAGTTTATGAGTATTGATGTACCGAAGGTAGTTCGGAGTCCCGGATGAGATCACGGACATGACGAGGAGTCTCGGAATGTCCGAGACATAAAGATTGATATATTGGACGACTATATTCGGACACCGGAAGTGTTCCGGAAAAGTTTCGGATTTATCGGGAATGCCGGAGGGGGTTACCGGAACCCCCTACGAGAGGGGATGGTCCATAGTGGGCCTAAAGGGAAAGAGAGAGGCAGCCCATAGGGCTGGCCGGCGCCCCCACCTAGGGTTCCTAGTTGGACTAGGATTGGGGGGGGGGGGCGCCACCTCTCCTATTCCTTTCCCTCTTCCTTCTTTTGGTGAATCCTACTAGGAATAGGATTGCAATCCTATTCCTAGTAGGAGTCCACTCCCTAGCCGCACCAGGAAGGGCTGGCCGGCCTCCCTCCCTTGCTCCTTTATATACGGGGGCAGGGGGCACCCAAAGACACACAAGTTGAATTGTTTTAGCCGTGTGCGGTGCCCCCCTCCACAGAATCACACCTCGGTCATACCGTCGCGGAGCTTAGGCGAAGCCCTGCGCCGGTGAACACATCATATCCGTCACCACGCCGTCGTGCTGACGAAACTCTCCCGTGAAGCTCAACTGGATCAAGAGCTCGTGGGATGTCATCAAGCTGAACGTGTGCTGAACGCGGAGGTGCCGTACGTTCGATGCTTGATCGGTTGGATCGCGAAGAAGTTCGACAACATCAACCGCGTCACTTGACGCTTCCGCTCCCGGTCTACGAGGGTACGTAGACACACTCTTCCCTCTCGTTGCTATACATCTGGTAGATAGATCTTGCGTGATCGTAGGAAAATTTTAAAATACTACGTTCCCCAACAGTGGCATCATGAGCCAGGTCTATGCGTAGATGATATGCACGAGTAGAACACAATGAGTTGTGGGCGATACTAGTCATACTGCTTACCAGCATGTCATACTTTGCTTCGGCGGTATTGTGAGATGAAGCGGCCCGGACCGACATTACGCGTACGCTTACGCGAGACTGGTTTCACCGTTACGAGCACTCGTTGCTTAAAGGTGACTGGCGGGTGTCTGTCTCTCTCACTTTAGCTGAATCAAGTGTGGCTACGCCCGGTCCTTGTGAAGGTTAAAACAGCACATACTTGACGAAACATCGTTGTGGTTTTGTATGCGTAGGTAAGAACGGTTCTTGCTAAGCCCGTAGCAGCCACGTAAAACTTGCAACAACAAAGTAGAGGACGTCTAACTTGTTTTTGCAGGGCATGTTGTGATGTGATATGGTCAAGACATGATGAGTTATACGGTTTTGTATGAGATGATCATGTTTTTGTAAAGTTATCGGCAACTGGCAGGAGCCATATGGTTGTCGCTTTATTGTATGAAATGCAATCGCCATGTAATTGCTTTACTTTATCACTAAGCAGTAGCGATAGTTGAGGAAGCAATAGTTGGCGAGACGACAACGATGCTACGATGGAGATCAAGGTGTCGCGCCGGTGACGAAGGTGATCATGACGGTGCTTTGGAGATGGAGATCAAAAGCACAAGATGATGATGACCATATCATGTCACATATTTTGATTGCATGTGATGTTTATCTTATTATGCTTCTTATTTTGCTTAGATCGACGGTAGCATTATAAGATGATCCCTTACTAAATTTCAATGTATAAGTGTTCTCCCTGAGTATGCACCGTTGCGAAAGTTCGTCGTGCCGAGACACCACGTGATGATCGGGTGTGATAAGCTCTACGTTCAAATACAACGGGTGTAAGCCAGTTTTGCACACGCAAAATACTCGGGTTAAACTTGACGAGCCTAGCATATACAGATATGGACTCGGAACACTGGAGACCGAAAGGTCGAGCGTGAATCATATAGTAGATATGATCAACATAAGATGTTCACCATTGAAACTACTCCATCTCACGTGATGAACTATAACATGCAAGGGATGCAAAAGACAATTCCCGAGCTCTTCGCTATGCTCAAAGCTGCGGAGGTAGAAATCAAAAAGGAGCATCAAGTGTTGATGGTTAGCAAGACCACTAGTTTCAAGAAAAAGGGCAAGGGAAAGAAAGGGAACTTCAAAAAGAATAGCAAGTCAGTTGCTACTTCCACGAAGAAACCCAAATCTGGAGCCAAGCCTGAAACTGAGTGCTTCTACTGCAAGGGGACTGGACACTGGAAGCGGAACTGCCCCAAGTATTTGGCGGATAAGAAGGATGGCAAGATGAACAAAGGTATATGTGATATACATGTTATTGATGTGTACCTTACTAATGCTCGTAGTAGTACCTGGGTATTTGATACCGGTTCGGTTGCTAATATTTGTAACTCGAAACAGGGACTACGGATTAAACGAAGATTAGCTAAGGACGAGGTAACGATGCGCGTGGGAAACGGTTCCAAAGTCGATGTGATCGCCGTCGGCACGCTACCTCTACATCTACCTTCGGGATTAGTTTTAGACCTAAATAATTGTTATTTGGTGCCAGCGTTAAGCATGAACATTATATCTGGATCTTGTTTATTGCGAGACGGTTATTCATTTAAATCAGAGAATAATGGTTGTTCCATTTTTATGAATAATATCTTTTATGGTCATGCACCCTTAAAGAGTGGTCTATTCTTATTGGATCTCGATTGTAGTGATACACATATTCATAATATTGAAACCAAAAGATGCAAGGTTAATAATGATAGTGCAACTTATTTGTGGCACTGCCGTTTAGGTCATATTGGTGTAAAACGCATGAAGAAACTCCATAAAGATGGACTTTTGGAATCACTTGGTGCTTGCGAACCATGCCTCATGGGCAAGATGACTAAAACTCCGTTCTCCGGAACTATGGAGCGAGCAACAGATTTGTTGGAAATCATACATACTGATGTATGTGGACCAATGAGTGTTGATGCTCGCGGCGGGTATCGTTATTTTCTGACCTTCACTGATGATTTGAGCAGATATGGGTATATCTACTTAATGAAGCACAAGTCTGAAACATTTGAAAAGTTCAAAGAATTTCAGAGTGAAGTAGAGAATCATCGTAACAAGAAAATAAAGTTTCTACGATCTGATCGTGGAGGAGAATATTTGAGTTACGAGTTTGGTCTTCATTTGAAACAATGTGGAATAGTTTCACAACTCACGCCACCTGGAACACCACAGCGTAATGGTGTGTCCGAACGTCGTAACCGTACTTTATTATATATGGTGTGATCTATGATGTCTCTTACCGATTTACCACTATCGTTTTGGGGTTATGCTTTAGAGACAGCTGCATTCACGTTAAATAGGGCACCATCTAAATCCGTTGATATGACACCTTATGGACTATGGTTTGGCAAGAAACCAAAGTTGTCGTTTCTTAAAGTTTGGGGCTGCGATGCTTATGTGAAAACACTTCAACCTGACAAGCTCGAACCCAAGTCAAAAAAATGTGTCTTCATAGGATACCCAAAAGAGACTGTTGGGTACACCTTCTATCACAGATCCGAAGGCAAAATATTCGTTGCTAAGAACGGATCCTTTCTAGAAAAAGAGTTTCTCTCGAAAGAAGTGAGTGGGAGGAAAGTAGAACTTGATGAGGTAATTGTACCTTCTCCCGGATTGGAAAGTAGTACATCACGGGAAATTGTTCCAGTGATTCCTACACCAATTAGTGAGGAAGTTAATGATAATGATCATGAAACTTCGGATCAAGTTTCTGCTGAACATCATAGATCAACCAGAGTACGTTCCGCACCAGAGTGGTACGGCAACCCAGTTCTGGAAATCATGTTACTAGACCATGATGAACCTACGAACTATGAGGAAGCGATGATGAGCCCAGATTCCGCAAAATGGCTTGAAGCCATGAAATCTGAGATGGGATCCATGTATGAGAACAAAGTGTGGACTTTGGTTGACTTGCCCGATGATCGGCAAGCCATCGAAAATAAATGGATCTTCAAGAGGAAGACCGACGCAGACGGTAATATTACTGTTTACAAAGCTCGACTTGTTGTGAAAGGTTTTCGACAAGTTCAAGGAGTTGACTACGATGAGAATTTCTCACCTGTAGCGATGCTTAAGTCTATCCGAATCATGTTAGCAATTGCCGCATTTTATGATTATGAAATCTGGCAAATGGATGTCAAAACTGCATTCCTAAATGGATATCTCAAAGAAGAGTTGTATATGATGCAACCAGAAGGTTTTGTCGATCCAAAAGGTGCTAACAAAGTATGCAAACTCCAGCGATCCATCTATGGACTGGTACAAGCATCTCGGAGTTGGAATATACGCTTTGATGAGGTGATCAAAGCATATGGTTTTATACAGACTTTTGAAGAAGCCTGTATTTACAAGAAAGTGAGTGGGAGCTCTGTAGCATTTCTAATATTATATGTAGATGACATATTGTTGATTGGAAATGATATAGAATTTCTGGATAGCATAAATGGATACTTGAATAAGAGTTTTTCAATGAAAGACCTCGGTGAAGCTGCTTATATATTAGGTATCAAGATCTATAGAGATAGATCAAGACGCTTAATTGGACTTTCACAAAGCACATACCTTGATAAGATTTTGAAGAAGTTCAAAATGGATCAGTCAAAGAAAGGGTTCTTGCCTGTTTTACAAGGTATGAAGTTGAGTAAGACTCAATGCCCGACCACTGCAGAAGATAGAGAGAAAATGAAAGTCATTCCCTATGCCTCAGCCATAGGATCTATCATGTATGCAATGTTGTGTACCAGACCTGATGTGTGCCTTGCTATAAGTCTAGCAGGGAGGTACCAAAGTAATCCAGGAGTGGATCACTGGACAGCGGTCAAAAACATCCTAAAGTATCTGAAAAGAACAAAGGATATGTTTCTCGTATATGGAGGTGACAAAGAGCTCGTCGTAAACGGTTACGTCGATTCTAGCTTTGACACTGACCCGGATGACTCAAAGTCACAAACCGGATATGTATTTTTATTGAACGGTGGAGCTGTCAGTTGGTGCAGTTCCAAGCAGAGCGTCGTGGCGGGATCTACGTGTGAAGCGGAATACATAGCTGCTTCGGAAGCAGCAAATGAAGGAGTCTGGATGAAGGAGTTCATATCCGATCTAGGTGTAATACCTAGTGCATCGGGTCCAATGAAAATCTTTTGTGACAACACTGGAGCCATAGCCTTGGCGAAGGAATCCAGGTTTCACAAGAGAACAAAGCACATCAAAAGACGCTTCAATTCCATCCGCGATCTAGTCAAGGAGGGAGATATAGAAATTTGCAAAATACATACGGATCTGAATGTTGCAGACCCGTTGACTAAGCATCTTCCACGGGCAAAACATGATCAGCACCAGGACTCCATGGGTGTGAGGATCATCACTTTGTAATCTAGATTATTGACTCTAGTTCAAGTGGGAGACTGAAGGAAATATGCCCTAGAGGCAATAATAAAGATGTTATTTGTATTTCCTTATATTATGATAAATGTCTTTTATTCATGCTAGAATTGTATTAACCGGAAACTTAGTACATGTGTGAATACATAGACAAAAAAATGTGTCCCTAGTATGCCTCTACTAGACTAGCTCATTGATCAAAGATGGTTATGTTTCCTAGCCATAGACATGAGTTGTCATTTGATCAACGGGATCACATCATTAGGAGAATGATGTGATGGACAAGACCCATCCGTTAGCATAGCACTATGATCGTTTAGTTTAACTGCTATTGCTTTCTTCATGACTTATACATGTTCCTATGACTATGAGATTATGCAACTCCCGAATACCGTAGGAACACCTTGTGTGCTATCAAACGTCACAACGTAACTGGGTGATCATAAAGATGCTCTACAGGTGTCTCCGAAAGTATTCGTGGTGTTGGCATAGATCAAGATTAGGATTTGTCACTCCGAGTGTCGGAGAGGTATCTCTGGGCCCTCTCGGTAACACACATCACAGTAAGCCTTGCAAGCAAAAGACTAATGAGTTAGTCACGAGATGATGTGTTACGGAACGAGTAAAGAGACTTGTTGGTAACGAGATTGAACTAGGTATAGAGATACCGACGATCGAATCTCGGGCAAGTAACATACCGTTTGACAAAAGGAACAACGTATGTTGTTATGCGGTTCTGACAGATAAAAGATCTTCGTAGAATATGTAGGAGCCAATATGAATATCCAGGTTCCGCTATTGGTTATTGACCGGAGATGAGTCTCGGTCATGTCTACATAGTTCTCGAACCCGTAGGGTCCGCACGCTTAACGTTTGATGACGATCGGTATTGTGAGTTTATGAGTATTGATGTACCGAAGGTAGTTCGGAGTCCCGGATGAGATCACGGACATGACGAGGAGTCTCGGAATGTCCGAGACATAAAGATTGATATATTGGACGACTATATTCGGACACCGGAAGTGTTCCGGAAAAGTTTCGGATTTATCGGGAATGCCGGAGGGGGTTACCGGAACCCCCTACGAGAGGGGATGGTCCATAGTGGGCCTAAAGGGAAAGAGAGAGGCAGCCCATAGGGCGGGCCGGCGCCCCCACCTAGGGTTCCTAGTTGGACTAGGATTGGGGGGGCGCCACCTCTCCTATTCCTTTCCCTCTTCCTTCTTTTGGTGAATCCTACTAGGAATAGGATTGCAATCCTATTCCTAGTAGGAGTCCACTCCCTAGCCGCACCAGGAAGGGCCGGCCGGCCTCCCTCCCTTGCTCCTTTATATACGGGGGCAGGGGGCACCCAAAGACACACAAGTTGAATTGTTTTAGCCGTGTGCGGTGCCCCCCTCCACAGAATCACACCTCGGTCATACCGTCGCGGAGCTTAGGCGAAGCCCTGCGCCGGTGAACACATCATATCCGTCACCACGCCGTCGTGCTGACGAAACTCTCCCGTGAAGCTCAACTGGATCAAGAGCTCGTGGGACGTCATCAAGCTGAATGTGTGCTGAACGCGGAGGTGCCGTACGTTCGGTGCTTGATCGGTTGGATCGCGAAGAAGTTCGACAACATCAACCGCGTCACTTGACGCTTCCGCTCCCGGTCTACGAGGGTACGTAGACACACTCTTCCCTCTCGTTGCTATACATCTGGTAGATAGATCTTGCGTGATCGTTGGAAAATTTTAAAATACTACGTTCCCCAACAATTTTCTCATGAGGCAACTTAATTACTACAGATCCATTGTCTCAGTAAGCTTTAGTCATATGACTATGAAAAGTCCTATATGGTTAATAGCATGTCACCACAGAAATTATTCTTGTTATCATTTACCTACTCGAGGACGAGCAGGATTTAAGCTTGGGGATGTTGATACGTCCAAAACGTATCTATAATTTCTGCTTACTCCATGCCTCTTTTGGGTGATATTGCTATGATATTTATACACTTCCATACACTTTTGATCATATTTGGACTAACCTATTAACTCAGTGCACCCGAGTGCCAGTTTCTGTTTTCTGCTGTTTTTGTATTTCAGGTTTTCCCGTCACGAAAACTGTCAGAAAAATCCCGGAAAAATTATATAAAAAATAAGCGTTCCGGAAGCTTCCACACGGCCGAAGTAGGGCCGGAGGGGGGCCACCAGGGCTCCAGGCGCCCTGGTGGCGCGGCCCCCTCCTGGCCGCGC
>LR738712.1:191301451-191323277 GCA_902687465.1 Secale cereale | reverse complement strand
GCGGCTGCCCTCTCTCCCCCCACTATATATAGGGGGCCAGGGGGGAGCCGGCCCTAGGAGATGCAATCTCCTAGGGGGGTGGCGGCCAGGGGGGAGAACTTGCCCCCCAAGGCATAGGGGGCGCCCCCACCCCCTAGGGTTTCAACCCTAGGCGCATGGAGGGGGGCCCATGTGGGTGCGCCAGCCCACCAGGGGCTGGCCCCCTTCCCCTTGCGGCTCACGGGGCCCTCTGGGATGGGTGGCCCCACCCGGTGGACCGTCGGGACCCTTCCGGTGGTCCCGGGACACTCCCGGTGACCCCCGGAACTATCCCGATGGCCGAAACTGGACTTCCTATATATCATTCTTTACCTCCGAACCATTCTGGAACTCCTCGTGACGTCCGGGATCTCATCCGGGACCCCGAACAACATTCGGGTTTCCGTGTGCATGTATCTCTACAACCCTAGCGTCACCAAACCTTAAGTGTGTAGACCCTACGGGTTCGGGAGACACGCAGACATGACCGAGACGACTCTCCAGTCAATAACCAACAGCGGGATCTGGATACCCATGTTGGTTCCCACGTGTTCCTCAATGATCTCATCGGATGAACCACTGTGTCAAGGATTCACTCAATCCCGTATGTTATTCCCTTTGTCCATCGGTACGGTACTTGCCTGAGATTCGATCGTCGGTATGCCCGATACCTTGTTCAATCTCGTCATGGCAAGTCTCTTTACTCGATCCGTAATCCATCATACCATGACTAAATCCTTAGTCACTTTGAGCTCATTATGATGATGTCTTACCGAGAGGGCCCAGAGGTACCTCTCCGTCATACGGAGTGACAATATCCCTGTCTCGGTTCGTACCAACCCAACAGACACTTTCGGAGATACCCGTTGCGTACCTTTATAGTCACCCAGTTACGTTGTGACGTTTGGCACACCCAAAGTATTCCTACGGTTTCCGGGAGTTGCACAACCTCATGGTCTAAGGAATAAATACTTGACACTGGAAAAGCTTAAGCATTACGAACTATACGATCTCGTGCTAGGCTTAGGATTGGGTCTTGTCCATCACATCATTCTCCCAACGATGTGATCCCGTTATCAATGACATCCTATGTCCATGGTCAGGGAACCATGACCATCTGTTGATCAACGAGCTAGTAACTAGAGGCTTACCAGGGACACGTTGTGGTCTATGTATTCACGCATGTATCGCTGTTTCCGTATAATACAATTCAAGCATGAATAACAGACAATTATCATGAACAAGGAAATATAATAATAATCCTTTTATTATTGTCTCTAGGGCATATTTCCAACAAATACACCAAGAGCATCAGGTAGATTGGGCTGTGTTGGCCTCATGATCCAGTGCTTCCTCGCCTCCATGGTTGATGAGCGCATCTTCAATGGTGTTTGCGTGTGGGTCATCAAGCTTGAATAGCGCGCGCATTGCTGCCAACACGTCGGTCGGAACCTGGTCTTTGAACTTTGTCGCGAACTTGTCCAGTGCCGCCTCAGTGATGTCCTCCCCATCTTCAATGATGCCGATGCTGTAGCAAACCATCGCACCGACCGCCTTCTCGACAGCAGCCGCTGGCTTATGAGCACGACCGCTAGCTCTAAGTCTGGCGGTGGTTCGCCTGAGTGATAGGACACCCATCCTGCATACGGCGACCCCAGCCAGTGTCTTGCGCAGCACGACAGGTGGAGGCGGCAAGGATGAAGCCGGCGCTGGGAGAAGGGCCTCCTTCCCTGGGAGGAAGATGTCATCGAAGTCGAGAGGTAGGTCTTCCACTCGAGGAGCTTGTTCCATGTCGATGGCGTGTCTCGGGGAAGGTGGGGTGCGCCTCAGCTCTCCGCTGTAGTTGAGCGTCAGTGTGGGGGAGGCCTCGAAGCCTGACGGCCTCGCTGGCGAGAGCTCCATGAGAGGCTGGAACAAGGTCATTGGAAAGCAAGCCGGACCGGCCACTTATATAGTGACTACATTGATCATAGACCAATGAGTATGTGGAAATATGAAGGTAATGTGTGGTTATTAGAATTGAGTTTTGCTTCGGTACACCCCACCCCCTCTAAAGTTTACACGAATCTTATAATTACTTAAAGAAGACATCTGTCATATTAGTCTGCAGATCAAATGTATTGAGTAGATTGATTTGAAAATAGTCGGCTCTTCTCCTGGGATTGCCTTGGCTACTTTGTTGCTGTGAAGTCAAAGCTGTGGTGGCGGGGCCCCGGTGGCATACTGTCATCACGTTTGGCTAAGCCAAATTTTCCCTTGTTAAAATCAAAGTCAAATTCAAATTTAAATTGCACATCAAATTATTATTTGTCCAAATAGAGAACAAAAATGTTCGGGATGTTGCAAATTCTCACTAGTAGTTGTCATGTAGAAACTAACATCATTTGACTCACCGATTAATCCCTAGTATAATATAAAGTGGCCCAACAACAAATAAAATAGCCTTTTGAAAATAAACAAATGCTTAGGTATTTCCAAACCACTTGGAATCTTGTGTGCTAGCTTAAAACATTGCCTACTACTCCCTCCGTCCAAAAATACTTGTCATCAAAATAGACAAAAAGGATGTATCTAGAACTAAAATACATCTAGATACATCCCCTTTTATTCATTTTGATGACAAGTATTTCCGGACGGAGGGAGTATTTATGTGTCAAGTTTTGGTTTCAACAAAACTTATTTGGTATTAGATTAAAATACAAAACTGTGGAGAAAATAACAAAACAAAAAATTAGAAAGAAGGAAAAGGGACTAAGTGCACACTATGGACTTGAAGCCTAGTGCTACAGCAGTACGACCCAAGCCCACCACGACCTTTTCCCCTTCCTCTGTACAAAGTACAGAGAGGAGCCATGGCGTGGAAGCCATCCCATGGCGCCATGGCCGGATGCCCACCACGTTGACTCCCCTCGGCTTAGAAAAGCGCCCCACGAAACCCTAGCCCTCACTCGCTCGATCCCCTCTCATTCCCCATCACGCCCCCTCCCCATCTGGTCGAAATCGAGCTGAAAAGCTCGTGGGGTGACCATGCTCATCGTCACTTTGCCGTGGCCACCGCCGTTGCCATCGCAGGAGAAGGAGTCCAGGAGGTCTGTCCCTATCAGCATCGTCCGTCCCGGGCACCAGCTCAAGCCAGAGCGCCCCGTGCGCACGCCATCGTCATCGTCTTTGTCACGTACATCGCTGACCGCCGTCGTCGATTCCCACCACTCTGGTCTACCCCAAGCCTCCTCGATCGTGACCCCGAGCTCGCTGTGAGCTCCTCTCCCGGATCCCCTCTCTCCCTGCTTCGATCTGTCACCGTTGAGGCCGTCCCCGCACTTCTTCCACCATGGTTGGAGCTCACGCTCGCCACTCCCAGCCTTGCCCGCGCCTCGCGTGGCTGCGCCCTGTTCGCCCCCACTGCGGAGCTCGCATATCGCCCCACCATCCCGTTGCCCGCCTGCGCCCGTGGCCTCGCCATGCCTGGCCTCGTCCACCTGCAGCCGCTCACTGCTCCTAGCTGCTCGTGCGCCCGCGGCCTCAATTGCCTCGCCGCTCCTCCTGCTACTGCGTGCCACCGCGCTGCGCCCTCCTCGCCCCGCTCGAAGGCTGCGCCCTGTCCGCGCCGGCGCCCCCTACCCCGGCACGCGCCGGCCCCCTTCCATTCCAACGGTCGCTGTGCCTATACTCTGTGGCCGCCGCGCGTGTGTGCGTCGGGCGTGCTCGAGCACGTCCGTGGCCACAAGCGCCTGGCGCTCTGCCTGTAGGGCCGACCCCCTTTTAATTAAGCACTAATTAAAATTTGTGCTAACCCACCAAACTAATTAGGGACTGCCTAATGGGCCCCACGACAAATTAGATTAATTTAAACAAACTGTTAATTAGACATGACACAGATAGCCGGGTCCCACAGGGCACTTTGACCAGTCAACTGCTGACTGGGCAGTTGACAGACCCACTACCAGCCACTAGTGCAACACTGGGTGCACTCCACCGGGTGCACCCAGCGCATTCTTCCTTTTGTTTAATTTGAATTTAATTATTAAAGTAATTTCAAAATGTTTTAAAAACTTATAAAGTTAATAGAAAATAATCCTTAACTCAGATGCAAATACATTGTACATGAAAGTTGCTCGAAAAGATGAGACGAATCTGGATACGCAGTCCGTTCGTCCGGCGCATGTCCTTAGCATAGTGAACCGGCAACAATCCACCTCCGTTTCATCTGCCTGAAAACGTCAAACACCGGGAATACTTTCCCGGATGTTTTCCCCCTTCGCCAGTAGCACCAAGTACTGCGTTAGCTCACACGTAGCATCATTTATTGCCTTGTCATGCATCATCATGCATCTGTTGCATTGTATTTATTATTTCTTCCCCATCTTCTCTCGGGTAGACTTCGAGACTGACACCTCTGATGATGCCCCGATCGACTACGGTGTTGATGACCCGTCCTTCCCTGCCGAGCTTCCCGGCAAGCAAACCCCCTTTGATCAACCAGATATCGCCCATTCTATTCTCTCTTATTATTGCATTAGGTTTGCTATTGTTGATTATTCGATAGCTCCTATTTTGTTGCATAGCCTGTCATTGTTGCTACAACTGTTGATACCTTTACCTGCTATCCTAAATGCTTAGTATAGGATGCTAGTATTCCATTACTGGCCCTACATTCTTGTCCATCTACCATGCTATACTATCGAGCCGTGATCACTTCAGGTGGTGATCACGGGTATATACTATATACATACTTTACATGATACATGATGTGACTAAAGTCAGGTCGGCTCGTTGAGTACCCGCAAGTCATTCTGATGTGGGGACTGAAATGAAGGTGGTTCCATCAAGGTAGTGGTGGGCCTGGGTTCCCGACGGCCCCCCAAGTGATTCTTTGTGGCGGAGTGACATGGCAGGTTGAGACACCCATTTGAGAGGTGGCCTAGTTCCTGGTCGTTGTCCGCGGTTATTTCATAATAACACGCTTAACGGGCTTGGATATTTGATCTGAGTCTGGCCACTGGCCTATACACACTAACCAACTACGCGGGAACAGTTATGGGCACTCGACGTTGTCGTATCAGCCGAAGCCTTCTTGACATCAGCGAATGAGCGGCGCGCGCTGGGTTGGACTATGTAACGCAACTTCCTTTGTGATGGAGGTTGCTAGGTCTGCTCACCGGCGGTGTACGCAACGTGCAGGTGTGCAATGGGCGATGGTCCCACACCCCTGGGTGCTTAGGATTTAGACCGGCGTGCTGACCTCTCTGTTGTTCCTAGGTAGGGCTGCGACGTGTTGATCTTTCGAGGCCGGGAATGACCCAGAAAAGTATGCCCGGCCAGAGGGATCGAGCATGTTGGGTAATTGGGAAGTTTATCTATTCGAATAGTCGTGTCCCTCGGTAAAAGGATGACCCGGAGTTGTATTCCGACCTCATGACAACTAGAGCTGGATACTTAATAAAACACACCCTTTCAAGCGCCAGATACAACCCGGTGATCGCTTTCCCATAGGGCGACGAGGGGAGCATCGCCCGGTAGGATTATGATATACGATGTTACTTAGTGAACTTTCCAGCTACTCACGACGGAGGTTGCCGGAAGCATTGATACTTGTTAATATTCCGGCTACTCTCTTCTACTGCTGCAAGATGGAGGCTGCCAGAAGCGTAGTCTTTGATAGACCTAGCTGTCCCCCTCTTATTTTTGCATTCTACAGTTTAGCTCACAGATATTATCCCTTTTATATAGATACCATTGCATATGTAGTATAGATCCTTGCTTGCGAGTACTTTGGATGAGTACTCACGGTTGCTTTTCTCCCCCTCCCCGCTTTTCCTTTTTTCTCGGATGATGCGACCAGATGATGGAGCCCAGGAGCCAGATGCCTTTGCCAATGACTATAGCTACCCCGACAGAGCCTACTACTACGTGGAGTCTGCTGATGACTAGGAGTAGTTTAGGAGGATCCCAGGCATGAGGCATGCGCCTCTTCGATCTGTATCCATGTTTGTGCTAGCCATCTTATGGCACCTTGTTTAACTTATGTTTGTACTCAGATATTGTTGTTTCCGCTGACTCGTTTATGATCGATCTTATGTATTCGAGCCCTCGAGGCCCCTAGCTTGTAATATGAAGCTTGTATGATCTTTAATTTGTGTCTAGAGTTCTGTTGTGATATTTACCCGTGAGTCCCTAATCTTTGTCGTACACATTTGCGTGCATGATAAGTGTACGGTCAAATCGGGGGCGTCACAAGTTGGTATCAGAGCCGACTGCCTGTAGGAATCCCCCTTCCCAACTCCTTGGCCAAAGTTGAGTCTAGTCATTACAGATGTGGCTTATGGGCCCACGTCGCCATTGGGTGATATTATGATCTTTTATTCCTCGTCTATACTCTGAGACTCTGATCTCTCTTCTATTCGGGTTAAATAATCTTGCTAAAATCTAACTTTAGCATCTCGAAAATACTTTTGCTCGGAGAGCCCCTCACTCCAGATGATCGCTTGCTGCAACAGAAGATTCCGAAGATACTCTTCGAAGTTCTCTTGAAGAGGGTGACAACTTCTACCACAATTGAATTTGAAAGCATCCTTAGAAGGAAGGATTGAACGGAGTTGTTGAAGAATCAACAACAAAAGAATAAGCTTGTTGTGGACTTATGTAAACATCTCAAAACCTGAGGTGAATTATGCAGCAACCAAAAGATTGAATTCGATGAGAGGAACGAAGAGGTTGAAAACTCCACTTCAAAAGAATACGGAGAATTATTTGCTTCCCAAGGTGCACGAAGAATAATGGTTGAGCTACTCCAGAAGAATTAGATGAACGTTTGAAGAATGAATTATATCGTGAAGAACCACCATGAAGAACTCCGATAACAAAAGGATGATGAAGGATGAAAAGAATAAGAATAAGTCCTTGCGATGATTTAGATGGAGGTTCCGACGAGATGACCGAGGAGGCTTTGAACTCCGGAAAGAAAAGATGAAAGGACTTGGGACACGAATTTATTCATCATGAACAAATTCTGAAGAAAGGGATTAATCAACTCGATGAAAAGAATAAGAATTATGTTATGCTTACCCTCCACCAATTAAATTGATGAGAAGAAATGTATATGCATACCACTTATTCGCGTTCGAGTGATTAGGAAGATATATGGTTCAAAACTTGCGGAAGTCTTCATGAACCACCCGTAGGATTGGAAAGAACGAATGAGTTGATATGATAACACGAAAAGAACTCTTGAGCGAACCACCGTAAGAATTGAAGCCGAGTGAATAAAAGAATGATCCACTCGGAAGAGTTGAAATACAGTGAATACAAGAGAATGAATCGCCGGGAAGAATAAAGCACTTGAGGATTATTGATACAAGAGAACGAAGAGGCATCAATGAAGAATAGTTGGAGGACAAAGTTGAAAACTGAGAACAAGGAAATCTTATGAAATGATGGCCTTCGGAGGATCACAATGGAAAGAATTCATGAAATGCTTCAGATGGTAAGGAAAGAATTTGTCACGCTCGGAACAATTTGAGGGATAGCATCAAGCTGAGCGACGATTAGTCGAGAGTACGGACAAGATTTAGAAGAAAACTCTTCTTCGGTCTTCAAACGACGACGAGGAAAAACACCAAAATTGTTGAGATGCTCCGGAAGAATGAAAAGAGGATAAGTTGAACCAACATTGAAAAGAATTTGAAAACAAACTTCGGAATGCACGTGACTGATGGAATCCATACTTACGTCACACTTGAAAAGAATTTAGGAATACTCCGGGAAATTAGAAGAGCCAGGTAAGATCCTGGGAAAAGACATGTGGGTTATGAGCCCATTGAAGAGAACACCGTTGATTTGAGAATCTCCTGAGATGTCTTCGGAACTCTGGAACAATTAAGTGACGAGAGGTGAACGAGCAAGGGGAAACATTTGAGCGAAGGAAAAGAATAAGATCAACACCGAAAACTTGAATTGGATCCACCGGAGAAGAAAAAGAGATGAACAATGTCAAACGAGAGGAGAATTCATCAGAGAAGAAAAGAGATGAAGGATGACAAACTAGACTAGAATTCACTAGTTGAAAAATTTGAGGAAAGAAAGCAAAGCATTCACACAAGTAGGATGGATACTCGATTAAGGACTCCGGCTCGAGAAGAAAAGGGTGGGCGGGTGGGAAAAAGAAAGACAACTTCGGAAGGGGAAACAATGTCAGTTGGAAAGAACTGATGATTGAACTAGCAAAAGACAAAGAGGGTTGAATCAACTTGACGAGAATTTCACCGGATGAAAGGAGCTGACATCGCAACGATTGAAAAACTAATTACGTGATCCTAATTTTTTTTGAATGGGAAGTGGGGTAATTCAAAACACCTACGTCAAGACTCCTCACCAAAGCGACGAAGGGGCACAGAAGTAACAAGAATTCCTACTCTCTGATATAACTAGACTCCAAAAAAGTTTTTCTTCTAGACTCGACAACGGCCAAGCTATGATCAATCAAGGGGGCTCCTATGGTCGGTCAAGGCTCTGATAACAACTTGTCACGCCCAAGATTCGATTCTATCCCGATCACATGAACACCTCGTGATTGGGGCACAACCGCGTTTCGGGCGCTTAGCAAGATGGATATCATTACATCGTACCATTACATAAATAGATGGGGATACATACAAGTCATACAACAGTCACATGAATACAACACATTATATACAAGACATCCGACTACGGATGAAAAACATGAAAAACACAACGACATCCATCCTACTATCCCAGGCTGCTGACCAGGAACCTATCCCAAGATTGATGATGAAGAAGAAGCAAGAACTCCAACACAAGTAAACATCGCTCTCACGTCAAGTCATCGAAAACCTGCACATGCAACTGGTGTTGTAGTATCTCTGAGCCACGAGGACTCAGCAATCCCATAACAATGGGTATCAAGACTAGAAAATCTTAAAGGGTAAGGAGAGGTTAAGTGGTGAGGTTGCAGCAGCGGCTAAGGATTGTATGGTGGCTAACTTACGAGTACACGAATAGGATGAGCATCTACGCAAACGGTTGCAAACAAGTAATGATCGCTAAGTGATCCGGAACTACCTACGAGTCAAACATAACCCCACTGTGTTCTCTTCTCAAAATGAAAAGAGACGGTCACGGTTACTCACATGGTTGGTGTGTTTTTGTTTCGGATCCTCTCTCAAGTTTTCTACAACCGGAGATTAACAAATTCTAATCTGCCACAAAACCGCGGGCACGACTTTCGAAAGATCCTAACCCTGCAGGAGTGTCCCAACTTAGCCCATCACAAGCTCTCACGATTAGCAGAGGTAAAACCCCCTTATGTTAGGGACAACTCGATCAGACTCAGAATCCCGGTGCACAAGACATTTCGACAATGGTAAAACAAGTCCAGCAAGACCTCCCGGCGTGCCGACACCCTGATAGTAGCCGCGCGTATCTCGTCTCAGGCCACGACCGGATAAGCGGCACGTACAGGAACCGGAAGCCCTAGTAACTCAGTGGCCCCTCACAGTGCTCTATTTTGGGACCAACAGCATCGGCACTGGCCCCCCTGTTATGTGGAATTAAGAACCCGGGGACACGACCCCCTATGCAAATTAATTAATAAATTAAGTTTTTATTATGAGGCAAATGGTAAAACCAAAGTTGGGCCTTGCTGGAGGAGTTTTTATTCAAAGCGAATTGTCAAGGGGTCCCCATATACCCAACCATGTTAGGAACGCAAACTCAAGGAACATAATGTCGGTTTATCGGTTCTTAAGGCGGCATGAGTGGAACAAAACACCGAGAAAAAGGCCAAGCCTTCCACCCATTGTCAAGTATATATGTGTGTTAATTATAGTAAGATATATTGTGATATTCCTAAAATATCCAAGTTCCGACATGGAGCAATCTTCATCTTCACCTGCAACTAACAACGCTATAAGAGGGCTTGTACAAGCGGGAACATAGCCAATACAACGGTTTGCTGGGATGGTGTCAAAGGTTAGATGTTTCATGGCAACAAGGAGAGGCTGACACAAATAGATAGGCAGCGCGACATATAGCGATAGCATCGAGACAACTAGCATATCAATGATAGTAATGAGATTCAAGGTGACGGTCATCTTGCCTGAGATCCCGTTGGGAAGAAGAACGAGTCCATGAAGAATACGAAGAAGAAGCCACGAAGACGAACCAAGTGTAGTCGAACGAATCCTCACGGTCGCAACGAAACAAGCATTAACGAGGAGAAGCAAGCAACACGGTAAACACACCACACATAAACAAGACATGATGCACAACCAAGTATGATGCATGACAAGCTACATGATTCTACTCATGGCAAGAGATGATGCAAACAAGAACATCACAACAGGCAAGTTTAGATGAGGTCGAAAACAACATATAACAATTTCGGTAAGTCCTCATATGCAAATTTTAAAATTGGTCCAGATCTGAACAAACCTTAAGTTAAAGTTGTTAAACAGCAAGTTAACATGCATCATGATGATCTACATGAAATTCTAGTCCAAGTTACATATAAAGTTCATTTAATTCGGAGCTACGACCTAGAAGATATGAGCAAAACAAGTTAAGCATGGCAAAGATGCAAGATGCATTAAAACATCATGAAAACACACTCCAAACATGTATACAACATGATATGACGCATCTACATGCAAAAACAAGCAAGTTTCATATAGAGCATGCCCAAACCGGAGCAACGGTTCAACACATACACACGAATCAAGATTGAAGGACAAGCTGTCCACAACAGCAACTAGGCACTTTGCAATCATCAAAACAACATGCTACCGGAACATTTCATGGCATCAAAGGGCATGGCATGCATGTACATGTCAGGCACTACAAGCATGATCACTGAGCTACTACCAAACACCACCAGAACATGCTCAAAACATCATGGCAAGATTGCAAATGATAACAGTTTCACAGACATAGTGAAATAAACTGAACATGGCAACAACAACGACAAGTAGGCATGTTTGCAAGCTTGTGCAACTCATCTCAAAGCATATCATGGCATGTGAATATAACCAACAGCAAGAAGACATGTTTATGCAGCTACTCACGGCAAGAACATGGTCATACGATGCATAGAACACTAGTTATTCACATGGCAAAACTGAACTTACTGATAACAGGCTGACAGAAACATTATATAGCAATTTGAGAGCAAGAAAGAGACAAGCTACAACAACCTATAATTGCAAACAAGGGCATGGATGGATAGAGCATAACATGGACTTCAAGACATGATCATTGGACATCTCCAAATGTACATGGATGTGACCGTAGCATCAAGGAAACATGGCATCATGATATAACAGTTTCAGACTTGGCAGTTTTCAACAAGTCTCAGAAATCAGAAAACATCGAGTAGTCCACTTAACAAGCTTGTTTCACTCACCACAAGGCATATCAAGAAAAGTGGATGGCACCACAACAAAGATGGCATGATTGTGCTCCTAACACATGTTGACATGATGCTCAAACAAAAATCACACAAAAATATATGAAAAAGACAAATCAGCAAGTTATATCAAGTTTCAGCAGTTAATAATACTTAGCACTTTTGCAACAGAGATTAACATGACAAGATGCAACCTAACAAGCATGCAAATGGAACTAACATGTAGAGAGAGATGAACATTTTGACATATCATATGCTCAATTTGGATCTACGTGCACAAAGTTACAAGCACCACAACATGGCAACATGATATGCTTTTCTGGGGACTTAGCATAAAAACAACCTCGGGAAAGTGGATCTCGTGGTACGGGACGATGAGATCCAGGGGGTGCATGCTGTTTGGTTCGTGGGATGGCAGCATTCCGGGACGATGGCGTCCAGATCGGCGGTGACGAGGCCGGCCGGCGGCGAGAAGACGATGGGTCGGTGTCGGCGACAGAGGACGGCGGTCGGGGAGGGCAGATCCGGGCGGTCCAGCCCCGGATCCGTCCGGAGGCGAGCCGGAGGAGGCGCAGCCGGGTAAGGAGGAGCTCGGGGCCGGCGGCTCGCTGGAGATGGCTGGTAGTGCGAGGTCAGACGGGGCCTGGTTTGGAGGAGCCAGGCAGGGCGGAGCCGGGGTGGAGGTGAGGCGAGGTCGCCGGCAGGGTCCGGTGGGGAGGCGAGGAGCCCTGGCGGCGGCAGTGACGTAGGCCAACGGAGGGGTGAAGCGCGACGACAGAGCTTGGGGCCGAGTGCGCGGGCGGCGGCGGAGTGCTCGGGCTCGCGGGGCGGCGACGGCGACGCGAACAAGCCGAGCGAGCCAGCGATGCAAGTGGTGGGGCGATATCCGGGCTCGGGAGGGCCTGGCGCGGCGGGGGAGATGTCCACGGGGACGTGGCGCTTGGTGAGTGGCTCGAAGCGGGTGTTTCAGCGGCGGCGGCCACTTGGACGGCACCAAGTGGCGGAGGCGGCTAGGCTACGCCGGATTTGGAGGTGGAGGTGGCGGGTTGTGGCCGGAGGCGCGGATTTCGAGGAGGGGAAGGCTAGAGGTAGGGGAAGGGGCCTAGGGGAGTCCAAAAATGGACTAGGGGCTGCTTATATAGGGTATGTGGCTAGGGTTAGGGGGTTTAGGGGGTGTTTTCGAGCATCGGATCTTGATCCGACGGTACCGGTCACAAGGGGGTGTTAGACAGGTCTAGTGGGCTGTGAAAAGGAGGTGGGCTGCGGGGAGAGAAGAGAGCGAGAGGCCCGACAGGGGTTTTTGGAGACCGAAAACGTCTGACGTTTTGTCCGGCGATTGTGCCGCTATAGTTTACCGGTTGGGCTATCAAACGAGCTCCGAATGCGACGAAATTTGACAGGCGGTCTACCTACACTATAATAAGACCACACGCCAAGTTTCATCCCATTCTGAGAACATTTTCCGGCCACTTAGAAAATAAATATTCGGAGATGATGCGGGCGCGTGCGAGTGTGTCTAGGCTCAGAACGGACAACAGAGAGATCCGGCAACTAAGGACGGATGTAAGTTTTGAAAACTATGCAGATGAAATGCAGACATGGCAAAGTGCAACACACAAGCAGATGACATGGCAACGGCAGTGAATAACTGGAAGACACCTGGCGCATCGGTCTCGGGGCATCACAACACTCCCCTACTAACAAGAGATCTCATCCCGAGATCTTAGGAACGAGACGGAAGGGAAAAAGGAAGAACACCGTTCTTCTTGGACAAACAAGTGAAACAAAAGAATCATGAGAGGTTTAACAACTTGAAAGAAATAACACGACGGAGAAGAACGAAGTTGCAAACACTTTGTTTGCCAAGAGGAACAAGGGATACGACGAGAACCAAAAGGTTGGAGGATATGGAACAAGAGTTATAGGAACAAGAATGAATTAAAAACCACTCCAACTAAAAGTTATAGAAAAGGAATAAGATCGAGAAAATTTAGATAGCACTCCGGTTGAATATGAATGGAATGGAACAAGAACTTGACGAGATGAACAACACGATGCCTCCGGAAGAAATGAAAGAGTGAAATGAAAATAACGGAGAAGAGGGTGACAACTTCTACCACAATTGAATTTGAAAGCATCCTTAGAAGGAAGGATTGAACGGAGTTGTTGAAGAATCAACAACAAAAGAATAAGCTTGTTGTGGACTTATGTAAACATCTCAAAACCTGAGGTGAATTATGTCACAACCAAAAGATTGAATTTGATGAGAGGAACGAAGAGGTTGAAAACTCCACTTGAAAAGAATACGGAGAATTATTTGCTTCCCAAGGTGCACAAAAAATAATGCTTGAGAAGAATTAGATGAACGTTTGAAGAATGGATTATATCGTGAAGAACCACCATGAAGAACTCCGATAACAAAAGGATGATGAAGGATGAAAAGAATAATAATAAGTCCTTGCGATGATTTAGATGGAGGTTCCGACGAGATGACCGAGGAGGCTTAGAACTCCGGAAAGAAAAGATGAAAGGACTTGGGATAAGAATTTATTCATCATGAACAAATTCTGAAGAAAGGAATTAATCAACTCGATGAAAAGAATAAGAATTATGTTATGCTTATCCTCCACCAATTAAATTGATGAGAAGCAATGAATTTTCATACCACTTATTCGCGTTCAACTGATTAGGAAGAGATATGGCACAAAACTTGTGAAAGTCTTCATGAACCACTGGTAGGATTGGAAAGAACGAATGAATTGATATGATAACACGAAAAGAACTTTTGAGCGAACCACCATAAGAATTGAAGTCGAGTGAATAAAAGAACGATCCACCGGGAAGAGTTGAAATTGAGTGAATACAAGAGAATGAATTGCCGGGAAGAATAAAGCACTTGAGGATTTTTGATACAAGAGAACGAAGAGGCATCAATGAAGAATAGTTGGAGGACGAAGTTGAAAACTGAGAACAAGGAAATCTTCTGAAATGATGGCCTTCGGAGGATCACAATGGAAAGAATTCATGAAATGCTTCAGATGGGTAAGGAAAGAATTTGTCATGCTCGGAACAATTTGAGGGATAGCATCAAGCTGAACGACGAATAGTCGAGAGAACAGACAAGATTTAGAAGAAAGCTCTTCTTCGGTTTTCAAATGACGACAAGGAACAACACCAAAATTGTTGAGATGCTCCGAAAGAATGAAAAGATGATAAGTTGAACCAACGTTGAAAAGAATTTTAAAACGGACTTCGGAAGGCACGTGACTGATGGAATCCATACTTACGTCACACTTGAAACGAATTTAGGAATACTTCGGGAAATTAGAAGCGTCATGTAAGATCACTACAAAAAAATACACTTCCGTGATGATACGTGTTTGTCACAGTAGGTCACGTTTTCTGTCATGTATGTACATCCATGACAAATTTATGACAGAATCAAGATAGTCATACCTGTGCTATCGTAGAAGTGTTCCATGACATACCAAAATTATCATCACGCAAGTGTCCACTTCCATGGCGATAAATCGCGCGTCATAGAAGTGCTTTCGTCAAGGGAGACCGACATGTGGCATCCACCTTAACGGAACGCCGTTAAGCTATCGGGTCCGGGTTTGGATCCGATAACCCGCTAACAGCTCCGACCAATGGGGATTTTCCACGTGTAAAATCAACATTGGCTGGAGGAAACACGTGTCGGCTCACTGTTGGGACATATGCCATCCACTCATTGGACCCAAAGCGCCTATGATACGCCGACACGTGGCACAACCCAACAGAGGCCCATTCCTATGAAAAGGTCGGCCCGTTTGACTTGGTCAAAAGCTGGCTGGCCGGCCCACGGCAAGCCTGTTAATGGCATGTTCGCAGATAGCCCATTTACAGCCCGCTAACCCAGGGCCCGTTTACGGCCTATCCGAATTAGGCCGAGTAGCGTCATCTGGGCCGTCCAATATAAATCCAGCCCGTTTTAACTTCCGGCCCATGTATGGCCCATGCCGTCTTTCGGCCCATATGAGGCCCTTATTACTCTCGGCCCATTAACGACCCGTGGTAAAACTGGCCCGTAATGAACAGTGTACCACTTTATACCCATTAACAGCACGTGGTGAAACTGGTCCGTAATGAATAGTGTATCACTTTATACCCATTAACGGCCCATTATTTCGTTGGGCCGTTTCCAGCCCATGTTATCTTTCGGCCTTCTCGGGGCCCATTTATTCTTGGGCTCATTTCCACATTCGTTTACTTATGGCCTGTTAATGTCATTTTCTGCTTGTGGGCCAAATTCAGCCCGTGGTTACAGTCGGCCCGTTAGTACGTTGGGCCGTTTTCATAGCATCATCAAAATACGGCCGATTAACGACGGCCCGTTATGGTCGGCCCATGAACGGATGATTTCAACTCTAGCCCATTTATGGCCATAATGTGGTGTGTTGTTGGCCCATGTTTGGCCAACCGATTATACAACCCGTAGAAGGCCCATTGATGATACGGCCCATAGAAGGCCCATTGTGTCTACAACCCGTATAAGGCCCATTGTTTCTACACCACATAGAAGGCCCGTTGTTTTTTTGAAAGAAAGAAGGCCCATTGTTTCTACGGCCCTTAGAAGGCCCATTGTTTCTACAACCCGCGGGCGGCCCATGTTGATTATAGCCGGTGGGCATCAAAGTTCGCCACCAGTGCAAATATAGGGAACACCCTCTACTATACAATAATGGCTTGCTGTTTTCTTTAGCCGGTGGCTGCACGTTAAGAACAAATTTTGTATCACACCAAAACAAATTACAACTATAAAACAAAAGGAAGGTTGGCATAAAACTTAATAGTCTAGCAGATAAATGCACCACCAGAAGTTTAGAAGCTCAGTTCATTTAACCTGACTATTACGTTTTCATGTTGTATTGTCCGATGGAGCACCATAACCTTCGCCTTCAGTTCTCCTAGGCTCCTGAACAACATAGCAAATGTCTGATAGTCTGGTTTCAAAACCATGCATATCATGACAACATCGAACATTGTCTCTCCTTGTTTCACAAAGGGTCTTTGTTAGGGAATGGACTTGTGTCTGGAGCGCGGATACAATATTGTCTTGAGCTTGCATATCTTGATCATGAGGCGGTTTGGACGAGATTGCCATAACAACCAAGCCAGTATTACGCAGGAATGTGCTTTTGGCACTGTTAGTGGATAGGTACTGACCCACTGCACCATTTTTCCATAGCTCGCTGAAAAGTTGAGGTTTTACATTAGTAGTACTAGAACATAAGATATTAAGGAGGAAGCAAAACCAAACAAAATAGCTTTGGTGTATATACAGAACTTATTCTGGTGAACCCATGTAAAATAAGAGTTGTATTTTATTGCAAAGTACATAATAAAACCAGGTTCCAAACATATGACCATGTACCATCGCTAATGTATTGTCTATTTCTTCACATTGTATTGAGGGCTAAGGATAAAGAGACGAAGTTTATAATACGGTAAGCATAGTATAACATCATTCATATCACAAAACAACTGAGAACAGACAAACATGCAATTGTAAAGTTGTGTGGGCAAGTCCAGCACGGAACTAGATTACAGGTCAAGATCAAAGGAACATCACTCCTCTCTTTTAAACCTTATAAGGTTCAATGATACGCTAAGACAATTGTGTATAAAATTGAAAAGAGTAATAGACATTAGCTGCAAACCATGTAGTTCAAGGCACAAGTCAGAGTTAGTAGTAGTTAAAAGGCATGAGGATTAATGACTTACAACAGCGGCTTTGACTAGTGTAGTCATGCCCTTCTTCTTGCTGGTGTGACAGTCCTTGAAGATTTCCACAGCATTTGGTTCAGGTACTTTTTTGTCCTTGCGGTCTTTCCTCTACATTTGGAACAAGTCAATATAGATCTCATAACATGGTACAGCGAAAAGAGTGAAACAACAGCTAATTACAAGAGCCTCGCAGTGTGCAATATAGCTACGAGATCCCGTCGCCTGTTGGAATTTCACATTCATATGGTTGGCCTTGTTCTTTGAACAGTTCACCTACATGAAGATAGATTTGTGTGGAACATGTGTAAATAGGACTTCAACATGTGATCTGATCACACACACACACACACACACACACACACATATATATATATATATATATATATATATATATATATATATATATATATATATATATATATATATATATATATATATATATATATATATATATATATATATATATATATATAATGTACCTGATACTTCGGATCGGACCAGTGTTTAACAAGGCCTCTCTAGTCTTCATCAGATATATTTTCCACTTGAGATGTTTGGGCAAGTTCATTGTTAGCCTTGCCTTCAAAGTGAGTTTTCCTCAAGTTATACTGATACTGTCGCAGAGCAGACTTGAAAACATGGGTGCAAGCTTGTCTGGTAGCATCATCTTGGCTATCCAACTTGAACCTCATATGTTGAAAATTATAGGAGTCTCATTATCAGCAACCTAGAAAGTATTGGACAGAGCAAGACGATATTACTAGTTTCCATACATAACCATACTTACAGATAAATGGTCGAGGAAGGTGTTGAACTGGGTTTCGTCTTTGTCATTCCTGTACTGAATCCACGTTGGGAGGATACGTACATGACACCTAACAGCAACCGCTGCCTCTGATACTAACTTGGCTGACTCTATAGCATCACGTGGCCTTTTTAAACCTGCCTCAAAACGGATCTCCATTCTTCCTCCTCTAGATTTAGTTAAGCTATCGAGCATTATCCCTGATGTTTGTTTCCTGTTGCGCCAAGGTGCTAGTCCAACAACAAACATAGGAAGTGTTAGTGTACATCAGACTGTGAGACTACATATAAAGAAGCATGCAACTATAACTTGACTCCAGCAACTACCTTCTTGTTGTTGAAGCTCACAAATTTTATATGATCTTGCCAACTCATCTTGTGTCAAGAGTGCTTCAGAAGTAGTGTCAGGTGGCAAGGGAGCTTGGGAACGTGTTGCTAGCTAAGTTGACCAAAGAGTAAATCGTGCAGCTGGTGGTACCGTGGAAGGTGTTGCAACAACTAGGGTTGTCTCTGCTTGTTTGGTGGCAGATATTTGTTTTTGTTTGGCTTGTTCTGCAGCTCATGTTGCACGGGATACCCTCTCGGTAAAATTTTCCGCAGGACTTTTACCTTCTATTGCACCATCAGTACCAGCAGAATCTGCAGGATTGTTCCGCTTCCGTTTCCCTGTCGTTCCGTCTTGCTTCCTCTTGCTCTGTGCCATGTTAAGTCAAGCTGACAAGAAAAACGAATATCAATTTAGTTCTTCAGAACAAATGTACTTTGATGTAAGAACATGGTGTGATAGACAGATATTGTATGTTCTCGAAACAGGAACGCGTGTCTTAGTCAGAAGTATAATGTGTAAAGTAAGCAGATGAAATTCAACAAAATTAGAAGCAATAAAAGCTAGACATCATACATAACATGCAACCACATATAACAGTGCCAAGTTAGAGGGAGCACCTGTGATCGTGCACTAGGGGAGACGTGCTCATCACCAACACAGCTACGTTGAGTGTCTATGCATGTGTTGTCTTGGAAATCATCTTGGGGGGATGGAGGAGTAGAATCTGTAGAGGCCCTCCATTTGGAAGGAGCACCTTCATCCACTGCCTTGCTAACTTCCTTCCGCTTTATTGATTTTGAATTGTCAAGTAAAACCGACAAGAAAAAGCAATAAAATTCACTCTTTAGAACTCATTCGTGCATGACATTGACAATCACTACTTTGATGTAAGGCAAACACATGATTCTAGGATGGAATAATACGAAAAACAGGACGGCATGGCATATTCACAACTATTTGTGTAAACTAAGCAGAAACCAGCTCACCAAATAAGAAGCAATGCAAGCTAGACACTACGTGAAAGATGCAACCAATATGACTCTGCCAAGTTAAAAGTGCCCCATCATAAATGGCAGATCAACAAATTAGAAGCATCGCATGCTATAAATAAATCATATCAAAGATGCAACTAATATAACACTGCATATACTGAAGGTGTCTCGTCATATTGATTTATGCGGGATACAAAAAAACAATAGTTTTATGTGAGGACATGCTTAATAGACAGATGTAATATGTACTAAATATAGGAAGCCATGTCACATTAACAGGTATAATGTATAAGCTAAGTAGAATAGCACATGCAATTTAACCAGATTGGAAAAATTGCAATCTAGACACCATATGCAACATGCAACCACATATCACGCTGCCAAGTTAGAGCAAGCACCTGCGATGCTAGTGTAGGGGAAATTCAGTAATCAACTACAGAGCTACGTTCACTATCTTCATCTAGCCTTGCTATTTCTTGAGAATCATGTCGGGAGGCTGACGCTGCATTCTTTAAATGAGGAGTAATCGACTTGCCTAGCTGCCTCATCATAAGTGATTGATGAGGGATACACAAGAACATTAGTTTGATGTAAGAACATGGTTAATACACAAATGTACTAGTATGTACCAAAAACAGAAAGGCATGTCATATTTAAAGGTATAATGTGTAAGCTAAGGAGATGCAATTTAACCAAATTGGAAGCAATACAAGCTAGACATCTGGCTGGAGTGGTGAGCATGATCATGAAGGACCTGAGAGCCTAGTGGGAGGCGGGCTGCTTCGCCACCATCGCGGCTTTTTAGTTGGCTTACAGGTGATGCCTCTCTTTGCTGGGCTTGTCACTGGCTCGGTCAGTGCCCTGACTAGCTATTTGTCTTCTGGTGCTCACGGGATGGTGGTTCATGTAAAAAATATCTTTCCTTGTCTTAATAAAGACCGACTTCGGCCTTTCGAATACAAGCTAGACACCATATGAAACATGCAACCACATATGACACCGCGAAGTTAAAGCAAGCACCTGGGATGGTGGTTTATTGCGAGCGAGGTCATCAACTTCAAACCTACGTTTACCGTCTCCATCTGCTGACACTGCACATTTTATAAGTCTGAAATGTGTCTAGCATATCCACCTACCATGCTGGAGCGACTTCTCTCTTTTCTTTTTTGCTTCTCTCATAGCAGCAGAGTCTGAAATACCCTTGCATAAAAACACAATAGTGAGAGTATGGGTCAAGTGTGTGCAGAACTAGTGCACTGTAAAAGTAGGAGATAGCAGGTGGCTGAAAAATAAATGACATGAGACATATGATAGCTCTATAACATTGCATGGCAAACAAAATTAGATTCTACTCCGTATGATTTTGTAATATATGAGCACAGGAAATGCAGGTACTCCTCCAGCACACCACCACATGTGGTCATATCAAGATAACAGTCGACTGAAAATAAATAGGTCAGTCATTTTTTTTAAGGAACCGTCCGATCTATAAGGAACGGGCAGATGGCCTTGGTCTACCTCCCGCCAGTCACTGTTGATGATCTTTCTTGAACCATCAGCGACCACCGCCCCAGACCCCTGCCTCCGCGCCCCGCCCTCCCCTCGACCTCACACCACCACCATGCTTGGCAGCGCCCGCGGGCCATCCCTTTAATCCCGGGCTACCTCCAGATCGGGCGTCGGTAGCTCTAGGCCCCACACGCCCCTAAGATAAACACCGAGGCACTGCTTCCCCGGCGTAATAGGCGTACTAGCGCCTGTTATGCCGGGGAATGCTTCCTTTAATTGGGAATCAACTGACCAGGAATTGAAATTCAGGGGGGCGACGAACCTCTAGCTAAGGTGAAATAGTATATGAGGAGAAACCTTGTGCATCGCGAGTTACTAGGAACATCTTTTATCAAGAAGAAGCGGTCAACTAGTGTCTTTTGTGGGATGAATACCGTGCAAGCAGACACGTAAGATTTGCACAAATAAGGGAAGAGGAGTACCATTTTCGGTTGCCGGTGTAGTCGCCTCCACGTGTCGCGCCGATCTTCTTCTTTTTGCCAGGGAAACCGATGTTCTGGAGGAGGGTGCAGGCTTGGACGAACCCATGGCCAAATTGTTGACTGTGTTGCTGTGGCCGTATGTTGGCGGAGGGGAAGCAGATCCGAGGCGGCGAAGGACGACGTAGCAGGAACAGCTCCCGTGCGGTGGAGGGTGGCGAAGTTGGAGCGACAGCGGTGAGGCGCAGGACGGCGTGGTTGAACTGGCTCGGGTACGGACGACTCGGCCTCTGCTTCAACTACTAGCCGTGGAGGGCATTGCGGTTGAGGTTGCGGTGGACGACGACATCGGGGTATTGGCTCCAGCGTGATGGAGGAGGGCGGCGGTTGATGGGTGGAATGGGGTGGCAGACGGAGGACGCCGGGGTATCGTGGCTGGTGGAGAGGTAGTTTTCTCGCCCACGGAGTACGAATGGAGAATTAGACGGGTGGGCGGGGGGGGGGGGGG
>LR738712.1:191188929-191301386 GCA_902687465.1 Secale cereale | reverse complement strand
GGGGGGGGGGAGGGGAGAACCATGCCAAGTTTCGGGTCTGGGACGCGCTTGTTTTTGGCTTTTTTGAACAGAATATGCGACGCGCTTGTTTGAAATTTGGGGAAAGTACAAACTTTGCCCCCCTCTTAAATTTCGGACCTACTGTGGGTCGGGGGTAGGATGGTAATCCCAGATGTCCCAAATAGTGGCCGGGAGCCGCGCGCATGTGTGCTTAGGCGGCCATTGTGTATGAAGGATTTTCGGAGGTGGTTGCGTGGCGTCTAGATGAAGCTACGAATCTACCCTGGTTTAGACCTTTGGACGTCGGGCCGGTAGGTTTCACGGGTCGGAGTTATTAGAAAAGTAATTTCCTTGTACTACCAAACATTGGTCTCACGCAGTTTCGGGCGAGTAGAGGCTCTTTTGGCGCTTCGTTCGAAATTTTGAAACACAAGCATTCACGTTTAGAGTACTCTTGAAATTTGAGGATTGACCTAAATAGACAACGTTAAATTTGACCTTGTATGTTTGAAAACCTCATTAAATTATCCGCTTCTTTTTGAAATTTTTACACGTGAAAATCCTATAACTACGATTATTTTGGAATGGAGGAGCTAAATTAGAATCTATTTTGTACTCGACTACATATGCTATTATGTACAAAATCAGAGCAAAGATTGGTGCCCCCATAATTTAGGTATGATTTACAAATGCCATGATATCAAATTCAAATAACTGAATGGACTTCATCTTCAATTCGATTTTTTAAACCAGCTTAAGTTGAATTCAAATGTATGCTAGTCCATAGGTAGCTATTTATAATGTTCATTGTGTAACTTTCGTATGTATAATGTGCTTTACACACAGAACATGAACTATACTCACGTTTATATTTGATTGCTAAAGCGATGCATTGTCTGGAGTTCAAAATACTAACTATGTGGATCAATTTTGTCGAATAATAACATAGACATGCTCAAATTCGATAGAATCTAGATGTCTGATGGATCAATGACCGTTCCTTACGCGAATTGCAAATATCATGATCCCATCCTAATATTTGGATACAATTTATATCTTTAATCAATGTGTACAACAGTCTTGTACGTGTAGTTTCACTCTCCATCGGTGGTCTCTCACACATGCTCACACACTCTCCCCCGAAGTGTCTTTCTCGCTCACATGCTCTCGATATAACCCTCCCTCCCTCTCGTAACCATTTATGACTATTTTCACTAACCTTTATCACAAGCACTCGCCCTCTCGCAAGCATACACACGCACAATCCCCATCGACCCTTTCTATATACATAGACCTGCCTACGTGTCTCTTGTACGCACATTATCTTTAGGCCTGTCTCTCACTCATTGTCTCACACCTCTCTTCCTAATCGACGAGTATGATTCTAGCAGAGCATTCTGTAGGATGCCCCTTAAAGTTAGGTTGGATGAATAATAATATCAGAGATAAAGGGGTTACATTATTCTGAGAACCTAGGGTTATAAAACATAGACGGCTTTGTCAGTGGACATAGAGTCCTTCACAATTATGCTATCTTTGTCTTGTACGACTAGTCATCCATGGGTCTCCCTAAATGCGTCACGGGCCGACCAATGTGGCGCTGGACGGAACCAAACGAAGGGCCTCACCTCGACCCACCGGACCTCACATGGTGACACACCCTCTGCCCCCATGTCTCATTATCTTCTCACACCCACACATACCAACACATACACCACACACAAAAAATTATGCTCCTGGTGCCTCTATCCACTCCCCCTTGCATATACACACTCAGGGGAATCTCTCGACGTGACGTCATATTCATCTCTATCTCTCTAGACCACTCTCATTTCTCATACTATCTCTCCCACGCCCCCCTGCCGGCCCCTCTATCCATGCCTCTCTCAAATACGTAATACACACACATACCTCTCTAGGCCCTGCCAAATGCATCAACTACACATTCACACATGTTACATCACGTACCCCATTGATCTACAAAGCCCTCTCTTCACGTCTATTTCGCATACAACATTCCATTTGAATAAAGTGTGGCCAAAAAATATTTTAGAATGTCTACATATATACAACATTACAAAGTTATATGGAGGAGTATGAACGCTTGCATTCCATGGTGCCCCCAATGATGTTTATTCCGCACTGTGAATTTGTATATTTTTATACTATATATAAAGTTAGTCATAATAAAGAGAAACGAAGAGCATCTCTCTCCCCATCGCATACCCCCCCTCTACGCCCCTTTCACGTACGCACATAAACTATCTCCAGGTCCTCTAAAAGTAAGCCCCCAACACATTCACACATGTTTCATCTTTCTCTCGCGATATATACAGTGACGATCATTGTATTTGAAGCAAAAGCACGATACGTACATTGGACTTCAGAATCCACTCATTACGGTGTAACATCCCAAATTTTCAATTTGGAATGTTTTACAATTATTAGCTAAGCATCTATGCATTTTTTTAGTGTCATTTGGAAATTTCAGAGGCATTTGAGTTTTATCTAACTTTGGCAATTGAAATTTATTTCAAAAATCCCTGACAAATACTTTTTCAAAAGTATGAGAGGAGCTAACATGACACTCCAAAAAGTCAGAAGAAAACAATGCTAAAAGATTTGAATTCAAATTTGAGTTTCATTTGGATTTTTTTAGAAAAATGTTTTTTTATAAAGTTTTTATTTAGCCTCTCAAAAATAGTTCAACTTGTAGGATTTATTTTTATGAATTTTTTGATATATATATGTTATATATAAAAATATATTATTTTCTATCTTTATATTTTTTTGTCTCGCTGTCTAATTCAAAAAAAAGAAAAAAAAACGTAGCCCAGCAGGCCCATGCCCAGGCGCTATCTTCTTCTTCCTCAAATCCTTACAGAAACATGTACGCACGCACCGAGGGCAGCACCCCACCTCGCGCCCTACCCCCTCCCCTTCTCTCCCTCGCTCCAAAATCGCTCTGAATAGGTTCCCCTCGCCCCCCTCTACCTCTTCCCCTTCACTAGTGCGCCTTAATTCCATCTCTAATGGCCACCATGAACGCTTGAAACTTCAGCCATTAACACATCTCGCCCCACCCAACTCTGGACCTCCCCAAGCCCTATAAAAGGCAACCCGCGAGCCCCTCCCACCCCTCGTCTGAAGCCCTCTCCTTCTGGAGCTTTTCCCCCTTCCTAACCTCGCCAATTGCTCGCCGGAGTTCGTGTATTCCGGCGACTTCTCCACCACGCCAGGAGGCGATACCGACACTGCGGTACTGCTCCTCGAATTCGCATCACATTGCTCTTCACCATCCCGCACGCGTCCTTCGCCGAAACACCGGAGCCGCCTTCTTCCTCGTCTCCGGCGACAAGTCCGGTGAGCACTATGGCCGAATTTTTTCTCTTTTACCAGTATATTTTCCAATTCAGATTCTATACCAATTCTTATTTCTAGTATATCTTTTAATCTATAGATCCGATTTAGTGGATTCTTTTTCCTACGGTTTCGTAAATATATCCTCTATCCAGAGAACCAAACGAAAAATATTTTTGAAAATATTAAAATTTGAATTCAAACAGATCTGAATTCAAACTGCGTTAGGCCGTAACTCGAGTTTCATAACTCCGTTTTAGGTGTTTCTTTTTGCAAATTGAAGCTTGTGACATACTTTTTCTATTAAAACCAAAACCATTTATTTTTATTGTTGTAAAATTTTCGTTCTGTACATAAACTTTATTTGGATGTTTTGGAGTTTTTTGAGGTCTTTTATTTGTTTTATTTTTGGATCTTTGCTTGTATGCTTATGTATGTTATTGCTTGCTTACGCTAGATCATCCGGATTGTGAAGCTTGCTACTACAAATCTTTAGAATTCAATGAACCTCAGCAAGCCAAGTTCACACTTTGATCATAATTTTCAATACCCAGTTTTTACTATGCATTAGTTTCCCCCTCAAGATTGCATGAGTAGGATTGGGAACACGTGGTTATGATTTGTAGTTCATGTGGTAGGAACCTATGACCTTTGATCACCCTGGGAATATTCTTTATGTCATATATTGCTTAGCCATGCTTGTAGACGGGGATTGGTATGTGTGATACATGCAAGTTGTGAGAGGTAATAATTTATCGGGACAACATAAGGTGGCAACTTTAATACACATCTGGGTGGATTGTTTGGGGCACCAGGAGAAACTAGTGCTTGCCCAAGGGGAATCCCGGAGTACCCGTGTGATTACCCTAGGTCCGCCACCCAGGCTCAAAGGGATCATAAGATGATCATAAGATATTTCATGCCTAGAAACTTCTGTGTGTAGCCACAAGCCATTATGGGCTCTGGCATAGTTGAGTAAGTTGTGTGACCTATTTCCGTGGTAGACTAGCTGATGTAGGGGAAAGTAGCTGTACCGGTCTACCCAGGGTTTGGAGGAAATACTTCAGAAAGACTATGTCGTGATCTTCCGATCATGGAGGTGGTCGAGTCTTGTGGGGAAAAGTGCGCTAACCTCTGTAGAGTGTACAAACTAATCATGATTAGCCGTGTCTCTGGTTATGGACAACTTGAGTATCTAGAAGTGAATTATTGGTTGATCTCATCACTCTATTTAATGAAATTATTGGGTTACTAATAACTTGGGAATTTTGGATTGAGTTGGAGGAACCTTCTCAATAATGGCATTTTAATTTTGTAGTAAATAAAAAAAATTATTCCTTTGTTGTAGGGTAAAATTGGCTTTATGCAAAAATTAAACTTAGAGCTTCCACCAGCTAAATTTGCATATAGAGATAGTCTTTTTACTTGTTATTATTATATGATGTGAAATTGCCAGCATATTCCATGTGCTGACCTACACGGCTGCAACGTCTCATGTTGCGGAGTTTTTCGACGAGGATTAAAGTTGCGATAGGTCGTTGTTCTGCACTCAGTTTGACGTGGAGTTGGATGGACTCATTTACCTTCGATGCTTCCGCAGTTACTTTTAATTAGATGGCCTTTGGCCATATTATTGTAATAAATACTCTTTTAAGGACCTCGATGTAATAAAGTGTGTAATTGAACTCTGTTATAATTCCTCGAGTACTGTGTGTGTCAGCATACCGATCCAGGGATGACACTTAAGCACAGAGACTTCGATCCATTTGGATCGGGTCGCTACAAGATGGTATCAGAGAACACGCTGACTATAGGACACGACCACTAGGAAATAGAAAGCCATAGGAAGAAAACTTATTTTACGACTTCCATATATATCAGTTGGTCTGTACTCTTCTTTATTCATTTCTATCTCTTCTCTACTTCAACTTAATAGTTGTTGAACCCCATCACCAAGTAGCTCAGCCGATGAGACCAAGACCTATGAAGACATCATTGACGAAGAAGAAGAAGCTAGAATTGACTTTGATTTGAGAAGATTTAGTTCAGACTACCACTACCAAATTGATTCCAACAAATGATTGCGGTAGTATGAAGAGATCATATCTCTTGTGGATACAACCTTACCTGTAGGTTTTGCTTGTGTGGTGTGATTTGTGTGAATTGCTTGATTTGAAGTTTTATTGATATCATAAGCATATGGGTAGTGATTCTTCTCATTAGGCCCTTATTCTATTCTAATTTCTCATCCACTCTAAACCTAACAGATGCCTCCAAGACGTGACCCGGAATTTCTGCCGGAACTTACCCAGTTGATCCAGAACAAGAATGCCCTCATGCAGCTACTCATCCAGAATCAGAACCAGAACAACAACAACAACCCACCGCCACCACCCCCGGTCGACAAACTTACCCGTTTCCTGATGTTGAACCCACCCATGTTCTCTAGTAGCACGGAGCCGATCGTCGCAGATGACTGGCTTCGCAAGATCGGAAGGGAGCTGACCACCGCAGGATGTACTGACGCAGAGAAGGTGCGCTTTGCCGCACATCAACTGGATGGACCAGCAGCTTCGTGGGGGGAGAATTACACTACCACATTCCCCATAGCAAATCTGACTTGGGATCAGTTCCAGCAGGCGTTCCGTACCACACATGTTTCAGCCGGAGCTATGAGTATGAAGAAGCGCGAGTTCCATAACTTACGCAAAGGAAATCGTTCTGTTGGTGATTATGTGGAGGAATTCAGCAAGTTATCCAGGTATGCTCCCGGAGACGTGGCTGATGATGCCGCTAAGCAGGAGAAATTTCTGGAGGGACTAAACGATGATCTGGGACTTCAGTTAACTGTGGCCACCTTTAACAATTATCAAGAGTTGGTTGACAAGGCTCTCATTCTGGAAGGCAAGCAGCAGCAGGTGGAAAACCGCAAGAGGAAGTACGGACAGGGAAAGTACAACTCTGTAGTTCAACAAAAGCCCCGCTATACCCTGTACTCGGGAAATAATAGATCAGGATCCGGCAAGTATGGTGGACACACTCACCATAACCATGGAGGACATTCACATCATGGAGGGAATGGACACAACCATAATGGCCATAGGAATGGTAATGGAAACGGAGGAAACAACAATCAGCATCACTCCAACCCCGCTACACCGACAAAGAAGGATCTGAGCCACATTACCTATTTCAAGTGCGGGAAGTCCGGACACTACGCCACCGAATGTCCCGAGGCGAAGAACGGGAATGGCAATGGAAGCTCTGGAAAGAAGCCAAATCCTTTCACTAGAGGTCGGGTGAACCATGTCAATGTGGAGGAAGTTTATGACTAGCCTGATGTCGTTGTTGGTAAGTTCTTGATTAATTCATTTACAACCCTTGTTCTTTTTGACACTGGTGCATCGCATTCATTCATATAAAGGGGGTTTGTGGATAAGTTTAAGTTGCTGACCGTAGCCCTTAAAACACCAATGTTAGTGAGTTCCCCATGAGTAGAGTATATGGCTAGTCGGGGATGTTTTCAGTTGCCCTTGACCATAGGGAGACACGTTTTCCCCACAGACCTCATCATCCTAGAATCACAAGGATTGGACGTAATTCTAGGCATGGACTGGCTATCCAAGTATGAAGGGAATATTGATTGTGCCAGTAAGTCGATTTTTCTCACCACTCGAGAGGGGAAGCAGATTAAGTATGTGTCGAGGCATACGCCAAGGAGGACTCAAGTGAATTCTCTTTTGGGAGTTGTTCAGGAAGAAGTACCCGTTGTGAAGGATTATCCCGATGTTTTTCCAGAGGAACTACGAGGCATGCCACCGGATCAGGACATAGAGTTTTTGATTGAGTTGTTGCCAGGCACCGGACTAATATCCAAGAGATCGTACCATATGCCCGCAAATGATCTGGAGGAAATTAAGAAGCAGATTAAGGAATTATTGGAGAAAGGTTATAGTCGACCGAGTTCATCATCTTGGGGAGGCCCAGTGCTTCTAGTTGAGAAGTAGGATGGATCCTTGAGAATGGTTGTGGATTACCGTGCATTGGATGAGGTGACGATCAAGAACAAGTACCCTCTGCCGATGATCAATGATTTGTTTGACCAGCTACAAGGAGCAAAAGTTTTCTCAAAGATCGATCTTCGATCTGGATATCACCAGCTGAAGATTCGAGAACAGGATATACCCAAGACAACCTTTAACACGAGATATGGGCTTTATGAGTATGCGGTCATGTCTTTTGGTTTGACTAATGCCCATGCCTATTTTATGAGTATGATGAATAAGGTATTAATGGAGTTCTTGGATAAGTTTTTTGTGGTATTTATTGATGACATATTGATTTACTCGAAGAATGAAGAAGAACACAAGGAACATTTGCGCTTGGTTCTTGAGAAGCTCAAGGAACATCAGTTATATGCAAAGTTCAGCAAGTGTGAATTCTGGTTGAAGGAAGTTGGATTTCTCGGACATGTTATTTCAGGGGAAGGAATAGCAGTGGATCCTTCGAAAGTTGAAGCCGTCACCGAATGGAAGGCACCCACCTCAGTCGGAGAGATTCATAGTTTCCTTGGACTTGCAGGGTATTACCGAAGATTTATTGAGAATTTCTCCAAGATCGCAAATCCCATGACCGAGTTATTGAAGAAAGACACCAAGTTTAATTGGACCGAGGAATGTGAGGCCAGTTTTCTGGAGTTGAACAAACGTTTGGTCACAGCCCCAGTGCTAATTCTTCCGAATATACGCAAGGATTTTTAGATATTGCGACGCTTCTCGTCAGGGACTTGGAGGTGTTCTTATGCAAGAAGGAAGAGTTGTTTCATATGCCTCACGTCAGCTTCGACCTCATGAGCAGAATTATGCCACGCATGATTTGGAGTTAGCAGCCGTAGTGCACGCACTCAAGACCTGGAGGCATTTTCTTATTGGAAATCATTGTGATGTTTACACGGATCACAAGAGTTTGAAATACATCCTCACGCAGAAGGAGTTGAACCTCAGGCAGAGAAGATGGTTGGAGCTCATAAAGGATTATGACATAAAGTTGCACTATCACCCAGGAAAGGCCAATGTTCTGGCAGATGCATTGAGCCGCAAGAGTTATGTCAATACCCTCACAGCAGGAGGGTTACCTCATGAGTTAATTGATGATCTCAGAGATCTTCGATTGGAGATAGTACCACGAGGTTTTGTTGCCGCAATGGAAAATTCAATCCACTTTGTTGGGAAAGATCCGAGAAGCCTAGAAGTTAGACAAAGGTATTGCGGAAATAAAGGATAGGATGAACAAAGGAAAGGCAGAAGGATTTCGCGAGGATGAACACGGAACATTATGGTTTGAGCAGTGTATTTATGTGCCAAATGACACAGAGATCAGGAAGTTGATTCTTCAGGAGGCTCATGATTCGCCTTATTCGATACACCCAGGAAACACCAAGATGTATTTGGACTTGAAGGAAAGTTTCTGGTGGACAGGTAGGAAGAAGGATATTGCAGAGTATGTAGCAGTATGCGACGTATGTCAGAGAGTTAAGGCAGAGCACCAGAAACCAGTAGGATTACTTCAGCCCTTGCCAATACCCGATTGGATGTGGGACGAGCTTGGCATGGACTTTATTACAGGATTACCCAGGACACGGTCAGGCTATGATTCTATTTGGGTAGTAGTTGATCGCTTGACCAAGGTAGCTCACTTCATCCCCGTGAAAACCACATATACAAGTGCTAATTTGGCCAAGATATACATGACCAGGATCGTATGTCTGCATGGAGTTCCGAGGACCATCATATCAGATAGAGGAACATAGTTTACCTCAAAGTTTTGGAATCAATTAAACAAAACTTTGGGTACCAGGCTAGAGTTCAGTACAACCTTTCATCCGCAGACAGATGGGCAGACCGAGAGAGTCAATCAGATTCTGGAGGACATGTTGAGAGCTTGTGCACTAGATTATGGATCTAGTTGGGATGATAATTTGCCATACGCAGAGTTCTCATATAACAACAGCTATCAAGCTAGTTTGAAGATGGCCCCTTTCGAAGCTTTGTACGGAAGGAGGTGCAGGACACCATTGATGTGGGATGGAGTTGGAGACCGTAAATTATTTGGTCCCGACCTTATCAGAGATTCAGAGGAGAAAGTCAAGTTGATCCGTGATAGACTTAAGATAGCCCAATCCAGACAGAAGAGTTATGCCGGTACTAAACGCAAGGAAGTAACTTATGAAGTTGGAGATAGAGCATATCTTCGTGTGTCGCCACTTCGAGGTGTTAAACGATTTGGAGTTAAAGGAAAACTAGCACCACGATTTGTGGGGCCATACAGAATTTTGGAACGCATGGGTGAAGTTGCCTACAAGTTGGAGTTACCCGAAGCCTTGTCAGGAGTTCATGATGTGTTTCACGTTTCATAGTTGAAGAAGTGCCATGCAGAGATGGCCGATATTCCTTTGAGAGATACAGTGCCACTAGAAGCCATACAGCTGGATAGTGATCTGGCCTATGAGGAGAAGCCTGTCAAGATTCTCGAGACTACAAGCAGGGTTACCCGCAGCAAGGCCGTCAAATTTTGCAAGGTTCGGTGGAGTCACCATTCCGAGGAGGAAGCAACCTGGGAACGCGAAGAAGATCTTCGACAGGATCACCCACACCTTTTTGCTAGCCAACCCGAATCTCGAGGACGAGATCCATCTTAACGGGGGTAGGTTTGTAACATCCCAAATTTTCAATTTGGAATGTTTTACAATTATTAGCTAAGCATCTATGCATTTTTTTAGTGTCATTTGGAAATTTGAGAGGCATTTGAGTTTTATCTGACTTTGGCAATTGAAATTTATTTCAAAAATCCCTGACAAATACTTGTTCAAAAGTATGAGAGGAGCTAACATGACACCCAAAAAGTCAGAAGAAAACAACGCCAAAACCTTTGAATTCAAATTTGAGTTTCATTTCGATTTTTTTAGAAAAATGTTTTTTTATAAAGTTTTTATTTTTCCTCTCAAAAATAGTTCAACTTGTAGGATTTATTTTTCTGAATTTTTTGATATATATATATATATATATATATATGTGTTATATATAAAAATATATTATTTTCTATCTTTATATTTTTTGTCTCGCTGTCTAATTAAAAAAAAAGTAAAAAAATAACGTAGCCCAGCAGGCCCATGCCCAGGCGCTATCTTCTTCTTCCTCAAATCTTTAGAGAAACATGTACGCACGCACGGAGGGCAGCACCCCACCTCGCGCCCCACCCCCTCCCCTTCTCTCCATCGCTCCAAAATCGCTCTGAATCGGTTCCCCTCGCCTCCCTCTACCTCTTCCCCTTCGCTTGAAACTGCAGCCATTAACACATCTCGCCCCACCCAACTCTGGACCTCCCCAAGCCCTATAAAAGGCACCCCGCGATCCCCTCTCACCCCTCGTCCGAAGCCCTCTCCTTCTAGAGCTTTTCCCCCTCCCTAACCTAGCCAATTGCTCACCGGAGTTCGTGTATTCCGGCGGCTTCTCCACCACGCCAGGAGGCGATACCGACACTGCGGTACTGCTCCTCAGATTCGCATCACGTTGCTCTTCACCGTCCCGCACGCATCCTTTGCCGAAACACACCGGAGCCGCCTTCTTCCTCGTCTCCGGTGACAAGTTCGGTGAGCACCCTGGCCGATTTTTTTCTCTTTTACCAGTATATTTTCCAATTCAGATTCTATATCAATTCTTATTTCTAGTATATCTTTTAATCTATAGATCCGATTTAGTTGATTCTTTTTCTACGGTTTCGTAAAAATATCCTCTATCCAGAGAACCAAATGAAAAATAGTTTTGAAAATTTTAAAATTTGAATTCAAACAGATCTGAATTCAAACTTCGTTAGGCCGTAACTCGAGTTTCGTATCTCCGTTTTAGGTGTTTCTTTTTGCAAATTGAAGCTTGTGACATATACTTTCTGTTAAAACCAAAACCATTTATTCTTATTGTTGTAAAATTTTCGTTCTGTACATAAACTTTATTTGGATGTTTTTGGAGTTTTTTGAGGTCTTTTATTTGTTTTATTTTTGGATCTTTGCTTGTATGCTTATGTATGTTATTTCTTGCTTATGCTAGATCATCCGGATTACGAAGCTTGCTACTACGAATCTTGAGAATTCAACGAACGTTAGCAAGGCAAGTTCACACTTTGATCATAATTTTCAATACCCAGTTTTTACTATGCATTAGTTTCACCCTCAAAGATTGCATGAGTAGGATTGGGAACATGTGGTTATGATTTGTAGTTCATGTGGTAGGAACCAATGACCTTTGATCACCCCGGGAATATTCGTTATGTCATATATTGCTTAGCCATGCTCGTAGACGGGGATTGGTATGTGTGATACATGCAAGTTGTGAGAGGTAATAATTTATCGGGACAACATAAGGTGGCAACTTTAATACACATCTGGGTGGATTGTTTGGGGCACCTGGAGAAACTAGTGCTTGCCCAAGGGGAATCTCGTAGTATCCGTGTGATTACCCTTGGTCCGCCACCCAAGCTCAAAGGGATCATAAGATGATCATAAGATATTTCATGCCTAGAAACTTCCGTGTGCAGCCACAAGCCATTATGGGCTCTAGCATAGTTGAGTAAGTTGTGTGACCTCTTTTTGTGGTAGACTAGCTGATGTAGGGGAAAGTAGGTGTACCGGTCTACCCATGGTTTGGAGGAAATACTTCAGAAAGACTATGTCTCGATCTTCCGATCATGGAGGTGGTCGAGTCTTGTGGGGAAAAGTGCGCAAACCTCTGCAGAGTGTACAAACTAATTATGATTAGCCGTGTCTCCGGTTATAGACAACTTGAGTATCTAGAAGTGAATTATTGGTTGATCTCATCACTCTATTTAATGAAGTTATTGGGTTACTAATAACTTGGGAATTTTGGATTGAGTTGGTGGAACCTTCTCAATAATGGCATTTTAATTTGGTAGTAAATAAAAAAATTATTCCTTTGTTGTAGGGTAAAATTGGCTTTATGCAAAAATTAAACTTAGAGCCTCCACCAGCTAAATTTGCATATAGAGATAGTCTTTTCATTATTATTATTCTATGGTGTGAAATTGCCAGCATATTCCATGTGCTGACCTACACGGCTGCAACGTCTCATGTTGTAGAGTTTTCCAACGAGGATTAAAGGTGCGATAGGTCGTTGTTCTACACTCAGTTTGCCGTGGAGTTGGATGGACTCATTTACCTTCGATGCTTCCGCAGTTACTTTTAATTATTTGGCCTTTGGCCATATTATTGTAATAAATACTCTTTTGAGGACCTCGATGTAATAAAGTGTGTGATTGAACTCTGTTATAATTCCTCGAGTACTGTGTGTGTCAGCATACCGGTCCAGGGATGACACTTAAGCACAGAGACTTCGATCCATTTGGATCGGGTCTCTACATACGGTCACCATTTACGTTTTGTGGTTATTATATAGTCACGGGCTCACCGTACAACTTTGTATTTGCTCAAGACACGACTAGTTGAGCAGTTAAATGCTCCACGTGGCACCTCTAGTGTTGCATCACATTATCTCACTACCATCGGGCCCACCTGTCGGCTTGTATCTACTCTACATCTACACTCTTATAAAATACTAGCAAGATGCCCATGCGTCGCACGAAACATCAAGATGCATTTGTATGAGTAGTTTATCTTGTGGGAGAAAAGGATGAACAAGGGAAGGCCTTATTTGCAAGTGTGGAGAGGGGTGTGGGTATCTTTTTGCAAAATTGCCATAGTTTCCTTCCTATCCGTCAGATATAGATCGGACGGCCTATATTGCAGGATGGCAGGCACACGATCATCACCGACTATGCTTTTTATAAGAGTAGGGATAAAATACACTCTTATAAAAAACAGAGTTGGTGATGATGGTGTGCCTGCCATCCTGCAATATAGGTCATCCGATTTATATCTGACGGATAGGAAAGAAACTATGACAATTTTGCAAAAAGGTACCCACACACCTCTCCACATTTGCAAATAAGGCCTTCCCTCATTCATCCTTTTCTCTCACAAGATAAACTAGTCATACAAATGCATCTTGATGTTACGTGCAACACACGGGCATCTTGCTAGTAAGAATGAAAACAAACGACGAAAAAATATTGGACAGTAGTTCGAAGTCATGACCGCGGGCACAGCGGACAAGGTGGCCTTGTATTGGTATGCTGAGCCATGTGTTTTAACACACAGGAGCTACTTTGGTGATTATACACACACGCACGCATGCACACGAACTACATGCACGCAACACTCACACGAACACATGCACCCACGCACGCACGCAACACTAACACATACACACGCAGCCACGCACGCATGCAACACTCACACACACACACACGCATGCATGCATGCACACACTAGTACACCACACGACCAACACACACTCTCACGCTCAAGTGCTCAACCTACACGTCGATGCGCACACATCAGGCCGTGATAGACACATACACAACCAGGTGATTCCCACGCACGGGGTGGAGTCTTGTCGCGCCTGCGTAAATTTGTGTTTATCTGACCTTTTTCCTATGCGAACTGATAGGTGGGACCCACTAGGAACGTGTTCAATTTAACTAGTCAACATGGTGCCACGCAGACTATTTGGCCGGTCAACAGAGTGCAATCTGATACCGAACCGTGAGCAAGTGACCGTATAATCACCGCAAAACGTGTATAATGACCGTAATCAGCTTATTCTGAAGTTCGGTGAACGTATTATGCTTTTCTCTCTGCAGGCCCTCCAAAACTACATCTCTACACGTTCTCGCATGTTGCATGTTACATCTAACAACTATGCAATACAACACTACTACTACACTCTAACACAATAAATCATATGTGTTTTTAGTTTTACTAGATATCATATTGTTACTTAATTATTCAGTTTGCATACATTAAAATTGCCTTCGAAATGTATGGCCAGTATCATATACCACGCAGGAAAAATCCCGCCCTTTCCTGTTTAAACGGGTTTGTATCGATGGATCGTGCGAAACAACAAAACTATAGTACTATATACAGTACAAGTGACAGTTCACTGGACCGTCGTGTCGTGTACTCCTCAGTCGTAAGAGTGGAGCGCTCGCTTTCATAAATCTTCTAGTCCCTTTCGCCAACATGTGGGGCATCAAGCTACCGGGTCCACATGCCATATCGGAATACAGTGTAGAGCAGCCGAGGTGAAGCACCCAGTCATGGCGCCGGCGTAGTAATGAGCAATGAGGTGTCAAATCACAAAGCTGCACCTTTCCCGCAGTTAAGTTGGAGGGACGGAAGTAATAGTACTAAAAAGGAAGAAGTTGGAGGGACGAAGCAGCCATCATTTCACTCGTTGCTGAATCCGCTTCTCCCTCATCTTCTTCAAGTTAACCACGTGTTGCTTCTGCCGTTGTTCTGCCTCATGTGGGAAGCGGATCAGCTTGGTGAAGCACTAACACGTGTGACCGCATGTTAGCAAACCTCTAGGACAACGTCCTCTAAAAATAAGAACCTCCCCCACCATCCGCGAGGCAAAATCACCTCCTTTTTACTAATCTTGATTCTATAATTTTTTAGATCAATATAATTGAGATTTGTATAGATAGCACACATGAGCAAAACCAAGTGGTATGGTTAAGGGCATCCGCAATGTGTAGCCAAATGTGAAAATAGCTTTTGGCATCGTGGGAACCATTGTGGATGGTGTTGCCAAAGCCAAAATGATGGAACCGAAGCTCCCTGATTGATTGATTGAAGGAATAGAAAAATGCAACGTCTCTCCTCTTTCTCCCGTGCTTGGACGCATGTACAGTATAAAGGACAGAGTCTACTCCCCTGTCCCTTCTATCACAAATGATAAAGCAGTGAGGCGTCAAATCACAAAGCATGGACGAAGCAACCATCATTTCACTCTTCGCTAACTCCGCTTCTCCATCGTCTTCTTCGAGAAACCATCTCACCGCACTAAGTTGGACGGACGACGCTATTGTGTACGAGTAGTACTAGTACATTTACGCTTCCTTTGGTTCAACGGACTTCCTGGATGCAAATAAGGCCGTTGTCTCGGCTGGCAGGCGGTACTTGCGAACGACTTACCGTGGTCTCCCTCAATATTGTTCTCCGTCGAACGCACTTCGCCAATCCACAACGTTCGACATATCGTCGATGTCACTGCAATGGGGAAGGAAGTCAAATATAGTTACTACCTCTATTTTTTTGTACACAAGGCCAGTATATCAAAATTACAATTTTCAAAAGGCCACTAACCCTAATCGAGGAAAAATTGATGGGGTTTGCCTCGTACTAGCAACCAAGGACATTAATATCCCCTGCATGCATGCGGAAGTGATAAGGTTGGTTTGCATGGTGCTGCATTAATCAAGCGATGATGAGTGAGATGGTTAGCTCTTTGGGCTTTGGAGAAAAAAATACGCATTAATTGACACGTGAAACGTGGATTTGTATCGATTAATCCCGCGAAGGAAAACCTTGCATTTCTTTTTTAATACTAGTACTCCTAGTACGTAGTACTGCCTCCGTCCTAGTTTATTGGTCCTCCTCGTATTTCGTGCCAAATTTTGACCATAAATTTAACTAACAAAATGTTGCATGTCACAAAAAAAAATATCATTGGAAACTATGTTCAAATACAAATCTAACGATACAATTTTTGTTAACATGCATTAATATTTGTTAGTTCAATATTTAGTCAAATTTGGGCACAAATTTCAAGGAGGACCAATAAACCAGGATGGAGGTAGTACTTCGTACTTATCCTGTCTGGGTCTAGGCCTTGAATTGCCATACTTCGCCACACATTTTTGCCAAGCTTGCCTAAAGATTTCAAAATGAAAAGGAGGTACACTTGCGCACGGCTGTCGCGGTCGAACCGCACCCTCACACGGTCGCTCCTGCACGCCGCGGGCGCACCGCACCCTCACATGCACAGTTGCTCCTGCACACCGCAAACCCAACCAAGGGAACACACCCTCACAGACACGTGCTGTCGCATGTGAACAAACCAAACTCGGCCATCCTACCGCTGACACATAATTTTCGTTCATAGAGTATGTTGATCCAACCGCATGTTGGGGAGTATCCGTACGGCCCGTGCGGTGGACTGTTATGGAAGAAGAAGAGGTGAGGAAGAAGGTTAGGAGACGTACGATATTCATCCAACCACCTGAAATGGTAGACTGACCCAAGTCAGGCGACTTGCATAACAATATATGTTTTTACACACTGTCAAAAAATATATATGTTTTTACACAGCAAAAGATCCATAAAACAACAACATAAAGAAAACCTATCACTGCTCACGGAACGAGATGGCCTCGTTGTCTTTGGCTGCCGGCGAGAACCAGCCATAGCTGTCGACGTGTGTCTCCATACCGTGGTTGTCCTCGGCCTCTAGATACTCGTTCACGCGGAGCGTGCGGGCGCTCTGCACGGACGAGAGCAGCGCCCGGTACAAGTCAAGGACGTCCGGTTCCGCCTAAAGGAGGGCCTCGATGGCAGCGGCATCCGCGCGCTCCGCGTCGAGTCGAGCCTCCGCCGCCCGGTTCAAGTCCAGGACGTCCGGTTCCGCCTGCAGGAGGGCCTCGATGAGAGCGGCATCCGCGCACTCCGTGTCGAGTTGAGCCTCTGCCGCCCGGTTCAAGTCCAGGACGTCCGGTTCCGCCTGCAAGAGGGCCTCGATGGCAGTGGCATCCGCGCGCTCTGCCTCGAGTTGAGCCTCCGCCGCCCGGTTCACATCCACGACATCCGGTTCCACCTACAGGAGAGCCTCGATGTCAGCGGCATGCGCGACCTCCGCGTCGAGTTGAGCCTCTACCTCCCGGTCCTCTTTAGTATCACCAGATTGACCGCTGGTCCGCCTGCACCATGGGGGACTCGGACGCCGGCACGAAGTCGACGTCCATCATGTCATACCCATTGGGGGCCTTCTGCGCCGTGACCTCCGCCATGAACATTGGATCGGCTTCCTCCTCCTCGTAGCTTGGCTCCAGAGAATTTAGGGATTGGCCCGCCGCAAAGCGAGCTTGGGAACGGAGGTCTCTGGCGCCGACCGCCGCCGTGATTTCTACGCGGCGCTCTAGCGTCAGCATTTTGTAGTACATGATCTTGCAGCGCACCATGGCTTTCCAGCGAACTAGGGGACGCTTGATGCGGGCTAGGGGATCGAAAGGTGGGGGAAGGGGCTAGAGTAGGCCGAGCAGCGAAGGTTCTGGTGTGAATAGTGGTTCCGGTGATGACCGGTCAATTGGTTTTGACTGTACATCGCTCTTGTCGCGTTCGCATTGCATCCCGGCACGTAGGACCCTCCACGTCGCTCATCGAATGGAACACACTTCGTCTTGCGTTTTCGCTCGCTTGTGAGACCACAGTTGAGAGCAAACCGACGTCCCCCCCCCTCCCCCGCCCGCGTCATTTTATGCGGAGTAAATAAAAGCAGAAGCAGTATACTACGGATGAGGACCCCCTGACGTGGCCGAACCCATTGAGTAACTGACATGTGGGGCCTAGCAAGCATGGGGTCTGCCAGTAAGTGACCAAAAGGGAGGGTAAGGCAGGGATACATATGTGAAAGGAGCTTCCAATGATATAATTTTCACATTATACATGTCATGTACTATTAATCTTGTCAATAGTCAAATGCGGTTGTGAAAAACACATTAGAGCATGGTTAATAATATAGCCAGTCGATGGCTATAAGGAACTACCATGTCATCTATCAATCTCGTCAACATGTGTCGGGGCATGAACCGAATGAGATGTCAAAACTAAGACGTGAAGCGACACGTAGTGGAGGCAAAGTGAAACTTCAAACGAACCGTTTGTTTGTATGCATGTCGGACAAATTACAAATAAACATTGGAAATGTAAGCATGGTCTAGGACCACATGCGAATGATACTCGACGGAATGTTCAAATGAGGCATGCGGGAGGATGGACTCGACCGGAGGGCGACATGATCGATGGAGGGGAATGAGAAATAAGCAAACGCCACATGATTATACTTGAACGGTTCAAATAAACAATAAGTTGTCTCACTTGGCCTACGTAGTGAAAGGCCTAATGTGCAATGGGGAGCACTGACGCTCGAATATGGCCAGGAAAACAGGGAAACCGACATGTGGGGCACACCTGTCGGGATGACGTAGCGCAAACTAGTCCAATGGAGGAGCTGGCCCACGACCTCCTCGCCACCGGCAACCATTTATGTGGGTCGTGGGGGCTAACAACGTGGTGCAGCTCCAGCACCGCCTCTGGACACAGAGACTGCGGTGAGCGACAAGCTCATTGTCGCTAGACACGGTCGGTTTCAATGTGCCGAGGGTGGCGTTAGTGTTGTGGCACGACCAACAGTATGTTTGGTTTGTGCCCAAGGTTGCCCCATCAAAGCATTGGGTAGCCAAAATTTTGGTTGCCCATGATTTGGCCGACATCGGCAAGAAAAATGAACTAGAGTTGGCTAGAGTTCATTGCCATGCCAAAAAAATGGTAACCATCCAAACAAAGACCAATCTTTGGGTCATGACAGTATTTTTGGTAAGGTGCACTTTGGCCACAATCCAAACACACGCCAACACCCGGCTCGCCGAGGATGCACGGGGCGCCGGGCTATGTCCGCGGAGTGGTGTAGCGCGGCCAACTGCATCCTCGGGACCTGAGACTATGCCGGGTCGTCTTGCTTTTTCAATGACATGTGTCGATCACATGTGAGCAAAGAGCATCTCCAACGTTGCCACGACCGCAGCTGACTACCATGGCACACCAAAAACCCTCGTCCCTCGCGCCGTCGCGCGGTCCGTTCCCAGCCGGCGCCAGCTGCCCACATTCATGCCATCCGTACGTATGTTGTCATTAAGAGGCTCGGTGCCCGAGGAACCAACTCCGGTGACTTAATGATGCACCAGGACGCTTGGCCTCACCGGAATGCGCTACTTAAAGCGGCAATGCCCAGCTGACCTCAACACCATAGCGCATCGTCCTCCTACTTGACACCACATCCGCCATGACCGCAAGCGTGAACGCTCTGCGGGAGAGCTTGTCTTCAGAGATAGAGCTCGAGGTCGCCGCCCTCGCTCAAGTCGCCGCACAAGCGGTGCCCACGCTGGCGCCCGACGACAGGAGCACCGTCAGCCACACGTCCTACTTGCCGCCATCCGACGTGCGGCACCGCCGAGGTCGGGTACTCCTCCGAGCATGAGTAGGGCATGGGAGGAAGCAGGGCATGGTGTGCCAACTGGCCGGTCCGTCTCCTATGTTCTACTTTTGCTCGCCGGAGACCGCACCTTCACTTCACGGGTCTTGAACCCCACCCCAGTACATGGAGATCGCAGATGGAGGACTTCGGTCACCGCCGTAGAATAGGTTTAGGGTCGGGTTTCTTTTATTTTTCTATCCTATAAAAGTTCGAAATGTTATGAAAATCTGGCGTGTTTGCATTAATCTTGGCCGGTGTATATGAACTTTCACAATAATTAGTATATTTTAGGAGTACTAGCAAGTTGCCCGTGCGTTGCACGGAAGATCTAGATCTTGTGGGAGAAAAGGATGAACGAGGGAAGGCCTTATCTGCAAATGGACAATCACGCATTTCTCATCTACGGGAACCTACGAAAGGGTTAACGTAAATTGCCTCTTTCTCTCCTCCCCTGATTTTCATGGTGGTGGGCCCCTCCCTCCCCCAATCTACAATCAACAACTCACACATTTCACATTATGTTAATTACGTAACTGGGACTACGTTGGTGTAGCATTACTCGTCCTAAAAAACCCAACTAAGCCAACCTCCCAGCATATCGCGCGAGAAAACACCCGGCAGCACCGTTTTAGTCGGGATTATCGGATTCCTAGTAGTAGTATCGATGGATCGCACGAAGCAACAAGTTTTTTTTTGAGGGGGCGAAGCACCTAGTTTAAAAGGAAAAAAGGCGGTACACTCACAGCACCCGTGTCACGGTCGCATTGCACCCCACACACGTTCAGTCCTGCACACGGCTCACGCAAACGAAACGTGCTTCAGCTTGCCTCTTCACTCACACGTGGGACTGCACTTGGAGAAACCGACCATGCGCCAAACTCCCCCCGCCTACCGTGCAAAAATCCCCTCCCCCACCCAAAAATTCCCCCCAAACCCTAGATTCAAACGCCCTTCGGCCAACTAGCCAATAATATTCCCCAAACCCCCCTCCTCCCGTCCCCCTCCACACCATTCGCTCCGCCAAAGCCGCCCTCCCCGCCATGCCGATATGTCGGCACCGCGGTTCATCAAGGGGACACGCGGTGATCCTCTCGCTCCCACAGTATGCTCTCATAGACTATCGTCCTCTAGCCGCGCTGCCACCGCTGGCGACGTTCTTGTGGAGGCGCACGGCGGTCAGCGCCGCCATCGCTGGTGACGTTCTTGTGGAGATGCACGACAGTCAGCTTCTCCCACGGTACGCACATTCTAGACTGAGGCCCCGTGCATGTCGGTGTAGCGCTGAATGTTAGCTGATAGACGTTATTAATCTCATTGTTTGCCGAAGTAGTTTATAGTCAATATGCTCTGCTTAAGAAGCTAACTTGCCCTGTTCTACACTCAATCTGCTTAGCTAAGATGGCATGCCAAGGCCGATTAGTTGCTAAAATATCCTGCCATTTATTTATTGTGACTTAGATTGCCAGGTGTAGTAGCCAATCTGTTAGGTGAAATAGCTCTACACCGTTTTATACTCGATGTTTGTTGCTGCGATGGCCTTCGATAGTTTGATGGTTGTGTGCTCGGACTCATTGACTGCTGAAATAGCCTGCCATAATTTAGCACTCAAATCTGTTTGCTGAATTAGCTTTACATATATTTCGTTACTTAGATCTGCTCGTCCAAATATCTTGCCATAGCTTTAGACATCGACCTAGGTATTTTCTTCTGGACATCGTAAAAAAAATCATATATTTTTTTCCTTTAATATCTAGTAGAAGAACTGATTTGTATGTCTAATAGATGGACATGACTTGGATAACTTCTGCTCGAAGATTCTCTGCTGCATATGTCGAGGGGGTTGAAAACTTCATGAACTTTATCAGAGCTGAGTACGGTGGTCCGAAATCAGATGTGCTTGGCCCGTGTAGCAGATGTATGAATTCAGTTACAAGACCCCAGTCAACTGTGCAAAACCATCTACACTTGTATGGGATGTCAGTCACATATACTAGGTGGGTTCATCATGGTGAAGCTGTGAACGTCAATGTTATTGACTACGTGGAAGCAGCAGATCACCATCTTGATCTGCCTGATGCTCAAGTGGAAGAGGAGGAGGAGGAGGAGGTGGTGGCGGAGCCAGGGAGTTTGACCAACATTGAAACAATGCTACGAAATGCTCATGCATTCCGTGAACTTTCACCTACGGAAGAAAGATGGTGGGCCCGCATGTTGGAACAATGCAACATGGCTATCACCCCAGTAAATAAGCTGTCAGTATTCTCAGCTATGGTCACCTTTCTTTAGGTGAAGACATCTGAGCGGATGACCAACAAATCATTCAATGCGATGTTGGCTGCTTTCCGCAAAGCTTTTCCAGATGCGTCTGAGCTGCCACACACCTACAGTAAAATGAAGAATTTCCTTCGTGTAGTTGGAATTGGATATGATATGATCCATGTTTGTAAGAATAATTGTGTTCTGTTCCGGAAGTATTATGCCAAGTTAAGTGAATGCCCGAAATGCAAATCATCAAGATGGAAAGATGGCGATGGTGTGAAGAGGATTCCTCATAATGTTGTGAGACATTTTCCAATTACACCAAGATTGCAGAGATTGTTCCATGATGCTGAAACAAGAGAGCATGTACTGTGGCATTCTAGGAACCAGGAGTACAAAGATCAGAATGTAATGAGCCATCCATCACATGGTAGTGAGTGGAAAAGCTTCAATCAGAAGCACGAAAAGTTTGTTGCTGACTCGAGAAATAATAGACTTGGCTTAGCTTCAGATGGATTTAACCCGTTTGGCCACTACAGCGCCACATATAGCATATGGACAGTGCTTGTTATCCCTTACAACGTGCCTCCAAATGTCTGCACCAAAGAATTAAACTACATGATGGCCTTGCTCATCCCAGGTCCAAAAAGTTCTGGAAAGGATTTTGATTTGTTCATGGAGCCTCTTGTGGAGGAACTTCAACAACTTTGGAGGGGTGTTCTCACTCGAGACCTATATAGCAGTCCACCAGCTGATTTCTTTCTGCGTGCTGTTATAATTTGGTGCATCCATGATTATCTGGCTTTGGGCACTATGTCAGGGCGAACGACACATGGTTACTATGCATGTGTTCGCGGTGACAGGAATCCGATGTCATACGCAATACTTAGCAGGATCTGTTACATTGGACACCGCCGTCTCCTCGCCAAGGACAAGCCGCATCCTAGAAAATACCAAAGACATGTGTTCAATGCCAAGGACAAGCCGCATCCTTGGTCGAAACGGGGTCCTCTTCATCGGGAGGGGTGTGGCGTACCGCAAAACGAGACTCCACGGGATACTGTTCATCACCACCGTCGACCCCCTTCAGCCTCCACGGGCTACTGTTCATCCACCGTCGACCTCCTCCAGCCTCCACCTGCGACTGTTCAGCCTCCACCGCGCGCTACACAACGGGCTATTGTTCAACCAGCCCTTTCCACTGGCTCCTGTTCAACCATCCCTCCACGGGCTACTGTTCATCCAACCCTCCACCATCTACTGTTCATGCAGCCCTCCACGGGGTGGTCCTGTTCATGCAGCCCTCCACGGGGTCCTGTTAATGCAGCCCCAACCGGCTCGATCAAACGAGGTCCTATTCATGCAGAGGCAACACCACGGGGTCCTGTTCAGCCACCCCCACCGGGAACTGTTCATCCAACCCCCCTAGCAACGCTCACTGTTCATGCAGAGGCAGCATCGATCAGCTTCAGTTAGCAGCAGTAGCGAAGGAATCGCTCGATCGGTTTCAGTTAATAGCCATCGATCGATCGCTCGGTTCAGTAACGTGTAGCATGCAGTGCAATCGCTCGGGTTTAGTTAGAGTCCAACGCCTTTCTTGGGTTCAGTTAGATCCCAATGCCTCACACCCACGCGCGTGCGTGTACGAGAGAAACGCGCATCGCTCGGCCCCGACCACCCACCGTAACCGGGAACACCCCGATATTTTCCTCGCCCTCGCTTCTACCATGGTTTTTTCCGTCATGGACGGCCCAAAGAATGTCATGCAGTTGCGTCTCCGGCCCGCCCAGGACGAAAAGCCCATTTTCTATCATGATTTTTTGTCATAGAAGTAGGACCCCACCACATCTATGATGATACCATGTTTTTTCACAATTATTGTCATAGAAGTGTCATAAGTATGACAGAAAAAAGTTTCGTTCGGCCCAAAATGTCACAGATGTGTCTTTTTTTTTGTAGTGTATCCTGGGAAAAGACCTGTGGGTTATGAGCCCACCGAAGAGAATACCGTTGATTTGAGAATCTCCTAAGATGTCTTTGGAACTCCAGAACAATTAAGTGACGAGAGGTGAACGAGCAAGGGGAAACATTTGAGCCAAGGAAAAGAATAAGACCAACACCGAAAACTTGAATTCGATCCACCAGAGAAGAAAAGGAGATGAAGAATGTCAAACGAGAGGAGAATTCGTCGGAGAAGAAATGAGATGAACGATGACAAACTAGACTAGAATTCACTAGTTGAAAGAATTGAGGAAAGAAAGCAAAGCATTCACACAAGTAGGATAGATACTCGAATAAGGACTGCGGCTCCGAGAAGAAAAGGGTGGGCGGGTGGGAAAAAGAAAGACAACTTGGGAAGGGGAAACAACGTCAGTTGGAAAGAACCGATGATTGAACTAGTAAAAGATAAAGAGGGTTGAATCAACTTGATGAGAATTTCACCAGATGAAAAGATCTGACATCGCAACGATCGAAAAACTAACTGCGTGATCCTAAAAAAAATTGAAGGGGGAGAGGGGTAATTCAAAACACCTACATCAAGATTCCTCACCAGAGCAACGAAGGGGCTGAGGAGTAATAGGAATTCCTACTCTCCGATATAACTAGACTCCGAAAAAGGTTTTCTTCTAGACTCGACAACGACCAAACTATGATCAATCAAGGGGGCTCCTATGGTCAGTCGAGGCTCTGATACCAACTTGTCACGCCCAAGATGTGATTCTATCCCGATCACGTGAACACCTCGTGATTGGGGCACAAACACATTTTGGACGCTTAGCAAGATGGATATCATTACATCGTACCATTACATAAATAGATGGTGATACATACAAGTCATACAACAGTCACATGAATACAACACATTATATACAAGACATCCAACTACGGATGAAAAACATGAAAAACACAATGACATGCATCCTGCTATCCCGGGCTGCTGACCAGGAACCTATCCCAAGACTGATGATGAAGAAGAAGAAAGAACTCCAAAACAAGTAAACATCGCTCTCACATCAACTCAACGGAAACCTGCACCTGCAACTGGTGTTGTAGTATCTATGAGCCACGAGGACTCAGCAATACAATAACCATGGGTATCAAGACTAGCAAAACTTTAAGGGTAAGGAGAGGTTAAGTGGTGAGGTTGCAGCAACAGCTAAGCATTGTATGGTGGCTAATACTTACGAGTACAAGAATAAGATGAGCATATACACAAACGGTCTCAAACTAGTAATGATCGCTAAGTGATCCTGAACTACCTACGAGTCAAACATAACCTCACCGTGTTCTCTTCTCAAAATGAAAAGAGACGGTCACGGTTACTCACGCGGTTAGTGTGTTTTTATTTTGGATCCTCTGTCAATTTTCTACAACCGGACAATAACAAATTCCAATCCGCCACATAACCGCGGGCACGGCTTTCGAAAGATCATAACCCTGCAGGGGTGTCCCAACTTAGCCCATCACAAGCTCTCACGATCAGAAGAGGTAAAAACCCCTTATCTTAGGGATAACCCGATCAGACTCGGAATCCCGGTCCACAAGACATTTCGACAATGGTAAGACAAGTCCAGCAAGACCTCCCGGCGTGCCGACACCCTAATAGTAGCCGCGCGTATCTCATCTCAGGCCACGACCGGATAAGCTACGCGTATAGGAACCAAGGAGTTTGTACCGGCAAGGAGATCACCTACTTCATGAAGATCTACCCTAGCGAGGCAAGTCCTTCATGGGTGATGGCCATGGTGGGATAAACAAGGTTGCTTCTTTGTGGACCCTTCGTGGGTGGAGCCTTTCGTGGCCTCGCGCAGCTGTTACCCTTCGTGGGTTGAAGTCTCCACCAACGTGGATGTACGATAGCACCACCTATCGGAACCACGCCAAAAAATCTCCGTGCTTCAATTGCGTTTGCACACTCCAATCCCATCCCTTTACTTTCTTGCAAATTGCATGCTTTACTTTCCGCTGCTCATATACTCTCGCCATGCTTGCTTGAAATGTATTGTGAATGGTTAAACTTGTGCTAAAACTCCACCTTAACTTGAAGAAATTAAAAACTGCTACCTTTCTTTGTTGAGGGTCTAATCATCCCCCTCTAGACACATCTTCTTCGATCCTTTCACCTTGTCATGCATCATCATGCATCTGTTGCATTGTATTTATTGTTTCTTCCCCCTCTTCTCTCCTGTAGACTTCGAGACTGACGCCACTATTGCTGCCCCGATCGACTACGGCGTTGACGACCCGTCCTTCTCTGTCGAGTTTCCAAGCAAGCAAACCCCCTTCGATCAACCATACATCGTCCATTCTCTTCTATGTTATTATGGCATTAGGTTTGCTACTGTTGATGATTCGATAGCTCCTATTCTGTTGCATAGCATGTCATTGTTGCTACAACTGTTGATACCTTTACCTGCTATCCTAAATGCTTAGTATAGGATGCTAGTATTCCGTCAGTGGCCCTAAATTCTTATCCGTCTGCCATGCTATACTATCGGGCTGCGATCACTTCGGGTGGTGATCACGGGTATATACTATATACATACTTTACATGATACATGATGTGACTAAAGTCAGGTCGGCTCGTTGAGTACCGGCAAGTGATTCTGATGTGGGGGCTGAAAGGACAGGTGGTTCCATCCAGGTAGTGGTGGGCCTGGGTTCCCGACGGCCGCCCGAGTGATTCTTTGTGGCGGAGCGACAACGCAGGTCGAGACACCCAGTTGAGAGGTGGCCTAGGGCCTGGTCATCGTCCGTGGTTATTTCATAATAACACGCTTAAAGAGTTTGAATATTTGATCTGAGTCTGGCCACTGGCCTATAATCACTAACCATCTGCGTGGGAACAGTTATGGGCACTCGACCTCGTGGTATCAGCCGAAGCCTTCTTGACGTTAGTGACTGAGCAGGGTGTGCCAGGTTGGACCGCGTAATGCAACTGAGGGAGTCCCGGATCGAGGGGTCGTCATGTGGCCGAACAAACTCCTGGTGGGCTGTCAGGACCGGTCCTTCGGTAAAATAATTACCGGAAGACCGATCGTTTTATTTAAACCGGCGGGAATATCATTCCTTGTCGGCAGACAATTCCTTGATACAGAATTCCAGTACACTGAATATTATACAAGGTTGAGCTGGATTTGCTCAACAGTTTTTATTACAAGCGCGCCAATATATTACATAGAGGCGGATATGACACAAGGCAGGGTGGCATACTACTGACTCGTAATAAAAAGCGGTGGAATATGTCACAGTGAAGTGGGTGATGTGACTCCAATATAATACAGTTCATCGAGTATCGGAGTGAGACCCGATGAATTTATTTGGTGGTAGGCGGAAGCGGTTATAAGACAATGATCAACTCCAGGACCGCAAGGGACTGACTGGGACTCCTCTAAGTGTCGGACTCGCTATCGAACTTTTCATCCATGAGATCGCCTTCGTCCACATCTGGCCAAATCAACAAGCCAGGTGAGTACTTTGAATGTACTCGCAAGACAGTTCGGACTTAAGATATAACAAATGCCAGCATGAATGCATGTGAGTATTCCAGCAAAATGCGACCGGAATAAAAGTATTAATGTGTTGAATGTAATGATGGAAGTCGGGCGGTAATCCTCCCAAAATCCGAAAGATAAAGATAAAGAGACCAAACGAGGGTTTGGGTGACGCCTCGTAAGAAAAATAATAAATGATAACAGGCCATAGTCGGGCGTCTGAGCGACACCGCATAAAGGGCTTATAGCAGAAATAAATAACAAAAATGCCTCAGTCGGACGTCTAAGCGACATCACATAAAGGGCTTATAAATAACAGAATGCCACAGTCGGACGTCTGAGCGACATCTCATAAAGGGCTTATAAATAACAGAATGCCACAGTCGGACGTCTGAGCGACATCTCATAAAGGGCTTATAATTAACAGAATGCCAAAGTCGGACGTCTGAGCGACATCTCATAAAGGGCATATAAATAAAAAGAATGCCATAGACGGACGTCTGAGCGACATCACATAAAGGGCTTATAATTAACAGAATATAATGATGAAATACTTCGGAAAGAAAAATCAATACAGAGATAGTGGTGAGTTCATCTACCAAATGAACTTGATGAAATACCATTTTGGTTACTAACAAGAATATACTAGAGGCGGTCACCAGGTTGATATGAAGATTGACCCTAGGCCATAAGCATGGCTACCGAAGGAATTTAACTCTGCAGAGAGTGTACTATTAACTCGTAACCAACGGGTTCTACTAGCCACGTGGGCTAGTCCCGTCTACAGTGTTTTAGTAGAAACCCAACTAACCAATACACACCCATTTAACATCCCGTCATCCGGAATCACCCGCGATGACATTCACGGAAAACTTTAAGACGACGAGGCTACAACCTCGAATAGCATGGGATCAAATTTATATATGCGCGCTCTAAGGGGTGCCCCCCTCTCGGTCCCAACGGGAAACACCCATGCCCCCTGACCGGATGACGGACTTTAATCCTGGAACCCTCATCCCGGCCCCTCTACTTGGTGTGTACTCGGAAAGTGGATTACAACTGACTAGACCGTAATCCCAACGGACGGCCTATGATAGTACCGGAAAAAGAGACGGACGGAGTCATGATATGATCTCCGAGGATATTGAGTTAACCAGCTACTGGCATGCTTCAACAATACCAGCATTCCATCCATCATATCACCATATGATCGAGGTGGTTCAACATTCTCCTTCGGGACTCACCCGAAGCTTACTTGCATGAAATATGCCATACACATATGCCCATATGATCATGCTTATGAAATGAGCTACTCGAGCAAACATGCAACACACTCATCATATCAAGAGTTCAAACATGCTTGCCTGGTTCTGAAAAGTCGGAGCCTAACTCGGTGTGATTCGTGTCTCCGTCACGGCCTCAGATATCTATGTATTCAAACAAATACATACTAACATAAATACCATGCGCACAAAATAAAGTTGCTCCAAAAATTTCTACATAAATATGACAAAAAAACTATACAGAAAACCAAGGTGGACAGAAAAAGAATCAACTAAAAATCACATTTAGTTTAAAAGATATTAAGGCTTCTGTCCAGGGAATCATCTGTAATGAAACAGAAAAGATCCAGGGGTTAGAATAAAAAATAACAAAGCGAACCGGTACGCAGTACGTTACCCGCAGAGGGAAAACGCATTTTGCTTAAATACGCCAACAGAAAACGGTTCGAGGGGGAGATATGAGAGACTGACCAGGGACCCCACTTGTCAGGTATGAAAAAGGGAACAGAGCCGCGCCGGCGCCGGTGCTGCGGTGATCGCCGGCGTCGATCCACGGCGAGTTAGGGGAGGGGAGGGGTACCTACGGCTTCACGGTGGTCTTCCGCGTCGAACGGTGGTCGACTTGGGTGTCGGCGAGCCCCACGTCGATGGCGAGCTTATCTTCGGCGGACGGCGGCTCGGGTGGTCGTGGACCTCGTCGGGGAGGGCTCCTGGGGTGAAATTGAGGTGGGGGTGTAATGCCCAGGATGGGACTATACCTCCTACGTGTCGAGGCACGACTTAAAGGTATAAGCCCATCCTAGAATGATCTCAAGTTTGGTATCTTTGCACAACTCATGTAAAAGAGGGATTAAATTGCAAAAGAAGATAGTTGGCTTACACTCGCCACTTCACACAATACATTACATAAGCAAAACATCATTCAAAACATCACAACCCGACTACGGGTGAAGATCAAAAGAAAGATACCAAAACAACATAAAGCCACAGGTCAGGATCGAATCCTAGTAGAAACCACTACTGATCGTCGAAACGTCACGAGCAAACAGTCAAACTCTTCATCGAGCTCCTGGTGAAGAACTGATTTAACTCCTGCATCAAACTCGGCTGAACCTGCATCTGGTGTGGTGAAGTAACTGTGAGCCACAGAGGACTCACTAATCCCGTTCCCGGGTAACACGACTATTTAAGCCTTGGGTGAGGACAAGGCTGAAGAAAGAACAAGAGGTGAAGGAACAACAAGAGTCTGCAGCAGCAACTAGCACTAACTTACATAAAAGAGAGCGAGAAGAGAAGTGCCTCGGTCGAGAGATGATCACGAAGTGATCCTAGCTAAAGCCGGTCAAACATAACCCCACCGTGTTCAACTCCCGAATCCCTATTCGGAAATTGACAGTCACGGTACACACGCTGGTAGTGTATTGAAAACATTGTGTCAAGTTATCTACAACCGGAATTAACAAGCTCCCATCTGCCACATAACCGCGGGCACGGCTTTCGAAAGTTCAAACCCTGCAGGGGTGTTCCAACTTGACCCATTACAAGCCCACGATCCGCGGAGTCGCAACTCCATAGGTGGGAAGACCCGAGTATTCTCGGAATCCCGTGCTCAAGTTAAACCGAACTAAGGTAAGGCTAATCCAGCAAATCCTCCCGGCATGTCGACACCCTGATAGGTAGCCGCGCGTATCTAGTCTCAGGACACGACCGGATGGGCGAAGCTACGGGTTTTTACCAGACCTTGAGTTTCCTCGAGGTGGCCCCGCAGGCTCCCCGTTTCGGACCAACACTCATGTGGAGCACTGGCCCGGGGTTGTGGAATTAAAATAAAAGAGGGTTTGCAAGGCCCTTATGCAAGTTTTATTAGTTTGTTATTAGGCAAATAGTACCAATGTTGGGACTTGCTGGAAAAGACTTAGCACTTAGCGGTTTATCAAGGGGGTCCCATACACCCCAACCGTGTTAGGAACGCATAATCAAGGAACATAACACCGGTTTATACGGTTCCTAATGGCATGAGTGGAACAAATCACCAAGCAAAAGGCTTAGCCTTCCACCCTGCCAGTATATAGATGATTTCATTTTTAAGCATTTATATAGTGTGATATAACCCAACCAAACTTCAACATGAAGCAAGCATCTTCGGTCTTCACCTGCAACTAGCAATGCTATAAGAGGGGCTGAGCGAAGCGTACTTAGCCAAGCAACGGTTTGCATAGGTAGGGTGGTTAAACAGGTTCATGGTTACAAGTAGGAGGCTGACAAGAAAGACATGGGCATCGAGGCAAAACTATAGAGCGGAACTACTAGCAATAGGCAAAGATAGTAATGGTATCCGGGTTCGGTCATCTTGCCTGGGATTCCACAAGGGAGAAGAACGGATCCACGAAGTAGACGGAGCAACACAGACGAGAGAAACCTCACAACTCCGGAACGAAACCGAAGCTAACAAGAGAAGCAAACCGGAAAGAAACAAACAACACGGTAAACACACAAGCATTAACATGGCATACGATGCACAAACAAGAATGATGCATGTCCGGTTTAAATATGCATGGCATGGCAAAGTGTACAAACAAATACTACAAGTTAAGTGGAGATCAATATGCAACGAGTTGCATATTGACGAAACACCACATTTAATTATTTAATTGACTCTCGTTATTTACAAGACAAGATTAAATGTTTGTTAACATGGCAAGAGGTGAAGCATAAAGAAACTACACTATTTAGGCATTTTAAATGAGGCCGGAAAAGAACAACAACATATCCGGAAAATCCCCATGAGCATGTTTAATAATTATTAAAGCAACAACAATTTAACATATCAATGTTGTTACCATGATGCGGATGACATGATCAAGTTTATGCAATTTTTAAAAGGGTTGACATTAAGAGATATGAAGGAGTATTTGTCACCGTGGTGGAAAGAAAGGTGCCACGACAACGATAACCAAAATGATGCAACGCAACATCTCGGTTCCGGTAACTCGTTGAGAGTCCGGTGCAAAAGAAGAATCGGCGTGAGCGAGTCAAACAACATGAAAGGTGGGGCGATCCCGTCACCGGGTTCCCACGAGTCGGCGACGAGGCAATCGAGGAACATGACAAACGGACGAAACGGGCACGGAGCACACACGGGAAACATTTCATACAACCACAACAAGCATCTCACGGGTCATCCACGGGGTCGTCTCGTTATACCTTTGAAGCGTGCGTTTCGGGGCGGTTCGAGATCGTCGAGGGACGTAGTGGAAGTAGAGGAAGTAGTCGTTCCGTCGGCGGTAGTTGTACTCGGGCGACGGTAGCGGAAGTAGTGGTACACGTTCGTTTCGGAGAGGGACTTGATGAACCCAACATCTTCGAGGCGACGGTAGTCGTTCACGTAAGTAGTGGTACTTGGTGCGTCTCCGAGACAGTAGTTGTTCACGTTTCCGTAGCCGTTCGGTCGTCGTGGTACTTGTTACTTCGCGATCGTAGGGGTACTTGACACGCCACCGTGTAGTCGTACTCGAGGCTCGTAGCGGTCATGTCACGTGTCGTGGAACTTGTTGCGTCGGGTCTTGGCGACGGTAGTTGTTCGGGCCCAAAAGTAGTTATACTTGCTGCTCCATGATTATCTGAGATTAACATTAACAGCAACAATACAACAAAACCCAAGGGAAAAACTGCGGTCTCGGCGACGAAGTAGAGGCCTGGCAGCAGCAAAAACAGTCTTGGGGGCGCCGAACTCGTGCTCCTCGACAGAGGCAGCAGCAACTTGGCGAAGAGGCGAGGTGATTTCAGGCGGCGAGGACGGGGCCCCTGGTCATCCATGGCGAGGAAGGAGCGGCGGCGTACGGAGGCGGGGCGCAGGACGGGGCTGGAGAAGGGAGGCCATGGCGACGAGGCAGAGGCAGCAGGGCGATCCGACTCCCTGGACGAGCGACGGGAGGGCGGCGTCCGCGCGAGGGAAGGCGGGCGCTGGAGAAGGCCGCGGCAAGGGAGACGGGAGCGGTCGCCGGCTCTGGCTCGGGCCAGGCGAGGCGAGGAGGAGGGGTGCGGGAATGGCGCTGCGGGGAAGAGGCGAAGGAAGAGGGGCGCTGGCCTGGGGCTCCTGGCCGCGCGCTTGCTGGAGGCGAAGGGCGCCGGTGATTCCTGGCCGGCCCACGGGTGCTCGGGGCCGCGGGGAGGAGAGGGGCTCGAGGCGCTGCAGAGTCGATGGGGTTGAGAGAGAGGGAGGCAGAGGGCGATGGGATTCGCTCCTGGCGGCGCTCGGTGGGAGCGAAGGGAGCGAGAGGGACTGGGAGGAGCGAGGGAGAGGTTAGCGCTAGGGTTAGGGGCGGTCGGGCTGAGGCCTGGGGAGGCCTGGGCCGGCTTAGGGAGGTGGAGCTGGGCCTGGCGGCTTGGAGAGAGAGAGATGGGCCTGGGAGGAAGGATGGGCCAGGGAACTATGCTGCTCTGTTGATTTATCTCTTTTCTTTTGCAGAAAAAGAAATAGAGAGAGTCAAACAAGAAGAAAAGAAAGAGAAGAAGGAGGGGGTTTGGGCAAAACTAGCACAATGATAATTTTCTCGGGCTCGTAGAAATGAGCACGACCGGAGAAAATATAGAAGGCCAGATCGGAAAAATAATTCAAACATATTTGAATTTAATTCAAATAGTTTTGAACTAAAACTTGATTATTGAAGTGTCCAAAAATGCTCCAATTTTTGGAGGAACCTCGAAACAACGGAAAGAATTATTGGCAAGGTTTAGAAGTAGAAACTTGAATTAAGAGACATGAGGAATATTGCAAGTGTGTTATGGTGATTCCGAAGCAATGGAATAATTAATAAATATAGCTCCCTAAATATTGAGAGGCTTTTATATGTTATAAAGAGAAGACATCTTCCCTCGATTTAAATGGACCGAAGGTCCACACAATTTATTAGGTTGAGATGCAAAATAAATATGACATGAAGGCATGATGACATGATGCAATGCAAAAAATAAAATAACACAAGCACAAAAGAACACACGGCCAACCCGGAACATCTGGAATCTTCGGGAATCTTCTGGAATCTTCTGGGACGTTGGTCTCGGGCGTCACAACTCTCCCACACTAACAGAGGATCTCGACCCGAGATCCTAGAGATATCACCGGGTAAAAACGGAAGAGGAAGAGGTAAAACAAAGTTGCTTCTTTGACGGACGAGTGAAACCAAGGAACCTTGAGAGGTTGACCAAAATGAAAGAAGAATACACCGGAGATGAATGAAGTTAAGAGCACTCCGGTAAAAGGAGGAACAAGGAACATTATGAGAACCTTGTAGGTTGAAAGACATGAAACAAGAGCTTATGAACCAAAAGAATATGAAACTGCAACGGTATAGCCAAGGAATAAGAATGGCAGAATTTGGACAGCACTCCGTCTGAAAATGGAAGGAATTAACAAGAACTTGAGGAGATGGAGTGATACTTGATGAAAACAACAACACATAGCCTCCGGAACAATTGAAAGAATGGCACAAGGTTAAGAAAGATTTCAGACAGCACTCCGGTTAAAAAGATAGGCAAAACTAGATAAGATGACGGAACTAGAATGAAGAATATAACACTCCGGTTAAATGATAAGCAAGGGAAAATATGATCTTGATAAAAACGAGATGATGGTTTGGAGAGAGCAACATCACAATGCCTCCGGAATGAAAGAATAGCATATAAAGATCAATGAAAGAAATGAATGGAGAAGAAAAAGACAACTTCTCGCACAAATGAATTAGGAAAACCTCCGTACAAAGAAGGGTTGAAAGGGGTTGATGGAAAATCAACACGAAATGAATAAGCTTGATGTTGTCTTATTGAAAACATCTCAAAACTAAGAGGTGACAACCAGCCACTTACGAAAACATTTGATTGGATTGAGATCAACAAGGAGACGATAAACTTAATTCACCGGAATGAAAAATGAAGAACTTGGGTCATTATAAGCACCATGATAGCAACAATTCTCAAGGAAAGCTTTTAGGTGAAATACAACCCAAGATAACTCCAACAAATAAATTGAAGGGTTGAAATCATCTCTTGAACGGAGAGAAAATGATGGGTTTACATGTCTCATTCTTGATAACTCGTGAATCGTAATTCATGAAGGACTTGTCAAGAATGACATAACACCATCTGAAAAGATAAGGTAGAAAGAGTAGAAATTGGAAATCAAGATGAAGAATGCTTGAGCTCCAACAAGAATCTTGATGAAAACTTCGAGGATGAATTAAATCTTGATGAACCACCATGAGAACTCCGGTAATGAAAGCATGAGAAGTGACAGATGAAAGAATAAGATTCAAGGCCTGCGATGAATTAGATGGAGCTTGAAATGATATAATTGAAATAACTTGGAGCTCCGGAAAACAAGATGGACAACTTAGAACCGAGAATATGATATGATGAACAAGCTCCAGACAAAAGAATTAAATCACCTAGAAGGAATAAGAATAAGAATTATGTAATGCATCTCCTTCACCAATTTAATCGATGACAACCAAAGGATTTGGCATACTACTTATTCTCGTTGGATAGAATTAAAGAGAGATCTCGCACAAGCTTGTGTAAATCTTCAACGAACCACCGGTAGGATTATGGAAAAAACAAATGAATTAAAATGATAACAAGGAAGAGTAGACTTGAACGAACCACCGTAAAAATATGGAGACGAAGGAAGAGACATCAATGAAGAATATTTGGAGGACGAAGTTGAAAACTAAGAACGAAGAAATCTTCTGAAATGATGGCCTTCGGAGGATCACAAAGAAAAGGGATTCATGAAGAATCTTGAGAGTACGGGCCAAGATTTAAGAGAACACTTCTCCGGTCTCCAATTGTTGAGAATGAAGACGTGAAATGCCATGAAGAATTGTTGAGCACTCCGGAATGAAGAATTAAAAAGGTTGAACCAATGAAGAAAAGAATTGAACGCGATCTCGGAGAAGGCATGTGACTGATGGGAATCATACTTACGTCACCCTTTGAAAAGAATTTGAGTATAACTCTAGAAAAAATAGAAGAGTCAGGTAAGATCCTGGAAAAGACCTATGGGTTAGGGCCCACTAAAGAAATCACCGTTGAAAAAGATTGCTTAAGAGATATTGCACTGGTTGAATTAAATGGCTTGAATAAGATGACAATCTCAAAATATCTTGAACGGATTAAGAATGGAATTATGAATCTTCAGCACTCCGGATATGAATAGCAAGAGGAGAATGATTAATTGGTGCACCGGAATAAGAAAGCATCATGAAATGAGGAAAAGGATAAGATCAACACCGAAATCTTGAATTACATCCACCGGCAGAATATGAGAACAAAAGAATGATGAACTTGAAGCTCTTGAGCATCTTCACGACAAATCACCGGATAAGAACATTGAAGGAATGAATGAAGAAATATCACATGAATAAAATGGATACTTCATCTGAGAATTCCAGCTCCAAAAAGAAAAGGGAGGGAGGGTGGGGAAAAGCAAAGATAACTTGGGATAAACAAAATGGGCACCGGTTGGAAAAGAATTAACATGACCATCTCGATGATCAAGAAGGACTAGCACTCTCATAGAAATATGAGAACACCGATTAGGAAAGGTATGGAATCAACATTTGACATCGAAGCAACTCGAATACCAGAATCAAGACAAGAACAAAGGATAGATATGCAACATGATCTTCACAATATCATTCGAACGGAGGATTGAACGAATGAATTCCGTAGGTACATCAATTTGACTTGAAGCCACTTGGAAGAATAAAAGATAAATAAAAAAGGAACAAGGATCAGATAGAACAAATACAAGATAGAAGCTTCGTTCGACATTTTCGTGCTGAAAGCTCATGGAATGTGTTACAAAAGGGTTTTGCAATCCCCGGATCAGCATAGCCAAGGACCCTTTAAGATGCAACTCCCGATCAGAACAAGTCCATAAAACCACTTCACTCAATGTAGAACCCCGAACTTCATATCGTGCATCCGTTGGAAGAATGCCTAGAACTACTAGATGAACCCACCTATAGATTTCCGAAAGTTTCCAGTTATGCAATCAGGTGTTGGGGATACACGGGAAGCACCGCGCAATCAACTCGGAACCTACATCCAGGTGTATCCATCCTTCAACACATAACCAGTCTTTCTCGGAAACTGTGTACCTCGGACCTTCGAAAAGCATCCACTATAACAAGCTATGGCAATACTCTCGAACTACCTCCCCAGTACTGGGTGATGTCGGGGTTATCTTGCCACTGGCCGTATAGGAGAGATTTTCGATGTCGGCCGTCTTAAGTATTTAGTACTGCCGCGATATGCTTGTGTCAATGATACCCCGAAGCTCAACTCCTCGGTAACAGGAGGCATCGAGAACAATATCCTTGTCACAAGAACATCGAAACAATCCCAGAATACTCGCGGGATCCTAAAAAAAATTTGGTGCAATTTTTGAAAGTAGAAGAGAAAAGAGTAATCGTCAGGAGTCCTCACCAGAGTGAAAGGGGATGACAAGCAAATAGAAATCCTACTCTCCGATATATATATAGGACTCAAAATATTTTCAGTGTGTGCCTAGACTCAACCGTCAACGATTCAATCAATCAGTGGGGGCTTCTAGGTCGGAGAAGGCTCTGATACCAACTTGTAATGCCCAGGATGGGACTATACCTTCTACGTGTCGAGGCACGACTTAAAGGTATAAGCCCATCCTAGAATGATCTCAAGTTTGGTATCTTTGCACAACTCATGTAAAAGAGGGATTAAATTGCAAAAGAAGATAGTTGGCTTACACTCGCCACTTCACACAATACATTACATAAGCAAAACATCATTCAAAACATCACAACCTGACTACGGGTGAAGATCAAAAGAAAGATACCAAAACAACATAAAGCCACAGGTCAGGATCGAATCCTAGTAGAAACCACTACTGATCGTCGAAACGTCACGAGCAAACAGTCAAACTCTTCATCGAGCTCCTGGTGAAGAACTGATCCAACTCCTGCATCAAACTCGGCTGAACCTGCATCTGGTGTGGTGAAGTAACTGTGAGCCACAGAGGACTCAGCAATCCCGTTCCCGGGTAACACGACTATTTAAGCCTTGGGTGAGGACAAGGCTGAAGAAAGAACAAGAGGTGAAGGAACAACAAGAGTCTGCAGCAGCAACTAGCACTAACTTACATAAAAGAGAGCGAGAAGAGAAGTGCCTCGGTCGAGAGATGATCACGAAGTGATCCTAGCTAAAGCCGGTCAAACATAACCCCACCGTGTTCAACTCCCGAATCCCTATTCGGAAATTGACAGTCACGGTACACACGCTGGTAGTGTATTGAAAACATTGTGTCAAGTTATCTACAACCGGAATTAACAAGCTCCCATCTGCCACATAACCGCGGGCACGGCTTTCGAAAGTTCAAACCCTGCAGGGGTGTTCCAACTTGACCCATTACAAGCCCACGATCCGCGGAGTCGCAACTCCATAGGTGGGAAGACCCGAGTATTCTCGGAATCCCGTGCTCAAGTTAAACCGAACTAAGGTAAGGCTAATCCAGCAAATCCTCCCGGCGTGTCGACACCCTGATAGGTAGCCGCGCGTATCTAGTCTCAGGACACGACCGGATGGGCGAAGCTACGGGTTTTTACCAGACCTTGAGTTTCCTCGAGGTGGCCCCGCAGGCTCCCCGTTTCGGACTAACACTCATGTGGAGCACTGGCCCGGGGTTGTGGAATTAAAATAAAAGAGGGTTTGCAAGGCCCTTATGCAAGTTTTATTAGTTTGTTATTAGGCAAATAGTACCAATGTTGGGACTTGCTGGAAAAGACTTAGCACTTAGCGGTTTATCAAGGGGGTCCCATACACCCCAACCATGTTAGGAACACATAATCAAGGAACATAACACTGGTTTATACGGTTCCTAACGGCATGAGTGGAACAAATCACCAAGCAAAAGGCTTAGCCTTCCACCCTGCCAGTATATAGATGATTTCATTTTTAAGCATTTATATAGTGTGATATAACCCAACCAAACTTCAACATGAAGCAAGCATCTTCGGTCTTCACCTGCAACTAGCAATGCTATAAGAGGGGCTGAGCGAAGCGTACTTAGCCAAGCAACGGTTTGCATAGGTAGGGTGGTTAAACAGGTTCATGGTTACAAGTAGGAGGCTGACAAGAAAGACATGGGCATCGAGGCAAAACTATAGAGCGGAACTACTAGCAATAGGCAAAGATAGTAATGGTATCCGGTTTCGGTCATCTTGCCTGGGATTCCACAAGGGAGAAGAACGGATCCACGAAGTAGACGGAGCAACACAGACGAGAGAAACCTCACAACTCCGGAACGAAACCGAAGCTAACAAGAGAAGCAAACCGGAAAGAAACAAACAACACGGTAAACACACAAGCATTAACATGGCATACGATGCACAAACAAGAATGATGCATGTCCGGTTTAAATATGCATGGCATGGCAAAGTGCACAAACAAATACTACAAGTTAAGTGGAGATCAATATGCAACGAGTTGCATATTGACGAAACACCACATTTAATTATTTAATTGACTCTCGTTATTTACAAGACAAGATTAAATGTTTGTTAACATGGCAAGAGGTGAAGCATAAAGAAACTACACTATTTAGGCATTTTAAATGAGGCCGGAAAAGAACAACAACATATCCGGAAAATCCCCATGAGCATGTTTAATAATTATTAAAGCAACAACAATTTAACATATCAATGTTGTTAACATGATGCGGATGACATGATCAAGTTTATGCAATTTTTAAAAGGGTTGACATTAAGAGATATGAAGGAGTATTTGTCACCGTGGTGGAAAGAAAGGTGCCACGACAACGATAACCAAAATGATGCAACGCAACATCTCGGTTCCGGTAACTCGTTGAGAGTCCGGTGCAAAAGAAGAATCGGCGTGAGCGAGTCAAACGATATGAAAGGTGGGGCGATCCCGTCACCGGGTTCCCACAAGTCGGCGACGAGGCAACCGAGGAACATGACAAACGGACGAAACGGGCACGGAGCACACACGGGAAACATTTCATACAACCACAACAAGCATCTCACGGGTCATCCACGGGGTCGTCTCGTTATACCTTTGAAGCATGCATTTCGGGGCGGTTCGAGATCGTCGAGGGACGTAGTGGAAGTAGAGGAAGTAGTCGTTCCGTCGGCGGTAGTTGTACTCGGGCGACGGTAGCGGAAGTAGTGGTACACGTTCGTTTCGGAGAGGGACTTGATGAACCCAACATCTTCGAGGCGACGGTAGTCGTTCACGTAAGTAGTGGTACTTGGTGCGTCTCCGAGACGGTAGTTGTTCACGTTTCCGTAGCCGTTCGGTCGTCGTGGTACTTGTTACTTCGCGATCGTAGGGGTACTTGACACGCCACCGTGTAGTCATACTCGAGGCTCGTAGCGGTCATGTCACGTGTCGTTTAACTTGTTGCGTCGGGTCTTGGCGACGGTAGTTGTTCGGGCCCAAAAGTAGTTATACTTGCTGCTCCATGATTATCTGAGATTAACATTAACAGCAACAATACAACAAAACCCAAGGGAAAAACTGCGGTCTCGGCGACGAAGTAGAGGCCTGGCAGCAGCAAAAATAGTCTTGGGGGCACCGAACTCGTGCTCCTCGACAGAGGCAGCAGCAACTTGGCGAAGAGGCGAGGTGATTTCAGGCGGCGAGGACGGGGCCCCTGGTCATCCATGGCGAGGAAGGAGCGGCGGCGTACGGAGGCGGGGCGCAGGACGGGGCTGGAGAAGGGAGGCCATGGCAACGAGGCAGAGGCAGCAGGGCGATCCGGCTCCCTGGACGAGCGACGGGAGGGCGGCGTCTGTGCGAGGGAAGGCGGGCGCTGGAGAACGCCGCCGCGAGGGAGACGGGAGCGGTCGCCGGCTCTGGCTCGGGCCAGGCGAGGCGAGGAGGAGGGGTGCGGGAATGGCGCTGCGGGGAAGAGGCGAAGGAAGAGGAGCGCCGGCCTGGGGCTCCTGGCCGCGCGCTTGCTGGAGGCGAAGGGCGCCGGTGATTCCTGGCCGGCCCGCGGGTGCTCGGGGCCGCGGGGAGGAGAGGGGCTCGAGGCGCTGCAGAGTCGATGGGGTAGAGAGAGAGGGAGGCAGAGGGCGATGGAATGGGGAGATGGGGCGATGGGATTCGCTCCTGGCGGCGCTCGGTGGGAGCGAAGGGAGCGAGAGGGACTGGGAGGAGCGAGGGAGAGGTTAGCGCTAGGGTTAGGGGCGGTCGGGCTGAGGCCTGGGGAGGCCTGGGCCGGCTTAGGGAGGTGGAGCTGGGCCTGGCGGCTTGGAGAGAGAGAGATGGGCCTGGGAGGAAGGATGGGCCAGGGAACTAGGCTGCTCTGTTGATTTATCTCTTTTCTTTTGCAGAAAAAGAAATAGAGAGAGTCAAACAAGAAGAAAAGAAAGAGAAGAAGGAGGGGGTTTGGGCAAAACTAGCACAATGATAATTTTCTCGGGCTCGTAAAAATGAGCACGACCGGAGAAAATATAAAAGGCCAGATCGGAAAAATAATTCAAACATATTTGAATTTAATTCAAATAGTTTTGAACTAAAACTTGATTATTGAAGTGTCCAAAAATGCTCCAATTTTTGGAGGAACCTCGAAACAACGGAAAGAATTATTGGCAAGGTTTAGAAGTAGAAACTTGAATTAAGAGACATGAGGAATATTGCAAGTGTGTTATGGTGATTCCGAAGCAATGGAATAATTAATAAATATAGCTCCCTAAATATTGAGAGGCTTTTATATGTTATAAAGAGAAGACATCTTCCCTCGATTTAAATGAACCGAAGGTCCACACAATTTATTAGGTTGAGATGCAAAATAAAAATGACATGAAGGCATGATGACATGATGCAATGCAAAAAATAAAATAACACAAGCACAAAAGAACACACGGCCAACCCGGAACATCTGGAATCTTCGGGAATCTTCTGGAATCTTCTGGGACGTCGGTCTCGGGCGTCACAGGGGGTTAGGCCTAGTTGGTTGCCAGGAAGCTACGCTCAAGTTCACGGCAGCGGAGAGGCCCTCACCGGAGTGAACGGAGATGGAGCCCGAGGCGGAGGTAGCTGGCCGGAGCTGGGGAAGAAAAGCCTCTCGGGGCTCTTCCAGAGGTTGGGCGCGGCCTAGGGAAGTAGTGGAGGCGTGTGTGCTCGAGCATGAGTTCGGGGGTGCCTTTTATAGGCGGCTCGACGTGGCTGCCGCGAATGGATAAGTCCGGCGAGCCAATTCCGGCGCTGCAGTGGTCGGACAGCAGGGCTAGGGGCTTGAGCATCATCTATGATCTGTAGGAGCTCCATTCCCGCGCTTAACTCAGCAGTAGAGGTGGAGTTACGGCCTGTCCTCGACGGAACGGCCGCGCGGCTTGTCGGCGGCAGAAACGGCGCTCTGCGCGTGCCAGGCCACGGCGACGGCGTGCCAGGCGTGCGTTGGCTGTGGAGAGGGACACGCGGAGCACTGGGGTGGTCTGGGCAGCACGAAACGGCGTGGAGCTGCGGCGTTGCTTTTGTCAGCCGCCACGGGCGGCGCTGTGGCCGTGGCAGTCGCCGGCGTGGTCGGGCCAGGGCGCCACCGATGCCCAGAAGCTGCCAAGCGACCATGCGGCGCATGGATAAGAAGAAGCTGCAGTGCAGCGTCGAGCCAAGGAAGTACAGATGCGGTTTTCTCGCTACGCTAAAGAATCTGACGAAACTGACGAAGTGTTGAACTGTCGACAGTTTCAGTTAACAGCTAACAGTTCAGTGTAGGCTAGGTGTTTGATGAAATGATTCTGGCATGTGTGCAATGTTTCTGGAGCTGATTTTTGGTGGAGTGGCCTCTTGATGTATCTAGGGGCTGCATGATTTTTCACAGAATATTTGGAAGAAGATAAATATGAATTTCACCAAATTTTGCAAATCTGGTCCAAACTTGCAGTGGGTGAAATTTGAAAATTTTGAACTATGGACCAGTGAAACAAGATGGATCTAGGTTGTGGGGTACTAAGGACTATCTAGGAGAGTTTGTTTAGGGTCAAATAACTAGATGGAAATGGTGGCTCCTTTGTAAATCACCAAGGACCATTATAAAAGACAGAATTTGTTTTTGGAGTGAAATAAATAGGAGAAAAATTCCAATAAGATTATAACTTGCTGGAATTGATGAAATACTTGTCCCAAAGTGTGGAGATGGTCTTGAAGTGAAATATTTATGTTGGGGTCATAAAAATATGAAGGAAGGAGAGGAAGATGAGCCCAAGGTTAAACTTGGGAGGTTAAACTCAAGAAGGGATAATTCAAGCAACTCCTATGAAACTCAACTTGTGCTTGAGCCAAGCACAAGAGAAAAACTTCAAGGCCAAAAAGCAAGCTTGAGAAGACACACAAATTTGGCCAAAAGGGATTTTAGAAGGGCAGAAGAAAAGATCAAACAATCCCCTTCCAAAAGGCCAAAAGTTTGAAGGAAAAACCAACTAAAATTTTTTGGGGTGTTACATGGGCCAGACTGGTGGGCCGTGAAGATTATTAAAGAAGATCATCTCTCGTATCCGGATAGGACTCCTGTATTCCTGTAATGGCAAGTTTTAGGCTCGGGTGTAGATTTTCCTTCCTCTGCAAGATGGCATGTACAAACCCTAGGCCCCTCCGGTGTGTATATAAACTGGAGGGTTTAGTCCGTAGAGGCTAGAAGAATCATAATATCCTCATAGGGTAGACTTTGGGTTTAGCCATTATGATCTCGAGGTAGATCAACTCTTGTATTCATATTCATCCATATTAATATAGCAGGAAGTAGGGTATTACCTCGATCAAGAGGGCCTAAACCTGGGTAAACATCGTGTCCCTAGCCTCCTGTTACCATCGATCCTCAGACGCATAGTTCGGGACCCCCTACCCGAGATCCGCCGGTTTTGACACCGACATTGGTGCTTTCATTGAGAGTTCCACTATGTCGTCGACGGAAGGACTGATGGATCACATCGTCAACTGCAACGGCGATGCCAATGGAATTTTCCCTCCCGGCCAACTCTTCGTGTTCGGCGGCATCGCGCTCCGTGCCAACACTGAAGGCCACCTTGAGCAGATCAACGCCCCTGGCCATCACATTAGATTCGGAAGCTTGATCTACGTCGCTGATATCCACAAAGACTTGATCTTCACCAGACTCGAGCCAGCGGCAGCCTCTCTCTGTCACCACGATGATCATGACCTAACTCTGTCATCGAACCAGGAAATAGCACCTGCAACAGTTCTGTCCCTAGATCCAGAACAGACCGCGTCACCCGAAGGCGGGAAGTTCAACCCCAACACGGGAGCCACATACTCTACGGTGTTGGAGCCACACACGGACCCGACTACAAGCGAGGTCTGTGTTACCGGAACCCGTGACTCAACTCCGGTCTCTGATTCCGAATTGCGAGTAACCGCGGCCTTCAAACCCTACCAGGCTTCTATCGCTGAATTCAGTGCTACGGATATATTCTAGCACTCACCCTTTGGCAACATCTTAAAATTGCAAAGATACGAATCCCTAGAGGAAGACACCCAGCCGAATTATATCCGGTTCGAACTAGAGGCTGATGGAGAATTTCGTTCCCCACCCACCACCCACTTGATAGCTAAGGTCAAAGATCTAACCGATCTACTTGACTATGCTTCCGAAGACTTCGAAGGGATGGACCTTGAAACTGAAGCGGATCCAGATTAAGGCCGGCCTGTAACCGGGCAGTGGACGGCCACGTCTTCATACGACGTGTACATGGTGGATACCCAAAGAGGTGGAGGTCGACGGCGAAAACAATCCCGTAGAGGACAAGCCCACCGAAGAACCTCCCAGGCGCCGGCGTCCAAAACGCCGAACTAAATCCCCTAAAGGAAAGGACAGCAACACCGTGACTAATGACGATGACATTCCAGAACAAGCCGAAGACCCCGCAGACCCAGCGATCGAGCAAGAGGAGTGAGAGGACGTCGAACAGAGTCTGAAGCAGCGATGCTGAAGACGGTACTTATGAACCAGTCTCCGAAGAAGAGGATAGCCTGGGCGACGATGAGTTCATCGTCCCAGAAGAACCCTTAGAACAAAAACGCTTCCACCGAAGGCTTATTGCCACCGCAAGGAGCTTGAAAAAGCAGCAGAGACGGCTTCGAGCCGCACAAGACATGCTTAATGATAGATGGAACGAGGTGCTAGACGCCAAAGAGAAACATGGCTTTAACGTCCAAACCAAAGGGTACCCCAATCGTAAGCTGCTGCCCGAATTCAACGACGAGGCCGCTGTGCCCGTCCCACAGAAGAATAACACCGCTGACAAGCTGGACCGACCACCTCGCAGACGGGACAGAGTCGCTAGCAATGGCATACACAAGCCCGCACCACCACCCCGTAAAGGTAAAGAGGGTGCGGCTCAAGTCCGAAAACATGATCCGCATGAGGACCTGAACAAAAAAGCTAGCAAGACCAGGTCTATATACGGACCTAGGGACCGGGCTCCCGCACGGGACGGCGGATATAAAACCAATCGCGCCGGTGACATACCAGTTCGTGGTCAATACCGAACACCACAACCGTCGGACATACGCCACGATAGAGCAAGATATAGAGGAGCTGCACACCCTATGTGCTTCATTGATGAGGTGCTGGGCCATGACTTCCCAGAAGGGTTTGAACTGGTAAACATCGAAGCATATGATGGAATGCTACTTCTCGAGCTTGCGTTGTATTCCCTCGAAGAGGAAAGGGAGATGCATCACAGTAGCGTAAGTATTTCCCTCAGTTTTTGAGAACCAAGGTATCAATCCAGTAGGAGACCACGCGTAAGTCCCTCGCACCTGCACAAACAAATAAGAACTTCGTAGCCAACGCGATAAGGGGTTGTCAGTCCCTTTACGGTCACTTACGAAAATGAGATCTGATAGAGATGATAGTTTATATTTTTGGTATTTTTGTTTATAAGAATAGAAAATAAAAGCGGTAAAAAGTAGATGTAGATTGATATGTTGAGAATAGACCCGGGGGCCATAGAGTTCTCTAGTGGCTTCTCCCATGATAGCGATATTCTACGGCGGGTAAACAAATTGCTGTCAAGCAATTGATAGAAAAGCGAATAATTATGAGACTATCTAGGCATGATCATTGTATATCGGCATCATGTCCGAGACAAGTAGACCGAAACGATTCTGCATCTACTACTATTACTCCACACATCGACCGCTATCCAGCATGCATCTAGTGTATTGAGTTAATAAGAACAGAGTAACACCTTAAGCAAGATTACATGATGTAGAGGGATAAACTCAAGAAATTTGATATAAACCCCATCTTTTTATCCTCGATGGCAACAATACAATACGTGCCTTGCTGCCCCTACTGTCACTGGGAAAGGACACCGCAAGATTGAACCCAAAGCCAAGCACTTCATCCATTGCAAGAACTATAGATCTAGTAGGCCAAACCAAACCAATAATTCGAAGAGACTTGCAAGTATATTATGATCACACATAAAAAGTTCAGAGCAGAACCAAATATTTCTCATAGATAATCTTGATCATAAACTCACAATTCATCGGATCTCGACAAACACACCGCAGAAAGAGATTACATCGAATAGATCTCCTCAAAGACCGAGGAGAACTTTGTATTGAGATCCAGAGAGAGAGAAGAAGCCATCTAGATACTAGCTATGGACCCAAAGGTCTGTGGTAAACTACTCACAACTCATGGTGAGGGCGATGATGATGAAGATGAAGAACTCCGTGATGGATCCCCCTCCGGCGGAGCTCCGGAACAGGCTCCTAGTTGGGATCTCACGGGAAAAGAAGGTTACGATGGTAGAATTAGGGTTTTCCCTCTGTTGCTCATGGTTTCGGGGTACGTAGACTTATATAGGAGGAAGGAGGACACCGGGGGAGTCACGGGGGCCCACGAGGCAGGGGGCGTGCCCTGGGAAGGGGGCGCGCCCCCCACCCTCGTGGGCCCCTCGTGGCTCTTCTGACGTGGTTCTCAAGTTCTCCGTGTGTGATATTCTCCAGAAATATCTCTCGTGAAGGTTTCATTCCGTTTGGACTCCGTTTGATATTCTTTTTCTGCAAAACCTGAAACTGGCAAAAAACAGCAATCTAGACTGGGCCTTTGGGTTAGTAGGTTAGTCCCAAAAATGATAAAAGTGTAAGATAAAGCCCATTAAACATCCAAGATTTCATAAATAATAGCATGGAACAATAAAAAATTATAGATACATTGGAGACGTATCAAGCAGCCCCAAGCTTAATTCCTGCTCGTCCTCGAGTAGGTAAATGGTAAAGAAAGAATTTTTGATGTGGAATGCTAACCAACATAGTTTTTCAATGTAATTCTCTTAATTGTGGCATGAATGTTCAGATCCGAAAGATTCAAGATAAAAGTCTATATTGACATAAGAAATAACAATACTTCAAGCATACTAACAAAGCAATCATGTCTTCTCAAAATACTATGGCTAAAGAAAGTTATCCCTACAAAATCATATAGTCTGGCTATGCTCCCTCTTCATCACACAAAATATTCATATCATGCATAACCCCGATTTCAGCCAAGCACGTGTTTTCATACTCTATTCTTTCAAACCTTTTGACTTTCACGCAATACATGAGCATGAGCCATGGACATAGCACTATGAGTGGAATAGAGGTGGTTGTGGAGAAGACAAAAAGGAGGGAGATAGTCTCAAATCAACTAGGCGTATCGATGGGCTATGGAGATGCCCATCAATAGATATCAATGTGAGTGAGTAGGGATTGGCATGCAACGGATGAACTAGAGCTAAAAATGTATAAAAGCACAACAAAAGAAACTAGTGGGTGTGCATCAAACTTGCTTGCTCACGAAGACCTAGGGCATTTGAGGAAGCCCATCGTTGGAATATACATGCCAAGTTCTATATAAAAAATTCCCACTAGTATAAAAGTGACTAAACATGAGACTCTCTACAATGAAGAACATGGTGCTACTTTGAAGCACAAGTGCGGAAAAAAAGATAGTAGCAATTGTCCCTTTTTTCCTTTTGTTTCTCTTTTTTTGGGCCTTTTTTTTCTTTGGCCTTTCCCTTTTTTCTTTTTTTTGCGGAGTGGCTTTATAGATTTATCCTTTCCTCCCATGGGACAATGCTCTAATAATGATGATCATCACACTTTCATTACAACTCGATATTACAACTCGATACTACAACAAAGTATGACTCTATATGAATGCCTCTGGCGGTGTACCGGTATGTGCAATGAAACAAGAGTGACATGTATGAAAAATTATGCATGGTGGCTTTGCCACAAATATGATGTCAACTACATGATCATGCATGGCAATATGATAATATGATGCGTGTCATATGAACGGAACGGTGGAAAGTTGCATGGCAATATATCTTGGAATGGCTATGGAAATGCCATGATAGGTAGGTATGGTGGCTGTTTTGAGGAATAATATGGTGGCTGTATTGAGGAAGGATATATAGTTGGTTTATGGTACCAGCGAAAGTTGCGCGGTACAAGAGAAGCTAGCAATGGTGGAAGGGTGAGAGTGCGTATAATCCATGGACTCAACATTAGTCATAAGAACTCATATACTTATTTCAAAAATCTACGAGTCATCAAAACAAAGCAATCAACGCATGCTCCTAGGGGGGAGGTTGGTACGAGTTAACCATCGCGCACCTCGACCTCCACACAAAGGTTGACACTTTACAAATACCTCGTGCTCTAACTTCGTCACATAGCGGTTCACCATACGTGCATGCTACGGGAATCACTAACCATAACACAAGAATTTCTCAATTTCATAATAACTCCACTAGCATGACTCTAGTATCAGTATCCTCATATCTCAAAACAATTATCAAGCATCCAACATCTCATTCTATTCAATGCACTTAGTGTGAATTTTTTTACTACATTGACACTGGATGTCTATCATGTGAAGACTAGTTTTATAGCCTAAACACATTACCATGCTGTTTTAATAGACTCTCAAAAGTATATAAGTGAAGCATGAGAGTTCAACTATTTCTACAAAATATAACCACCACCGTGCTCTAAAAGATATAAGTGAAGCACTAGAGCAAAAACTATTCAACTCGAAAGATATAAGTGAAGCACATAGAGTGTTCTAGCAATTCCTAGGCCATATTTAACTCTCTCAAATAGGTGTGTCCAGTAAGGATGATTGTGACAAATTAACAAGCAAATACTCAAATTATACAAGACGCTCCAAGCAAAACACATATCATGTGGTGAATAAAAATATAGCTCCAATTATAGTTACCGATGGATGAAGACGAAAGAGGGGATGCCTTCCCGGGGCATCCCCAAGCTTAGGCTTTTGATTATCCTTGAATTTTACCTGGGGTTCCATGGGCATCCCCAAGATTAAGCCTTTGCTACTCTTTGTTCCATAGTCCATCAAAGCAATACTCAAAACTTGAAAACTTCACAACACAAAACATAGACAAAAATTCTCGTGAGCTCCGTTAGTATAAGAAAGCAAGCCACTACTCAAGGGTACTGTAATGAATTCATTATTTGTTTATATTGATGTTAAACCTACTGTATTACAACTTCTATATGGTTCATACCTCCAAATATTACTCGTAGATGCATTGAAATAAGCAAACAACACACGAAAAAAAGAATCTGTCAAAAATAGATCAGTCTGTAGTAATCTGCAGGTTTCGCATACTTATGTAACACCAAAAAATTCAAACTAAATTGGTAAATGTGATGAATTTGTCTATTAATCATCTTCAAAAAGAATCAACTAAATAACACACACCAGTAAAATCTGACGACCATTCTAGTGAGCGCTAACAATTCTGTTTTTCACAGCAAGATCACATAAACTTCACACACATCTTCCCAAAGGTTCTACTTGGCACAAACACTAAACAAAACATGAAACCACATCTAAACAGAGGCTAGATGCAATATTTATTCCCTAACAGCAACAAAAACAAAAAAAATATAAAGTTGGGTTGCCTCCGAACAAGCGCTATCGTTTTACGCCCCTAGCTAGGCACGATACAAGCTAAATCTAGGCATTGCCATCTATGGAAGGCAATTCTTTGATTAAGCACTTATGATTATTAGGCACTCCTTTGTCCCTATTAATAATCAAACTCTGCGGCAAGAAGTCAATACATTCTAAAGAGTCAAAAGGGTCTCTTGCAAAAGTAAGAAAATTAGGGTGAAGACTAATAGATTTGAGATCCGCAATTCTAGATGTTTCACCCTTGTCTTTAGGGACATACATGAACTTAGATAATTTAGTGGTAGAGGTATTTGGAGTAGTTTTTATAGCAGAAAGGGTCGAGCCCACATTAGTAATAATATCCTCAAGCTTATTGATTCTAGTGGAATACTGATCTAGCTTTTCTTTAACTATGGGCTCCTTTTCCTTAAGATTTTTCTGAACAACTCCTACCTCAGATCCATATTGAGTAATTTCATTATGTGATTTTTCTATCCAAGTTCTCTACTAGTTCTACCGTAGCAACTTTGTTTTCAATGATTTCTAACCATTGCATAACATCCTCCAAAGTTAAAATGGTCCCATTAACCATAAGAGGTGGTAAGCCAAATAATTCAGTCATAGCATTATAAGAATCAAAGGTATGGCTACCCAAGAAATTCCCTACGGTAATGGTATCTAAGATAAATATATTCCATGGAGTTATGCCAACATAAAAATTGCGAAGAAGCACGGAAGTGGAAAGCTTCCTATTAGATCTATTTTGAGCATTGCAAATTCTATACCAGGAATCTTTTAAGTTTTCTTCCTCCCTTTGTTTAAATTGAGGACCTCACTCTCGGGAGTGTTGATAATGATAGGTGTGCTAGACATGATAACAAGCAAGCAAGCAGCACACAAGCAAACAAGAAGCAAGCGAACGATAAACACATGGAATAAGAAGGGCAAATAAAACGGCAAGGGTGAAGTGGGGGAGAGGAAAACGAGAGGCAAAAAATGTAATGCAAAGGATAAGGGTATGGGATAGGTACTTGGTATCTGACTTTTGCGTAAGCCTCCCTGGCAATGGCGCCAAAAATTCTTCTTGCTACTTCTCGAGCTTGCGTTGTATTCCCTCGAAGAGGAAAGGGAGATGCAACACAGTAGCATAAGTATTTCCCTCAGTTTTAGAGAACCAAGGTATCAATCCAATAGGAGACCACGCGCGAGTCCCTCGCACCTGCACAAACAAATAAGAACTTCGCAGCCAACGCGATAGTGGTTGTCAATCCCTTTATGGTCACATACGAAAATGAGATCTGATAGAGATGATAGTTTATAATTTTGGTATTTTTGTTTATAAGAATAGAAAATAAAAGCGGTAAAAGTAAAGTAGATGCAGATTGATATGTTGAGAATAGACCCTTGGGCCATAGAGTTCTCTAGTGGCTTCTCTCATGATAGCGATATTCTACGGCGGGTAAAGAAATTACTGTCGAGCAATTGATAGAAAAGCAAATAATTATGAGCCTATCTAGGCATGATCGTTGTATATAGGCACCACGTCCGAGACAAGTAGACCGAAACGATTCTGCATCTACTACTATTACTCCACACATCGACTGCTATCCAGCATGCATCTAGTGTATTGAGTTCATAAGAATAGAGTAACGCCTTAAGCAAGATGACATGATGTAGAGGGATAAACTCAAGCAATATGATATATACCCCATCTTTTTATCCTCGATGGCAACAATACAATATGTGCCTTGCTGCCCCTACTGTCACTGGGAAAGGACACCGCAAGATTGAACCCAAAGCCAAGCAGTTCTCCCATTGCAAGAACTATAGATCTAGTAGGCCAAACCAAACCAATAATTTGAAGAGACTTGCAAGGATATTATGAGCACACATAAAAAGTTCAGAGAAGAACCAAATATTTCTCATAGATAATCTTGATCATAAACTCACAATTCATCGGATCTCGACAAACACACCGCAAAAAGAGATTACATCGAATAGATCTCCTCGAAGACCGAGGAGAACTTTGTATTGAGATCCAGAGAGAGAGAAGAAGCCATCTAGATACTAGCTATGGACTCGAAGGTCTTTGGTAAACTACCCACAACTCATGGTGAGGGCGATGATGATGATGAAGAAGAACTCCGTGATGGATTCCCCTCCGGTGGAGCTCCGAAATAGGCTCCAAGATGGGATCTCACGGGAACAGAAGGTTATGGCGGTGGAATTAGGGTTTTCTCTCTATTGCTCATGGTTTCAGGGTATGTAGACTTATATAGGAGGAAGGAGGACACCTGGGAAGGTGGGCGCGCCCCCACCCTCGTGGGCCCCTCGTGGCTCTTCTGACGTGGTTCTCAAGTTCTCCGTGCATGATTTTCTCCAAAAATATCTCTTGCGAAGGTTTCATTCCGTTTGGACTCCGTTTGATATTCTTTTCCTGCAAAACCCTGAAACAGGCAAAAAACAGCAATCTGATCTGGGCCTTAGGGTTAGTAGGTTTGTCCCAAAAATGATATAAAAGTGTAAGATAAAGCCCATTAAACATCCAAGATTTCATAAATAATAGCTTGGAACAATAAAAAATTATTGATACGTTGGAGACGTATCATGGAATGATGAATCCCGTCGTCTGGATAGAAGACTTTATTCTTCACATCCACATGGCTCGAGGAGATGATCTCCACGCCATCAAATACTTACCCCTCAAGTTGAAAGGACCAGCTCGGCACTGGCTAAACAACCTCCCAGAGAACTCCATCGGGAGTTGGTAAGAACTTGAGGACGCTTTTCGGGACAATTTTCAAGGGACTTATGTCCGGCCCCGGGACGCTGACGATTTAAGTCACATTATACAACAACCCGGGGAGTCAGCCCGCAAGCTTTGGAATCGGTTTCTCACTAAGAAGAACCAGATCGTCAACTGTCCGGACACTGAAGCCTTAGCGGCATTCAAGCACAGTATCCGGGACGAATGGCAAGCTAGACACCTTGGACAGGAAAAACCGAGGACAATGGCAGCCCTAACTACACTCATGACTCGCTTTTGCGCGGGTGAGGATAGTTGGTTAGCTCGTAGCAGTACCAATGTCCCTGGAACATCTGAAGTCAGGGATGGAAATGGAAAGTTACGACGTAACATAAACAAGCGTCGAAACAATTCTTGAAGCCCAGATGATACAGCGGTAAACGCCGGATTTAGTGGCTCCAGACCCGGTCAACGGAAGAAGCCATTTAAAGGCAACAAAGATGGTCCATCAAGTTTCGATAAGATATTATATAGGCCCTGCCAAATTCACGATACCCCAGAGAAACCTGCCAACCACACCAACCGCAATTGTTGGGTTTTCAAGCAGGCCGGCAAGCTAAACGCCGAACACAAAGGGAAGGAGCCTCAGAGCGAAGACGAGGATGAATCTCGCCAGCCGAATATAGGGGGCAGAAGAAATTTCCACCAGAGATCAAAACAGTGAACATGATATATGCCACTCATATCCTAAAGAGGGAGCGCAAGCGCGCACTCCGAGATGTCTACGCCGTAGAACCCATCGCCTCCAAATTCAACCCATGGCCAGCCTGCCCGATCACCTTTGATCGCTGGGACCACCTGACTAGTATTCGGCATGGGGGTTCGGCTGCCCCTAGTGCTGAATCCAATAATCGATGGATACCATCTAACCCGAGTCCTTATGGACGGCGGTAGCTGTCCCAATCTGATATACCAGGATACTGTCCGCAAGATGGGGATCGACCCATCAAGAATCAAGCCAAGCAGCACGACCTTTAAAGGAGTGATACCGTGCGTTGAAGCTTGCTGCACTCGCTCTTTAACATTGGAAGGTGTATTCGGTTCTCCTGACAACTTTTGAAGCAAAGAACTACTCTTCAACATAGCTCTGTACCGAATCGGCTATCATGCACTACTCGGAAGAACGGCCTTCGCCCGCTTTAATGCAGTCCCGCATTATGCCTATTTAAATCTCAAGATGCCTGGACCATGTGGCGTTATCATGGTCAATGGAAATTTGGAGCGCTCCCTTCATACGGAGGAGGACACTGCGACCTTAGCAGCCGAAGTCCAAAATGGCATATTCAAGCCGGATAACCTATCTATAGCGGACACAACTAAACGTGTCCGGCAAATGCCTCAGTGTGGCAGCTCAGATGTACCTGAGCAAGATTAACAGCCATGCCCCCGTCGACTGCCTCAGAAGGTGATAGCATATGTACCTCGAGTACATAATTATGCCTTGAAAATTCCTTGGGCGGCGACCGGGGGCACCTCCATATAGTCCATAGTCTGGCTAGACCCTATTCGGACTCTAAACGTATCTTCTTTAAGTTCGCTAAAATGAACCAAACTTATTATGGCCACATTAGATTGATTTTTCTTTTCCAGGATTGTTTTCCTTTCTTTTTCGTACAGATGGTCATCATACTCACAACCTCAACGACACATTACAGAGGAGAAAACGGCACAGACGTGCAACCGTGACCCGCACTAAGTTTTTTTTTTAGATTAAGACCCTGTGTAAACCTTTTTTCTTTCCTGTTATATACCTTCTTGGCATGTAAAATGTCCAAAAAAGGTCTTTGGCATTATCTGTAAGTTTGCGGCTCGCTGCACAATAAAGGAATATTAATAGAGCAGTCTTATTGGCGTTATGTTCGGAGTTTTATTCACTCACTATAAAAGTTCTCTTCCCATATCAGATCGCCATATGTGCCTTGTCAACAAGGGTTTATTGCCAGGGGTTGTATTCAGCCCGGGTATATGTTGAAAAGACCGAATACCTATAAGGAGTGTTCGGCGTCCTGGATGTTTGTCTTATATGCATCGGTTCCGAATCATGTCTTGGGTCAATAGTTGGGTTGCCCGGATTCTGTGCTTACCCCCTACGTTCCCGATTGTTCAGCTAGGATGTAAAGGGAGAACTACTGCGATAGTACTTTTGGCTAGTCCGGTTAAGTACCTAAGTAGAGAAAGCTGAAAACTGACTGTCATGATAAGCGAGAACCTGGTCTGCAATCCGGTGACTTAGTTTTATACTACGATCGATAGAGATCTACCCCGTGTTATGCGAAGGGCTGGTTCTTCGCCCAGCCAGGTGCAATTGAATGCCTTAAATAAAGGAATATCATCTCCGCACCAGGGGCTAGTACCTAGCCCCACATGTCAAACTCCTACGACTAAGTGAAAGCAATAACGCCGCATACGTCTGATTGCCTGGTTCGCTCCGCATACACCTCATATACGGACCAAGACATTGGATAAAGTGTGTATTTGCATATGACCGAACACCCCAGTACTATGTACCTGGGGGCTGACGCCGACAACTGGAAACATTCAAATTTAGATAAACAGTCACACAGGCGGTAAAAAGATGCTGATATTATAAATAGCGCAAAAGTTATATACATCGGATTCACAAGCATAGTCTTTACATCTGGATACAATCACTCGAAGACAACATCCTTCGAACACTTGCCTTCTACAAGGCGGGCTCCCTCGATGACGTCCTCGAAGTACTTCTCCGGCTTGCGGTGCTCCTTGCCTGTGGGCGGCCCAGCAGTAGCTATGTGCACTGCATTCATCTTCGCCCAGTGCACTTTGCCGCGAGCGAAGGCCATCCGAGCACCTTCTATGCAGGCCGAACGCGTTCGTTCATCGACCCACGGACACGCCTCGACGAGCCGCTTCACCAATCCAAAGTAACTACTTGGGATTAGCTCAGCGGGCCATAGCCGGACTATTTGGTCCTTCATGGCCGAACCCGCTATGTTGTGCAGCTCGACCAGCTGCTTCATCTGGTCGCTGAGGGGCACCAGATGTTTTGGCGCATCGAACTGTGACCAAAGCAGCTTCTCCGTGTTGTTCCCCTCCAGGGCTCGGAAATACTGGGCGACGTCTGCACGGTTCCTCAGAAGATTAGCAAACATGCCTGGAGAACTCCACAATCGTGTCAGCCCAATATACTTCCACCCTCCGAACATGCTCTGTAAAAGAAATGTCTTACCAGATGTTATCTGCCGTGCTTGCTTGATTTCCTCACAAGCACTGCGCGCCTCGCCTCGCACGTCCTGGGCAGACTTTACTGCCGCAGACAGCTCGGATGCTTGTTCCCCAGTCTTCTTCTCCAACGCCTCACACTTCCGGATGGCATTGTTAAGTTCAATCTTGATTTTGGACACCCGAGATTTGTGCTTCTCGCACTCGGCCTTTTGATACGTCTAAAACGTATCTATAATTTCTGCTTGCTCCATGCCTCTTTTGGGTGATATTGCTATGATATTTATACACTTCCATACACTTTTGATAATATTTGGACTAACCTATTAACTTAGTGCACCCCAGTGCCAGTTTCTGTTTTCTGCTGTTTTTGTATTTCAGGTTTTCCCGTCACGAAAACTGCCAGAAAAATCCCGGAAAAATTATATAAAAAATCAGCGTTCCGGAAGCTTCCACACGGCCGAAGTAGGGCCGGAGGGGGGCCACCAGGGCTCCAGGCGCCCTAGTGGCGCGGCCCCCCTCCTGGCCGCGCCGGCGGGGCGCCTGGGCCCCCCAGGCCTCCGCTGATGCCCCCCTTTGGCATATATTTAACACGCGTCCCGAAACCCTCGAGGACGGAACCCTTTTTCGCGATCTCATCTCTGTTCCGCCGCCGCCGCGCTTCCAAGATCAGGAGCACCAGGAGAACTCTTCCCGGCATCCTGCCGGAGGGGAGGATCACCACCGGGAGCCTCTCCACCACCATGGACGCCTCCCGGATGAGTTGTGAGTAGTCTCCCTTGGACCATGGGTCCATGACCAGTAGCTATGTGATGTTCTCCTCCCCTTCTTGTGCTTCACTAATTAGACCTCGTGAGCTGCCCTACATGATCGAGGCACATATGTAATCCTTATGATGTTGCTATGTTCAGTTTGCTGGGATCCGATGGATTGTGAGATTATGTTCAGATTGTGTTTGAGTAATATATTTGATTCACCTCTTTTATATTTATGTTCGTAAGTAATTCTTGCATGTTCTCCGTTGTTATTTATTGCTTTGGCCAAGTAGTAGGTAGTGACTCCAAGAGGGAACGTTATGCTTGATTGTGGGTTCATGCCCCTCGATGACTAGCTTGAGTGACAGAAACATGAGTCTAGGGGATGTGCTGTTGCCACAAGGGGGAAAACAACGATGCTTGTGCCCGCGGGTGCAAGGATTGTTTACTTTACGCAAAGTTCTTTTAATGCAGTTGTGTGTTGCTTTGAGTTTACACTATGGGTGGGACTCGCAACTTAATACCAGCGAGATGTTCTGGATAGATATCTCAAGGTGGATGATTAGTAGTAGATGCAGATGGATTTCGGTCTACTTGCCTTGGCGTACCGCCCATGCTTTGAACCTCTACCTTTCTTGCAACATAGTTAGCATTGGTTTGCGCACATAACTCTGTCAATTGCCCAGCTGTAATTCGTTTACCTCACATAGTTGTTTTATCGTCTTTTGGGAAAGAGACATCACTAGTGAACATCATGGGACCCCGGTCCATATTACCATCACTGATCACATCCGCTATTTACTTTCTGCTTTTACATGCTAGTTACAGTTTTACCTATCACTATTATCTCTTGCGTTTGATCCTTTGTAAACGACAAGGCCGGAGGGATTGACAACCTCTCTGTACTCGTTGGGAGCAAAGTTATTTGTATCTGTGTGCAGGTCCACTTTGATTGCTAATATCTAGCGCCGTTAGCAGTTGACACCTTCTTGTTGAAACTAGGAGTCTCAGGGGAAATCGATCCTTGGTATCTTTGCCAAGGGAAAACTACCGCTACACTGCATCTCAAACCTTCCACTTGGGGTAACCAATGAGGGGCGAGAAGCCATCAAGCAAAGTTTCCTGGCGCCGTTGCCGGGGACTCCACTCTTCAAGATAGGGGAGTTGCACGCTATCTTTTACCTTTGCTTTTTAGTCTTGTTAGTTTACCTTTCAGTTTTTGCTTTAGTATCTTTTATCGAAAATCACAAAAATAGTTATCTTGCTTGCTTGCTGCTATGGGTTCCACCGAGAACACCAAGTTGTGTGACTTCACTAGTCACAATAACGATGACTTTATCTGCACGCCTATCACTACACCTGCCACTTCAGCACCTTCGTATGAAATTAAACCTGCTTTACTGAACCTAGTTATGAAAGATCAATTCTCCGGTGCTGGAGATGATGATGCTTTACACTTAAACAATTTTGTTGAACTCTGTGATATGCAAAAGTACCAAGAAATTGATGGTAATATTGTTAAGCTTAAGCTTTTTCCTTTCTCCTTGAGAGGAGGAGCTAAAATTTGGCTTCAATCTTTGCCTAGAAATAGCATAGATTCATGGGACAAGTGCAAAGATGCTTTTATTGGAAAATACTATCCACCTGCTAAAATTATCCAACTAAGGAGTAACATAATGAATTTTAAACAATTGGATAATGAACACGTTGCCCAAGCTTGGGAACGTATGAAATCTCTTATCAAGAACTGCCCTACTCATGGTTTGACTACTTGGATGGTTATCCAAACTTTTTATGCAGGCTTGAACTTTACCTCGCGGAACTTGTTAGATTCGGCCGCGGGAGGAACCTTTATGTCAACTACACTTGGTGCTGCCACGAAGCTGCTCGATGAGATGATGACCAATTATTCCCAATGGCACACCGAACGCGCTCCAACAGGTAGGAAGGTAAACTCTGTCGAGGAGATTTCCTCCCTAAATGAAAAAGTTGAGTTGATCATGTCTCTACTTTCGAAGCAATCTTCTATTGATCCTCGTGATGTTCCTTTAAATTCTTTGATTGCTCAAGAACAAGTAAATGTGAACTTTATCTCTAGAAACAATTTTAATAACAATGCTTATAGGAGTAATTTTGGTAGCAATCCTAGACCGTTCCCCTCTAATTCCTATGGGAACAACAATGCTTATCCTAGCACCAAGAACTCCACCCAAAAAGATAGAGACTTGCCTGGTTATGAGAAACTTCTAGAAATAGAAAAGGCCACTAAGAACTACATGCACACCCAATATGAACAAAACAAAACCTTCTCGAGGCAATTAAATGAGCATACTGCTATCTTGCAAGACATTAGTAGACAATTAGAGAGCCTAAATATTGAGATTTCTAACCTCCAGACTAGGCTCACTATCATTGAGACCCAAGTTTCCAATATGTCCCACACACAAGCCACTTTGATAAACCAAATGACAGCTAAACCCGAAGTGGTTGCACCCCTAAAGGAGGAACAAGATAGAATTAAGAACCTTCCTACCCACCACACTGTTGCTACTATCCAAGTTGTTGAGGATATCCAAACTCTTAGCACCCAATGCACTTCTGGTCCCATTGGACCTATTAATGGTGATGCTATGACTATAGAAACTACCAAACAAGTGAAACTAAAGGACACCACTACCACTTTACTTGATAGTAGTGACCTTGATTTTGATAATTGCACTCTTACCGAAGTTATTGATTTCCTTCACAAGATGTCTAGAGATCCCCGCACTAGCACGCTTAATCTTGCCTTCACAGAGCATATCACTAATGCTCTCATCAAAGCTAGGGAGGAGAAACTTAGGGTAGAAGCCTCCATACCTAGAAAGCTAGAAGATGGTTGGGATCCTATGATTAAAATTAAGTTGAATAACTTCTCTTGCTATGCTTTATGTGATGTTGGAGCTAGTACCTCCGTTATGCCCAAAAGAATATATGATATGCTTAAATTGAAACCTTTTGATTCTTGTTCTTTTGGTGTTCGTCTCGTTGATTCTTCCATAAAGAAACCTTTGGGGAGAATCGACGATGTTCTTATCATTGTCAATGACAAAAACGTTCCCGTTGATTTTACTATTATGGATATTGAATGTGAACCTTCTTGTCCAATTATTTTGGGACGTCCTTTTCTACGCACCGTTGGTGCTATCATTGACATGAAAGAGGGGAATATAAAATTCCAATTTCCTCTCAATAAAGGGATGGAACACTTCCCTAGAAAGAAGATTAAGTTACCTTTTGAGTCCGTTATACGGGCTAGCTATTCTTTTACTCTTGATAAAACTTGATCTCCTTGCATTATGCCTAGCTTAAAGGCATAAAAGAAAGCGCTTTTGGGAGGCAGCCCACATGAATAAAATTTTATTTTGCTTTTGTTGTGTCTTGATGTTGTTACTACAGCTTTTCAACTTTGTTCCAAGTGTAGCCTCTGATTGCAAGAAAGTTCAAAAGTTGTGACGTGTTGTCCAGGAAACAGATTCTGTCCTTGGATAGAAAAATTCGTATAAAATCACCAGATCATCTTTTTGGTCTGAATTTTTCGACAGCGTGCTCTATACAATTGTCTTTCGGGCGTCTGTTCTGAGTTTCTTGATTAGAGTTGCAGAAGTGCCCCGAAAAAATCATTTACTACCTGCTGTTCTGTTTTTCACAGATTCTTTCCTGTTTTGCCCTTCCTTCATTTTGCAAACCTTGAGCTTGCTTTTTCTTTGCAAAAACTTTTTGGCAATCTTGAGAAACAGTAGACCTTCAAGAATATCCTTATTTCCAGCAAGGAACAATTATTTTATTATGGGTACTAACCTCGCTAATCAGATTATGATGAGTTATGTATGAAGGGAGTTTTAAAGTGTGCGAGGGAAGATGATAAAAAGATTCAGGAGTGTCAAACGCTCAAGCTTGGGGATGCCCCCATGCACCCCCAAGAAATATTCAAGGAGACTCAAGCGTCTAAGCTTGGGGATGCCCCCGTGCATCCCCTTCTCCATCAACATTATCAGTTCGTCTTTCGTTCCACTATATTTTTATCACTTCATGTGTTATGTGCTATGCTTGGAGCGTCTTGCTTTTTAGTTTTCCTTTTTAGTTTTCCTTAGCTTTTCATAACGAGTTGGAACTCAGCTTTCTTTGTGTGGGAGAGAAACACGCTCCACTTCAACCTAGAACACAACATAGAATTTTCATGTTTATCTTTGCTGTGTATGTTCTTGGTCTTTCAATAGCTACTATCATGTTCAACTCTTAGTTTTCATGCTTATCTTTTTAAAGAGCTTTTGTTTAGTTGGTCGCTTGAACTCTCTTTAGTTATCATGCTTATCTTATTAAGAGAGTTTGCTTCTGTCTCATTGGTCGATATGTCTATGATAAAAATGCTACGTGCATAATGGTGCTTAGTAGTTCATGTTTTCTTATGGTTAGTCTCAAATAGCCAGGGGGTTCCTAATGTGCTATTGGAGTACCAACATGATTTGTTTGCCTATGATGTGGTATGGTTTAGTAATATCTTCCTTCAAGAATTTACTTTGATTGACTTGGCGTATGCTCACGCATATTTAAGACTGTAAAGAAAGTCTGTCAAGCCTTGATTATCTTTAATTTCTGAGTAGCGATATAACTTCCATGCCTGATTCAATGTTGATTTGTCGCTCTGCATGATTATGACCGTCATTGCTCTTTTAGTTGGTCGCTCCCAGTCTTTTGCTAACCTCCACCCGTACTAAGCGGACTGACTGCTTGTGCATCCAAATTCTTTTAAACCAGTTATGCCATATGAGTCCACCATACCTTCCTATACATGGTATTTACCTGCCATTCCTAATGGAGACTTTCATGTACCATCTCGAAATTATTCAAAAAAAAAGCATTCCTATTTCGTGCCTCTGTTTTAGTTCATGAGGAAGTAGTAGTTAATTCATGATCTTTTTAAGTTGGACAAGCTTCACCCCGGGATTGCATGTCTAATGTGCAAACCCATAATACGAGAAGGAACTGGCAAAGAGTGCGCCCGGCTCAAAATTAATATAACAAACAAACCCTCCTTCGCGCTTTGTTCATGAGAAATCAGAAAACTTTGGAAGTGATAAACAAAGGAGATTAAGAGGATGTGATTGTCCTCATTCGGGAGTCGTTCCTCGAAACTTGTCCATCTCAAGAAGTGATTGAGTTGTCTGCTAGCATTTGTTGACGGAACATGCATAATCTAAAAATAATAATTATTACCTCTGTTTTTAAAAACAAGAGCTCTGGTACATGTTTTGTCTTTGTTTCCGACCACGGGTTTTCAACCTTGCCAACAAAAGCCACGGTTCGAGAGTCTCCGCCTTCTTTAAGCACCAACTATTAAGAGCATGATTGTCATTCTGAGTGTAATGTGCATTGTCCCAAAGTAGCATTATCTTTTGCATGATTGTGATATCGTTTATTCTGAAATCATTGTATATAGTCATCACTTAAACCTTGGAGGTGCCCCTGCATTTATGTTTTGCTTCACTAAAGGGGGCAAGCGAGATATCACTTTATCATATTTGCACACCATGCTCATTACAAATCTATTTGATGTTTCAGTATCATGTTGTAAAACTTTCAGTTCTTTGTGATTTTCTCATAAGGCAACTTAATTACTACAGATTCATTGTCTCAGTAAGCTTTTGTCATGTGACTATAAAAAGTCCTTATATGGTTAATAGCATGTCACCATAGAAATTATTCTTGTTATCATTTACCTACTCGAGGACGAGCAGGAATTAAGCTTGGGTGATATTGCTATGATATTTATACACTTCCATACACTTTTGATCATATTTGGACTAACCTATTAACTCAGTGCACCCCAGTGCCAGTTTCTGTTTTCTGCTGTTTTTGTATTTCAGGTTTTCCCGTCACGAAAACTGCCAGAAAAATCCCGGAAAAATTATATAAAAAATCAGCGTTCCGGAAGCTTCCACACGGCCGAAGTAGGGCCGGAGGGGGGCCACCAGGGCTCCAGGCGCCCTGGTGGCGCGGCCCCCCTCCTGGCCGCGCCGGGGGGCGCCTGGGCCCCCCAGGCCTCCGCTGATGCCCCCCTTTGGCATATATTTAACATGCGTCCCGAAACCCTCGAGGATGGAACCCTTTTTCGCGATCTCATCTCTGTTCCGCCGCCGCCGCGCTTCCAAGATCGGGAGCACCAGGAGAACTCTTCCCGGCACCCTGCCGGAGGGGAGGATCACCACCGGGAGTCTCTCCACCACCATGGACGCCTCCCGGATGAGTTGTGAGTAGTCTCCCTTGGACCATGGGTCCATGAACAGTAGCTATGTGATGTTCTCCTCCCCTTCTTGTGCTTCCCTAATTAGACCTCGTGAGCTGCCCTACATGATCGAGGCACATATGTAATCCTTATGTTGTTACTATGTTGAGTTTGCTGGCATCTGATGGATTGTGAGATTATGTTCAGATTGTGTTTGAGTAATATATTTGATTCACCTCTTTTATATTTATGTTCGTAAGTAATTCTTGCATGTTCTCCGTTGTTATTTATTGCTTTGGCCAAGTAGTAGGTAGTGACTCCAAGAGGGAACGTTATGCTTGATTGTGGGTTCATGCCCCTCGATGACTAGCTTGAGTGACAGAAACATGAGTCTAGGGGATGTGCTGTTGCCACAAGGGGGAAAACAACGGTGCTTGTGCCCGCGGGTGCAAGGATTGTTTACTTTACGCAAAGTTCTTTTAATGCAGTTGTCTGTTGCTTTGAGTTTACACTATGGGTGGGACTCGCAACTTAATACCAGCGAGATGTTCTGGATAGATATCTCAAGGTGGATGATTAGTAGTAGATGCAGATGGATTTCGGTCTACTTGCCTTGGCGTACCGCCCATGCTTTGAACCTCTACCTTTCTTGCAACATAGTTAGCATTGGTTTGCGCACATAATTCTGTCAATTGCCCAGCTGTAATTCGTTTACCTCACATAGTTGTTTTATCGTCTTTTGGGAGAGAGACATCACTAGTGAACATCATGGGACCCCGGTCCATATTACCATCATTGATCACATCCGCTATTTACTTTCCGCTTTTTACTTACTATTGCAGCAATACCTATCACTATTATCACTTGCGTTTGATCCTTTGTAAACGACAAGGCCGGAGGGATTGACAACCTCTCTGTACTCGTTGGGAGCAAAGTTATTTGTATCTGTGTGCAGGTCCACGTTGATTGCTAATATCTGGCGCCGTTAGCAGTTGACACCTTCTTGTTGAAACTGGGAGTCTCAGGGGAAATCGATCCTTGGTATCTTTGCCAAGGGAAAACTTCCGCTACACTGCATCTCAAACCTTCCACTTGGGGTAACCAACGAGGGGCGAGAAGCCATCAAGCAAAGTTTTCTGGCGCCGTTGCCGGGGACTCCACTCTTCAGGATAGGGGAGTTGCACGCTATCTTTTACCTTTGCTTTTTAGTTTTGTTAGTTTACCTTTCAGTTTTTGCTTTAGTATCTTTTATCGAAAATCACAAAAAATAGTTATCTTGCTTGCTTGCTGCTATGGGTTCCACCGAGAACACCAAGTTGTGTGACTTCACTAGTCATAACAACGATGACTTTATCTGCACACCTATCACTACACCTGCCACTTCAGCACCTTCGTATGAAATTAAACCTGCTTTACTGAACTTAGTCATGAAAGATCAATTCTCCGGTGCTGGAGATGATGCTGCTTTACACTTAAACAACTTTGTTGAACTTTGTGATATGCAAAAGTACCATGAATTTGCCCTTGGAGCTCTTCAATTCTTTCTTCAGACGCGGTGATGCTTTTCCACATCTCCTTCATCTCCTTCAGGAAGTAGTTCTTCAGCCCGTTGATGATGTCAAAGTTAGCTTCAACACCACGCTCGATCATCTTCTTGTACTCGAAGACTTCTTGCTCCACTTCTTCCAGCCTGGCCTGGATGCTCCCCTCCTAGATAGGTCCCTTCAGATCTTCTTGATGAAGGACACCGTCCTCCATCCGAACAACCTGAGGGTGCTTCTTCACCTCAGCGAGGTAAGGGTTGATGACGTTGACGACGAACTTGTCCTTGGGGGAACTTGGAGAAGCCATGGCACCTAGATTCAGCTGAAAGATTCCCTGGCAGAAACAGAACGAAAAGAAAACACATGCAATCGCAAGATACGTTGCCGGAACAATCCGGGCAAATATATAGCAAAAATTTATGCACAGAAAGGAAGGTAACAGGCTAAAGCGGGGTCGGAGACGGACCCCCTGGCGATACGTCCAAAACGTATCTATAATTTCTGCTTGCTCCATGCCTCTTTTGGGTGATATTGCTATGATATTTATATACTTCCATAGACTTTTGATCATATTTGGACTAACCTATTAACTCAGTGCACCCCAGTGCCAGTTTCTGTTTTCTGCTGTTTTTGTATTTCAGGTTTTCCCATTACGAGAACTGCCAGAAAAATCCCGGAAAATCATATAAAAAATCAGCGTTCCAGAAGCTTCCCGGCACCCGAAGTACAGCCGGAGGGGGGCCACCAGGGCTCCAGGCGCCCTGGTGGCGCGGCCCCCCTCCTGGCCGCGCCGGGGGGGCGCCTGGGCCCCCCAGGCCTCGTCTGATGCCCCCCTTTGGCATATATTTATATCGTGTCCCGAAACCCTCGAGACGGGAACCCTTTTTCGCGATCTCATCTCTGTTCCGCCGCCGCCGCGCTTCCAAGATCGGGAGCACCAGGAGAACTCTTCCCGGCACCCTGCCGGAGGGGAGGATCATCACCGGGAGCTTCTCCACCACCATGGACGCCTCCCGGATGAGTTGTGAGTAGTCTCCCTTGGACCATGGGTCCATGACCAGTAGCTATATGATGTTCTCCTCCTGTTCTTGTGCTTCACTAATTAGTCCTCGTGAGCTGCCCTACATGATCGAGGCACATATGTAATCCTTATGCTGTTGCTATGATGAGTTTGCTGGGATCCGATGGATTGTGAGATTATGTTCAGATTGTGTTTGAGTAATATATTTGATTCACCTCTTTTATATTTATGTTCGTAAGTAATTCTTGCATGTTCTCCGTTGTTATTTATTGCTTTGGCTAAGTAGTAGGTAGTGACTCCAAGAGGGAACGTTATGCTTGATTGTGGGTTCATGCCCCTCGATGACTAGCTTGAGTGACAGAAACATGAGTCTAGGGGATGTGCTGTTGCCACAAGGGGGAAAACAACGGTGCTTGTGCCCGCGGGTGCAAGGATTGTTTACTTTACGCAAAGTTCTTTTAATGCAGTTGTCTGTTGCTTTGGGTTTACACTATGGGTGGGACTCGCAACTTAATACCAGCGAGATGTTCTGGATAGATATCTCAAGGTGGATGATTAGTAGTAGATGCAGATGGATTTCGGTCTACTTGCCTTGGCGTACCGCCCATGCTTTGAACCTCTACCTTTCTTGCAACATAGTTAGCATTGGTTTGCGCACATAATTCTGTCAATTGCCCAGCTGTAATTCGTTTACCTCACATAGCTGTTTTATCGTCTTTTGGGAGAGAGACATCACTAGTGAACATCATGGGACCCCGGTCCATATTACCATCACTGATCACATCCGCTATTTACTTTCTGCTTTTACATGCTAGTTACAGTTTTACCTATCACTATTATCTCTTGCGTTTGATCCTTTGTAAACGACAAGGCCGGAGGGATTGACAACCTCTCTGTACTCGTTGGGAGCAAAGTTATTTGTATCTGTGTGCAGGTCCACGTTGATTGCTAATATCTGGCGCCGTTAGCAGTTGACACCTTCTTGTTGAAACTAGGAGTCTCAGGGGAAATCGATCCTTGGTATCTTTGCCAAGGGAAAACTACCGCTACACTGCATCTCAAACCTTCCACTTGGGGTAACCAACGAGGGGCGAGAAGCCATGACCTTTTCGGCCTCCAATTTGGCAGCCGCTTTGTCAACGGCTACCTTGTTCGCCCCGGCCTCATTCTTGGCCTTGGCAACCTCGCCCTTGAGGGCCTCGAGCTCCGCGACGCCAACTGTGTAACAAAGAATATAACATTAGAGTTTGTAAACATGCTCAATTAATTACGTCTTATTGACATTTTAAGGCCGCATACCCTGCGTTTCATCTAAACGCTGATTGACGTGGTCGAGGTCCGCGTTGGCCAAAAGGAGCTTCCGATTTAGTTCGACAACCTCTGCGTCTCGCGCAGTTGCCGCAACTAATGAAGCCTTCACAAACAGTTCAGCTCTATAAGAATGCTATACTATGGATACTTCGTCCGATTCTTTTCAGAATCACACAAAGCATCAGGGGCTACTGGTTATGTATGTGTATTTACAAAGAAATAAAATTTCTTAAAAGCATTACATTGCTTACCTCAAAGCCTGTTAAAAGGCCGTTGAAGGCTTAATTCAGTCCGCCCTTGATGGACTGAATCTTCTTCATCACCGCACCTATCACGGTGCGGTGTTCTTCAATGACGAGAGCACTTTGCAATGCTCCCTCCATAGAATTCAGCGCCTCCGTATTAACTCCGGGTGCCGCCGTACACTCCTCCGCTTGAGGATTGGGTCTTCGGACCTCGGAACCGCCCTAGGTTCCGGGATGGTGTTCGATGGGGCCCGAACTATTTGGGCACCACGTCTTCGGTCTCCATGGGGGTTGTCTCCCCATGGTCAGCGGCCGCCGAGGTATTACCTCCGGCCGCCTTGTCTTCTGCCCCGCCCTCATCTCCTTGGCCGGAGAGCACCCGCTGGGATGACACTTCGGTGTCCCCGCCGATTACAGGCGATGGAGCCCGGACTGGCGGGTCACTCTCCGTCTCTCCAGGCGCCAGAGAGTTCCCCTCCAATGAGGAAACATCGAGGTGTACCCCGGGAGGGTTGTAGGTCAGCAGGAGAAAAATATTAAGTTAAGTATAAAAAATAATGAATAAACAAAGGTGCAGCGCTTAAATCCAGATTGACTTACAATTCAGGCAGGGGTTTCTCCCTGGGCTTCACCACAAAGCAATGTTTGGACGAATACGAATTAGCTCCAAGGTTCAGTTTCCTCCGAGGCACGGCCGTACCCACGTCAGCAGCGGCCCCCCTCTTCCTCCCCAGCTTTGTGGAGGGGGCACTTCTTCCTCCTCTTCCTCCTCATCATCTTCCTCCGCCTTGCCAGAGGAGATGATATGGAGGTCCTCGGACTTCTTACCCGAGGGACAGGGACTATCTCCGGTCCCCTTGCCCTTTGTCTTATTGGGCTTCTTGGTCGGCGCCTTGTACGGCACCGGGACCAGCATCGTCGTCAGTAGAGGCAGTGCTGACTCTTCGGGCAAAAGCGCCGGACACTTAATCTGGGTCGCCTTCTTCGTCCAGCCCTTTATATCACGCAAAAATTCAAATTCCTATTATCATTAAATAAGGGAAAGGGTAAGTGTTCGGCAAGGATTATTGTTACATCTAGGGTGGAAACTTCGATGCTGAAGCCCGCATCCTCGGTCTCTTCGGGCCATTCCTTCTGGCTCTTGAAGAGGTGCTTCCAGATCTCCTTGTGCGTAGAGCCGAAGAGATGCTTCAACGGCTTGTCTCCTGCCGGATCGAACTCCCATAGGAAGGAATCCCGCATTTGTCAAGGGAGAACAAGTTGGGTCAGCATCACCTGGACCACGGAGGAGAGCAGGTGCCCCTTGGAGATCACGCCGGACACACGGCTCACGAGAGTCGTCACCCTAGTCTGCGACTCCCAGTCCATACCCTTTTTGTTCCAAGAGGTCAACCTTACTGGGGGTCTGCATCTGAAAGTAGGTTCCGCCGCCCACTTGGTGTCACGGGGTTGGGTGACGTAGAACCACTCCTGCTGCCAGACCTTGTTTGTCTCCACGAACGAGCCTTTGGGCCAAGTTGCATTTGGGAGCTTGCTAATCATGGTGCCCCCGCACTCCGCGTGTTCCCCATCCACCACCTTCGGCTTCACGTTGAAGGTTTTAAGCCATAGGCCGAAGTGTGGAGGTATGCAGAGAAAGGCCTCACATACCACTATAAAAGCGAATATGTGGATAATTGATTTTGGGGCTAGATCATGGAAATCTACCCCGTAGAAGAACAAAAGATCCCAAACAAACGGGTGGAGTGGAAACCCTAGCCCCCTAACAAAGTGAGAGGTAAAAACCACCCTCTCACCCGCCTTAGGAACGGGAATCACCTGCCCCTTAGGGGGGGACTCGGTGTGCGATGTCGCCGGCGAGGTACCCCACGCTCCATAGATCCTGCACGGTCTTTTTAGTGACCGTGGAAGCCTCCCACTTGCCTCTGGCGCCGGATCCAGCCATTACTGGCAAGAGGAGTAGTGGTTGAGGAACGAGGAGTGGTGGGCACAGGAGATGAGAATACGGGGGCAAGGGAGATTGGAGAGCTCGAGCTTGAGGAAGGCGTGGGGCTGATGAAAGGGATTGGTGTCCTTTTATAACGCTGTGAATACCGAGCGTCCCCCCACTTTAGCCATAAAACTCGCCGGTTCCCAAAGCGGTCGTGCGTAATGCGCGGCGTGGGTGCTCACATCACACTGATAAGGATCCCACAATAAGCGGGCACGATCTCTATTCTGATGGGACGTGTCAATGAGGATATACCTCAAAACGCGAAACTAGGACCAAATAAAATGGTTCGATATGTTAGTGGATTGGACGCGACGCTTCACCCAAAAGTTGTCAGTAGAGACACACCATTCATATCTTTTAAGAGTCTTGCCTTCGAGGCTAAGGGTTTTACTAATCTTGCAGAGCTGAACACAATCCACCTGTTTGCAGAAGATATATTCGGGAGAAGAAACCCGCCTTGCAATGCCGAAGACAATACGGAAGCCGAACTCATCGTCATCGAATACCGGTTCAGGGGCTACTGAGGGAGTCCTGGATCGGGGGCTCCTCATGTGGCCGGACAAACTCCTGGTGGGCCGGACTGGTGGGCCGTGAAGATTATTACAGAAGATCATCTCTCGTATCCGGATATGACTCCAGTATTCCTCTAATGGCAAGTTTTAGGCTCGGGTGTAGATTTTCCTTCCTCTGCAAGATAGCATGTACAAACCCTAGGCCCCTCCGGTGTGTATGTAAACCGGAGGGTTTAGTCCGTAGAGGCTAGAAGAATCATAATATCGTCATAGGCTAGACTTAGGGTTCAGCCATTACGATCTCAAGGTAGATCAACTCTTGTATTCATATTCATCCATATTAATGTAGCAGGAACTAGGGTATTACCTTGATCGAGATGTCCTGAACCTGGGTAAACATCGTGTCCCCAGCCTCCTGTTACCATCAATCCTCAGATGCATAGTTCGGGACCCTCTACCCGAGATCCGCCGGTTTTGACACCGACAGCAACTTCCTTTGTTATAGAGGTTGCTAGGACTGCTCACCGGCCGCGTACTCAACGTGCAGGTGTGCAATGGGCGATGGGCCCAGACCCCTGCGCGCTTAGGATTTAGACTGGCGTGCTGACCTCTCTGATGTGCCTAGGTAGGGCTACGATGTGTTGATCTTGCGAGGCCGGGCCTGACCCAGAAAAGTGTGTCCAGCTAGAGGGATCGAGCGTGTTGGGTAATGTGGTGCACCCGTGCAGGGAACATTATCTATTATAATAGCCGTGTCCCTCGGTAAAAGGACGACCCGGAGTTGTATTCTGACCTCATCACAACTAGAACTAGATACTTAATAAAACACACCCTTTCAAGTGCCAGATACAACCCGATGATTGCTTCCCCATAGGGCGACGAGAGAAGGATCGCCAGGTAGGATTATGCTATATAATGTTAAGTCAGGCACAAGATGCGATTCTATCCAGATCACGTGACACTTACGTATGGGGCACAACCGCATTTCGGGCGCTTAGCAAGATGGATATCATTACATCATACCATTACATACATACATGGGGGATACAACAATATATACAAGTCACATGAATACAACATCAATACAAGGCATCCGACTACGGATGCAGACATGAAAAGCACAACGACATCCATTTGCTATGCCAGGCTGCCGACCCGGAATCTAACCCAAGACTGAAGAAGAAGAAGAAGAAAGAACTCCAACACAACGATCATCGGTCTCACGTCGAATCATCATAAACCTGCACCTGCAACTATTGTTGTAGTATCTGTGAGCCACGAGGACTCAGCAATCCCATAACCATGGGTAACAAGACTAGCAAAGCTTAATGGGTAGGAAGAGGTAAAGTGGCGAGGTTACAGCAGCGGCTAAGCAATATATATGGTGGCTAACTTACGAGTACAAGAATAAGATGGGCATCTACGCAAAACGGTCGCAAACTAGTAGTGATCGCTAAAGATCCTGAACTACCTACGAGTCAAACATAACCCCACCGTGTTCTCTTCTCAAAGTGAAAAGAGACAGTCACGGTTACTCACACAGTTGTGTGTTTCACATCGGATCCTCTAACAAGTTTTCTACAACCGGACATTAACAAATTCCAATCTGCCACATAACCACGGGCACGGCTTTCGAAAGATCATAACACTGCAGGGGTGTCCCAACTTAGCCCATCACAAGCTCTCTCGATCAGCAGAAGTAATAATAATATTATCACCCTTTATCTTAGAGACAATCCGATCAGGCTTGGAAGCCCGATGCACAAGACATTTCGACAATGGTAAAACAAGTCCAGCAAGACCTCCCGGCGTGCCGACACCCTGATAGTAGCCGCGCGTATCTCGTCTCAGGCCACAACCGGATAGGTGATCCTACAGGAGCCAGATACCTCGAGTTTCCCCGTGGCGGTCCCGCAGTCTCCTCGTTTGGGACCAACACCATCAGCACTGGCCCCCCTGCTATGTAGAAGAATCCACGGGTAGCGCTAACTCCCTATGCAATTTAATTAATTAATTAAGTTTTTATTATGAGCAAATTAAAACCAATGTTGGGCCTTGCTGGAGGAGTTTTATTCAAAGACGAAGTGTCAAGGGGTCCCCATATACCCAACCGTGTAAGGAACACAAAATCAAGCAACATAATGCCGGTTTATTTGCTCCTAAGGTGGCATGAGTGGAACAAAACACCGAGCAAAAGGCCAAGCCTTCCACCCATGCCCAGTATATAGGTGTGTTAATATATATAAGACATATTGTGATACTCCAAGAACAAGTTCCAACATGCAACGATCTTCATCTTCACCTGCAACTAACAACGCTATAAGAGGGGCTGAGCAAGCGGGTAACATAGCCAAACAACGGTTTGCTAGGAAGGTGTGAAAAGGTTAGAGGTTTCATGGCAACAAGGAGAGGGGCTGACAATAATGATGGGTAGCGCGACATATAACGATAGAATCGAGACAACTAAGCATGGCAATGATAGTAAAGGTATCCAAGGGTATGGTCATCTTGCCTGAGACCCTGCAAGGAAGAAGAATGGGTCCATGAAGAAGACGAATAAGAATCCTTAAAGACAAACCACGTGTAAATGAATGAATCCTCACGATCACAACGGAACAAGCACTAACGAGAAGAAGCAATCAATACGGTAAACACCCAACACAAGAACATGACAAGATGCTCAACCAAGTATGATGCAAGACAAGTCTATATATGATGCAATACATGGCAAGGTAGGAAGCACTCAAAACAACACAACCCAACAAGTTTAAATGAGGCTGGAATCTACCTATAACAAATCCGGTAAGCCCTCATATGCATGTTTTGAAATTAGTCCAGATATGAACAAACTTTATGATAAAGTGGTTAAACAGCAGGTTAACATGCACCATGATGATTTACACGAAATTCTAGTCAAGTTTCATATAAAGTTTGTTTAATTCGGAGCTACGGCCTAGAAGATATGAGCAAAACAAGACAAGCATGGCAACGGTGCAAGATGCACCCAAACATCAAGCAAACACACTCCAAATAGGTAAACAACGTGATATTATGATTCTACATGCAAAATCACACAAGTTTCATATAGGGCACGCTCAAAACGGAGCAACGGTTTAACACATACACACGAAACAAGATATAACAACAAGCTGAAGTTAACAACCACATAGCAACTTTGGAGCAAGGTAAAATAAGCTACAGCACCCAAACATGTTAACAAGAAGCATGGATGCGAAGTAGACATGTTACTTAACAAACATGAATTTAGAACACACCCAAAAGCTTGCTGGAACACATTTAAACAAGCATGGCAAGTTGCAATAAAATTATCCAGACTTAGCCAAAATCTGGGAAGGCAAAAACATCATCATGATGCTGCCTTTGGAGGAACAAAACAACAAGCATATCAACTCCACTAAGTACATAAAGAGCATGGACATGTAGTAGACATATCCTATAGCAGACAACTCCATTGGAGCAACTCCATAGGAGGCATGGATCAATAGCAACAAGCTACACCAAATTGATCATGCTGATAAAATCCTGACAGGTATAATTTATAGCAACTTGAGAGCAAGAAATAAATAAGCTACAGCAGGTCATATGAGCAAGTAAGGGCATGAATGGATAGACAATAGCATGGACAACAAGACATGATCATTGGCCACTCCAAAACAAGCATGTATTTGAGTGGGGCACCAAGCAAACATAGCATCATGTTATAACAGATTCCAGACTTAGCAGTTTTTTTACTAAGTATAAAACAGTAACAACAACATGGCATGTTTACAAGCTTGTTTAAGTCACCTCAAGGCATATCAGGGAAAATGAATTGCACCACAGCAAAGACCATATGATTATGCTTCTAAAACATCTAGGCATGTGGCATGAAGACAAACACATCAATATCAAAGAGCAAGTGAAATCAGCATCTCATAACAGGTTTCAGCACTTAACAGCCACATGCACTTTTGCAACAGAGATTAACCTGGCAACAAGAACTCAAACAAGCATGCTACAGCAACCATCATGTAGTACACTTCACAATGAACATTTTGACATATCATATGCTCCATTTGGATAAACATGCACCAAGTTATCATATCTCAAACATGGCATAAAAATAACAAATAACAACAGTTTATAATAAGTAGCACTCTTGTCACGAAGATTAGGGCATCTAGATGATCTCAATCAAGCATGCCACAATGGAACAAAATGTAGAGCACATCACCACGATCATTTTGATATATCATATGCACAATTTGGACAAGCACACTAAAAGTTACATGCATGCAAAGTATGCATCAGAATTACGAAACAGAAAAGGACTTAGTCAAATAACAACCTTCGAAGGGGTGGACAAAGTCCGACTGGGGCGGACATGTCCGGCGGCTGGGAGGCTAACACGCGGGCCCGGGGGAAGATCGAACGTGTCCGAATCCACCCGGACGTGTCCGTCGGTGCGGCGGCGCGGGGCCCACTGGCAGTGGCCCCGGGGGTCAACGCGGGTCGGGTTCGGGCGACGGTTCCAGTCGCGTCGATAGGATCCGGCGATGGAGGTCGGGGTCCGGCCGGAGGACGACTGAGCTGGCCGGTCTTCGGCGAGGGACGGCCGGAGGACGCCGACGACGGGGCAGATGGCGGCGGAGGGAGCCACTCCGGCGGCGGCGAGGCGGGCCGGCGGGATCCGGCGGCGAGGGAACTCCAGGGAGGCCCGGCGGGCTCACGTGGCGGCGGGGCGAGGCGGCGAGCCTCGCCGGAGAAGCAACAACGGTGGGGATGCGGTGCTGGGGAGGAGCGGCGGCGGAGCTAGCGCGAGGAAGGCGGAGGCGAGCGGGGCGCTCGTGGCGCGGCCCGGTTCGGCCTGCGGGCGGGCCGCGGCTGGGCCGGAAGGGCCGCGGCGGCGGGAAGAGCGGGTGACAGGCTCCGCCCATGTGGAGGCGCAGGATTGGCCGTGGGTGGGAGCTGGCGGCGGGGAGCCAGTGGGGCGCTGCCAAGTGGCAGTGTGAGGTGGCGACGGCGCTGAAATGGCCAGGTGGCGGCGGAGCAATGGCCTGGCACGGAAGTTGATGCGGGGGGAGGCGGCTGGAGCTAGGGGAAGGGATTAGGGTAGGTTTTTAGGCCAAAAATTGCATGGGGAGGAGTATATATAAGGAAAGGGGGCTAAGATTAGGGTTTGGGGGTGTTTTTGGAGCAGATCGGAGCCCTCCGATCGTGATCCAACGGCACCGGAGCGAGGGGGGGTCTAGGCAAGCCTAGGTGGGCTGTGTAGATTAGTTGGGCTGAGATGAGAGGTGAGGGAGAGAGGCCCGCGGGGGCTTTCGGAGACCGAAAACGTCCGACGTTTAAACCGGCGACTAGTGCCCCTATATATAACCGTTGGGCTATCAAACGGACTCCGAATGCGATGAAATTTGGCAGGCGGCCTGTCTACACTATAATAAGACCACACGCCAAGTTTCATCCCATTCCGAGAACTTTTTCCGGCCACTCATAAAATAAATATTCGGAGGTGCCGCGGGCACGTGCAAGTGTGGCTGGGCTCAGAACGGACAACGGAGAGGACGGGCGGACTCGGAAGAATGCAAGTTTTGAAAACATGATGATGCAAGCACACACGATGACATGGCAAGATGCAACACGCAAGCAGATGACAAGGCAACGACGACGAATAACTGGCTAACACCTGGCGCACCGGTCTCGGGGTGTCACAACACTCCCCTACTAACAAGAGATCTCGTCCCGAGATCTTAGGAACGAGACGGAAGAGGAAAAGGAAGAATGAAGTTCTTCGATGACAAAAGAGTGAAACCAAAGAACCTTGAGAGGTTGAACAACTTGAAAGAAAGGATACAAGGAGATGAACGAGATTGAGAAGCTCTGTTACAAAAGAGGAAATCGGAATAACATAGAACCATGATGGTTGAAAGACATGAAACAAGAGCTGAAGGAACAAGAATGAATTTGAAACCACTCCGGTTAATAAGAGATAGAAAAGGAATCTCCACGAAGGAATTCGGGCAGCGCTCCGGCTGACAATGGAAGAAATAGAACATGAACTTGCGAAAATGGAATAATAGTTGATGAGATGAACAAGACAACGCCTCCGGAAGAATTACGAGGGTGAAATGACAAGAATGGATAAGAGAACAACAGGTTCCACCGCGAATGAATTTGAAATAGGATCTTCAAGGGAAAGACTTGAACGGAGTTGTTGAGAAAATCAACAAGAAAAAGAATTAACTTGCTGTGGACTTATTGAAATCATCCCAAAACTTGAGGTGAATTACTGCCGTAGCGAAAAGATGGATTAGCTGAGAATGAAGAATTGCAAAACTCCACTTGAAAAGAATACGGAGAATTATTTGCACTCGAGAGACAAAAGAATAAGAATGCTTGAGCTACTCCAGAAGAATTAGATGAACGTTTGAAGAATGAATTATTTCATGAAGAACTCCGGTAACGAAAAGGATGATGAAATAGAAATGAAGGACGAAAAGAATAAGATTAAAGCGTTGCAATGATTAGTCGGGGTTCCGACGAGATAGCCGAGAAAAATTGAACTCCGGGAAAGAAAGGATAAAAACACCTGGAACTAGAATTTATTCGTCAAGAATAAACTCCGAAGGAAAGAATTAAATCAACTTGACGAGAATGAATAAGACTTACGGTATGCTCATCCTTCATCTATTAAATTGATGAAAGCAATGGACTTGCATATCACTTATTCACTTGAAATGATTAAAGAGGGATATATCGCGAACTTGCGAAAATCTTTATGAACCACCGGTAAGATTGGAGTAAAAAGAATGGATAGATATGGTAATACCGGAAAAGAACTGTTGAGTGAACCACCGTAAAGAATTGAAACCGAGTGAATAAAAGAACAAACCACCGGGAAGAATTAAAATTGAATGATGAAAAGAACAACCAGCGTAAGGAAATGAAATTGAGTGAATGCGATGAATCACCGGAAGAATAAAGCACTTGGGGAATTAATATACAAGAGAACGAAGAGGTTGCGAACTGATTAAAGACTATCTTGACGAAGCATCGGAAGAATGTGAGACGAATGAAGAATATTTGGGGGGACGAAGTTGAAAACTGAGAACGAAGAAATCTTCTGAAATGATGGCCTTCGGAGGAACACAAAGAAAAGAATTCATGAAGTACTCCGTAAGAATGAAAAGCGATGTTGGAGAAGGCATATGACTCATGGAATCCATACTTACGTCACATTTGAAAAAGAATTATGGAACACTCCGGGAAATTAGAAGAGTCAGGTAAGATCCTGGGAATAAACCTGTGGGTTATGAGCCCACCGAAGAGAAAAAAACACCGTTGTAAAGGATTGAAAAGGAGATGATGCACCGGAACAATTGAAAAACTCGAATGAGGTGACAACCTCAAATTAATTGGAAGACAGACGAATAATCTGAGATTTCTTCGGAACTTCGGAACAATTAAATGACGAGAGGCGAACGAGATAAGGGAAAACTCTTAAGCCGAGAAAGAATAAGAACAACACCAAAAACTTGAATTGAAATCCACCGGAAAGAAGAAGAGTTGAAGAAGGACGAACTAGACGAGAATTCACCAGTTGAAATAACTAAGGAAGGAATGCAAAGGATTCACACGAGTAGGATAGATACTCGATTAAGGACTCCGGCTCCCGAGAAACAAAAGGGTGGGCGGGTGGGAAAAAGAAAGACCACAACGGACGGGGAAACAATATCGGTTGGAAGAACTCAGGGTTGAACTTGCAAAGAAGAAGAGGGTCGAATCCACTTGATGAGAGATGCACCAGAAGACAGAACTGACAACGCAACGAACGAAAACTAACCGCGTGATCCTAAAAAAATTTGAAGGGGAAGAGGAGTAATTCAAAACACCTACGTCAAGATTCCTCACCAGAGCGACGAAGAGGCAGAGGAGTAAAAAGAATTCCTACTCTCCGATATAACTAGACTCCAAAAAAGTTTTCTACTAGACTCGACAACGGCCAAGCTACGATCAATCAAGGGGGCTCCTATGGTCGGTCGAGGCTCTGATACCAACTTGTCAGGCCCAAGATGCGATTCTATCCCGATCACGTGACACTTACGTGATTGGGGCACAACCGCATTTCGGGCGCTTAGCAAGATGGATATCATTACATCGTACCATTACATACATACATGGGGGATACAACAATATATACAAGTCACATGAATACAACATCAATACAAGGCATCCGACTACGGATGCAAACATGAAAAGCACAACGACACCCATCTGCTATCCCAGGCTGCCGACCCGGAACCTAACCCAAGACTGAAGAAGAAGAAGAAGAAGAAGAAAGAACTCCAACACAACGATCATCGCTCTCACGTCGAATCATCGGAAACCTGCACCTGCAACTGTTGTTGTAGTATCGGTGAGCCACGAGGACTCAGCAATCCCATAACCATGGGTAACAAGACTAGCAAAGCTTAATGGGTAGGAAGAGGTAAAGTGGCGAGGTTACAGCAGCAGCTAAGCAATATATATGCTGGCTAACTTACGAGTACAAGAAATAAGATAAGCATCTACGCAAAACGGTCGCAAACTAGTAGTGATCGCTAAAGATCCTGAACTACCTACAAGTCAAACATAACCCCACCGTGTTCTCTTCTCAAAGTGAAAAGAGACAGTCACGGTTACTCACACAGTTGTGTGTTTTACTTCGGATCCTCTGACAAGTTTTCTACAACCGGACATTAACAAATTCCAATCTGCCACATAACCGCGGGCACGGCTTTCGAAAGATCATAATCCTGCAGGGGTGTCCCAACTTAGCCCATCACAAGCTCTCACGATCAGCATAAGTAATAATAATATTATCACCCCTTATCTTAGGGACAATCCGATTAGGCTCGGAATCCCGGTGCACAAGACATTTCGACAATGGTAAAACAAGTCCAGCAAGACCTCCCGGCGTGCTGACACCCTGATAGTAGCCGTGCGTATCTCTTCTCAGGCCACAACCGGATAGGTGATCCTACAGGAGCCAGATACCTCGAGTTTCCCCGAGGCGGTCCCGCGGTCTCCCCTTTTGGGACCAACACCATCAGCACTGGCCCCCCTTCTATGTAGAAGAATCCACGGGTAGCGCTAACTCCCTATGCAATTTAATTAATTAATTAAGTTGTTATTATGAGCAAATTAAAACCAATGTTGCGCCTTGCTGGAGGAGTTTTATTCAAAGACGAAGTGTCAAGGGGTCCCCATATACCCAACCGTGCAAGGAACGCAAAATCAAGGAACATAATGCCGGTTTATCGCCTCCTAAGGTGGCATGAGTGGAACAAAACACCGAGCAAAAGGCCAAGCCTTCCACCCATGCCCAGTATATAGGTGTGTTAATATATATAAGACATATTGTGATATTCCAAGAACAGGTTCCAACATGGAACGATCTTCATCTTCACCTGCAACTAACAACGCTATAAGAGAGGCTGAGCAAGTGGGTAACATAGCCAAACAACGGTTTGCTAGGAAGGTGTCAAAAGGTTAGAGGTTTCATGGCAACAAGGAGAGGGGCTGACAATAATGATGGGTAGCACGACATATAACGATAGCATCGAGACAACTAAGAAAGGCAATGATACTAAAGGTATCCAAGGGTATGGTCATCTTGACTGAGATCCCGCAATGAAGAAGAATGAGTCCATGAAGAATACGTATAAGAAGCCTTGAAGACGAACCACGTGTAGACGAACGAATCCTCACGATCGCAACGGAACAAGCACTAACGAGAAGAAGCAAGCAATACAGTAAACACCCAACACAAAAACATGACAAGATGCTCAACCAAGTATGATGCAAGACAAGTCTATATTTGATGCAATACATGGCAAGGTAGGAAGCACTCAAAACAACACAAGCCAACAAGTTTAAATGAGGCCGGAATCTACCTATAACAAATCCGGTAAGCCCTCATATGCATGTTTTGAAATTAGTCCAGATCTGAACAAACCTTATGATGAAGTGGTTAGATCTGAACAAACCTTATGATAAAGTGGTTAAACAGCAGGTTAACATGCACCATGATGATCTACACGAAATTCTAGTCAAGTTTCATAAAAAGTTTGTTTAATTCGGAGCTACGGCCTAGAAGATATGAGCAAAACAAGACAAGCATGGCAACGGTGCAAGATACACCCAAACATCAAGCAAACACACTCCAAATAGGTAAACAACATGATATTATGATTCTACATGCAAAATCACACAAGTTTCATATAGGGCACGCTCAAAACGTAGCAACGGTTCAACACATACACACGAAACAAGATATGACAACAAGCTGAAGTTAACAACCACATAGCAACTTTGGAGCAAGGTAAATATAAGCTACAACACCCAAACATGTTAACAAAAAGCATGGATGTGAAGTAGACATGTTACTTAACAAGCATGAACTTAGAACACATCCAAAAGCTTGCTGGAACACATTTAAACAAGCATGGCAAGTTGCAATAAAATTATCCAGACTTAGCCAAACTCTGGGAAGGCAAAAACATCATCACGATGCTGCCTTCGGAGGCACAAAACAACAAGCATATCAACTCCACTAAGTACATAAAGAGCATGGACATGTAGTAGACATATCCTACAGCAAACAACTCCAGTGGAGCAACTCCATAGGAGGCATGGATCAATAGCAACAAGCTACACCAAATTGATCATGCTGATAAAATCCTGACAGGTATAATTTATAGCAACTTGAGAGCAAGAAATAAATAAGCTACAACTGGTCATATTAGCAAGTAATTGCATGAATGGATAGACAATAGCATGGATAACAAGACATGATCATTGGCCACTCCAAAACAAGCATGTATTTGAGTGGGGCATCAAGCAAACATAGCATCAGGTTATAACAGATTCCAGACTTAGCAGTTTTTTTACTAAGTATAAAACAGTAACAACAACATGGCATGTTTACAAGCTTGTTTAAGTCACCTCAAGGCATATCATGGAAAATGAATTGCACCACAGCAAAGACCATATGATTGTGCTTCTAAAACATCTAGACATGTGGCATGAAGACAAACACATCAAATGCAAAGAGCAAGTGAAATCAGCATCTCATAACAGGTTTCAGCACTTAACAGCCACATGCACTTTTGCAACAGAGATTAACATGGCAATAAGAACTTAAACAAGCATGCTACAACAACCATCATGTAGTACACTTCACAATGAACATTTTGACATATCATATGCTCCATTTGGATAAACATGCACCAAGTTATCATATCTCAAACATGGCATAAAAATAACAAGTAACAACAGTTTATAACAAGTAGCACTCTTGTCACGAAGATTAGGACATCTAGATGATCTCAAACAAGCATGCCACAATGGAACAAAATGTAGAGCACATCACCACGATCATTTTGATATATCATATGCACAATTTGGACAAGCACACTAAAGGTTACATGCATGCAAAGTATGCATCAGAATTACGAAATAGAAAAGGACTTAGTCAAATAAAAACCTCCGAAGGGGTGGACAAAGTCCGACTGGGGCGGACATGTCCGGCGGCTAGGAGGCTGACACGCGGGCCCGTGGAAGATCGGACGTGTCCGAATACACCCGGTCGTGTCCGTCAGTGTGGTGGCGCAGGGCCCACTCGCAGTGGCCTCGGGGGTCAACGCGGGTCGGGTTTGGGCGACGGTTCCGGCCGCCTTGATAGGATCCGGCGATAGAGGTCGGGGTCCGGCCGGAGGACGACGGAGCTGGCTGGTCTCCGGCGAGGGACGGCCGGAGGAGGCCGACGACGGGGCAGATGGCGGCGGAGGGAGACACTCCGGTGGGCGGCGAGGCGGGCCGGTGGGATCCGGCGGTGAGGGAACTCCGGGGAGGCCCGGCGGGCTCACGTGGCAGCGGGGCGAGGCGGCGAGCCTCGCCGGAGCAGCAACGTCGGCGGGGACGCGGTGCTGGGGAGGAGCGGCGGCGGAGCTAGCGCGAGGAAGGCGGAGGCGAGCGGGGCGCTCGGGGCGCGGCCTAGTTCGGCCTCCGGGCGGGCCGCGACTGGGACCGAAGGGCCGCGGTGGCGGGGAGAGCGGCCGACATGGCTCCGCCCACGTGGAGGCGCAGGATTGGCCGCGGGCGGGAGCTGGCGGCGGGGAGCTAGTGGGGCGCTGCTAAGTGGCAGTGTGAGGTGGCGGCGACACTGAAATGGCCAGGTGGTGGCGGAGTAATGGCCTGGCGCGGAAATTGATGCGGGGGGAGGCGGCTGGAGCTAGGGGAAGGGATTAGGGTAGGTTTATAGGCCAAAAATTGCATGGGGAGGAGTATATATAAGGCAAGGGGGCTAAGATTAGGGTTTGGGGGTGTTTTGGAGCAGATCGGAGCCCTCCGATCGCGATCCAACGGCACCGGAGCGGAGGAGGGTCTAGGCAGGCGTAGTTGGGCTGTGTAGATTAGTTGGGCTGAGATGAGAGGAGAGGGAGAGAGGCCCGCGGGGGTTTTCGGAGACCGAAAACATCCGACGTTTAAACCGGCGACTAGTGCCGCTATATATAACCATTGGGCTATTAAACGGACTCCGAATGCGATGAAATTTGGCAGGCGGCCTGTCTACACTATAATAATACCACATGCCAAGTTTCATCACATTCCGAGAACGTTTTCCAGCCACTTATAAAATAAATATTCAGAGGTGCCGCGGGCACGTGCAAGTGTGTCTGGGCTTAGAACGGACAACGGAGAGGACGGCGGACTCAGAAGGATGCAAGTTTTGAAAACATGATGATGCAAGCACACACGATGACATGGCAAGATGCAACACGCAAGCAGATGACAAGGCAACGACAACGAATAACTGGCTGACACCTGGCGCACCGGTCTCGGGGTTTCACATGTTACGTGGTGAACTTTCCAGCTACTCAATACGGAGGCTTCTAGAAGCATTGATACTTGTTACTATTCTAGCTACTCTCTTCTACTGCTGCAAGATGGAGGCTACCAGAAGCGTAGTCTTTGATAGGCCTAGATTTCCCCCTCTTATTCTGGCATTCTGCAGTTTATCCCACAGATATTACCCCTTTTATATAGATACCATTGCATATGTAGTATAGATCTTTGCTTGCGAGTACTTTGGATGAGTACACACGGTTGCTTTGCTCCCCCTTTCCCTCCTTTTTCCCTTCTTCTCGAATGATGCGACCAGATGGTTGATCCTAGGAGCCAAATGCCTTTGCCGACAACTACAGCTACCCCGACGGAGCCTACTACTACGTGGAGTCTCCTGACGTCCAGGAGTAGTTTAGGAGGATCCCAGGCAGGAGGCCTGCGCCTATTGGATCTGTATCCATGTGTGTGCTAGCCATCTTATGGCACCTTGTTTAACTTATGTCTGTATATAGATATTGATGTTTCCGTTGACTCGTTTATGATCGAGCTTATGTATTTGATCCCTCGAGGCCCCTGGCTTGTAATATGATGCTTGTATGATCTTTAAGTTGTGTCTAGAGTTGTGTACCCGTGAGTCCCTAATCTTGGTCGTACACATTTGCGTGCATGATTAGTGTACGGTCAAATCAGGGGCGTCACACATACGATGACAGGCAGCAGGTGGTTCGTTTGATGATCTTCTGCGACACCAGTCGTGCCTAGTTCTCCTCTGTGGTTCTTTGTCACAGTCGGGGCTGCACTGTTTGGTCACAGGTGGATGGGTCTGGCACGGATCTTCATGCATCTTCACAGGGCCTCTTAAGTGTGGATTGGTTTGACGATCTCCTATCAAAGTTGGAATTGTTTGCTCGGGGTTGAGGGATGCCGATGACGCATGCATGCTGTCTCGAGGAGACCCTATGTGGAGTGGTGTGTGTGTGGGGTACCTTGTGTGTCGCTCAATGGTTGTGATGGTTTTTACCGGGTTCTCCATAATTAACTCGGTTATCGAGTTTCGCTCGGTTTTCCCAAATTAACTAATCAACTCTTTTTTTAATGAATGCAGGATAACTGCCGTTTCAAAAGAAGAAAAAGACTATATTATCCCTTTTTATTGAATTAGTATATTCTAATCTCCACCTTCAATCTGCACTGAAATCCACAACTTTTCTAAAGGGGTGTACCAAAGCCAAGTTTGAATTGAGTTTAAGTTTTTCTATTTTCATGCCCCTGGTTCCTTAGTTATGCTTAGTTTAGCTCCATGGACCTAATTCTCCTCACTTTCCCCTGCTCTCATAAACCCTATCCTCAAAAAAATAGAGCACCGCACTCGGGTCAAGCATGTTAACTGCTACCTCCCGATGAGTGGGGTGCGTTAAATCCTGACAGGTGGGGCCAGGGCCTCTAGTGACAGGTGGGTCAGGTTAGCTTCTGACAGGTGGGCCCAACCTATAGCTCAGTGCTCTCTCTCTCTCTCTCTCTCACACACACACACACACACAAACAATCATTTTGAACGGCCCTACGTCGAGCAGCTCCCCACACAGCCGCCAATGCCACCATGCCCGCTGCCACCAATCTGTTTACCTACGACTCAATCGACTAATAACAGCATTGCACCTCTACTGCATATACCTCCTGTCGATGATATACCCTGCGATATGACTCGGCCAGAAATATAACCCGGCCGAACTTGGCGGTTTATTTAAGAGCCGATTTAAACTTGGTGATTCACTGGCGACCCGCCCTGACTAGACGGTTTACAAGCAACCTACCTGAACATTATGACTCACTCGTAACCCGGAGGGCGGCGAACGGATGACAAGGCCCAAGGCCGAGAAGGCCGGTTCATATTATGGTGGGCCGGTTTATGAGGAAAGCACAAGGAATATTCTCCTACAAAGGAAGCAAGACTATGACTCCACTTGTAATAGAGTAATCCTAATCCTACTAGGACCAGTCATGTAACCCGCCCCTTCAACATATATAAGGAGGGGTAGGGCTCCCCAAAGAGGGACAGAGGAAAGAAGAAACAATCTCTAGGGCTAGACACAAAGAGCCGGTTTACCGGCGACTCTCTCGTGATGATAATGAGACCTAGCCACAAACAGCATGTAGGGTTGTTACCGGATGATGTTTCCCGAGGCCCGAAGCTCTCTAAACCCTTGTCTTGTATTGCGTCTCTCGATTCCGCTCGACCCCTCTCAAGCTACCACATAGATACGTGGCCTCACGACTAAGTCCTCACACTAGGACATCTGCCGTGACAATTCCACGATAGTTGGCGCCCACCGTGGGGCTCGCGCACGATGGTGTTGAGTTCTTGAAGGGATCTTGACTATGGTTTCGAGAAGTTCGCAAGTTTCCAGATAAGAAGGAGCTGGTTTGGAAATTCATCAGTTCAACGGGTCCCTATTACGGACGCATGAGTCAAGCAGCAACAGTCAAACACGTTTCATCGATCGTTTTTCTGTCAACGGAGGCAATAGGAATTTTTTCCGCAGATTCAAAAACAAATCCGGCGACTTATGTTCTAATTGGAACACGTAACGCTGATCAGCCAAGTACCAAAGCCGAAAGCATGCTGAATAATTGGGAAACTATGCCTGCATGTCGATCAAACATCAGCATAAGGAGAGGAGTCAAGCAAGTCAATGCAAGTCTCTTAACAGGGGCATGTATACGCCCAAGTACCAAGCATGCGTACTAGTACAGCCAAGTAGTGTACACATGCACGTCCTCCAGGGCAAGTCAAATAAAAGGGGGAAAAGGACAAGCTGAGTACATCCACTCAATGTGGAAATTAAAAAGAAGAAAAAGAAGAGCATAGTTACTATACCGGTTTGGACACTTGATCGGACGAGAGTCGGTAAGCCAAGTAAACTACGACTCAGACTCTGCTACCGCGACTGCACATCGCTGGCATGCTTCCGCCTGAACCGGCCTTCATCGGCGAGCGGCCACTCCATCCTTGAGCCGGCCTCTACTAACTGCAATCTGCGGAAGTCAAAGGCCGAAAGAAAGGGAGAGTAAGAAAAAGTACTACTAGTACATCTCACTGAAGATCTAGTACAGATGAGGACAGGTGGCAGTCATGAAGGCCACATGGGGTGCTACGTCTACATCAGTTAGACGAATATATAGGCGGGTTATTTTATGTTCGACTACATCCAACATTTGCGGTGCCTCGTTTCAATATATAGGCTGTTTGTGCCGCATTGAGCCGCCTCTGCCGTGTTGAGCCACCGGGTTTTGTCTGAGCCATCTCTGTCGCGTTGAACTGATCATCCGCCGTTTGAACGAATCAGGTGATATCTCTCTAAATATATTTTATTAGCACATGTTGTTTTTATCAAAGAAAAATTACTGTGGCTTGTAATATATTTTACGCAGGACGACTATTAAAAGCAAAAGGGGTGTTGTTATACCACGGATGCACGTACGGTTGTGCCGCGCGGCTTCACGGACATGCGTGTCGCGGTCCAGTTTACATCAACGCGCCGGCCGACTCGCCCGTCCGCGCCGCCTTACAATGTCACAGACAACTCGCCCATCCGCCCTCGCGGCCGGTTCACGCGTCCGCGCCGGCTTACAACGCAAAGGACAACTTGCTCGTCCGCACTGGCTTACAACACTGCGGCCGACTCATGTGTCTGTGCTATCTCTGATGTTGCGGTCGTTTTACTGTCCGCCCTACGGTCCGGCCTACTCAACATGCCGGGTTGGCTAACGGACACCGATGAGGATCATAAGGTCCAAATAGATCAGGACATTTGGTCACTGTAAGAGCGGTAGCGACTCGCCCTCGTCCATACTGCCTCTAATGTTACGGTTGTTTTTTCCGTCCACCTCCATGGTTCGGCATATATCAACACAATGCGGCTCACTTGCCCCTTCGCACGGTTTACCGTGCCGCTTCACCATGGTGGTCAACTGATCATCAACTCTGCGGCGGATAAATACTGGCCTAACATATCAGGTGAAATCCATCCAGTATATTTTTATTATATAAGAGCAATTACTCCGGATTGCAAAGTTATCTAATGCAAGACCCTAAACCGCCATATTGGTGCGAATTTAAAGGCCGACTCACCCGTCTGCGATGGTTTACAACAGCGTAGACAACTTAACCGTCCGCCCCCGCGGCCGGTTCACCAGACTGCACCGGGTTACAACGCTGTGGCCGACTCATTTATCTATACCGCCTCTGATGTTGCGGTCGTCTTTGTTGTCCGACTCTCGTGGCCTTGTCTACATCAACATTCTGGGTTGCACCTGTCTGCATGAGCTGTTTATTGAGTGTGAGCAAGTCACAGCTTGGGTAGCCCGGTTTTCTTTCAACAAAATGGAGGCAAATTATCATATACTATCAACCGCCGTCTGCACTGGGTGGCTCAATGGGCAGGCGCACAAGTCGCCGCCGCTACAGTTTGGTTCACTTCAAATCGCCAGTTGGAAGGAACCATTGGCCGAGTTGCTGACATGGCTCATACAGGATCATTTATAACCCGCTGCAGTCACCTCAACCTTCTGTCGATTCACATCGCGCTATCAACACCAATGATATACACCTTCTGCTATGGTCAAATACAGAGAATCTCAAGACAACTCCTCGAGTCGTCTTAAGACTCGGGAGCTACGATGACATCACTCAGCAAGTCTTGCTAGTTTCAGCAAATTTAAGAACCCAGGACGAAGGAGGGAAAGATAACCCGGTCCAAGAGGCAACTGCTATATTGATGAAAATTTAAAGGCCGTTAGAAAATTTCCGGTTTAAAAAGTATATGACAATTACAAAATCCCAGCTCAATGAAGAAGTTTCAGGGTCATCAGAAAGGAATCCGGTTTAAAATCCGGTTCAAAGGACATCAGTCTTCCCGAAGCTCTCAAATATCCGGTTTACAATTCGGTTCAAGGGAAATCTGTCTCCTACAAAGCTTTGAAGCTCTCAAATCCGGTTTAAGAATCTCCGGTTTAATAAGAAATTACTCTCTCGCAAGTTCGAGTTCAAAGGCCATCAGAAAAATTCCGGCTGAAAATGAAGATTCCGGTTTAAGAGCCGGTTCAAGAGAAAGATGTCTCCCACAAAGCTTTTAAACTCTCAATATCCGGTTTAACATCTGGTTCAAGAAGAAACATCTCTTGCAAAGTTCGAGTTCTCAGGAAAAATTAAAGGGACCAAAGAGAGTTTGTTGCACAGCACAAATCAAACATATGCACCTGGCGAGCACAGCTCAAAAATATATCACATGGGGGCTTCTGTTTATAAAGCGGAGCTATGACTACCCTCTTGATCCGGCTATCAAGCCAATATTATCATAAGAGCACAGCTCTGGTTACTTCGGTAATCCGACTATCAAGCCAACATTATCATGAGGGACCAAAGAGAGTCTGTTGCACAGCACAACTCAAACATGGGTATCCCTTGAGCACAACTCACAATATCACTTGGGGGCTATGTTCGAACCATAGTCACACCTCTTGATAGGCACAAGGACACTAGGGAAATCACTTGGGGGCTTGGTCGTATTTGAACCATAGCTACACCTCTTGATAGGCTTAAGGCCACCAGGGAAATCACTTGGGGGCTATGGGTTCGAACAATAGTAACACCTCTTGATAGGCATAAGGGCACCAAGGAAATCACTTGGGGGCTTGGTCGTATTCGAACCATAGCTACACCTCTTGATCTGCGCAATGCCACAATTATGACTACTTGGGGGCTCTGGTCGTATCCAAACCATAGCTTAAACCCTCTTGTTCATACACATACATCATTATATATTGCATCATCATTACATCAGCACAACATGTATCATATGTGCACGGATATACCGGTTTATATGGCAGGAATCAGTTTTCAAACCAGGTTATATTATTCAAATATTTAAATAGCCAACATGGCTGGATTTTTATCATGGTTATCAATAACCAATATTATGATTGAGGTTTTCAAAGTCGCTTTAGCGCAATGGCTATTATTTTATCAATGGATATGATTCATTCTACAATGAAAGGAATAGTCCCGTTTTGCTGCAGGCTTATGACCCGACAGTTGGGGGCTACATTATTCAAGTTGAGATTACATCATATATGCAAGTCTCATGTCACTGCCAGCATGCACCATGACACATGGGGGCTAATGCAAAGTCATTTTTGCTAGCCTTATTGAAGACCCGACTCATCACATCATAATGAGCCGGCCCTTGGGGGCTACCAATTGCTCCTGTCAAAAATTCAAGGTACACAAGCCTTAATCCATTATATTAAAGGGTTCATTACTCAGTTGGTAAAGCACAAAGCTCTTAACCTTGTGGACGTGGGTTCAAGCCCTACGATGGAGGCTACATTATAAGATGTTATTTTCATTGAAGTATATATCAAGTCCTAGCTCAGTATTACCTTAATGAGCCGACCCTTGGGGCTACACATCACTGCTCAAATCTACATGATTATATTTACAAAGTCCCTGCTCATTATTGTATAATGACCCGACCCTTGGGGGCTACACTGGTTGATGTTTTTAATGAGCATAAGGCAATTTCAAGTCCCAGGTTGCTGCAAGCATGACAACCCGGCACTTGGGGCTACATATGTGGAATACTCAATTTATGACTCATGACTGATATGAACAAATCAGATGTTTTCAAAGTTGTGATATTTATATTAAAGCAAGTCTTAAGTTGTTGCTACGCTACCTTCTTAAGACTTGGGGGATACAAGTGATAGGCATATAAGAGATACATTTCAAGCTTGATGTTAACTACAATCATGACCCGGTGACTATAACAGTCATGACCCAGAATTATCAATTTTTATAACCCGACAATGGTGGTAATCATAAACCGGCATCTTCAAGCCGGCTGGATATCAATTGAATATTTCAAAGACCAATATTTTTGTCAAGTCAGAGCGTTGAAGGCCAACTCAAATGGATTCTTGATTTTCAATATTTCTTATGCAAACAAGTTGATTATGAAGCTGGTCTGATGAACGGATTTTCTAGAAGAAGGAAAGGACAAGGACTTAAGGATGGTCAGGTGTCGGTTTACAAGAATTCTTAACCTGGAGCACAACCTATCAAATTTGTTCTTGTGTTTATTTTGCAGCATAAGTTTACCATGGATAAATCCAAGCTAAACTGGGGGCTAATGTTGGGGATATACCCCGCGATATGACCCGGCCGGACTTGGCGGTTTATTTAAGAGTCGGTTTACACTTGGTGATTCACTGGCGACCCGCCCTGACCAGACGGTTTACAAGCAACCTGCCTGAACATTATGACTCACTGGTAACCAGGTGGGCAGCGGACGGATGACAAGGCCCAAGGCCCAGAAGGCCGGTTCATATTATGGTGGGCCGGTTTATGAGGAAAGCACAAGGAATATTCTCCTACAAATGAAGCAAGACTAGGACTCCACCTATAATAGAGTAATCCTAATCCTACTAGGACTAGTCATGTAACCCGCCCCTTCAACATATATAAGGAGGGGCAGGGCTCCCCAAAGAGGGACAGATGCAAGAAGAAACAATCTCTAGGGCTAGACACAAAGAGCCGGTTTACCGGCGACTCTCTCTTGATGATAATGAGACCTAGCCACAAACAGCATGTAGGGTTGTTACCGGATGATGTTTCCCGGGGCCCGAAGCTCTCTAAACCCTTGTCTTGTGTTGCGTCTCTCGATTCCGCTCAACCCCTCTCAAGCTACCACATAGATATGTGGCCTCACGACTAAGTCCTCACACTAGGACATCTGCCGTGACAATTCCACAACACCTCCCTTCCCCCTTGTCTAGTACATCTCCTCGACTAATCTAGCCTGCTCCCGATGATCTATCACCGATCAATCGGCTGGTCCACCGCATCTACCTTTGATCCTCGCCTACTTGAGAGCATCTTGAGGGAGTTGTGACAGCTTGGGCGGCAACTTGAGGGAAGTTGCGGCAGCAATGGCAAGGGTTACCCCCCATCCGGCTAATCGAACATGGTGAGATTGGGTCGAACTAGAATCTGGGAACTCGTGACTCCAACTAGGTAAGTATCAAATCCATTAATGCATGATCTAACTAGAAAATATGGGTATGATTTTACCACTATGCGATTGAATTGTTGACCACCTGACTTAATTTTCCCCTGCCTAACTGCGCCCTTTCTTTTCATTGATTAGGATAGATATAGTGACTGCTTCTTGGTTGGTTGTTAGAATGGAAACTAGCATATTGTGTGGCACAAAAGCGCCTCTACTTTATGGTTTTGCTATCCAAAGGTTGGAGAAACAAGTATTTCTTTTAAGGATTTTGTCAATTCCGTATGTGTTGATTACCATTGTGATGGAAATATGCCCTAGAGGCAATAATAAAGTTGTTATTATTTTATATTTCCTTATTCATGATAATGGTTTATTATTCATGCTAGAATTATATTGACCAGAAACTTAAATACATATGTGAATACATAAACAAATATCGTGTCCCTAGTAAGCCTCTACTAGACGAGCTCGTTAATCAAACATGGTTAAGGTTTCCTAACCATAGACATGAGTTGTCATTTGATAACGGGATCACATCATTAGGAGAATGATGTGACGGATAAGACCCACACGTTAGCATAGCATATGATCATTTAGTTTATTGCTACTGCTTTCTTAGTGTCATATACATGTTTCTTCGACCATGTGATCTTGCAACTCCCGGATACCGGAGTAATACCTTGTGTTCTATCAAATGTCACAACATAACTGTGTGATCATAAAGATGCTCTACATGTATTTCTGAAGGTGTCTGTCAGGTTTTCATGGATCGAGACTGGGATTTATCACTTCGTGTGACGGAGAGGTATCTCTGGGCCCTCTCGGTAATACAACATCACAAGAAGCTTGCAAGCAAAGTAACTAAGGAGTTAGTTACAAGATGATGTATTACGGAACAAGTAAAGAGACTTGTCGATAACAATATTGAACTAAGTATGGAGATACCGACGATCGAATCTTGAGCAAGTAACATAACGACAGACAAAGGGAACTACGTATGTTATCATAAAGGTTCGATCGATAAAGATCTTCGTAGAATATGTATGAACCAATATGGGCATCCACGTCCCGCTATTGGTTATTGACCGGAGAGTCATCTCGGTCATGTCTACATCATTCTCTAACCCGTAGGGTCCGCATGCTTAAAGTCCGTTCATGATATAGTATTATTTGAATTATGTGATTTGGTGATCGACTGTTGTTCGGAGTCCTGGATGAGATCACGGACATGACGAGGAGCTCCGGAATGGTCCAGATGTAAAGATTGATATATAGGACGATGCTATTTGGACACTTGAAAGGTTTCAGAGTGTATCGGGTAGTCATCGGATCACCGGAAGGGGTTCCGAGAAGCCCTAGGAGGTTAATGGGCCTTATGGGCTAAGAGGGGGGAACACACTAGCCCACAAGGGGCTTGCGCACCCCTGCCCTTGGCCGCCGGCCCTAGGGATGGAAAAGTGGAGGGCTAGCCCCTCTTTCCTTCCCTCCACCTAGGAGGAAGGGAATGGGGGGAGCCACCTCCTCCTGCCTTCCCCCTAGAGGGAAAACAAGGAAGGGGGCGCCAAAGGGCAGGCACACAAGGGTGACGGTCGGCCGCCTTGGGGTGCACCCAAGGCTGCCTCGCCGCCCACCTATATATATGAGAGGGAGGGGGTGCCACACAACCCATGACAATCTCTTAGCCGTGTGTGGCACCCCTCTCCACAGTTTAATCCTCCGTCCATTTTTTCCGCAGTGCACGATGATACGTCTCCAACGTATCTATAATTTTTGATTATTCCATGCTATTATATTATCCTTCTAGGATGTTTTATGGGCTTTTATATACACTTTTATATGATTTTTGGGACTAACCTATTAACGCAGAGCCTAGTGCCAGTTTCTGTTTTCCCCTTGTTTTTGAGAATCGCAGAAAAGGAATACCAAACGGAGCCCAATTGACCTGAAACTGAGCTGAGGCTGTTTTTTGACCAGAAGAAGCCCAGGGAGTACTGGAGGAGGACCGGAAGATCCCCGGGCTGCCCACGAGGTTAGGGGGCGCCCCCCAACCTTGTGGACAGCCCAGATACCCCCCTTACTTGTTCCCAACTCCAACACCTCTTATATATACATAAACCTCCGAAAAATAACCGAGATCGGGAGTTCCGCCGCCGAAAGCCTCTGTTGCCACCGAAAACCAATCTAGACCCGTTCTGGCACCCTGTCGGAGGGGGGAATCCCTCTCCGGTGGCCATCTTCATCATCCCGGCGCTCTCCATGATGAGGGGGGAGTAGTTCACCCTCGGGGCTAAGGGTATGTACCAGTAGCTATCTGTTTGATCTCTCTCTCTCCCGTGTTCTTGAGATGACATGATCTTGATGTATTGCGAGCTTTGCTACTATAGTTGGATCTTATGATGTTTCTCCCCCTCTACTTTCTTGTAATGGATTGAGTTTTCCCTTTGAATTTATCTTATCGGATTGAGTCTTTAAGGATTTGAGAACACTTGATGTATGTCTTGCATGTGCTTATCTATGGTGACAATGGGATATCATGTGATCTACTTGATGTATGTTTTGGTGATCAACTTGCGGGTTTCGTGACCTTGGGAATCTATGCATAGGGGTTGGCACATGTTTTCGTCTGGACTCTCCAGTAGAAACTTTGGGGCACTCTTTGAAGTGCTTTGTGTTGGTTTAATAGATGAATCTGAGATTGTGTGATGCATATCATATAATCATGCCCACGGATACTTGAGGTGACAATGGAGTATCTAGTTGACATTAGGGTTTTGGTTGATTTGTATCTTAAGGTGTTATTCTAGTACGAACTCTAGGATAGATCGAAAGGAAAGAATAGCTTGTGTTATTTTACTACGGAGTCTTGAATAGATCGATCAGAAAGAATAACTTTGAGGTGGTTTCGTACCCTACAATAATCTCTTCGTTTGTTCTCCGCTATTAGTGGCTTTGGAGTGACTCTTTGTTGCATGTTGAGGGATAGTTATATGATCCAGTTATGTTATTATTGTTGAGAGAACTTGAACTAGTGAAAGTATGAACCCTAGGCCTTATTTAAAAGCATTGCAACACCAGTTATGCTCACTTTTATCATTAGTTACCTTGCTGTTTTTCTATTTTCAGATTACAAAAACCTATATCTACCATCCATATTGTACTTGTATCACCATCTCTTCGCTGAACTAGTGCACCTATACAATTTACCATTGTATGGGGTGTGTTGGGGACACAAGAGACTCTTTGTTATTTGGTTTCATGGTTGTTTGAGAGATACCATCTTCATCCTACGCCTCCCATGGATTGATAAACCTTAGGTCATCCACTTGAGGGAAATTTGCTACTGTCCTACAAACCTCTACACTTGGAGGCCCAACAACGTATACAAGAAGAAGGTTGTGTAGTAGACATCAAGCACTTTTCTGCCGCCGTTGCCGGGGAGGTGAGTGCTTGAAGGTAAATCTTTAGATCTTGCAATCGAACCTTTTAGTTTCTTGTTTTCTCACTAGTTTAGTTTATAAAAGAAAAATATAAAAAATGGAATTAAGGTTACCTCATATGCTTCACCTTTTTAATATCTTTCGTGAAAATCATGGAAAGGAAAATTGTGCCCAAGTACTAGAAGAAGAATGTATTAAAATGTTTGGCACAAAATTCTTGAACGATGAGCATGATTGCAATGTTGTTAGTGTGAATCCTTTGAACATCCATGATGCTAATGATACGCAAAGCCACAAGCTTGGGGATGCTATGTTTGATGAAGATGATATGTTTAGTCCCCCAAGTTTTGATGAGCAAATTTATTATGATGAAAGCATGCCTTCGATTTATGATGATTATTGTGATGATACGTATGCTATAAAGAATAAAGATAACCATGGAACTTGTCATCATGATTTTAATTTTCAATTGGGTTATGCTTCGTGTGATAGTTATTTTGTTGAATTTGCTCCTCCCACTACTATGAATGAGAAGAATTTTGCTTATGATGGGAGTAGTAAAGTTTCTATGCAAGTAGATCATGAAAAGAATGCTTTATGTGCTGGTTATATGGTTGAATTCACTCATGATTCTACTGCAAATTATTATGCGGGAGGAACATATGCTTGTAGGAATTGCAATAATATCAAGTTTCCTCTCTATGTGCTTAAAATCTTGAAGCTGTGCTTGTTTTGCTTTCCTATGCTAGTTGATTCTCGTTCCCATAAGTTGTTTGCTCACAAAATCCCTATGCATAGTAAGTGGGTTAGGCTTAAATGTGCTAGTCATATGCTTCATGATGCTCCCGTTATGTTTCAATCCTTATCTTTTATGTGAGCACCATTGTCATCATCATGCCTAGCTAAAAGGCATTAAAGAAAAGCTCTTGTTGGGAGACAACCCAATATTTACCCCTTCTGTTTTTGTGTGTTCACATGATTAAGCTACTGTAGTAATCATGTTTTATATCTTTTATTTCAATAAAGTGCCAAGTAGAACCTTTGGGAAGACTTGGGTGAATGTTAATGTGATCTTGCTGCAAAAAACAGAAACTTTGCGCTCACGAGATTAGCAGCCATTTTTTTTAGAAGAGTGCTTTTAAGTTGATTCTTTTTTGCATAAGATTCATAGACAAATTCCTCACGTCTACCAATTTATTGGAGAATTGTTTGAGTTAAAGAAGTATTCGAAAGTTACATATTGCTACAGACTGTTCTATTTTTTATAGATTTTGTTTTCTATGTGTTGTCTGCTTATTTTGATGAATCTATGATTAGTATCAGAGGGTATGAACCATAGAGATGTTGGAATACAGTAGATATTACACCAATATAAATCTAGAATGAGTTCACAACAGCACCTAAGTGGTGGTTTTATTTTCTTATACTAACCGAGCTTAAGAGTTTTATGTTGAGTTTTGTGTTGTGAAGTTTTCAAGTTCTGGGTAAAGATTCGATGGAATATGGAATAAGGAGTGGCAATAGCCTAAGCTTGGGGATGCCCAAGGCACCCCAAGGTAATATTCAAGGACAACCAAAAGCCTAAGCTTGGGGATGCCCTGGGAAGGCATCCCCTCTTTCGTCTTCGTCTATCGGTAACCTTACTTAAGGCTATATTTTTATTCACCACATGATATGTGTTTTGCTTGGAGCATCATTTTGTTTTATTTTATTTTGCCTGTTGTTTGAATAATATCCCAAGATCTGAAATTCGTAAATGTTAGAGAGTCTTCACATAGTTACATAATTATTCAACTACTCATTAATATTCACTTATATCTTTTGGAGTAGTTTGTCGTTTGCTCTAGTGCTTCACTTATATCTTTTTAGAGCACGTCGGTGGTTTTATTTTAAAGAAATAGATGAACTCTCATGCTTCACTTATAATATTTTGAGAGTCTTTTAGAACAGCATGGTAATTTGCTTAGGTTATGAATTTAGTCCTAATATGATGGGCATCCAAGATGGGTATAATAAAATCTTTCATATAAAGTGCATTGAATATTATGAGAAGTTTGATACTTGATGATTGTTTTTAGATATGAGGATGGTAATATTAGAGTCATGCTAGTAGAGTAGTTGTGAATTTGAGAAAGACTTGTGTTGAGGTTTGCAAGTCCCGTAGCATGCACGTATGGTAACCGTTGTTTGACAAATTTGAAGCATGAGGTATTTCTTTGATTGTCATCCTTTGTGTGGAGGTCGGGATCGCGCGATGGTTAACTCCTACCAACCCTTTCCCTAGGAGCATGCATGTAGTACTTTGTTTTGATGACTTGTAGATTTTTGCAATAAGTATGTGAGTTCTTTGTGACTAATGTTGAGTCCGTGGATTATACGCACTCTCACCCTTCTACCATTGCTAGCCTCTCATGTACCGCGCACCTTTCGCCGGTACCATACACCCACCATATACCTTCCTCAAAACAACCACCATACCTACCTATGATGGCATTATCATAGCTATTCCGAGATATATTGCCATGTAACTTTCCACCGTTCTACTTATTATGACACGCTTCATCATTGTCATATTGCCATGCATGATCATGTAGTTGACATCGTATTTGTGGCTAGGCCACCATGTATAATTTTTCATACGTGTCACTCTTGATTCAGTGCACATCCCGGTACACCGCCGGAGGCATTCATATAGAGTCATACTTTGTTCTAGTATCGAGTTGTAATATCGAGTTGTAAGTAAATAAAAGTGTGATGATCATCATTATTAGAGCATTGTCCCAAAGAAAAGAAAAAGAAAAAAGAAAGGCCAAAAAAAGGAAGGCCCAAAAGAAAGAAATAAAGAAAAAAAAAAGAAAAAGAAAAAAAGAAGGGACAATGCTACTATCTTTTTCCACACTTGTGCTTCAAAGTAGCACCATGATCTTCATGATAGAGAGTCTCTTGTTTAGTCACTTTCATATGCTAGTGGGAATTTTCATTATAGAACTTGGCTTATATATTCCAACGACGGGCTTCCTCAAATGCCCTAGGTCTTCTTGAGCAAGCAAGTTGGATGCACACCCACTTAGTTTATTTTGTTGAGCTTTCATACATTTATAGCTCTAGTGCATCTGTTGCATGGCAACCCCTACTCACTCACATTGCTATCTATTGATGGGCATCTCCATAGCCCATTGATACGCCTAGTTGATGTGAGAACATCTTCCTCTTTTGTCTTCTCCACAACCACCACTCTATTCCACCTATAGTGCTATATCCACGGCTCACGCTCATGTATTGCGTGAAAGTTGAAAAAGTTTGAAAAAATTAAAGTATGAAACAACTGCTTGGCTAAAACTGGGGTTGTGCATGATTTGAGTATTTTGTGTGATGAAGATGGAACATCGCCAAACTATATGATTTTGAAGGGATGAACTTTCTTTGGCCATGTTATTTTGAGAAGACATGATTGCTTTGTTAGTATGCTTGAAGTATTATTATTCTTATGTCAATAATAAACTTTTGTCTTGAATCTTTTGGATCTGAACATTCTTGCCACAATAAAGAGAATTACATTGAGAATTATGTTAGGTAGCATTCCACATCAAAAATTCTGTTTTTATCATGTATCTCCTCAAGGACGAGCATGAATTATGCTTGGGGATGCTTGATACGTCTCCAATGTATCTATAATTTTTTGTTATTCCATGCTATTATATGATCCTTCTACGATGTTTTATCAGCTTTTATATACACTTTTATATGATTTTTGGGACTAACCTATTAACCCAGAGCCCAGTGCCAGTTTCCGTTTTCCCCTTGTTTTTGAGTATCGCGGAAAAGGAATACCAAACGGAGCCCAATTGACCTGAAACTGTGCGGAGGCTATTTTTGGACCAGAAGAAGCCCATGGAGTACCGGAGGAGAACCAGAAAATCCCCGGGCTGCCCATGAGGGTAGGGGGCGCGCCCCCCTGGGCGCGCCCCCCTACCTCGTGGACAGACCGGAGACCCCCTTACTTATTCCTGACTCCAACACCTCTTATATATACAAAAACCTCCGGCAAATAACCGAGATCGGGAGGTCCACTACCGAAAGACTCTGTTGCCACCGAAAACCAATCTAGACACGTTCTGGCACCCTCGCGGAGGGGGAATCCCTCTCCGATGGCCATCTTCATCATCTCGGCGCTCTCCATGACGAGGGGGGAGTAGTTCACCCTTAGGGATGAGGGTATGTACCAGTAGCTATGTCTTTGATCTCTCTCTCCCGTGTTCTTGAGATGACACGATCTTGATGTATCGCGAGCTTTGCTACTATAGTTGGATCTTATGATGTTTCTCCCCCTCTACTTTTTTGTAATGGATTGAGTTTTCCCTTTGAAGTTATCTTACCAGATTGAGTCTTTAAGGATTTGAGAACACTTGATGTATGTCTTGCATGTGTTTATCTGTGGTGACAATGGGATATCACGTGATCTACTTGATGTATGTTTTGGTGATCAACTTGCGGGTTTTGTGACCTTGGGAATCTATGCATAGGGGTGACATTAGGGTTTTGATTGATTTGTGCCTTAAGGTGTTATTCTAGTACGAACTCTATGATAGATCGAACGGAAAGAATAGCTTCGTGTTATTTTACTACGGACTCATGAATAGATCGATCAGAAAGAATAACTTGAAGGTGGTTTCGTACCCTACAATAATCTCTTCGTTTGTTCTCCGCTATTAGTGACTTTGGAGTGACTCTTTGTTGCATGTTGAAGGATAGATATATGATCCAGTTATGTTATCATTATTGAGAGAACTTGCACTAGTGAAAGTATGAACCCTAGGCCTTGTTTCAAAGCATTGCAACGCCATTTATGTCACTTTTGTCATTAGTTACCTTGCTATTTTTATATTTTCAGATTACAAAAACCTATATCTACCATCCATACTGCACTTGTATAACATCTCTTCGCCGAACTAGTGCTCCTATACGATTTACCATTGTATTGGGTGTGTTGGGGACACAAGAGACTCTTTGTTATTTGGTTGCAGGGTTGTTTGAGAGAGACCATCTTCATCCTACGCCTCCCACGGATTGATAAACCTTAGGTCATCCACTTGAGGGAAAATTGTTACTGTCCTACAAACCTCTGCACTTGGAGGCCCAACAACGTCTACAAGAAGAAGGTTGTGTAGTAAACATCACATGACGAAGCCCTGCGGGTATGAGTTAACCATCACCGTCACCATGCCATCGTGATGCCGGAACTCATCTACTACTTCCCCCATCTTGTTGGATCAAGAAGGCGAGGGAGTCATCGAGCTGAACGTGTGCTAAACGCCAAGGTGTCATACGTTCGGTACCTGATCGGTTAGATCACGAAGGTGTTCGACTACATCAACCGTGTTGTTAAAACGCTTCCGCACTACGGTCTACGAGGGTACGTAGACATACTCTACCATCTCGTAGCTATGCATCTCCATGGATAGATCTTGCGTGTGCGTAGATTTTGTGTTTGTTTTCCATGCAACCTTCCCCAACACCTTGGACCCAAAATGGTGTTGTTAATATCAAATACTTCAACAATAGTGAGCAAATATGTGTCCCAATAACTTGGGATGAGCATCTAGGTTACCCTTTTTGCTTGAATGTTGGCACCTGTTTCAGTTAAATTCACGTTGAAGTGCTTCTAGCACCAAAAGAATGGGAAATGGGAAAGGGTGTTCTAATTTCAAAAAACTCTACTAATTCTGAGCGCACACGCATTCCTCGTAGGCCCAGACCATCTAAACCTACCAGCTATGAAAGTCAGACCAGTAGTGCGGTAGTTGCGGATGATGATGCACAGCCTGATGAGGTCATGCCTCAACAAGATGATGAGAATGAGAGGATTGGATGCTAATCCGATAATATGGGCTCCGAAGGATCTCGCGGATTCAACATGGTTGGATCCGAGTCAAGATAAGGTTCGAGCCAGACAGACCCAACTATGAGACGCAGCGATATATCATATGTGATTCTCTAGTACAACATACGTTCTATGTCCTAGGACCCGAGCTGGCGCATGTACTCGGGATGGTGACAGACTTGCTTTGGGCTGACCAAGCACTACTCCATGACTGGGTAGTTACAAACACTACTAGGAAAAGGCATGCTAGTGGCACACCACTTTTGCCTACTAATGGCGCACTAGTGGTGCGCCACTAGCACCACGCCATTAGATTTTTTTACTAATGGCGCACCCCTGGTGCGCCATTAGTATCTGGTGCACTAATGGTGCACCAGGCAGTGCGCCATTAGTATGTCCCTCCGTGCGCCATTAGTATGCCTTCCAGGGGGCCATATGTACCCATGTGCTTTGGCATACTAATGGCGCACTGATGGGTGATGCGCCATTAGTATCATGTGGATAGTGCGCCATTAGTATCTTGAGTGGTGCGCCACTAGTATGAATATTAGGGATTTTTTTCTTTTCTGATATTTTCGCAGGATACAAAATATATTATTGGACAGAATTTAGTCAACACCACACAACAACACTAGATTCATCGAATACAATAGAAGGTTAGTCTCCGAATACAATTCATCATATTAGTCTCCGAATACAATTCATCATATTAGTCTCCGAATACAATTCATCATATTAGTCTCCGAATTCAAAAGACCGAACAAAGATAGAACATTATATTACAAGTCTCGAGACCGCGAGTAGCGAGTTTGTCTTCACATTACAAGTCGATATCGATCATCTAAACTACCATCACATAGAAGAGAGCTGCGGTCATCACGATGAGCATCATCGCGATGAATCTCGTGTTCATCCGGTTCCTCCAACGCTCCCTCCTCTCTCCCGCTAGATAGCGCGCGTATCTAGATTCCGCCTCCGCCCTAGTGGTGTACCCTTTGTAACTGTTACCGGTGAAACGGTGAAACTGTCTCTGACACTCCTCCCAGTCGTCGTAGACTTCGGGAACCTTACCCTTGTACACGACATACGACGGCATCGCTATGCACTAGCCAAACGAAACGTTAGTACCAATTCACAGACAATACATAAGCAATATATAAGTATGCAACATGGTCGAGACCCATGCTGTGAGACATGGTCGAGCAAGATGGGATTTGCCCCTCTGATCAGGAGAGATATACTTTGGGCTCCTCATGTGATCTGACCAAGATAAGTATGGCCATGCAACAAGGATTATGAGATAATCTGATTTGTGGTCGGCATCATTGGGATGAGAAAGAGGTCAGGCTAGCGCAAGGATGACGGACTCGCCTTGAGCCCGACATCATATATCGCGTGGCAAAGGGAACAGAAGTGTGACATGTTGTATAGTTTCGCCAACCAGCTTCATTTTCTACTTGGTGGTCGGCACGCCTTACAAGAGGCCGCTACCAGCCGAGCAGGTTTGAGGTGATCTAACCTGCGACCAAGCCAACTTGAATCTAAGGGGTCGTACGCTTAAGGGAAGGAACCTATGAGACCAGATTCGACTCCACGAGTCAGATGTGATCCTACTCAGACTGGGATCTAGGCCGAACAAACTTTGGGCTTTAGGGTCCATGCAAGGCCCAAGTGTTGATCCCACAAAAGATGCCTATATATAGTGGAGGTGCAGCACACTGATTCGGTTGATCGCCTTGGCGCCGTGACTAGGTTCTGCATGTATTGCGAATAGCCACCTCCACTCCCTGCTGACTATGTGATCGGATTTACCAGTCCATCGAATGGTGTTCCTCCTGTACGCGTGGATACCATTAAAGGCAGTGCACTTGCACCGCTCAAGCGAGTCAGTACGTGGGATCTGACGACCGGTTGTTGTAGGGAGATCATATAAGGAGAAGACGAACAGGCGGACGCTCTGCCCAACTCTCCGTTGCACGGTACTGCGCATCTAGTGGTAACAATCCTTGATCTCCCGTAGCATGTTCTTAGTTGATGTGATGCCCCGACTTAATCATGCACTAATCATACGCGCAATTATGCACGATCAAGATCTGAGACTCACAGGAAGATATCATAACACAAGTCTAGACACAAATTAAAGTCATACCATATTTATATTACAAACCAAGGGCTCGAATACATATGATCAAATACAAATGAGCCAGCAGAAGCAATAATATCTGAGTACAGACATAAGGTAAACAAGTCTGCCTTAAGAAGGCTAGAACAAACAACAAGAACTGGATCCAAAAGGCAAGGCCTCCTGCCTGGGAGCCTCCTAACAACTCCTGGTCGTCGGCGGCCTCCATGTAGTAGTAGCGTCCATTGGGGTAGTAGTATTCGTTGGCGGGATCAGCTGGCTCTTGAGCTCCATCATCTGATCGCAACATCTGTAAAGGAGGAAGTAGGGGGGAGGTAGCAAAGTAACAGTGAGTACTCATCCAAAGTACTCGCAAGTCTTACATCAGATCTATAGTAAGTATGCATCGCTATCAATGGGAAAAAGATGTATCTGTGGACTATACTATAGAATTGCCAGTATATGAAGAAAGGCCTACCTATGAAAGACTAGCATTGTGCAGCAATAGAAGAGAGTAGAGTATCATAACATAACTAATAAGTATGTTGTAGCATCCACGCCCAGAGATCCTTCCTCAACTCCCTACGAGGAAGCAGTCCCGGAGCCATCATATATATTTCATGTCTCCAATATATAGTTCTAGTTCTATAGACCGGGATACAACTCCGAGTGTCCGTTATCGTGGACATGGATGTTCGAATAGATTAACTTCCCTGTAGAGGTGCACTAGCTTACCCAACACGATCGACTAGCTTTGGACGGACAAACTTTCCCGGGTCATGCCCGGCCTCGGCTGATCAACACGCCTTAGTCCTACCTAGGCTCGACAAACAGGCCAGCACACCGGTCTACATCCTAAGCACACAGGGGTCTTGGGCCCATCATCCTTTGCACTCCTGCACGTTGTGTACGCAGCCTAGAGCAGACCCACCCCTTAATACAACCGCAGGAGGTTCCTGTCCAATCGGGTGTGCGCCGCTCAGTCGTAGATGTCTGAAGATCTTTCGGAGAATCATACAACACAGAGTACCTATAATTATTCTCGCATGGTGGTTAGTGTGAGAAGACCAAAGGCCAACTCAGATCACATATCCAAACACGTTAGTGTCTTGGGAGCACACCGAGACGGTCAATGATCCATGGTCTGTGGTCATGTCGCACTGTCTCACGGACTTACGTCAAGGGCTAAGAATGCTCGGTCGTGTCGTGTAATTATCTCACGAGTACCCTCCAGGTCAACCTGACTCCACATCACTCGCTAGTACGCTCATGGTCAACCCAACTGACAAGAGACTATCGGGAACTCAGGTCCACCTCTACCGGGGATGGTACCGCATGTCCCTCCAGTCCTGCAGAAATAGTAACTCTCGCTGGTACCCCTTGGGGTCGACCCATCTTTATCATGGTTCTGGGGGTAAAGTCAAAGTAACTATGTGTCCATAACACCAAGGGGGAGTCCAAGGAATCACCCTCGATGGATTCCACTTGATGTAATCGGCAAGGTGAACTTGGAGAAATCACCCTCGAGGGCTCACACTTGAGGTGTTGCATGATAGAGTCGTCATCGGGAGTGGTGAAGAAGGAATCCCCCTTCGTAATCCATGACCGATTAGCTACACTACAGAGATATCATCATGAGTACGTTACGAGGTATCACCCTCGGCACTCGATAGTACCTCTGTAGAGTCATACAACTAAGGGGGTGTGAGGTGATGTGTCGGGCTCAGGACATCGATCACATTGATCGAGTCATCGATCACAAAGCGGGGGCAACACGGACAAGATGAGGGGTCACTGGTGGATCACTAACCCACATATACTAAGCATATAGGATAAGCAGGTAGGTAGCAATAGTAGGTTACAAATACAGGCTATGCATCATAATACGAGCAATCAAATACAGTAGCAAATTCTAATGCAAGCATGCAAAAGAAAGAATATGCGATACTGGAATGATCAAGGGGGTTTTGCTTTCCTGGAAGCTATGCGGATAGATACGGACCCTTGACAGTGAAGTAGTCGATCACCCAATCAACAGCGGCGTCGGGGTCTACCAGAAAAGAAGTAACAGAGGGGGGAATAAATAAATAACGGAGCAATCAAATGCAACACAAATGCAATGGTATGGCAAGATGTGTGGGTGACATGCTCTAATGCATCACTAAACATTTTAAAAGAAGAGGGAAAAATAATCGGGAATATTTTCCCAACTCCAGGTATTATTCAGTTATTATTCGATCAGATGATCCGGAGGGAAAGGTTCCATGTTTGTAGTGTTGGAGGCATATGACACATATGTGGATAGCATACTCGGATTCGTCACATTTTTCTAGGCAATTTTCATATATAATTTATTTTCATCCGAGTTACGGATTATTTCATTGTGAGGACCCCGACTCATAAGTTATGATCACCAAATGCACGTGTACAGTGATCCCAGAGATCAATGCTCATTGAACACAGAAGCTGAATAACAAGAGTCTTACATGTATGCATACCGTCTTACACACGTAGGACCATTATGGTCAAGTCTTGAGTATATCATCGTAGCAGAAATCTTCAATGACAAGTTGGACCCATGCCATCTGCCTTAACCCTACAGGCATTCTGATTGGGAAGCGTCCTAGCTCACATGTTCATCACCAAGGTACTCTTCATTATCTCTTGTTCTTTTATGCATGGCCAAAAATAACCAGTGGTAAGCCAATGAGTACTTTCAATGTACTTGCAAGCAGCTCTTTTACCATGATACCCCTCGCATGTGCTTTGATACATTTCCGTATGCACGATGATAATGTTGATGATGCGACTGCTATGCATGTTGTATTGATGCATCCTCGATGATACTAGCATGATTTGTAGCTCTATTATGTGCTTAGAGATACGATGGTGAAACCATAGTTGTTGATGCATGAACTTGAATAAATTATGTGAAAATCCCCTTCAGAGAAATCTCTCGAAAGTCCCAATGGGTGCCATTAATGCCCTTGGGAGATGATGATGAACTAGGTAACTACTTGGTGGAGAAGTAGTGTATCGAGGCTTGATGAAAGTGTTGTTTACAGAGACGGATTAGATTTAAGTTTTGTCAACCGTCCCAACCAAACATGCGCAACCACTCCACCCTTACATGGGAAAGGGCATTATTGATTACCTAGTCTGCACTAGCATGGAGGACACATTACTAGTGATGGGAGTGGCGTGGTCACTCTTGGGATAGAGTCATGCTTGGATAGGCGGCTGATGAGGACGTGTACCTAGGGTAGGGTCATAGGCCTGTCCTAGACACCCTACCCAAGGACACTACACATGAATACAAGGCCTAAAAGGTTCTACAGAAGATACCGACTAAAATTCTCATCAAGCGTAGAACACTCGACAGAAGATCCCACTCGGATATCCCAATTCGACTCGACCATACTTGTTCACTCGACCACACAAGAATCCACTAGGAGTGTAGAATGCCTAGAGTCACCCCAGCATGGCGACGGTCAGGCATTCACTCCGTCGTCATAAAGACCATTTAACACGGGCGTTACCAGTAACGTCTAGGACTTAACTCTCATTGAACCTCTGTGTAACTGAGGGTTGCAAGGGTTCGGCGCACTCTATATAAGCCACCCCTCCCCTCTGGCATAAGGGTTCGCACGCCCTGTAACTATTCCACATTCTAATTGACAAGCCTCCGGGGCACCGAGATGTAGGGCTTTTACCTCCTCCGCGAGGGGCCTGAACTCGTAAATCTGTGTGTACAACCTCACAATAGCTAGGACACTGCCCTCTCCCACATACCCCCTATTTCTATTGTCAGACTAACTCCCACGACAGTTGGCGCCCACCATGGGGCAGGCGTCTGAGCCACTTTGGGTGAGGTTGCAATCTTCGATCTTCATCAACATGGTTTCGGAGGTGGTTTGGCCCTGGGTCACGAGGTCCATCTCGGTGCGCTCATCTTCATCGCCGACGACTCCGCTTGGATCCAAGAAGCCTCCCTCGACGTGAAGGCACTCCCCATCCGCGGCGCGACGCATTTCTGCGCGGGTGCCTGCGGCGTCCTCCTATGGCAGCCGTCGACTTAGTGTCGATCGACTCCCGTGGCATCTTCGCTCCCTGCTATCCGCCGTCGTAAGCGTTCCGGACGCTCACGGCTCCAACGGTGGGTGAAACAGGCGGTGGCTCGACAGTCGACCACCCCACAAATCATGGTGATTGAGCCCAATGAATCCCTTTATGGGTTGTTCGATCTGCCGACTAGTCATTCGGATACGCTTTCCAAGTGTGAGAGCAACGATCCCGCGACGGAGGTCCTCATGGTCGACTCCCGGCGCAGGCCACCAGGATTCCATCGCGGCGGCGACGGTGATGGCCCGTCATGAGACCACGACGAGTATTATCCTCAAGCCCTGACTAAAGAACAAAGGGAGGAGCTGCTTCGTAGGAACGTTCAAGATCTCCAGAATCCCATCGTTGGGGAGACCTCCGAGGCTCGAGCTTTGGAGGTTGCGCGCTTAGCCACCCTAGCAGAGCATACGCGTCTAGAAAATCTTCAGCAAGCACTCGACGACCGTGCTCGCCGGCAACTTCCAGTTTCCAGTCGACGGCCACAACAATTGTTTCCGTCTGAGCCTTGGGAGGAGTGTCAGGTATACCATACCCCGATCCAGAATGTTGTAGCAGCTGCACGTATTGCAGATTCAATCCAGTCGTCCGATTCCGAAGCTGGTAGAGGGTTACAGCAGATTCGAGCACTGCCACTACAAAAAAAAATACACTTCCGTGATGATACGTGTTTGTCGCAGTAGGTCACATTTATTGTCATGCATGTACATCCATGACAAATTTATGACAGAATCAAGATAGTCATACCTGTGTTATCGTAGAAGTGTTCCATGACATTACCAAAATTATCATCACGGAAGTGTCCACTTCCATTATGATAAATCACGGGTCACAGAAGTGCTTTTGTCAAGGGTGACCGACACATGGCATCCACCGTAACAAAACGTCGTTAAGCTATCGGGTCCGGTTTTGGATCCGATAACCCGTTAACAGCCCCGACCAATGGGGTTTTCCATGTGTAAAATCATCATTGGATGGAGGGAACACGTGTCGGCTCGCCGTTGGGACAGATGTCATCCACTTATTGGACCCAAAGAGCCTATGATACGTCAACACGTGGCACGACCCAACAGAGGCCCATTCCTATGAAAAGGCCGGCCCGTTTGACTTGGTCAAAAGGTGGCGGGCCGGCCCACGGCAAGCCTGTTAACGGCCTGTTCGCATATAGCCCATTTATAGCCCGCTAACCCAGGGCCCATTTACGGCCTATCCGATTTAGGCCCAGTAGTGTCATATGGGCCGTCCAATATAATTCCAGCCCGTTTTAACTTCCGGCCCTTGTATGGCCCATTACGTCTTTCGGCCCATTAACGGCCCGTGGTAAAACTGGCCCGTAATGAACAGTGTATCACTTTATACCCATTAACGACCCATTATTCCGTTGGGCTTTTTCCAGCCCATGTTATCTTTCGGCCTTCTCAGGGCCCATTTATTCTTGGGCTCATTTTCAGCATTCATTTACTTTCGGCCCGTTACTGTCATTTTCCGCTTGTGGGCTAAATTCAGCCAGTGGTTATAGTCGGCCCGTTTGTGGCCCGTTAATACGTTAGGACATTTTCATAGCGTCATCAAATACGGCCGATTAACGACGGCCCGTTATGGTCGGCCCATGAACGGACGATTTCAACTCTAGTCCATTTACGGCCATAATGTGGTCTGTTATTGGCCCATGTTTGGCCAACCGATCATACGGATCGTAGAAGGCCCATTGACGCTACGACCCGTAGGAGGCCCATTGATGATACGACCCGTAGAAGGCCCATTGTGTCTACAGCCCGTATAAGGCTTATTGTTTCTACGGCCCTTGGAAGGCCCATTGTTTCTATGGCCCGTAAGAGGCCCATGTTAACTACAGTAAATATGTAGCCCGTGGTTAATGTGGCCTAGTTTTAAAAAATAGGCTATTGCAGCCACTAGCAAACCGCGGAAAAAGAACTGCACTTACTAGAAGAAAACAAATAAACAAGACAATAAGGAAATAAATAGGCAAGCAACTTACGCTAGGCTATCACGGCTATTACACATATTACATCCACCGGGCATCAAAATTCGCCACCAGTGCAAATATAGGGAACAAAGCAGCATATAAACGCCGCAACAAAACAAGTCCAGAACTGAAACCACTTTAGAAGAGCTCAAGAAACAATATCCTGGGTACCCATAATGCTGGCAAGATGCTTAGCAAGCTTATTAACTTTCTCTTGTTTGGCGCTTAAATCCTCTAGCACTTGTTGTTGCACTAGAAAGTATGCATCTGAATTCTGCAGGGACTTCCTCAGTCCTTCGGATTCCTATCGCATAATATCTGATTGATGTCTTTCAACTTGAAGTTGAGACTCAAGAAGCCGAACTTATTCAGGCAGCGAGTTCGAAGAGCTGGTGCCAGCAGTAGTAGCGAGTAACTCGAACACTACATTAAGACGGGACTTCGGGGTTGTCTCAGTGTCTTCAATATAGTTTTTATCAGCTTTCTTGGAGACCAACAGGGGTGTCTCACTATCTTGAACCTTATCTGTATTACTTCCTGTACCATTGCATAACGGGGTACTCTTCTCCAATACTTTATCCGCATTCTAAAAGAGAAATAAACAAACACATCACATGTTTACAATGTAGTATATGAAACTCATTTTGGTAAACCAGTTCAGTAGTAAGGTGGACAGGATAACAGCATGAAACAAACATATATCTATGTAGTATGGTCACTGTATGGTCTATATCATTCTAGTTTATGTTGCCAAATCAATATAGATACAGTTCGAATCATATCTATTTAAGACAAAGCAGCTTAGACAGAATATAAGTGTGGGAAACTACACAGCAATAACAACACTTGTAAGGTGCATGTCATTAGATATAACTATTTATTCAATTGAAACTGAAATCAACATAGAGCAAGTTACAACAGCAAACATGTTAAAGAAACAGGTTTAAAACATACTTGTTGCGCCATTGGAATTTCAATTGCAACCTCCAAATTTGAAATTAGTTGGTATGAGTAAATACAGTGATGCAAGAGCAAAGTAGCATGAACCATAGCTATGGAACCTGACCTGAGAACCATTCTTGTTCTGTGTTATGCGTTGACTTGGGGTTCAGAGTGGTGGTCCTCGTGGTTTGGGCACAGCAGTTGCCTTACTATCTGCTCGTGTTTGGGTGCTCTGTGGTGGAGATGGTGCTGCGTCTACGGGAACTGGGTTACTATCTGTTGCGGTTGGGGTTAGAAGGGGTGTAGCTGGTTCTCTGTCCAACTGGGTAGGGGTACAATCTGCATGAGTCTGGGTTATGTGTGGTTTGGCTGGTTCTTGGGCAAGTACAACCGTGGTTCTATCTCCATCGACGGGTAGCACGATCTTTTCTGAAGACCGTGTTTTTACTCCCACAGATACTGCCATCACCCCCTCCAATTGAAATGGCTGATAAACAAGAAAAGTAATTGAATGTACAGACATTGTAAGATAGACAGGTGCAATGGATAGTAGGGAAGAAAACAGGGCATGCAATAATTCACATTTATGTTGTCTAACCAAACAGAATAGCGGGAAATAATTTCACATATATGATGGCTAATTAAACAGTATAGCATGACACAATTTCACATGTACGATGGCTAACTAAACATGATAGAATGACATACTTCAAAATATGATGACTATGTAAACAGGATGGCATGATATAACTATATGATGTGTCTATTAAAGTGGTTGGCATGCCATAAATCACAAACATGTTGTCGATGGAAACATGATGGCATGATATAATTCACGGATAGAATGACATAATTCAAAATATGATGACTATGTGAACAGGATGATATAATATAACTATATTATGTCTTTACAAAATGGGTTGGCATGACATAATTCAGATACATGTTGTCTATGTAAACATCATGGCATGATATAATTCAAATATATGATTTATATACTAAGGAAGTGAGCAGAGGGCAATCACATATATGATGTGTCAACTAAGGAGATGGCATTCAATATCGTGTATATGATGTAAAAACTAAGCATTGCAATACAACATATGCATGATATGAGTAATATAACCCTGCCAAGTTTGAGCATACACCTCAGGAGGATAATGGGACTAGTCATCTGCCTCAGAATCCTCCTTTGAAGAGCTATCTGTAACCAGCAAGATATCTGCTTCACCAGGTAGCATTGTCTGCACTGAATACCTTGTTTTCACTCCAGATTTATCCATCACCAATTCAAATGGCTGATGCACAGGAAGATCAGTTGAATATACAAACATTGTCGACAAAAGCAATGAGAAATACAAAAAAGGGACGGCATGATATAAATCACATATATGACGCTTGGCTAAACAACATGGCATTGCATAATTCACATATATAATGCCTTTCAACAAGATAGCATTGCATAATTCACATATATAATGTCTTGCAACAAGTTGGCATTTCATAATTCACATATATGGTAATTAGACACTAAACAGGTGGCATTCACACAAAGCATGTCTAAACTAAGTAAATGCCATAGCAATGCAAGATACCATACGCACGATATGAGCATCATAACCCTGCCAAGTTAGAGCATGCACCTCGGGGGGGGATAGGATTGGTCATCACGTCTCTGAATCCTCCTCTGAGGAGCTATCTGTAACCAGCAAGACATGCGCTTCGTCAGATAGCATTGTCTGCTCTGAAGACCTTGTTTCCACTCCAGATTTTCCATGACCGTGCCGAATGGCTGATGCACAGGAAGAGTAATTGAATGTAATAAAATTGTTGACAAATTTAACACGTAATAAAAAAATTATGTCATGATATAATTTACATATAAGATGACTGGCTAACCAGGGTGACATTGCAAAATTCACATATATGATGCCTGGCTAAACAAGATGGCATTGCATGATTCAAATATACGATAAAGAAACTAAACAGATGGCATTGACACAAAGCATGTCTAAACTAAGGAGATGACATCTTTAATATATACAGTAAGCAATGCAAGGCACCATATGCATGATATTACCAACATCAGCATGCTAAGTTAGAGTGAAACCTCATGGGGTAAATAGGAGTGGTCTTCTACTTCTGAATCCCCCTCAGAACACTTATCTTCCTCTTGATTACGATCCAAAATGGATGGAGGGGGGCTGCCTTTGCACTCACCATGGAGCGACGTCTGCATGAAATTTTATTGCCACGCAAGGCTCGTCTCTTTTGCTCTACATGTTCAGTTCCATTGTGTACAATAACTGACATGCATAGGAATAAAACATAGTGAGATTATGTAAGGAGTCCATTCACAAATCCAGTGTGATGGTAGAAAACTATGGATAGACCCAAAACAAATGATAGCAGGTAGATAATAGCTTTAGTTAAACAATACAGATAATGGCTCCTTTAATGTTTGTTTGCACAAAACATGAAACTCATAGTAGACACCCGAGATTAACCAGATAGTAGACATATAGTACTGATTACTGCCCCAATATGTACCCCACGACCATTTAAAAACTCAAGTTTCAGCATAAGTTTGGACCTGAGTGGAAGTCTAATAGGTGAACACGACGATAAAGTAGCATGTCATCATATTAAGCGATGCATAACGTAAGCAGCCACAGAAGAGTGTGACCTCTCTTGCGGACCCGTGTATTCCTCAAGGTTATCTGCTCAGTTGATGATGGTAATGTAGTTGTCATGGCTGCCGGCGGCGGGGAAGAAGATCTAAGGCGGCGAAAGACAGTATGGAGAGAGGATCACTGCTGTGGTGAACCATTCCATCATTGGAGCAGCTGAGCTGGGGTGGAACACAGCGTCGCATGAGCAGGACAAACCACACAAGGTTTTCTTTGACACATATGTGTAACAGAACTAATTGTGTTAGGGCTTGTTTGAATTTGAGGATTCTAACAATGCAGGGATAGGAAATAGACAGGAATAGGATAGGAATGCACGTGCAAAACAAAGAATTTAAAAACACAGGATTTCTTCCAATCTGGGTGTTTGGTTCACAAGAATTGGAAGATCACAGGATGCAAAGAAGCATGGTGAGATTAAGTCAAACCACAAGAAGTGTACAACCTCTTTGGTGAAGCCATGTCGACCTCAGCGTGATTGGGTTGGCCGGTGAGGATGCTCCGGCTGACTTGGCTGTCGGAGGAGGGGAAGAAGATCTTAGGCGTGTGGAGATGGAGCCCGAGGTACTGCTCCGCTGTGATGGAGGGTTTTGTCATTGGAGCAGCTCGAGTGAGTTGTACGACGCCGAGGCTGAAGCAGGACAAGAGAGACAACTCTAACCTGAGTGGAATTCTAATAGCATCTCCAATAGATGACGTAAAATACATAACCACAAAGTGCTAGATGTATACATCAGCCGCTCATCTCTGAACTTAACTGTCAAAACTGAATTTAACTATCGAAACTGAACTTAACTGTTGAAACTGAATTTTGCTGTCTAAACTGTATTTTACTGTCGAAACTGAACGCACTAGAGGTGAGGCTACACGTCAGTCGACTGACTTTTTCATCTATGGTCAGTCGATTTTGTAGCCGTTGGATACGAAATCAAGGGCCTGCAGTTCATCTTCAACCTCCACCCCCTGAGCCGCCAGCCACCATCGGCCAAACCGCCGCCCCCGGCCGCCCGCGGCCGGCGGTGCACCGCCCCGCCCGCCC
>LR738712.1:191154380-191188869 GCA_902687465.1 Secale cereale | reverse complement strand
AAGCTTTTCTCCAGCGATCCCCACGCCACCGCCCCCACCCTAAACCCTAAGATAGATAGTGGGGTACCTCTCCGGCGAGCTTCCCTCCCCACTGCGGCTGGTTCTTCCTTAACTCCGGCGAGCCCCCTGCCCCCTGAAACTCGACTGACCCAAAAGTTAATTCAGTCGACTGAAGTGTAGCTAAATCGGAGCAGCATCGCAAGCACGAGCAGCAGCGCGGGCAAGAGCAAGAGCAAGAGCAAGAGCAAGAGCTAGAGCAGACCAGGCAGGGAACCGAGAGCAAGAGCAGAGCAGCAGCGCGAGCGAGAGCTAAAGCAGCAGCAGCTCCTACTGATGTGGGCGTCGCCGCCGAGGGAGCGACACCATGGAGGAAGTGGCCGGCAACGCCGCCGTGGATGGAGACGCGCCGTGTCGGCTCGGGACCGAGCGCCGGCAGCACCGTGTGATCGAATCAAGATGAAAATGCGGTGATTAGTGTACAACCCCTTTGGTGGCGCCGATTAGGCCGTAGCTTCATCCGAGGAAACTGTGATGATGATGCTCTTCCGGTGGTGCAGGTGAAGACGATGGTGTGGGAATGGAGGTGGTGCGGAAGACGAGGGGAATATCGGGGCAGATCCTTGGAGGTGGAGGACGGGATGGATCCTCATCCGGTACGGCTCCGGCTGGGTGGCGGACGGAGGAGGGTGTGGGGCTTCGCGGGTTTTGCCGACCTCAGTGTACGAATGGGTGGGCGGATGGGATGGGAGTGGGGAACCATGGCTTAGGGACGCGCTTGCCCGAAATGTGGGGTAAGTTACAAAAGTACCCCCATCGATTTGAGGCGGTTCTTTCGGTTCAGGGGTATCACGGGCATTTCGTGTGTCGGGATTTCACACGAGGTGGGAGTTTTCGCGCGCGTTGTAATTTTGGAATAGCAAGGTGCGGGTTGAGATGGAGGGATTTGCCGGAGCACAACGAGACAAAGATGTATCTTAAATATTTCGGGTTAACAAGGCGCGGGTTGAAGAGGCTGGAGTTTTGTAGCACGATAGATAGAGAAGCTAGCTTGAAATTTCGGCGTAACAAGGCGCGGCTTGAAATTTTGGGAGAACAAGCTTAACGGGTACCCAAAAAAAGGTAATTTGGACTATTATGATATACTACGTACAATGTGTTTAACACGCATAACATAAACATACACCATTTAGACTAGTAAGGTACACGTGCATTGCACGCCTGAGGTTTGGCAACCAAATTATGAATAAATACCACATTATAGCATGTAAGCTTTGAGTCATATATGCATGATATAGATGTTGGTTTAATTCTTATAGTTCATTTCATTCAAAATCATCTAGTTTTTATAAGAAAGCTAATCTATTTTAAGATTCATGGAATTGTGCGTTGTAAGGCCTAAAGTAAAAACAAATCATGTAGAAAAACATTTGGGCAATTCTGATACGTAAGATTCTAGAACAAAGAACAAGTGTTTGTGTTTTGAGGTTTGTGCATTATGCTTAAGTTCAACCATAGAGTCTTCTAGATTGTACATGTGGCAAAATCTGGTGGAATCTAGATGATATCCAACGGCCAGTAGTGCTCAAATTTGAAAGCTCTGCACCATCGGATTGGCCTCATCCAACGATCATCTTTCAAAGTTAAAGTTATCCACACACTATATAAAAATAATAAAAATAATATATAGGGGTATAGATAGGTAAAACTGTATCTATCATAGCTTGCCACAGAACTAGTTATGACTTGTTAAACATTTAACGGTTTGAAAGTAAGTAAAAAATATGAAACAAATAGGGGAGCCTCACTCTAATATAATAAGATGATCCGACAGTGTGATTGTGAAACTATGCATTTATGTGTCCTCAGCAAAAAAAAACAAGCATTTCAGCTCACTTTAGGATCGATATATATTGAAAATTTGTTGTTTTTGTCCAGGACACATGCAGTCATATTTTTTCAATCCCTCCGTTGGATCATGTTATATTATAGGTGTCTTGGTTCAGTATTTTCTTCGGGATTTTTGAGAACTTTTACATCGTCGAAAACCTTAACTAGTTCTGTGGCAAGCTATTGTAGAAAATCCTACTCCGGTATAGATACAGATATGTGATGCGAAAGCCACCCATCATCTCCAATTAGAATAGTTTGTCCATGCACGGATGCAATGTGGCCAAACGATGTCTGCCATCAGTATCTCAAATTCAAACCAATCTGACCTTGTTCAATGTGTATACATTACAACATGCTCGTTTGCAAACCACACCGTGCAGATCTCCATTATATTCATGCATGCATGGGTTTCAAACATCATGATCTCTTATTCAAATATTTTAATTCAACTTTACATTGATTATGACCTCACCTAGTCTTTTACACCCACACATTGGTCTTCTCTTTATAATTGTACCACTAACTTTCTCTCGTGCATGCATGCACACACACACTACCAGTCGGCATTATCCATCGCACACATGCAATCTTTTTCTTCCGGTCGGTCTCCCATGAAGGCACACACACACACACATCTCCCTTTCCATCACATCGGGCATTCTTTATCTCTCACGTTCATGCGCAACGATCGATGTTCCTCTATGTGTGTGTGTGTGTATATAGCTAGGTCTTTCATAGTTTTCCACATAAACCGATCAATCTATATATCCAGTGAGGTCTCACCCTCTATCCCTCGTCCACATCGATCAATCTATACCTCTCTATATAGGATTACATATTTAGCTAATACACCCACATTAATTATATATCCAACGCCCCCTCTCATCATCCATGCCTTCCGCTTCATCTCTCATACGCGCGCACAATGGCGAAGACAGGGGGCAGCAAGGGCCCTGCCCCCCTAACATCACTATATATCGAGGCTAATATGAATGTGATCATTAGACAATTACTGGTAAAAATTGTTTAAGTTGATGAATTGGCCCTCCTCATAAAGGATTAGCAATGCTTGGCCCCCTAGCTCATGGGACATTTTTCATGGCTCGGCCACTGCGCGCAACAGCGCACTGATGACCCACGAGTGTAGGGGATCTATCGTAGTCCTTTTGATAAGTAAGAGTGTCGAACCCAACGAGGAGCAGAAGGAAATGATAGGAAGTTTTCAGTAAGGTATTTTCTGCAAGCACTGAAAGTATAGGTAACAGATAGTTTTGTGATAAGGTAATTGGTAGCCAGTGACAAAAGGTAAAAGTAAATAAAGTGCAGCAAGGTGGCCCAATCCTTTTGTAGCAAAGGACAAGCCTGAACAAACTCTTATATGAAGGAAAGCACTCCCGAGGACACATGGGAATTGTCGTCAAGCTAGTTTTCATCACGATCATCTGATTCGCATTCGGTACTTTGATAATTTGGTATGTGGGTGGACCGGTGCTTGGGTGTTGTCCTTAATTGTACAAGCCTCCCACTTATGATTAACCTCTAATGCAAGCATCCGCAACTACAAAAGAAGTATTAAGGTAAACCTAACCATAGCATGAAACAAGTGGATCCAAATCAGCCCCTTACGAAAGCAACGCATAAAGTAGGGTTTAAGCTTTTATCACTCTAGCAACCCATCATCTACTTATTACTTCCCAATGCCTTCCTCTAGGCCCAAATAATGGTGAAGTGTCATGTAGTCGACGTTCACATGACACCACTAGAGGAGAGACAACATACATCTCATCAAAATATCGAACGAATGCCAAATTCACATGACTACTAATAGCAAGCCTTCTCCCATGTCCTCAGGAACAAAAGTAACTACTCACAAGACATTATATTGTTCATGATCAGAGGGGTATTAATATGCATAATGGATCTGAAAATATGATCTTCCACCAAATAAACCAACTAGCATCAACTACAAGGAGTAATCAACAGTACTAGCAACCCACAGGTACCAATCTGAGGTTTGGGTACAAAGATTGGATACAAGAGATGAACTAGGGTTTGAGGGGAGATGGTTCTGGTGAAGATGTTGATGAATATAGCCCTCCCCAAGATGGGAGAGTTGTTGGTGATGATGGCGGTGACGATTTCCCCCTCCTGGAGGAAAGTATCCTCGGCAGAACAGCTCTGCCGGAGCCCTAGATTGGTTTCCGCAAAGGTTCCTCCTTGAGACGGCGGCGTCTTGTCCCGAAAGCCTCCTTATTATTTTTTCTAGGTCAAAACACCTCATATAGGAGAAGATGGGCATCGAGGAGCCACGAGGTAGGGGGCGCGCCCAGAGAGGGGGGGCGCCCCCCCCCCCCACCCTTGTGGCCAGGTGGTGGCCCCCCTGGTGATCTTCTTTCGCCAGATATTTTTTATATTTTCTGAAATGGCGTCCTGTTAAGTTTCGGGGCTTTTTGAGTTGTGCATAATAGGTTTTCAGAGTTTGCTTCTTTTCCAGCCCAGAATTCCAGCTGCCGGCATTCTCCCTCTTTATGTAAACCTTGTAAAATAAGAGAGAAAAGGCATAAGTATTGTGACATAACGTGTCATAACAGCCCATAAAGCAATAAATATCAACATATAAGCATGATGCAAAATGGACGTATCATGCACGTTCTCGCCCCCTCTCTCTAAATATCGATCTGGCAGTTGTGCACTCCTTCATAGTCTCCCTCCACTCGGCCCCTCGCACCATCTTCTAGCCCCCACAAAATTTTCTCACATGTACAATCAAGAAGATTCCATGGTTGAACTTAAGCATAATGCACAAATCTCAAAACAACAATGGTTCTCCTTTGTTCTATAATCTTCAGTATCATAACTGCCCAAACTTTTTTTCTAGTTGAATTGCCATTTTTTTTACTTTATGCTTTACAACGCACAATTCCATGAATCATAAAATAGATTAAGGTCCTCTTTGATTCAAAGGATTCTCGAAGGAATTTTGGAGGATTCTAATCCTTAGGAATTTTTCCTATCTTGGTTGTTTGATTTGTAGGATTCTAAACAATAGGAATTTTTCCATATGAGTCATTTGCACTAGATTTCATAGGAAATATCCCATCCACTCTAACCTCTTTGAAAGAATTCTACATTTTTTCTATGCACAATCAAACACTCGTACCATCCTGTAGGATTCAAGACGACATTCCACTCTAATCTCATGTTCTTCCTATTCCCGCGTTTTGGAAATCCTACGAATCAAACAGGCCCTGGGTTTTTTATAAAAACTAATTGATTTTGAATGAGATGAACTATAAGAATTAAATGAGGTCTACATCAGGCATATATGACTCGGAGCTTACATGCTACAGTGTGGTATTTATTCGTAATTTGGTTGCAAATTCTGATGCACGCAATGCACGTGTACATTACTAGTACTTCGAGTATGTGCAAAACACAATAGCATGCTACACAATGTCTCTCTTACAGTTCATAAAGCCACGTGGCACATGTGAAGGTGTTGTCGCGACATCCTTGTGTGGATTGATCACAGTGACGTGCTGCTGGTTCCACAAGAATGTACTCGTCCTCCCTGAGCCGCACTGGCGGTACATGCACGAAGCGAAGATGTGCACGGACGCCACACACGCACTCATTCCCTCGCTCGCACACGCGGGTACATGGGAGGACGCAATTTTGTACCAAGATTCACCCCATGTGATAATTTGACACTTGTAAAGTCCTTCACTTCATTGATGGTCAATTAATACAGCACATGCAAATTGAGTGGACGTGAGGGCGGAAGAAAGACATTACTACTCCACTGCGCGCATGCGAGTAGTTAAATCATGGGTTGCTAGTAGTACTTCCATTTGTCTCCTTCGTATTTTGTGCCAATTTTTGACAGTAACATAATATTTACACATCTGAGGAGTGTAGTCTACTTGAAATTTATGTTCCACTAAACTCACCGGGAGGCGTTTCGGGCGTCGAAACCAAAAACCATCAATTAATCTTTACCTTGTCCCCATTACATTCGAAAGTACTAGTGCTACAGTTAAGTGCAAGCCTGCTCACACCTACCAATACGTACAAACCTGAACGTGTTCCCACTATGCAGGTTTTTGTACTAGTGCTAGTACTTAGGTTATAAAAAGGGGAACTACCTAACCAAAAATTACTCTACCTTCCTCCTCATAATTCCTCCTTCTTGGTCTGTCCTTGCCATGGCCGGTATGCAGAGCTCTAGGTTGAGAACTACTTGTAACAAGGGAGCGGCAACCAAGGCTGCGGAAAAAGAAGATAGGGCTCGCCGCCACGCAGAGACCTCGAAAGATCTCTCACGGGCAAGCGATGGCTCCCAGGAGCTCCCTAGACGTGGAAGCGAACATGCCGAGCTGGCGGCGCTGGAGTTGTTATCCCTCGACGGCATGCCCGATCAGCTCAATAAGCACCTAAATAAGTAGAAGGAGTTCATCCACGGCTTGGTGGAGCTGCTGAACGAGAGCCTCGATGACATGCCCGCTGTGCTCAATGAGTAGGGGGAGTTGACCACCGGTTGGTGATGCTGCTAAAGAAGAGCATTGCCTCGAAGAAGAAGGCGACCGGCGAAATCCTGCAACTTTAGGAGGACAAGGCGAAGCTCTACCACGAGCTCGACCTGCTGAAGGAGGAGAACGCCGGCTGGAAGAAGCTGCATGAGAATAGAAGTTCCTCGATGAAGATGTTGCAGGCCCTCGTCTTGGAATAGAAGGAGGAGTTGGCGAAGCTCTGCATCGAGCACCCGGCTGCTGTCAAGGTACATAATGCGGCCGTGGAACAGATGATATTGGCTTGCGTCGAGAAATCCCGCGTCATGGACACAATGATGAAGATGGCGGAGGAGACGCGCAAGGAGATGGAGGTCGTGGAGGCGATGAAGAAGCAGTTACGACTCCGCGGCAAGCAACTCTTCATGTAGTGAGAAAAGCGCCCCAGACTTGTGTGTGCATCTTCCTTCTTTTTTGGGGGTGATGATCCTCCTTCTTCTTTTGCTCCTGCGTTTCTTATTTTGCTTCGGGTGTTTCGTCGCACGTGTCACCTTCTCTGTGAGGCATGAATAGAATAATGCTAAAAATGAGATGACTAGCAAATTATATCATTCTTTATCGCCAATAGAACAATGCCTCTTGCTAGTAATATATAATAAGAGTAGAGAGCAGAGGATATGGCACTGGGCTGCCGTGTTTCATGCTCCTCCGTCGTATTCCAGTGGAAAACTTGAGTATACCGCACGGTTCTTTGCTCCTCCTCAGGTCGTCGGCACATTTATACGAGCAGTCAAATCACAAGGCCCCGACGCCCAGCAGTAATGAGCCATCAAATCACAAAGGCCCTCGCCTCTCGTGAAAACGACCAAGCTAGACTGCCCCGCTCTCTAGCCTTTTAAAAATGTATAAATTTGTACAGTAGTAGTATCGATGGATTGCGCCATGGAGCAAAACTAACAAGATGTTATTAAAGAAAAAAGGTGGTACATATAGAGAGCGCTCGTCGCCAAATTATGCATATACTCTATGACACTACCCACTATGAAGGTACTAGTAACATAGACTAGTGACTGGTCTATGTTACTCTCCACTATAACCAGCCAAAGTCGAGGCACGGATACCAACGAGGGCCTGGTTGTGTATATACTTGGACAACTCACCCGACTACATGCACACTAGGCAGACGAACCTCGTGTCGTGTTGGTGCCGTGTGTGGCCCGCACATTAACCAAAACCTCGCGCCTCCATCTTAGCCTCTGCGTTTAAAACATCTCAATCTCAACGCCAAGGAGCAACGTGAAACCTATGGTAGAGCCAATCGGATGGTTGAGAACACTACAATCCGTAGCTACAGATGTGTGTGTGAGAGAGGACGAATGCGTGCATGCACCTCTTCTCAGAGTACAGCTGTATGTGGGTGGCATCTACCTAGGGAGCAGTGATGGTGTGGGCGAGAAGTCTCGAGAGATAGGTGTAATGCGTCTCAAAAAAAGGCTACACTATAGCTCGCCACGTGGCTATTCCTGTCGAACGCCAAGTGTAAGATATGTATCGATGGTCCCAGTTTTTGCACGAACACATCAGTAGAAAAAGTACTAGTACCATGGTATATGCTACACCACAGCCGAGAAAACGTGCCGATGTTACGCCATCCGAGAATAGTGCCGCACTTCGAAACTAGAACCGTCAATAAATTTTGAGCGCGTCTTGTCACATTCCAAATTACTACTACTACCACGCTATATTTAATTGCAAACATGTTCACACCGATCACAACCTAAACGGTGTCCCACTTAGGAGCGTATTACTAGTACTCGGTTATAAATACTACTATGCTAAGATGACTGCACATTCCTCCTCAACTCCTCATCCACAAAAAACAATCAAGTCAATCAAGCCATAGCCAGCGTGAGTTCTGGGTCGAGAGATTTCCACCAGGGAGAGATGAGCATGGAAGAGGAAGCACGAGAGATGTCCCGCCTCGCCGCGAAAGCAGCCGACATGTCCAGCCGCGCAGCAGTAGTAGCACAGAGGTCCTGCCGCGCCGTGGAAGCAGCACGGAGGTCCCGCCGCACCGTCGATGTAGCAGACTTGTCCGGCCAGGCCGAGGAAGCAGGAGAGATGTCCCGCCGCGCCGCCAAAGCAGCAGGGAGGTCCCGCCGCGCCGCGGCGGCCTGGGAAATTTCTTGCGGGCAGGCGAGGACTCTTACAGGCGCATGCATGCGATAGTCCATAGCCAGATGGATCAGATCTCCAGCTCGACGAGGATGCATGACGAGGCTACCGGTGTCATCCGACAAATGGGGGAGGGCAATGCGAAGCTCCGGGGCGAGCACAAGGGTGAAGCAGGAGGAGGAGACTGCTGCCGTGTTGCAGAGGACAGGCGTCATCATCAAGAAACTTATGGACGAGAATGCCATGCTCCGCATCGAGCGCACAGGCTAGTGGAGGAATCCATGGATGCTGCCAAGCAACATATTAAGGACATGCAACCGATGACATGACAGCGCATAAAGAAAGTAGAGATATGCGAGCCAGATCGTTGTATGCGTCTTCCTTCTTCTTTTGCCCTTGTGTATTTCGGGCGTAGCCGCAAGTGGCTTTTTTAATTATCTTCCTAATTATGTAAGACAATTATTATCCACTCTCGTCGTCCTTATATATATTCATTAGTCTTGCTATAAGTCGCAGTAGATGCTATATAGGTCTGTCGGATCTTACATCAAGATCCATGCAAAATTTTCTTTTCAGATTTTCTTTTTTCTCTCTTAAATCTCAGTCGAGTGAGACATTGCCACGCCATTAAATAGAGGCTCGGGCGCCATTAATGGAGACCTTGGGAGAGAGGTGGACGACAGATGGAGGTCAAAGGGCACTCCTCCCAATAAGCATGCGCAGGGGTCTGATCGCACGCCTCTCGTACTCAAATAGCTACCCTGCACGGCGCCTCCTAGCTAATAAAAAAAGGGGGACACGTGGCAGCACGTAAATGGTAAATAGAACGCCCATGGTTTCAATAATACCCGTGTTTCCGATTGTAACGTGGCAGCACTTGTTCCAAAATGACTTTGTAGATTGTTAATGTGTGCGCCTTCGCAAATCCGATAGCAAAATTACCACAGCATGTTGGTGCAATGTCATGGCACCAAGCCAAGTTTCATGATTTTCATGCGTGTTTCGGATTTACAGGAATTAAAAAACCAAGTTTCTCAATGTTTCTAGCCGAGCCATGACGCCCAGATGTTTCAATTTCATTCCCATTTCTAGCATGGGACCTAGAAATTTACCCGAGGACACACATGTGATTTTTCAACCAGCTTTGGTGCACTAGCGCATGTGCTTGTATTTAAAATTTGAATTATGCACACAAAGCTGACACGTTCCCTCTCAGAACCACGAGCCTTCTTGAGAGAAGCTCTGGTTTGCAAGAAACTTATATCAAAACTTGTTCCTATTCTGCAATTTTTTTACCACAGCATGGTAGTACCATGACATGACACCATGCCAAGTTTCATGATTTTCAGGCGTGTTTTGGATTTACAAGAATTTTAAAACCAAACTTCTCAATGTTCTCAGCCGAACCACGATGCCCATATGTTTGAATTTCATTCCCATTTCTTGCATGGGACCTAGAAATTCACCCGAGGACACACATATGATTTTTCAGTCAACTTTGGTGCACGGGAGCATGTGCTTGTAGTTCAAATTTGAATTATACACATTAAATGACCAGAAAGTCAATTAATGTATAAAAAAGGCCAAACGAACCCGGAATAATTCTAAAATTTAACAGGCCACTCATATAGTTCTATGTTGCCTCTGCAAAGAAAATCTGGCGGGAGGCAGCGTATATTGTTTCGCACACAAAGGTATAAAGAAATAAAGAAATTAGCCCTACTTAATTCTTGGGTTCTTATTATTTATGCCACTAGTTGTGTATCACTACTCAGTTTTGCCATTAGAAGTTACAACTACTCAAAAAATGCTATCGATCCGTGAGATGCCTGCTCAAAAATGCAATTAGATATCTAAAATATGCCATCGTTAAGTTAGATGTTTGCTCAGAATGCCATTAGACATTGTTATTTTCACATCAAACCCGTTGCCCATGTTACATGAAAAAAATTAGCCGATTCTCACAATGATAAGTTAATGGTGTCCAGCACAACACACCCCTTAAATAAACTAAGCGCCCTGGAATTCTTTGACAAAACTAAGCACCCTGAAATTCTTTGACAACTAAACTACTGGCTATATGATGTTAGCCATATATATTGTACGTATATAATGTCAAGAAACGAGTGGTAGTACTATACCAACAAAAAGATGAAATGTACGAAATATAACGAGAAGAAACATAACATAGTTCTACTAGGAGCTCAACACAACACACCCCTCAAATAAAACTGAGCACACCAGAAATTAAACTAATCAACTAATCCGGTAGACACTGCATTAGAACCACCATGAGCAATGACACTGTCACCTTACTCGGAGTCCTCATCCACGTCCTCGACTTCGTCCTTGTCCCTCTTCCTCTTGGGTGATACTTCTTTGCTTGAACCGCACACTTGGCTCTTGCTCTTCATCCAACCCTTGTAGATATTGAAACAAAGGTAGCCATTCATTGCAGCGTAGTGGATGTGGTCTATATCTAGTACAGTCCACTACATGCACGATGAAACGTGTGCGGAGCTTTCTTCAGTTCACCGTACATAGGATGAACCATGGCTCCTCCCAGGGTCAGCATTGAAGGGTGATCAAGGGAGGGCACCAGCCCTTCCTTCTGGAGGTCGAAGGGGTCGCCTACAACGAGGCCTATCCGACCCAGGATTTTGTTGTCGTTCCTAAAGTCTACAGTAACGAATTTGACTCGGCCGCCCTTGAGGAAGTTCTTAAATTCCTCGCACTCAATGTCGGCATGGCATATGTGGTAGACCAAGCATAAGTCATCCACGCAAACCTGGATCACGGTGGGCTTCTTCTTATCTGCCCCCTTTAGTTTCTTCTCGCTTCCCAGGACTATGGTGTACTCAACATCTAGCCCAGCGACCCACTCATCATTTGAGTTTTCGAACATGCGTTTGAAGTGAGCAAGGCATTCTTTCACCGTTGTGGAAGAACGGGTGTAGATGACGTCGAACTCATCGCCGGTGATGGTTCTAACCTTGTACTCACCGCCAATCATGGAGATTTGGGATGCCATGGATTTGGGAGGAGGGTTAGGATTAGTGAAACTACCATAATGTGAAAGGACGGGACAACTAGGAGCGGTTTATCGATTGTAAAAATGTCGAGTGGGGGGCGTGTGCGAATGGCAGGGTAGTGGCTTGCCTGGTGGATAAATGGATTTATGTATAGTACTATGGGGCCCCAATTAGATGTCATGTCTACTCGACGCCCAATTAAATGGCTTTCGATGTCATGTCAAGCGTCGAGAAAATTACAGGTGATACGAAGCTTTCCACTCTCCCAAGATACGGTCTTCCGAGAGCCCTTGGATCTGAGATCGAATGGTTGCATGGCGTGATCCTAGACCTATGGGTGAATATCCTATCCTGGAGGGTTATTCTGCAAATTTTCAACAACTTAGCATGCGACCGTTCGATCTCAGATCCAAGGAGTGCCAGCAGCCCGTATCATGGTCGCGCCTACCACGACCATCGCCTCGCTCGCGCGGTCGCGCCCTTGGAGATTTAACACGGTGTGTTAGGATATCTGATGTTGGCATGTCATACATAGTCATCACTTAGTCACTCATACAACAAGGTTAGCTATAAGGTTGGCTATAAGAGTATTTTTTGTTTACTTCTCTCTATCTCTTTCTTCGTAGTATTTATTTAATTTTCCAAGGAGTGACCTCTTCCAATGAAATGGTGCTTAGATGAGGTGCTATGGGCATTAAACAGCTTAGCAACTCAAGTCCCCAATGCATAGGTGCTTAGTTTTTTGTTGCTAAGTTTGCTTCATCTTGGTACACGTGCTTATCACCGTTTCTTCCTGGGGTCACCAAACTAGTCTCTCTCTTCTTAATTAACTTGCCACATCAGACTTTATGCCTATGTGGCAGGCTTAGCACCTGTAGGATCAAGTACAATAGTGGGCTATAAGCCCGCTTTACTTGGCATTTTTGCATATGTGGGGAAAGAGGCAAGGAAAAAGTGGAGGAGTGGGCTCTCAAGCAAGAGCCAACCTCTACATGGTGGAGCATCGGGAGATGCACCTGTATGGAGGTGGTCAGGAATCCGTCTTGTCAGTTAAAATGATAATGGCAAGTCAAATGACCGGGCCCCACCTATCCAGCAGTAACTCACTATCAAATCACACAGCCCTACGTTTGAAGTAGCCTACTCCCTCATCTTCTCACGTCTCTGTCGAACCAACTAGGCGGAACTGCCCCGCCTACCGCGCGGGAAAATCCCCGCCCTCGACTTTTAAATAGTACAATATACTAATTTTGTATCCATGGATTGCGCCATGGAACAAAGCCTCAAGAAAACAGTGGTACACATGTACGGAGTATACAACACGCCCGTCGCGTTCGCATCACACCCCAGATGGTCGGTCCGTCTGGCACGCCACTCACCGAATGGAACGCGCGGCTTATTGCGTTTGCACACACATGTGGGACCGCAATTGATAGCCGACCATAGGCACACTCCCCGGCCCCGCAAGTCGGGTGAGTTAATAGAAGTACATACGTTGGTACCTGAATGATCCCTGCAAGACACGGAAGATCAGTTCGTCCATGCATGTGACCAGACTCCAGTAGACACGCCTGGATTGGCTATCGTCTACATATCTTACAGGCTGTGTTGTACATGGCTGTAGTTCTGGTGAGAAATCTAAAAAAAGATTTCTTGTCATCTCGCAAAATTAGGTGTCATGTGCTTTGGATCACTGCAAGGGTTAAACAGCGACAACTGAGTTGGGCTAGTCATTGGGGCACATGCACGAAGACTACTCGGCTGCCATCTAGGTCAAGCCGGCTATGTTAATTAGGACATCTATCGACGGACCCCTTTTCTACAAGTTTATCTTTAATTTGAGCTTTGATCCTCGTCTAGTTTGTCCGTCGAGATCCATCTTGTCTCCTTTGGGCAGTGAGGTTATGATTTCTTGTCATGTGGCATTTTTTCGTGTTATATGTTATAATCCGGTGCTTCAGATTAAAATGACGACAACTGCGCCTCCGGGGCACGTGCATGAAGACTTCTCGACAGTCATTGACGAGGTCAAGCCGGCTCCGGCTGGTAGACAAAAGAAAACTAGTACTCCACTCTATAGGTAGGAGCCTCCGCGCTTGCTTGCTAGTGTTGCTCTCTTCACATTGTCTCGTCCTCTCCAAATCTAAACACGAAAGTGGTGGCCACACTCTCTCTCTCTATTCATCGGTGGTCACAGATCCAGCCGGATCATCTCCGCCGGGGAAGGTGAGAAGGTGCAATGTTCACGCGGTCGTTGCTACTTCTCGATCTTGCGTTGTATTCCCTCGAAGAGGAAAGGGAGATGCAGCACAGTAGCGTAAGTATTTCCCTCAGTTTTTGAGAACCAAGGTAACAATCCAGTAGAAGACCACGCACGAGTCCCTCGCACCTGCACAAACAAATAAGAACTTCGCAACCAACGCGATAAGGGGTTGTCAATCCCTTTATGGTCACTTACGAAAGTGAGATCTGATAGAGATGATAGTTTGATATTTTAGGTATTTTTTATTATAAGGATAGAAAGTAAAAGCGGAAAAGTAAAGTAGGTGTAGATTGATATGTTGAGAATAGACCCGGGGGTCATAATGTTCTCTAGTGGCTTCTCTCATGATAGCGATATTCTACGGTGGGTAAACTAATTACTGTCGAGCAATTGATAGAAAAGAGAATAATTATGAGACTATCTAGGCATGATCATTATATATAGGCATCACGTTCGAGACAAGTAGACCGAAATGATTCTGCATCTACTACTATTACTCCACACATCGACCGCTATCCAGCATGCATCTAGTGTATTGAGTTCATAAGAACAGAGTAACGCCTTAAGCAAGATGACATGATGTTGAGGGATAAACTCAAACAATATGATATAAACCCCATCTTTTTATCCTCGATGGCAACAATACAATACGTGCCTTGCTACCCCTACTGTCACTTGGAAAGGACACCGCAAGATTGAACCCGAAACCAAGCACTTCTCCCATTGCAACGACTATAGATCTAGTAGGCCAAACCAAACCTATAATTTGAAGAGACTTGCAAGGATATTATAATCATACATAAAGAGTTCAGAGAAGAACCAAATATTTCTCATAGATAATCTTGATCATAAACCCACAATTCGTCGGATCTCGACAAACACACCGCAAAAAGAGATTACATCGAATAGATCTCCTCGAAGACCGAGGAGAACTTTGTATTGAGATCCAAAGAGAGAGATGAAGCCATATAGATACTAGCTATGGACCCGAAGGTCTGTGGTAAACTACTCACAACTCATGGTGAGGCGATGATGATGATGTAGAAGCAGGCCGTGGTAGATTCCCCCCTCCGACGGAGCTCCGGAACAGGCCCCAAGATGGTATCCCATGGGAACAGAAGGTTACGCTGGTGGAACTAGGGTTTTCTCTGTTGTTCTGATGGTTTCGGGGTACATAGGCATATATAGGAGGAAGGAGAGCAACGGGGCCATACGTGGGACCCACGAGGCAGGGGGGGCACCCTAGGGGGGCGCCCCCACCCTCGTGGGCACCACGTAAGCCCTACTCAGTGGTTCTCAAGTCTTCCGTGCGTGATTTTCTCCAAAAAATATCTTTCCCGAAGGTTTCATTCCGTTTGCACTCCGTTTGATATCCCTTTTCTGTAAAACCCTGAAACAGGCAAAAAAAACAGCAATCTGGACTGGGCCTTTGGGTTAGTAGGTTAGTCCCAAAAATAATATAAAATTGTATGACAAAGCCCATTAAACATCCAAAACATCATAAATAATAGCATGGAACAATAAAAAATTATAGATACGTTGGAGATGTATCAGTCGTCCTCGGCGATGGCTCTTACCCACTGTCGGTGCGTCCCGGTCAGCGTGCCTTGCTGTTCTCGCTGGCGAGGGAGGGCCTCCCACCCCTTCTTCCTCGCTGTCGTAGTGTGGGCAGATCCGGCCTCTCGCAGCCCACCTAGCGACATCCTGACGACCCTTAGGTTTAACTTCCTTCGAAACCGGCCTTGCTCTACTTCCCGAGCTCCTAACCTCGCTTCATTTGTATCTTTTACTACTTCTCAGGCCCCCTCGTCTAGATAGGATCGATCGGATGTTTGAAAACCACCTAATTTTTTACTGTTAAGAGGTAAAACAAGTTCATGCACTCGAATCTAGGTGTACTTGGTTCAAACAAAGAAGAAAGGGGGTGGGGGTGGGGGAAGATTTGTTACCTGAATCTAGTACTTGGTCAAAAGAGGAAATAATGGGGGCGAAAAGTAACAGAGACTGGCTATCCAACTGGTCTCTAGGTCTAATAGGGAAATAAAGGGAACGCAGTACAAACTCAATATAACCCGGTCTATTGGTTGAAAACGGAAAGAAAGTGGGGACTAGGGACAAGTCAACAGAGTAAGTCCAGCACTAGATTTGCTAGCCTCACACAGTATAAGGTGGCTATATACCGAACAAAAATGGGACCAACCTAGATATCCTCTTCTGATGTTTGTTGCCCCGAGCTGCTCTTATTTAATGCCACTGGTAAAATGTAGCAGTCGCACTGTTGAAAGTAAGGACACCTTAAATCAATGTTGTTTTCAATGCAATGCCTCCAGTAATATGAATCAATGACACTTTTTTCATGTCCTGCTAAATTTCCCAATAAGATAAGTTGCTTCTTTTCGTTAGAGATGCAACTGTCCTGGTCCGTCTACTCTCCAGGAGCTTCACGACCAACCTTGATGTTGCTCAATTTTATTGGAACTAATGAAGAAGAAGCTCTGTGGGTTTCGTTTTTTGATGGAAATGGAACCAGGGTTGGAGCCCTTTTCTTAAAAAAGAAGAAGAAGAAACTACTAGTTCATGGGACATTGCTTCATTTTAGGTGAACTGCACCAAAAGGTCCCATGAATTGAATCATCCATGTTGGTGACTAGTTCCATCCCTTGTACGATGGCGTTGACTGCATATATGGTTCCCATCATGAGGTATGTTCCTTTTTGGTCTGACTGTTTGCCAAAGATCTTGCATGTTGATCATGCTCTTGTGCTACTGTTTTGGCACTGCCATGATAAAGCATTAGTGTTATTATTTTGCACCTTAATCTAGTGGGACTATTAATTTGAGGCAATGTTTTGGCACCGCCAGTGCCACTGTCTTTTTATATATCGAAAGAGGGGGTTGCCTCCGATTTCATTAAAGAAACCCAACCATAGAGAACCATTATCGGACAACATCCCAGTGTAAACGGGTAGTTATGCAACTACTACTAGAACGGACTGAGTACTAGCAGGAGACATGTTCGCCACACAATCTAGGCAAGTAGGGGGACGCAGCACCAGCTCGACCAAGTTTGGATTACAACCCAAATGCTACCACAGAAACATAAGGGGGAATATAGGGACTGAAAGAGCCAGCTTCAGCATCCCAGTCTAAGTACCCGCGGCCTTCATCCTTGTGACGCATGGTACACCTCGTTTACCACCGGCTCGACCCTAGTGTCACTGATTAAATGAAGTAATAATACAGTTAAAATAGAGCGAGTGTCCTCTTTATCATTTCATTTCCAATGTAGATAAAGAAAGTGCTTCTCTTTGTTAATGTATGTTTCATCAACTAGTCCCATTGTTAATGTTTAAGCGTTTCTGCAAAACTGGGGTGCTTAATTTTAGTTGATCTGCACAAAAATAGAGATTTCAATGTCTCAAGGCCCCTCCTTGTACTACCGATGTACACTGATGTTCATCACTGGTAGAAGGTGTATCGGGGAGACTTGGGTCGATTTCCAGTATGATGTAATATTTTCTTCTGTTATTAGTGTATGTTTCATCAACTAATGCCACAAGAATCTAATCACGCCTTTTCATTATCTATGCAAACAGGGTTATTCAGCTGCATTTTGGTGGAACTGCACAAATGTACGGATGGAACCGACATATATGCTGAGTGCGAGGTGCCAAGTAAAAATTACCGACACCAACCCTGCTCCATCTAAGCATTGGCATCTACCACCATCAGTGGGATGTGTGCCGCTCACTGTGGAGTATCGATCCCAGATGGAGCATCCACCAGAGATTAAAGGATCAAGCATCTACATGGTGCCCTTTGTGAGGGTGTCGTGCCAGAGCGAGCCGGTGGAGTCTTCGTCGACCGAACCCAACTGCAAGAGGAGAAAAACAGTTGGCCCGATGACACTTCCCCGCCATCCTCTCCCTCGCCGTTCACATCATCTCACGGGGCGGCTGTCTGCCGCCGAGGAATAGGAGGGATTGCCCCCCCTAGACCAATAGTCGGGCAGGTTGTGAATTGTCAGGAGGAGCTTAGGGTTGTTAGTATTTGCAGGTTGTGAATTGTGTTTTGTGTTGTGTATTTTGAGAGTACTTTCAGATATGAATATCTTTTGAATTTCAGATTTGCAGTATTGAGCATATGAAGTATTTTATGAATTCTAGAGATCTATTTTATCACTTAAAAATGTAGTTTCATAGGAGTATAAAAGTGCAGACAATGTGATTATCAGAGAAGAAACTGCAAGTTTCAGCTTCAGATAAGAAACTCCAAGGTTAGTTTCATATAAGAAACTAAAACTTTCAGAGGCAGAGAATTTATATTAACATGGCCTTTTCAAACAGTGTTAACATCATGCTGGAAGCTTTATTCATGGTCGAAACTGGAACTACCAGGCAGTTAACATCATGCTGATCAACATTCATGCATAGCACATCTTCATATGATGCACAGTCAAAAAGATATGCTATTTTCAAAATGCCCACACAATGTTGAGTGTGCGAAAAACAGATAAAACGAGGGACGAAGTTTTTGCAAGTGTAGGACGTGGTGTGCGTAGATGACAATTGGGACCCACATGTCAATAAAGGCAGAGGCAAAAAATTTGGAGATATTTTCTCTGCATAGGTGGAATCGAACCCGTGCGGAACAGCTGTCGGGTAGTGTCACTCGGCCACTGGGCTAGTTCAATTGTTTCGTTACTAATAAGGCACTTCCTCAGGTGGTCGGAACTCCTCCTGCGCCTTTGTGCGCTCGCCGCGACTCCGCTGTCTGCCGTTGTGAACATGCTGAACAAACGAGAGGAATCTGGAGAGGACTGTACGTGGAGAGGCGGACAATCGGGACCCACCAGGTCTATGGACGTACGCAAGCAAGTGCCTTATCGAAAAATACTTCCTCCTAATGCTATACTGACGTTGGGGCCCATGGGTTTGTCAACATAGTTACTTTTTTTAGGTGCTTCAAATTAGTTACTATAGGAGATAAATTCACAACGAAGCTGGGGAGATGGCAGGTATCATTTATTATCACTGGGGCAGCAAGTATCAGCTAGGTTTTGGGCTGCCCCATCTGGGCTTTCTTTTTTAACATGCGCAGCCCACGACCTCGGATAGGAGGTCCATAGGCCTGTTTGTATTTTCTTGAGGGCCGTCATGTATCGACCGGCCTATGGACCTCCCATCCGAAGTTTTATTTTTCCTGAAACATCGGTAGCCCAATTTATGTTTTTTGAAGAAAACGCAGAGGTCTGTTCTATTTTTTTATATAAGAATAGGAACGCCTGGTCCAACTTATGTTTCCCTTCTAACTATATTATATATATTTAAATTATTTTATATGTTATTATATATTATTGTTATTGTCATCATATATTTAACAGATTCTTACATATGTAATAAAACAATATCCCACATCTTGTTAACTTATAAATATATATATAACAAAATGCTCAGCCCCTGTTTATTTTCTGATAACATTGCTGCGCCCACCCCAACATCATAATTAGAATCAGCCCAACAAAATCATGTATTTCGAGAAAGTGCAAATGGCCTGTAATTTTTTAGAAAAAACATAAATGGGCCGCATGGACGCTACATTATTTGTTCACACAGCCCAGCTAATGGACTGTAATTCAAAAAAAAGATCAAATGGACTGTAAATTCTACCCCGCAAAAAAAAGACTATAAATTCTGAAAAATGGGTTGAATACGTGCCACATTTTTGGAGGCTGAAATGTGGGCCAATAGGCCGAAGCCAATGCAACACGTTGTCAACTTAGTCAACAAATGATTCTGACATCATTAGCCGTTGGATTTACATCCAACGACCGGCATCCATCTTCAATCTCTCGTCTTCTTCCTCCAGCGCTGCCGGGACCACCTGCTCCCGCCTCTTGCTGCTAGCAGCTCTGCTTAGCACGCTTCGCTATGAAGCGCTACTCCACCGTTGGCCAGGCCATCCCTCCACCCCTCCACACCTCCTGTTCTTCTGCACCAACTGCTGAACCACATCACACCAGAACCAGTTAACCCTCGTACACCTCTCCGTCTGTGACTCTACTCCCGCGTCTTCCCATCTCCGGCTCGTTGTTGTCCGGGGCCTCGCCGTCGTCCACCACCTTGGATGCGCTCAGCGCGGAGTGGTCAACGAACAGCACCATCGGAAGTAGACTGTGCGTGGAGAGGCTGACAGCTGGGTCCATGGCCGCACGCAAGGAAATGCCTCCTTATTACGCGCAAAATAATGATTCCTCCACCTGATAGCTGGGACCCATCGGAAGGGCCTCTGCATTTTGTGAAAAAACGTTCCCACCGCTGACAGGTCAGACCCACCAGCTATATCTTCGCACGCAAGGAAGTGCCTCCCTATTACGCACAAAAAAATGAATACTCCCCCTGCTAGTTGGGACCCATCTTGGTGGGAGGCTGACTTGTGGGCCTACTAAGTTAACGGGGACGGAGTGCTTTGTCAACTTAGTCAATATGAACAATTCTAGCTCCAGTGATCGTACGATGTCCATCCAACGGTCGTAGTGCTTCTTCAACCTCTGGTCTTCTTGCTCCAGCCGCCCAAAGCAGCGCCGGTCGTGCCGCATGCTCCTACCTCCCGTGGTCGGTTGTGCTTCCGCGGAGGCCTCACCACCCCTACACTACAAGAAATATGTCAACTTATGACCTTTTGTTAGTGACCCTGGAAGAATTGGTCATAGATCTATGACCATTTCAGACCAATTGGTCAAAAGCTGTTCGGGGGGCTCCAAACCCTAAACTATAACGACCATTTTGGTCAGAAAGGTCATAATTTCCTTACACGAAATGGTCACAAAGCAGATAGCACTGGTTCGTTGCCTTATTTCTAGCTGTTCATGACCAATATAGATGGTCATAACCTTGAAAATTGTGGTGGGTTGCTACGACTAGGCGCCACCTCATCAGTTTTGCCTATGTGTCATGTCCATGTGGCAGTTTTTGCCCTAGGTTGTGAAGCAACCTATATTTCTGTCATTCCCAAAATTCCCCAAAAAATCTCATAAATTCTTTGGGTCATATCATCGTCAATATGTAAAAAAACATTCCTTGCCTAGTTCAAAAATAATTCAAAAATATTCATTTTCCTATTCTGTTCAAAAAAACACTTTGTGAAGGAAGTACCACTTTGGCATGTCCAAATGGTATCCATTTTCTACAGTGCTTTCCTATGCCCAAATAACTATCCTCCACCAAATGCCAGCTCAATCCATTCATTATTTTGAGCCCATCTTCAACATTCGTATTTATGTCCAGTGTGGTACTTTGCAAAGCAAGTACCACCTAGACTCCTCCTTTTGAGCTGAAAATTTGTGAAGACGGTCTTCTTAGTAACTGATCATCCTCAACCAAAACTCACGCCCATTAGCCATGTGCATTTTCCGTACCGCTAATCAAACACTTGGCTGCTAATTCATGTTTGAGCATCGATCGGTCTCCTCGTGAGAATCTTATGTTGTAATTTTCTTCCTAGCACCTACCTGGGGAGTGGCAAACCCACTAGACATGCCTAGGACGCCCAGAACACATGGCAACGCCACAGTCACGCGGTGACCACGCAGCGGGCATGCGAGTTTACGCGCTCTAGAGTTGGGGCCCTCGACCACCGCCCAAACCTCGACGTATCGCCACCAAACCATGTATTTATGATTAAATAGGTACTTATGTACCTAGAAATGATTTTTGGAAAAAATAAATAGCAAACTATGAGGCAGCCGCAGTTCAAATTTGACCCGCTTCCAACTGAATCGGCAGAAATTTGTCTTTTTCACGAGAGGTGGATCAGAACTTTTTACACCCAACCATTTTGTCAATTGTGCATTAAATATGTCCTAGTATTTTAGAAAATTGATTTGGTCAAATTTTGCAACAATTATTTGGGAGGTCCTTCACAAAAAAACCTCCTTTTGGGCAATCGAAAAATGGAAAATGAATTTTTCGTCCAAAGAAAATGAAAACTTCCTTAGGCAACATTGTTTGCCATTCCAAGATACACCCTTGTGCACAATATGAGATCATTTGAACAAATTATGCCATGAATGTGGCCATAGGATTGATCATTTGGCTTGAAAGCCATGAATCTTCACGCATGATAGTTCATTTCTGAGAACACTTTTTTAATAGAATTGCCGTATTACAAGTTTATTATTTTTCCTGGTAACTTGGTCATATATAATGACACAATGCGAAGGTTTTCCAATTTTTTTATATTTTTTAATTTTTTATGCCCGTTTCAAAATGCGGTCAAAACGGCGGGAATGACCGTTCCTAGCTAGTGGTTGAATCTTGGAATTTTTTTTGGTGTTTCTCTGATTAAATAGGTACTTATGTACCTAGAAATGATTTTTAGAAAAAATAAATAGCAAACTATGAGGCATCCGCAGTTCAAATTTGACCCGCTTCCAACTGAATCGGCCGAAATTTGTCTTTTTCACGAGAGGTGGATCAAAACTTTTTACACCCAACCATTTGGTCAATTGTGCATTAAATATGGCCTAGTATTTTATAAAAATGATTTGGTCAAATTTTGCAACATTTAATTGGGAGGTCCTTCACAAAAAAACCTCCTTTTGGGCACTCGAAAAATGGAAAATGAATTTTTCGTCCAAAGAAAATGAAAACTTCCTTAGGCAACATTGTTTGCCATTCCAATATGCACCTTTGTGCACAATATGAGATCATTTGAACAAACTATGCCATGAATGTGGCCATAAGATTGATCATTTGGCTTGAAAGCCATGAATCTTCACGCTTGATCGCTCGTTTCTGAGAACACTTTTTAAAAATAATTACCGTATTACAAGTTTGTTATTTTTCCTGGTAACTTGGTCATATATAATGACACAATGCGAAGGTTTTCTAACTTTTTGAATTTTTTTTGAATTTTTTATGCCCGTTTCAAAATGCGGTCAAAACGGCGGGAATGACCGTTCCTAGCTAGTGGTTGAATCTTGGTATTTTTTTGGTGTTTCTCCGATTAAATAGATACTTATGTACCTAGAAATGATTTTTGTAAAAAATAAAGAGCAAACTACAAGGCAGCTACAGTTCAAATTTGAGCCACTTCCAACTAAATCGGCCGAAATTTGTCTTTTTCACGAGAGGTGGATCAAAACTTTTTTCACACAACCAGTTTATCAATCGTGCATTAAATATGGCCTAGTATTTTAGAAAATTGATTTGGTACTAGTTTGCAACAAATATATGGTAGGTCCTTCACAAAAAAACTCATTTTGGGCATTTGGAAAATGGTTAAAAATAGCTAGAAAGATCAGAAATGCATACAAATTGGTACTTATCCATAATATGTGGTCTAACTCTAGTGAAAATTTGTATGGTGCCCTTTCGCAAAATATTTTTGATAGCTACTTCACAAAATCCCTTAGATATTTTTAGTACTTACATACTTTTTTACATCACTGGTTTTCCGAACCAATCAGGACTCTTCCCCCGGATCGATGACATGGCGCCCATCCATCCATCCATCCATCTCACCATCCCACATCCATCCATCCATCCATCCATCCATCCATCTATCTACAGCAAAAAAAAAAACCCCCACCGCAGCCCAAACCCTAGCCCTCCCGATCCAATCACACCCCTCCCCCATCGCACCCCTCCTCCCCTATCTCCTCGCCGCCACCTCGTCCCCGATCCAATCTGACCTCGTCCCTCCCTCTGCATCGCCCGTCCACTGCCGCCGACCTCGCCCCTCCCTCTGCATCGCCCGCATCTAGCCGCGCCATGGCCTCCATCCCACTCGCCGGATCTCACCTCCATGGGGCGGCGACGCCATGGCTTCCCCCAACCCCACGGCGTGGGCCTGTGCCACCAGCTGGCCTCGGCTTGGGGCGCTGCTGCTGGCGCTCTCCCTCGCGGGCCTCGCGGGGTCCCTCTGCCGCGCATCTTGCCTCCTCTGGCTCTACCTCGTCGCTCTCTTCCTCCTCATCGCGCTCCTCTTCGTCTTCACCGTCTTCGCCTTCGTCGTCACCAACCGCGGCGCCGGCTCCATCGTCTCCGGGCGGGGGTACAGGGAGTACCTCCTCGGCGAGTACTCCACCTGGCTGCAGCGCCGCGTCGAGCACGCCGGCAACTGGGCCAAGATCCGCAGCTGCCTCAGCGACGGCGGCGTCTGCCAGAGGTTCGGCGCCCGGGGCGAGTCGCTGCAGCAATTCGTCGCCAACAACCTCTCCCCGATTCAGGTCCATTTCCCCGCCTGCTCTTCGCCCTGTTTGATTAATCCCTGTGATTTTGGTGAGCACATTATTTAGGTAGGAATTAAATCCCCTGCTGCTGCTGCTGCTAGTTGGAATTTGGGGATACTGTCGGTCATCTTAAGCAGCAGCAATCCATGTGCCTCGCTCAATTGCGTGGGCGGATTCGATTCTGGTCTTCTTCTCAACCGTATTGCTGTAGGCCATGAAAGAAGAAGACGATGTAGTTAGTTATGGGTTTGGATTTGGGCATGCGATTTAACTTGACCGCATAAGCTGCTGCCCGCCCCTGTTGCATCTGCCCTCTGAATGAATATTGCATCTGCTCCAATTTGACATTCATCACCTTGCATTCAGTTATCCACCGGCCACTTTGTCGATACGTTTTCTCAAACCTCTGTTCGCTGCAAACAATTACTCAGAGTGAAGCTACTTCTTGCGTCTAGCGCATATGTGCATCATCATTTGGTCTCTCTAGACTGGCTTTTAACCTCTCTAGTAGTAAGATAATGCATAAATAAATAAATTATCTTACCAACTTTGTGTTTGGTGCATACCGTTTTCAGGTACGAGATGGCGCCGACGAGGCGACGGACGACGTCCTCCTCAAGTTCCTCTGCGCGCGCGACTTCAAGGTGGGCGCCGCCTTTGAGATGCTCCGCCGCACGCTCTGGTGGCACCGGGAGTGGAACAGCCTATCCGCCACTGCCCGGGCGGCGTCGCGTCGCTACTGCACGTGACGGACCTCTGCGGCTCCCCCGGCCCCGCCAAGGACCTCCGTGACGCCATGAAGCAGGTGCTCGACCTCTTCCAGGACATCTACCCCGAGCTCGTCGCCAGGAACGTGAGTACCCCCAAGCATTCAGCTACATTTGAATTGCTTTGAGGTTGTCGTGAGTACCCCGAGCTCAAAATTGCTTCGAGATCTGACTGAATTTTGGTGGCGCTGCCGTGCTGCAGATCCTGATCAACGTGTTGTTCTCGTACTACACGTTCAGCACTGTCCTCAACAGGATGCTTGAATTAGTGATTATGGTACTGTTAATTTGAGGCACTTGAATGAGTGCTTGGTGTTGATATTTTGATAAAGGAGAATTAACCCCCAACAGGATGCATTAACTATTTTAAAGTGGAATGTGGCATACATAATCTGGCAAAGTAAAACTGACCAGTAGTGTGACTAGCTGTCTAAGTGCACTTACACTCAAATAGGCCGTAACATGGATACTACATGTAATTCTGTGTATCGAGTTTAATGGTATGTCAAGTCACATGTGCTGCTCATTGTATATGCCTTTGTATTTATGGAATTCTTTGTGATGCCTTTGTATTGCTACTACTGCTGTTTAAGTCAAAATTGCTGCTACTGCTATTTAAGTCAAAACATAGAGCCCCTGTAGCTTTGCTCAACCCCTAAATTGTTGTTGCTGTTTCAAATTGCTAAATTATTTGAATTGCTGCTGCTATCTCATTTTAACTAGCTGGAGGACAAAAATCATGGTACTAGCTGAATTTGTGTCATCATTCTAATCTAAATAACTGTCATTTTTTGAATGGTCTCTTCTTGGTATTTTGGCTCCAGTTTTTCTAATTCTTCTCTCTTGATCTTGTTAATGCTAATTCTTCTCTGTTGATACATGTAATAGGCCGACCCTGGAAGGCATATCACCGTTCTGTTAGCCCGGTCCTGACAGGAGCGGGTGCCTAGTTTGCGACCGTTATCGAAAGAGCTCCATACTGAAGAGGAGGACAAGGAGGACGACATCGACGATGAAGAGGAGGACAAGGAGGACGACCAGGACATGCGCGACCTCACCCCCGAGCCCAACGAGCTCGATGAGGACATAGTTGAGCCCAGGGCCCCGTCAGGATGCTGCTCAACATCACCACCAGCAAGTTCCCCTATGGAGTAGGTAGCCACCTCCCTCTCTTTGCCCTTCCGCCCGATCCCATTTGCTTAGTAGCACTTCATAGTATCTGGTCCTTACATGCTCACAGTAGCTCGTTGGTGATGTGGGTCACTATGTTTTTGTGGATAGCTGACTGTTTAGGGAATTTCCGTGACGATGATGATGTTGTGCTGGGCAGAGGATGTGAAACATTTAGACCTCAGCAGCCTTTCCGGTCTTTGATGATCTAAAATTGAGCTTTTTAAAACTGATGCCTAGCATGCCGTCAACTTTTTTAATACTCCAAGAGAACCACAGTAACAAAAATATCACTGTGTATGAAACTGCAGTTTTTGGTATAGCCAAACGCCTCAAAGTATTCAAAACTACAGTATTTCAAAATCTATGGTATTCTAGTAATGCTTAGAAAATACTTTGCATCCAAACGGGGCCGGCAATTAGCACATAGTTGCGTTGTACAGTTTCTTATATAATCAGATGTTGTATGTAGTCACGTACGCTTTGCAATTTTGATCCAATGCTTGCTTCCTAGCTCACGCGTGTCAGTTTTTCAGATACTTGCGACTCCTTGTGCATCACCCCTCAACTAACAAGTAAAAGTAAATAAAATCGTTGTTTATACTCACTCCTTGTCTTCATATACCTTTTCAGTTGGCTGTTACTCCCTCCGTTCGGAATTACTTGTCGCAGAAATGGATGTATCTAGACGTATTTTAGTTCTAGATACACCCATTTCCAAGACAAGTAATTCCAAACGGAGGGAGTACTTCTCTTGTTTTATATTGAGTTTGGGAATTTGGTATTGATGATAGTCCAGCGACTCTGTCATCTGATGCGCAAGTCCATCTTCTGTGATTAAAAAACCCACAACAGTTTTCCAATGTCAGTAGCAACAAACTGAATTTTATAATTATATCTTCTCTGAAGTTTAGGTGCAATGTGTGGCAGTGAAGTATTTTGCATGACCTGTACTTGTGCAATGAATTTTCATATTGTGTCTCTGTTTTCTTGTATGAATGAGTATCTCATTTTAACTAGCTGGAGAACAAAAAGCATGGTACTACCTGAATTTGTGTTGGCATTCCTAATAACTGTCTTTTTTGAAAGGTCTGCTCATAATATATTGGCTCCAGTTTTTTTGATTCTTTTCTGTCGATTCATGTAACAGGTTGTCCAGTAAAGCTGTCGAAGGAGCTCCATGCTGAAGAACATAACACTTGTAGAGCTTGTAAAGTACCATGTTATTTAACGTGTGGAGCATGTAACTGTGACTTCCACTATTGTATGTTAGAGTTATTTGTATAGCTTGCTACACCTGCTGAAGAACATAACACTTGTAGAGCTTGCAAAGTGTATGTTAGAGTTATTTGTACAACAGCAACTCTGTATTGATTGGTAATATTTGTACAGCAGCAACACTGGTTGGTAATATTTGAAGTATTTTGTGTGTTTTCTGTGCCAATTTAAATATTGTGTATTTATTTACGTTAAATTGGAAAATGAAGAATGTGACCCTCACAAAAAAAGAAAAAAGGAAACTGTTGAGACAAAAAGGCCATGGGCCAAAAATAAAAAGGCTGCAATGAAGGCCATGGGCCAAAAATAAAAAGGCTGCAATGTTGGGCTTGGTCCATGAAGCTGACAAAAAATTCACAGAAAAAATATATAATGGGCTGAATTAATGGGCTCGGCCCATATAAACACCGAATTGGACCGGGCTGATTCTTGTGCCACATCAGCTTGCCACGTTGGATTCCTACGTGGCGTGGAGAGGTTGCTAGTGACCAAAACACGACAGTAGGAATATTTTGGTCATAAACGTTTTTGACCTTCTCACAGAGAAGGTCGCTATAGTCAGTTTATGACGGCCAGCTTTTGACCTTATGTTTTTGGTCACAAAAAGGTCACAAATGGAAATTTGTGACCATTCAGTGACCAATAGTGGTGGTCACAAGTTGACATATTTCTTGTAGTGCTACTATTCCCACCGCTGGCCAGGCCCTACGGCGACAGCCTCGCACCACAGCCGAACCAGTGAACCCTCGTACTCCTCTCCGCGCGGGCTTCCACTACCACGTCTTCCCCTGCTCCGCGTCGTCCCCTTCCTAGGCCTCGCCGTCATCCACAGCCCTGGTGCTCTCAGCGCGGTGTGGTCAACGTGGTCAAGGAACGGCTTCCATCGGACATGGACTGTACATGGAGAGGCTGACAGCTGGGTCCACGGCCGCAACAAGGAAGTGCCTCCTTATTACGCGCAAAATAATTATTCCTACACCTGACAACGGGGACCCACCGGACGGGCCACCGTATTTCGTGAAAAAAAAAACATTTCTCCCTGACTGCTGGGACCCACCAGTTATGTCTTCGCACGCAAGGAAGTGAGCCCGGGCAAAAAAAAATTGATTCGCCCCCCTGACAGCTGGGACCCACCAGCTACATCTTCGCACACAAGTAAGTGCCTGACAGTCAGGACCCACCTGGTCGAAGCGTACGTAGCATTGTCATTCTAGTCGCGAACGTGTACGTACATACTAGTCGATGTAGAGGTGCGCACGTGTCGTAGTAGAGGCGCGCACGTAGCATGTACACATACATACAACGGCCAGGGTGCAAGAAAGTAAATACGGCCACGTACGTACATACGGGCGGGGTCTCCAACGCCTACTCGCGCGTACGTACGGCCAGGGCTCATGTGACGCCCCGAGATCGATGCGCCAGGTGTCAGCCAGTTATTCATCATCGTTGCCATGTCATTTGCTTGCGTTTTGCACTTTGCCGTGTCATCAGATGCATTTCATCAGCATGTTTTCAAAACTTGCATTCGTCCGGGTTTCCCAGTTCTCTCCATTATCCTTTCTGAGTCCAGACACACTCGCACACGCCCGCGGCACCTCCGAATATTTATTTTATAAGTGGTCGGAAAATGTTCTCGGAATGAGTTGAAACTTGGCGTGCGGTCTTATTATAGTGTAGGTAGGCCGCCTGTGAAATTTCATCGCATTCGGAGTTCGTTCGATAGCCCAACCGATAAACATATAGCAGCAATATAGCCGGATAAACGTCGGATGTTTCGGTGTTTCGAAACAGTAGCCGGGCCCCCTCTCTCTCCCTCTCTTCTCAGCCCAATCACTCTACGCAGCCCACATTTACCCCTCGACTGCACGCCCGAAACTTACCCGAACCCGACCCGGGCTGTCGTTACCAATGGGTCTGAATCATCCCCAAACACCCCTAAAACATCTCCGTTTTCTTATTTGGGCTCCCTAACCTATTTATCTTGGTCACCCGATTTCGATCCGAAGGACCGAATAGCCCCTACACAAAAAATCAAATGTTATATATATCAGTCCAAACCCTAGTTTCTAGGAGATATGTCCCATCCATTCCTTGTCCGCCGCAGCCACCATCTCCCTCGGGATCCCCCGATCCAAACTCCACCAACCAGCGCCTTCCCTGTCTCTTCTGGATTCCGGCAAATTTGACTATTTTGACCTGTTGTGGCAACAAATTCACAAAATGAACCGCTCGCGAAACTATTTCACTCCTGTAACCCTTTTGTGCAGCGCCCGCCACGACGGCGCTGCACCCTTCTGTGCAGCGCCAGCCCTGGAGGCGTTGCACGCCTGTCCACCGTGGCAGCCCCTGGCCCGCACCCGGCCGTGCAACACCTCCCACTCAGGCGCTGCACATTGTAATGTGCAGCGCCCCCGAGCCAGGCGCTACACTAGCAGTTATCCCTTCGCCGCACGCAGGCCCAATCCCCACCCTTCCATTAACCCTTGCGGCTGCTGCATCTTCTCCTCCCCCCTCCTCAATCTCAATCTCAAAAACCCTCAAATCTGAAGCTTTTGTCCGTGGATTTCTTCCCCCTTCGATCCTACAAGGTACACTCCTCCGATCCCCTTCTTTCTATCCATACATTTTCTCTTTTTTGCAAGATTTGTGTAATTCTTTTTAGATTAGATTAGAATATTGCATATGTGGGATTTGTGATTTGTAGATGATTATGTTAGATGGTATTTGATGGTATTAGATGGTATTAGATTATGTTAGTGTAGTTAGTATTCAAGTAGTGTTAGTTTAGTTAGATGAGTTAGATGAATTTAGGAGAGGGGGAGGATGATGTTAGTGTAGTTAGTATTGAAGTAGGCTTAGTTAGTTAGTATGTATTGAAAAAACTCTTCTATGTTGGAAACCTACACTATGTTAGATGGTATTAGATGTTATGTTAGATGAGTTAGGATATTATTTTAGATTAGTTAGATGTTATTTTAGATGGAAACCTACATTATGTTAGATGGTATTAGATGTTATGTTAGATGAGTTAGGATGTTATTTTAGATGAGTTAGATGTTATTTTAGATGGAAACCTACATTATGTTGGAAACTCTTCTATGTTGGAAACCTACATCGTGTTGAATACATTTTTTCAAATGGTTAGGCTGATGGAGTGGCTTCTCGATGATCACTGGGACAAACAACACCGGTCTTACGCTATGTCCGTGGATCAACGGGTAATAATGAAATTTGCCGTTGTTAATTATTCCGTTAATTTTCAAACACATACCCCATATTTAATGATTTATTTGTCTTGCTTGTAGGAACTTGCACCTCTGAAGCTTCGGGCTCACAGAGTCAACCTTGAAAGGATGCGCTATGATGAGCGCTACACACCGTATGTTAGGGAGGCAGGACTTCTCCCTTTCATTCAGCTGGTCAGCCGGTCGACGCCACCCAACAATGCTGCGGCACTCACCGCGCTCATTGATCACTGGAGGCCTGAGACGCACAGTTTCCATCTGCGGACCGGGGAGATGACGGTGACGCTTCAGGATATAGCAATGATCACCGGGCTTCCTGTCGATGGCGTTCCTTTATGTATGAGCACTGATTCAGATGGGTGGCGCCAGCAGATGGAAGCCCTTATCGGCATGGTTCCTCCAGAGCCTCAGGAACCAGCAGATGAAGGCAAGAAGAAGGAAAGAGTCGCAGCCGGTGCCCCTTACACCTGGATTACCACGCACTTTGGTACTTGCCCTTTTGGAGGCTGATGAGGACACGGTGAGGACACATGCTCGTGTCTACATGTGGTATGTTATATCCAGGACTTTGTTTGCTGATGGCACAGGCAAGAATGCTCCATGGATGTGGCTGAAGGCGTTGACCGTCTTCGATAGCAATTGGAGTTGGGGTTCGGCGACACTGGCTTACTTGTATAGACAGGTATGAAGTTGTTCATATTTCATCTCATTGGTACATGCTGAATGCGATCTTTCTTTTAATACGATCATGATCTTTCTTTATGTGCAGTTGGACGAAGCCAGTTGCAGGCTATCTGGAGGTATCGGTGGTTGTTTGCTCGCTCTTTCCATATGGAGCTGGGAGCGTTTGCCGGTTGGACGTCCGAAGACCGTGAAGTACGAGCCTTGGGACGAGAAACAGGACCCACTACGGCTCCCCACTTGGGCTTACAAGTGGGATGTGTTAAATGAGATGACGGATGATCCATCGGTCATGTACAAGCTCTACAGGAGCGAGATGGACGCCATCACGGCTGAGCAGGTTAGTCGATATTGCATAAGTTTTTATCATGCTTATATCTTAACTAGATATCAATTTTGCATTTTATCCCCTTTTGCAGGTTGTATGGGAACCGTATGGCAGCGGAGAGAGTTTTGGGAACCCTCATGAGTTCGCGCTGAATCCGATGTGCACTAGGGATAGGGAACTCTGGCATATGCGGTGTCCACTCATATGCAACTGGGCGGTCGAGGTTCACCTGCAACATCGGGTGTACCGCCAGTTTGGTTTGTTCCAGGCATTCCCGCCGGAATGGGAGGACACGGACCGACTACTACACGCGTAAGATATAACTAACCTTGAGCACCTAGATGCTTGTCGGCCTCATCGTTGGTTCTAATAGTATGTTTATAACCTCCAGGTTGGATAGGAAAAAGCAGCGCAAGATTAAGGACTGGGCCAAGCATCACAGGAAGTATGTTGTGCAGTGGCAGTATGCTATTGATCAAGCTAGGCGCAACAAAGGAGCTCCGCTTCGTGAGCACAGCCCGTTGGCGTTCAACAACTATCTCACATGGTTCCTTGCAAGAACCCGTGTGGAGGTATGCAAGCCGGCGTATGCTGAGGATATTTTGGAAGATCCTACCGTATTCGATGAGATAGCCCAGCACGAGTACAACTCATTAGTTCGTAAAGGAAACTCAGTGATCCCTGCAGGCCCAATGATGAACTTTGTGGTATTTTCCCTTTACTCTTTTCCATTCGCACTATTTACATCTTCGCTTGCCTAACACGTTAATACCATTTGTGTTCACAGCGTGCCCAGATCAAGAAAGCAGCCGATGAGACCGATAGTATATTGGAAACAACCCCGGCTGGCAAAGACGATGGGGAAGGTGCCCTTCGAGCATTCCTTAAGGTTCACATCTCCTTCAAAGTAGCACTTAACATGTGTTTGCACGTTCGTTCTCTCATTCACTTGTTCATGTTGCAGCGCCAGGGCCAAAAGTTAAGGCGGCTATCTAATCTTTTTGGTTGTCGTGACCCCGAGTACGTATCACCAGAACGTTCTGGGTCGGCGACACCATCAGATCCCATTTCTGGCGATGGTAATCCTTTGGATGATGAGGATGTTGGTGTGGTCACCCAAGAGGTATGGCATTGCTAACTACATGCTCACGGTACGGTTGTTGTTGCATTGCTAACTACATGCTCACACACGGTCTTTCCTTAACTTTTGTTGATGCATAGGCTCCTGACGATATGGTCTTGGGGAAGTACAAGCCTCGTTCTGCAATCAAGTTAAAGCCTAGGAGGGAATACAAGAAATACACACCCGACGACTTTACCCAGAAAGGCAAAAGGGCGGTCGAAACCTCGCGGATGGCAGCTTTGGATGACTACTTGGATGACGATGAGGATGAGGAGGCGGAGCCGGAGCGGGTTCCTCTTCCTAGGAAGGTCAAGAAGACATGTGTGAAGAGGGCAGCAGGAGCTAGCAAGCGCGGAAGGAACTAGTCATATTTCGAACGCTATGTCGGACTTGTGTCTCTATTCCTATATGTGTTGAACTTGTCATATTTCTATATGTGTTGAACTAGTCTCTATTTCTATATGTGTTGAACTAGTCTCTATTTCTATATGTGTTGAACTTATCCTATTTCTATATGTGTTGAACTTGTCCTATTTCTATATGTGTTGAACTTGTCTCTATTATATATGTGTTGAACTTGTCTCTATTGTTGGCATTTGCTGCACATGTCTCTATAACTATATTTGTTCTACTATTCAACACATGTGTGGCGCCTGCCACAGAGGCGCTGCACTGTACAGTGCAACGCCTGCCTGCCAGGCGTTGCACTATACAGTGTAGCGCCTCTGCGGCAGGCGCTGCACATGCATGTATCTCTCCAGCAACCTTCTGTTGTTCTCTGGACAAATAGAGACATGTGCAGCGCCTGAGTGGGAGGCTTTGCACGACCGGGTGCGGGCCAGGGAGCTGCCACGATGGACAGGCGTGCAACGCCTTCAGGACAGGCACTGCACAGAAGGGTGCAGCGCCGTCGTGGCGGGCGCTACACAAAAGGGTTATGGCTGTGAAATTGTTTCGCTGACAATTCATTTTGTGAATTTGTTGCCACAACAGGTCAAAATAGTCAAATTTGCCCTGGATTCCCCAGCGAACCACCCAATCCATCCCTCGATCCAGGCCAAGGCTTCGAGCTCTGCTGCCTTCCCATCGTCTTCCTCGAGCAGGAGCTTGCGCTTGAGCTCCCCTGCCACGAGGCTGCTGCACCTCGCAGGACCTCTAGGCCAGTGCCCCGCCGACCATCCCACTACTGCTCCCACTCCTCCTCCCTTCGCTGCTCTCTCTCTCCCTCTCACATCACTCTTTCTCTCTCTCAGGTTCATCTGGATGCCGCTGCTGCTGCCGTACTGCTGCCATGGCGACCCGGCCTCCTCTGCTCCCGCACTGGAGGCCCCGAGCTCCTCCAGATCGACCCCGTCCGCCTCGCCAGCAAGCTGTCATTGCCTGCGCGACCTCGCGATCAGATCCGGCGCTGCCCTGCCATCTTTGAACCTGCCGCGCCCTGTACCGGCTGAAGCCACCGCGCCGCCCGTCTTCGTCTAGCGCCGCCCCCGCCATGGCGTCCTCTGCATCGAGCGGGACAACAACACCTGCTCGATCTCTTCCCTCAGTCGCGTGGACCGGTCGCATCACCACGACCCCGCCTCCAGCCTCGCCTGGTTGCGTAGACTGCATTGCCAGCAATCGCCTATGCTGCCGGCCGATTCGGCCCAGCCGCTCCGCCCTTTTCCGTAGCTGCAAGCCCCGCCGCGCTGCGCCTCTGCTTCGAGCAGGCGACTGAAGCCGCCGCCGGCTTCGTCAGTTTCGGGACGCGAGCGCTTGTCCCAGACCCTCCCCTGCCTCGCCAAGACCTGGAGCC
>LR738712.1:191126886-191137342 GCA_902687465.1 Secale cereale | reverse complement strand
TTCAAAAGTACTCCGAGTGGAGAGCAATCCTCCCACTCGGGGGCTTAGCCGCGAACCAACTTCGCCTAAGTTTCAAAACTACTCCGAATGGAGAGCAATCCTCCCACTCGGGGGCTTAGCCGCGAAGCAGCTTCGCCTAAGTTTCAAAACTACTCTGAGTGGAGAGCAATCCTCCCACTCTGGGGCTTAGCCGCGAACCAGCTTTGCCTAAGTTTCAAAACTACTCTGAGTGGAGAGCAATCCTCCCACTCGGGGGCTTAGTCGCGAACAAGCTTCACCCAAGTTAAAAACTACTCCAAGTGGAGAGCAATCTTCCCACTCAGAGGCTTAGCCATGAACCAACTTCACCTAAGTTAAAAACCACTCCGAGTGGAGAGAAATCCTCTCACTCGGTGGCTTAGCTGTGATCCTGTACTCGCCTAAGTTACAAAAACTACTCTGAGTAGAGAGCAATCCTCCCACAAAAACATTTTGGAAGCAAGAAAGCAATATTCAGATAAAACCATCAAGTTCAGATAAGTCCGACATGTTTCATAACTGCAAAAAAAGTACTCGGGCGTTAGGCCCGAAAGAGTTTGATGGTTGCACGACCACTTGGCATTCTGAGGCAAATAAATCCAGATCCTTAAAGTTTTTCACTCAGCGGGAGGAGGACTTGCTGGCTCGACGAAGGTGTCCAGGTCGATGTCGTCGGCTATATGAGTTGCCGCTTCTATGAAGGTCTCCATGAAGGACTGGAACTAGAGTTTCTTCGTATTTGCCACTTGGAGAGCCTTTAGGTTTTCCTCCTTGGCATCCATGTAATGGACTCTGACGAGTGAAAGAGCCATGTCGGCTCCACAATGAGCAGCTGATTTCTTCTACGCCTGCACTCGACTAGGGATGTCATTGAGTTGAACCATCAGTGACTCAAGGTCATTCTCAAGTTTGTCTTCTGGCCACAGCTCTTTATCTATCTTGGACAGTGCAACCTTCACTCAGGAAATGTACCCCAAGACGCTGTCAAGATGAGCTTCAAGTCACATCACATTCATTGTGGCTTCATCTTTGATGAGTGACTTTCTGGGGTCCAAGCCTGGTTCGATTCGCTCGGTCTCTTGCTCAAAGTCCTGACAGAACTCTGCATGACGGTGAAAAATGAGTCGACATCGGAATTATATAAAAAAAATCTGGGTTCACTCAGACAGAGAAAGGTTCCTTCAAGCATGATGTACAACTTCTTGGCAAGACCTCCAAGATACCTCCAACTCGTCCCTCCTCCGAGTGACCTCATCCTCCTTGTCAAGTCAGGACCACATTCTCTTCTCTCAGTTGTGCAGCTTCTTTCCTCGTTTTGTCGACATCAGTCTTCAGATTTGCATTTTCTTCTTCGAGTTTGCCGATTGAGGCCAGCTTCCTTTCAGCTATCTCAGTCTTCTCCCTGGCCGTCTTCTGCGCCGCTGCAAGATCGTTGTCCTTCGCTTCCAAGGCCTGCTTCAAAGTGTCTAAACAACAACAATCCTGAGTCGAGCTTGTAGCCGATGGTTTTCACTATGCACATCTGTTCAAGTGGAATTACTAAATTCAGGGAGCTAAGTGAGAAGACAATAACGCTCTCCGTCGACAAAAAAGTTACCTCCCATGGTCTTCATTTCAGTCTGGGAACGCTCTAGCTTTTTCTTGGTGACCTACAGCTCCACCTGGAGCGAGATCTACTCCTTATCCAAGGTAACATACTGGGCCCCAAGTTCACAAGATTTCTGTAATAAAAAAAAGACAATTTAGTCGCCGGAAACAAAGACCCTTTACTTACGAGTAAAGAAGAGCAAGTTCAGATCGCTATTACAAAGGAGTTCTAAGACCACCGCTGAATCAAACATTTGATGGCGGTCTCAGGTATTACACCTAGTTGGTGCACTTAGCATGCCCCCACTGGTTCGATTTCCCACTTGGTACGGCCTTCCCGGCCCGAGTGGAAGAAGCAAAAAAAAAGAGAAGAGAGAAATAATTTATGCTCAGACCAGTGCCGACTACCCGTAGTCGACATCGGTCTCGGGGACTACACCCAGTGGGTGCACTCTGCGTGCCCCCACTGGATCAGTTACCCACTCGGCATGACCCGATCAACCCGAGTGAAGAGCTACAAATAGACATATTCTCAAGACCCCGGCCGAATCAAATATTCGACGGCGGTCTCGGGGACTACACCTAGTGGGTGCCCTCAACGTGCCCCCACTGGACTAGGTACCCACTCGACGTGACCTGACTAACTCGAGTGGAGGAGTTACACAGCAAAACAAAACACCCAGTGGGTGTACCGATGCAAGGTTTAGACCAATGATAGATGCACATTAAAGGTTCCAAAACGATCATCCACAGACATATGCAAGGCTCAGACCCATGATAGATGCACATTAAAGGTTCCAAAACACTCATCCACGGGCATCTTGCCAATGATAAAGCATCAGTTTTCAGGTAGCATATCCTAAGCAAGGCAAGGTTCAACTGAAAAGGCAATCGAAAATCAACTTATAGTCCCACTTACTCAAACATTGGTCTGGAGAGCAGAGCTGGCATCGTAAGCGGCCCTGCTGGCCTCATATTGTGACACCCCGAGACCGGTGCGCCAGGTGTCAGCCAGTTATTCGTTGCCGTTGCCTTGTCATCTGCTTGCGTGTTGCATCTTGCCAAGTCATCATGTGTGTTGCATCAGCATGTTTTTAAAACCTGCATCCGCCCGAGTTCCCTCGTCCTCTCCGTTGTCCGCTCTGAGCCCACACACACTCACACGCGCCCGCGGTGCCTCCAAATATTTATTTTATGAGTGGCCGAAAAACGTTCTCGGAATGGGTTGAAACTTTGCATGTGGTCTTATTATAGTGTAGACAGGCCGCCTGCCAAATTTCATCACATTCGGAGCTCGTTTGATAGCCCAACGGATATATATAGCGGCACTAGTCGCCGGTTATTTCGTCGGACGTTTTCGGTCTCCGAAAACCCTCGCGGGCCTCTCTCTTTCTCCTCTCATCTCAGCCCACACCCTTTTCACAGCCCACCTAGGCCTGCCTAACTTCCCCTCCGCTCGGAGCCATTCGATCGGGATCTAACGGTCCAAAAACGGCCTCAAACCCCCTCCAAACCCTATCCCTAACCCCTTTTTCCTATTTAAGCACCCTCTCCATGCCATTTTTGGCCTTCCCCAACCCCCTCCTCCATTTCCGCAGCCACCCCCCACCTTCTGCCTCGTTTTCCGCGCTCAGCCCCTTCCCCGCCGCCACTTTTCGCCGCGCCAGCCACCAGCGCCGCCGCCAGCCGCCGAAATTCCCGCCGCCAGGCACTGAGGGCGCTCCACGTGGCATCGCGCGCCTCCACCTTCAGCTCCCCCGCCGCCTGGGCCCGCAAGACCCAGATCCGGCCCGCCCGGGCAGCGATCTGGGCCCGAGGCCCGCCGCGCGCGCCGCCCCGCAGATCTCGCCTCCCCGCAGCGCTCCCGACGCCCGGCTCCGTCCCTCGCCGTAGCGCCGCCGCCGCAGGACTGAGGCCGCCGCCGCCGGCATCGTTCCCCGCTGAAGCCCCACATCGCCGTCGTCCCATGGAGTCAGGGCCCCGCCGTGGGTGCTCGTCGGCGTCCGCGCGTTGCCAACCCCGGCCGGCCGGAGCTGTCGCCGGATGCTCGCCGCCGCCGCTTCCCTTCACCGGATCGGCCGGCCCCGAGCTCCTCCGTCACCCGACCCGCTCCATCAGAGCCTCGCCCGACCCGTTAGTCCTGAGACGCTGCCACGCGGGCCCCGTTCGTTAGACGTGTCCGCCCACTTCGGTCATGTCCCTTTTCCTCGAAGTCCCTTTTTTTTCTCTAACTCCCATAAATGCATATTATGTTGCTATGTTTGCATGGTGATAACTTTTTGTGTGCTTACCCAAATTGAGTGTATGAGATGTCAAAATGATCGTGGTGATATGCTCTACACTTTGTTCCATTGTGCCATTCTTGTTTGAGTTCATCTAGATGCTCTAATCTTTGTTGCAAGAGTGCTACTTGATATAATCTGCTGCTGCTTGTTATTTTCATGCCATGTTTGAGATGTGATAACTTGGTGCATGTTTATCCAAATGAAGCAAATGATATGTCAAAATGTTCATCATGAGATTCTCTACATGTTGGTTCCTATAGCATGCATGTTAGGGTTCATATTACCATGTTTATCTCTGTTGCAAAAGTGCATGTGGCTGTTAGGTTTTGTAACTTGTTACGAGATGCCTAGTTGAGGAGCTCGTTGCTATTGATGTGTTTGTCCCCATGTTACATGCCTAGATGTTTTAGAATCTCCATGATGTGTTCTTTGCTGTGGTGCAATTATATTTCCATGATATGCCTTGTGTTGACTTAAACATGCTCGCAAACATGCCATGATAATGTTACTGTTTTAACACTTAGTGAAATTTCACTAAGTCTGGAATCTGTGTTATCCTGATGCTATGTTTGCTTGATGCCCTAGGAAAATTCATGTTAGTTTTGGGGTGGCCTTTGATCATTCCTTGTTGTATATGTTGTTGTCTATCCATTCATGTCCTCACTTGCTCTTTTGGCTTGATGTCGCTTATTTAATTCTTGCTCCCAAGTTGCTATAAAATATTACTGTCAGGTTTTTAACGTCATGTTCAAAATGTTGTAGCATGTTGCTATTGATCCATGCCTCCTATGGAGTTGCTCCAATGGAGTTGTTTGCTGTAGGATATGTCTACTTCATGTCCATGATTCTTGTCACCATGTTTGAGTGCTGTAGAGTATATATTTCTTGCTCCAAAGTTGCTATGTGGCTGTTAGCTTCAGCTTGTTGTTATATCTTGTTTCATGTGTATCTTTTAGCCCGTTGCTCCGTTTTGGGTGTGCTTTATATGAAACTTTTGTGATTTTGCATGTAGAATCATAATATCTTCTTGGTTACTTGTTTGGAGTGAGTTTTGCTTGATGTTTGGGTGCTTCTTGCACCGTTGCCATGCTTGTCTTGTTTTGCTCATATCTTCTAGGCCGTAGCTCCGAATTAAACAAACTTTATATGAAACTTGACTAGAATTTCGTGTAGATCATGATGGTACATGTTAACTTTCTGTTTAACAACTTTAACATAAAGTTTGTTCAGATCTGGACTAATTTCAAACTATGCATATGAGGACTTACCGGATTTGTTATATGTAGTTTCCGGCCTCATTTAAACTTGTTGACTTGTGTTGTTCTTGTGTGCTTCCTGCCTTGCCATGTTTTGCATCATGTATAGACTTGTCTTGCATCCTACCTGCTTGAGCATATTGTCATGTACATGTGTTGTTTTCTGTGCTTCCTACCTTGCCATGTAATGCTTCCTGTATAGACTTGTCATGCATCATACCTTGCCATGTATTGCTTCCTGTATAGACTTGTCATGCATCCTACCTTGCCATGTATTGCATCATATAGACTTGTGTTGTTTATCAGTGCTTCCTACCTTGCCATGTATTGCTTCCTGTATAGACTTGTCATGCATCCGACCTTGCCATGTATTGCATCATATAGACTTGTGTTGTTTTTCTGTGCTTCCTACCTTGCCATGTTTTGCTTCCTGTATAGACTTGTAGTGCATCCTATATGGAACTGTCTTGCATCATACTTGTTTGAGCATATTGTCATGTCTCGTGTGGTGTGTTTACCATATTGCTTGCTTCTTCTCGTTAGTGCTTGTTCCATTGCGTTCGTGAGGATTCATTCGTCTACCTCTTTTATATTTATGTTCATAAGTAATTCTTGCATGTTCTCCGTTGTTATTTATTGCTTTGGCCAAGTAATAAATAGTTACTCCAAGAGGGAACGTTATGCTCGATTGTGGGTTCATGCCCCTCGATGACTAGCTTGAGTGACAGAAACATGAGTCTAGGGGATGTGCTGTTGCCACAAGGGGGAAAACAACGGTGCTTGTGCTCGCGGGTGCAAGGATTGTTTACTTTACGCAAAGTTCTTTTAATGCAGTTGTCTGTTGCATTGAGTTTACACTATGGGTGGGACTCGCAACTTAATACCAGCGAGATGTTCTGGATAGATATCTCAAGGTGGATGATTAGTAGTAGATATTGATGGATTTCGGTCTACTTACTTTGGCGTACCGCCCATGCTTTGAACCTCAACCTTTCTTGCAATGTAATCAGCATTGGTTTGCGTTCGTGGTCCTGTCAATTGCCCAGCTGTAATTCGTTTACCTCACATAGCTGTTTTATCGTCTTTTGGGAGAGAGACATCACTAGTGAACATCAAGAGACTCCGGTCCATATTACCATCATTGATCACATCCGCTATGTACTTTTCGCTATTATTTACTATTGCAAAACATTATCTATCACTACTATCATTTGCGTGTAATCCTTTGTGAAATACAAGGCCGGAGGGATTGACAACCTCTCTGTACTCGTTGGGAGCAAAGTTATTTGTATCTGTTTGCAGGTCCACGTTGATTGCTAATCTACGCCGTTAGCAATTGACACCTACTTGTTGAACCTAGGAGTCTCTGGGGATTCGATCCTTGGCATCTTTGCTAAGGGAAAACACTTCCACAACACTGCATCTTTCACCTTCCACTTGGGGTAACCAACGAGGGGTTAGAGGCCCATCAAGGAGTATTTTCTGGCGCCGTTGCCGGGGACTCCACTCTTCAGGATAGGGGAGTTGCATGCTATCTTTTACCTTTGCTTTTTAGTCTTGTTAGTTTACCTTTCAGTTTTTGCTTTAGTACCTTTTTATCGAAAATCACAAGAAATTATTTACCTTTCTGTTAGTAGTCCTATCTGTTTAGCTAAACATGTTAGGATTTGGTGCTTTGAGGGAATCAGAAGTTCTAGATTTCCATCAAAGGGATGGAGAAAATATGAAGAAGGCATGGGACAGAATTTCTGATGCACATAGGAGAATTATGCCTTGGATACCTATAAAAATTGTGCTTAGGAATTTTTACCAGGGTCTTTTTAAATGGTGTAAACACTCTCTTGACATTATAGCCGAGGGAGATTTCCTAGAGTGTGATGAAGCTAGAGCTCTTGAAATTATACATGGCCTATCTAGTTACTTTGTTTATGATCATAATTTTGATACTATCATAGATAGACTTGTGACTACTGAAAAGAGAATGGATGCTCTAGACTTAATAAAGGTAGAGAAACCCAAACCCAATAAGAGAGATATTTTGGAAATAGATAATGACTGGGAGCCTCTTGTTAGGATTAGCATCTCTAATCAAGACTTCCTTGCTTATTGTGATATTGGGTCTATGGTTTCAACTATGCCAAAAACTGTTCATGATTCTTTAAAATTTAACATGGATAGACTATCATCTTATCATGAACACACTAATGGAGATATTTCTGAAATCCAGGGAAGAATAAAAGATGTGCCAGTTAAATTCCTTAACGGGATTGCAATGGTTGATTTCTTCATCATGGAGCCAAACCAAGGAAATATAGTGCTTGGAAGGGACTTCCTCCGAGCGGTAAAAGGCTTCATCGATATAGGTAAGGGACAAATCCGCTTACGCGGGAAGGCAAAAGGTGTGTACCCCTTTCCTAGAAGGAACAAGAGTGAACTTGTTGAGGAACCATATGAATCAATTTATAACTCCGATTATCATGATGGTTATTGATTCCTCTATGCATTATGCCTAGCTTAAAGGCATAAAAGAAAGCGCTTTTGGGAGGCAGCCCACATGAATAATTTTTTTGCTTTTGTTGTGTCTTGATGTTGTTTACTGCAGTAGCATCATCATTGTATCTTTGCTTTTCATATTTGTGCCAAGTATAGCCTCTAATTGCTAGAAAGTTCAAAAGTTGTGAGGTGCTGTCCAGGAAACAGATTCTGTCCTTGGATAGAAAAATTCGTATAAAATCACCAGTTCATCTTTTTGGTCTGAATTGTTTCGACAGCATTCTCTATATAATTGTCTTTCGTGCATCTGTTCTGAGTTTTTTGATTTGAGTTGCAGAAGTGCCCCGAACAAATCAATTACTACCTGCTGTTCTGTTTTTCACAGATTCTGTCCTGTTTTGCCTTTCCTTCATTTTGCAAATCAAGAGCTTGCTTTTTCTTTGCAAAAACCTTTTGGCAATCTTGAGAAACAGTAGAACTTCAAGAATATCTTTATTTCCAGCAAGGTATAATTATTTTATTAAGGGTACTAACCTCGCTAATCAGATTATGATGAGTTATGTATGAAGGGAGTTTTCAAGTGTGTGAGGGAAGATGATAAAAAGATTCAGGAGTGTCAAGCACTCAAGCTTGGGGATGCCCCCATGCACCCCAAGAAATATTCAAGAAGACTCAAGCGTCTAAGCTTGGGGATGCCCCCGTGCATCCCCTTCTCCATCAACATTATCAGTTCGTCTTTCGTTTTGCTATATTTTTATCACTTCATGTGTTAAGTGCTATGCTTGGAGCGTCTTGCTTTTAGTTTTCTTTTTAGTTTTTTATAACGAGTCGGAACTCAGCTTTCTTTATGTGGGAGAGAAACACGCTCCATTTCTACCTAGAACATAACATAGAACTTTCATGTCTATCTTTGCTGTGTGTGTTCTTTGTCTTTTAATAGCTACTATCATGCTCTGCTCTTAGTATTCATGCTTATCTTTTCAAAGAGCTTTTGTTTAGTTGGTTGCTTGAACTCTCTTTAATTATCATGCTTACCTTATTAAGAGAGTTTGCTTCCATTGCATTGGTTAATATGTCTATGATAAATATGCTACGTGCATAATGACGCTTAGTAGTTCAGGTTTTCTTATGGTTAGTCTCAAATAGCTAGGGGATTCCCAATGTGTTATTGGAATACCAACTTGATTTGTTTGCCGATGATGTGGTATGGTTTAGTAATATCTTCCTTCGAGAATTTATTTTGATTGACTTGGCGTATGCTCACGCATATTTAAGACTATAAAGAAAGTCTGTCAAGCCTTGATGATCTTTTATTTCTGAGTAGCGATATAACTACCATGCCTGATTCAATATTGCTTTGTCGCTCTGCATGATTATGACCGTCATTGCTCTCTTAGTTGGTCGCTCCCAGTCTTTTGCTAACCTCCACCTGTACTAAGCAGACTAACCTTGCAATACATAGCTCATGGGAAAGTAGCTTACAAACTATTGTGGTAAAGAATATGTTGCCTATGTATCTTATTTCTTATAAGTTGCTTGCTGAGCGGTAACCATGTTTCTGGGGACGCCATCAACTGTCACACTTTTGTTGAATATCATGTGAGTTGCTATGCATGTTCGTCTTTTCTGAAGTAAGGGTGATTTGCCATGGGTTGAATGAGTATGCATATTGTTAGAGAAGAACATTGGGCCGCCAACCAAAGCCATGCATCATGGTGGAAGTTTTAGCTTGGACATTAATCCTCAATCTCTTATGAGAATATGCTTATGCATTAAAGAGGAGTCCATCATCTATTTTCTATGTTGTCCCGGTATGGATGTCCTCAAGTTGAGATCTATCAAAAACGAGAAATCAAATGCGATTTATCTCCTTGGACCTTTGTACAGGTGGCATAGAGGTACCCCTTTGTGACACTTGGTTAAAACATGTGTAATGCTATGATAACCCATGGAAATCCGAGCTAATTAGGACAAGGTGCGAGCACTATTGGTATTCGATGCATGAGGCTTGCAACTTATAGGATGTCTTATGCATGACACATATGAAGTACTACTACCGTTGACAAAATTGCTTCTATGTTTTCAAAATAAAAAGCTCTAGCACATAACCATTCTTTTACTTTTTGAGTCTCCACCTTCTTTTTAAAGCACCAACTACTGAGAGCATGATTGTCATTCTGAGTGTAATGTGCATTGTCCCAAAGTAGCATTGTCTTTTGCATGATTGTGATATCGTTTATTTTGAAATCATTGTATCTAGTCATCACTTAAACCTTGAAGGTGCCCCTGCATTTATGTTTTGCATCACTAAAGGGGGCAAGCTAGATATCACTTTATCATATTTGCACATCATGTTCATTGCAAATCTTTTTGATGCTTCAATGTCATGTTGTAAAACTTTTAGTCATTTGTGATTTTCTCATGAGGCAACTTAATTACTATAGAATCATTGTCTCAGTAAGCTTTTGTCATATGACTGTAATAACTCCTATATGGTTAATAGCATGTGACCACCGAAATTATTCTTGTTATCATTTACCTACTCGAGGACGAGCAGGAATTAAGCTTGGGGATGTTGATACGTCCAAAACGTATCTATAATTTCTGCTTGCTCCATGCCACTTTTGGGTGATATTGCTATGATATTCATACACTTCCATACACTTTTGATCATATTTGGACTAACCTACTAATCCAGTGCACCCCGGTGCCAGTTTCTGTTTTCGGCTGTTTTTGTATTTCAGGTTTTCACGTTACGAGAACTGCCAGGAAAAATCCAGAAAAATCATATAAAAAATCAGCGTTCCAGAACCTACC
>LR738712.1:190914131-191117225 GCA_902687465.1 Secale cereale | reverse complement strand
CCCCCCCCCCCCCCCCCCCCCCCCCCCCCCCCCCCCCCAAAATAAAGGACGGCGACAAAATAAGTTCGCGCTTCCACGTTTCGGATTGAAATATCTGGCGGCCCCAATTCCAGCCCTGCAAAATCTCCCTTCTCCGCCGTCCCCTTCCGCGCCCCGATCGATCAAATCCCTAATTCGCTGCAAACCCAAGAAAAGTTCGAATCGCTCGTCGTCTCGTCTCTTTCCCCACCTCTATGCCGGACGACGATGACGAAGATGATGGTCGCGCTTCACCACCGCACCGGAGCTACGTCATCTACGCCCTCGTCCATTGCACCGGGTGGTCCACCGACAACGTCGGCCGCCGCAACCGACGTGCCTCACAGACACCGACTTCCACCGCATCAGGTGCGCTTCACCGACGTCGTCTCCCAGCTCACCGGGGCTACTTCACCGAGCACATCGTTGCGCCTCCGCCCCCCGAGGCCGCTGGTGCTTCACCAACGGTCTCGTCCACCGCATCGTAGCGCTCTGCTGCCACTCAAGATCTGCATCCGTGCGCGGCCAGCCAATGCCAGCGCATCACCCTCAACGGCTCTGAAGTGACCCGCACTCTAGCTAGGCGAGGATGCCCAAACACCGCCACGAACTAGGTATCCACACATCACTCCCTTGTGCACTGTTCCGATGATGTTTGGATATCCTTTCACTGCTCTCTTATCTTACACGCCTATCCATCTCTGACTTTAACTCTTATTTCTTCTGGAGATATCATCTGAAACAAGCAAATCTATTTTTTAGCGAAGCATGACGGCGCTACGGGATCTGGTACACATCCTGCACACCCGTATAACCTTGTAAGTATCTGTCCTCCGGTACAACAGCAAGGTCGATTCCTCTTATTTGATTAGCCATTCGCCGTGTCAAAAATGCACAGGGGGTGCAAGGAGCACAAGGCCTGCACATCCAAGCAAGTGGTAACATGGACTTGTACATGGAACATCCCAAGCGCAAGCAGAGCTGCAGTGAGCCTGTACAACGAGCTAGTGTAAGTCCCTGCATTTCATTTAATTCGTACTGGCATTCGTGTATGACTTGTGCGCAATGGCGGATCCACGAATTCAAGTTACCAGTGGCGAACATTTAACTTAAAAAATACGAAGGCACTTGCACTCCGGAAATCAACATAACTTGAGAAATGTGAAGCTACATGCACTTTGAAAACCAGCTAATGATCCAAAGTAGTTCAGATTATAAACACTAAATGATGCAAGCACCAAAAAACACAAAATGCAACATGGTGTACAAGGACTACAAACATGGTCTGTACCTGCTTGAATTATTCGTTCTCTGGCTGAAAATATTGAAGTGTAATTGCACCTATAGCCAGTGCACAAACTGCATATCAATATATCTATCCTGCACAACTACGGCAATAGTTTCAAACAATAGATTAGAAAAGTATTTATGCCACGTTGTCATGATACGGGGACTTTCTGGTAGATGGCCTCGACGTTTTCTCAAGCCATGAAAATGCACTATAATTTGCTTGTCATCAATGCCTACAAATCTCTATGTCTCTCTCAACATAGCAGATCATCATTAGACACTAAATCCTTTAATGGGAGCTTGCAAAATGCTTGCATTAGATGCCTCATTAGACACTATATGTTCATCACCAGAAGCATGTAAAATGTTTGCATCAAATCCTTCATTACCAGTCTGTTCATTAGACACTTCAGGCTCAAGAACAACATGAGCTTGGATGTTTGCACCGGAAACTTGATTAGATTCATCAGATTCAGTCAGTTCAGTATTGATTGGGGGAGTTATAAAACAACTAGAAATTGGTTTCATTTTCTCATAGATTCCCGACATACAAGCAGTTCTACAACACCGTCAGGTTTAACTATTGGCCAGAAATTGAAGAGTTGAATTAGATATAATCAGGGATGTGATGTACCTGCTCGTTGCGCATGCTACTCTTGCAAGCTGCGACTGTCCGTTTGCGCAAGCTCGATGCCATGCTCGTGCTGCCGCCGCTGCCTCCCACGCAGGCTACACACAGGGTTAGATCTTCATCTTCTTATCCTTCCATTCGCTTGAAGCTCGGCGACCGCCCTCCAATGAGCGCACGGGGAAGTGATGTGTCGGTCTGTCCAGCGGCGGCTAGGTTAGGAGCGAACAAGACTGGAGGCTAGAGCGGATGAATTGGGATTTTTCCTGCTGTCGATCGATATGGGAGGCGCTCGTTTGGGCCACGAGCCTGCTATAGGGCCTGCCTTGCACTTATGTTATTGGCCTATCCAAATTGAAACATTTATCTTCATTTTTTACATTGCCTGCTCGTGCGTTGGGATGAACAAAACTAGCCTGGGCAAACCTGGACGACTCAAACTAGGTACACATTTTCAAGCCACCCGAGGCGGCCGCCCATACCAGCCCCTATGGTGGCGTCGCCCCTTTTTGCGTGTATGATAGGGGTAGTGAAAATTATTCCAGTGGCGCTTTTGATTTACCCACAGAATGGTTGAATTTCTTGTTTCTATGAACTGAGTTCACCAATAATGTGAAGGATGCCAGTCTTTTCATCCTATTGTAGATTTCTTAGATCTCGATATGCCAAAAGTAATCACATGAAATATACAATAAAAGCCAGCATGATGTGCGTGGCTGCAACTAGTCTGAGTACACGTCCTCATATAACATATCAAGGACGCACCACCTTACCAGATTAACCATTCGACTTACCAATGCAGTGTGGGAAGAAAGAAGTATTGGGACTGCGTATCCAAGCAATTGATGCCATGGACTCCTTCGTACAACCTTGTAAGCGAAAAAGAAGTTGCAGTATGACTATACAAAGAACTAGCATAAGTTCAGTTACCTCCTTCTCGGAATTTTAGTTAGCCACTTATTGCAAAATTGTTCAATTACGTTGCTTGGTTTAATTTAGTTTGCTACTGATTACATAATGCCACAACCTGTTAATCCTAATATAGACGGCGCCTATCTATGTGTTTGATACTTACTGTTAAGAATTACCTGTTTACCTGAACTTAAATAGCTACTTGTTTGTTTAACTACTTTGCTGCTGCAACAACGGGTTACAATGATGTTAATAACTACTTTTAAGCATCGAATTGAAACTCTTTAATTCCTTGTTTGTTTAACTAGTGTGCTGTTATAACTCCCATTTCAGATGTTTTGCTAACTTCAACTTTTCTGAATCCAATCTGAACGTTAATGTCAACATAGGTTAGCCCAAGATCAAAGAGCGAGGTCCCCATGGACGTTGTATCATCCCAAAGTAGTGGCACCGGCCCAATCATGCATTATGAATTGCCAACTGCTGATGCTCTAGAGGCTAAACTAGTGGTAGAAAGAGATTCTGCTTCTGCACTTAGATATGAAGTTGACATGTTGAGGAAGCAAACAAAACAATAAGTAGCAGTATCAAGACAACCATTTAATATTTGGTGGATTTTAAAACAAAGCAAGCTGAGACTGACCACATTGTTAAGGTCCTGAAGGAAAAAAGGAAATTAAATTCCCACTTGGTAAATCATAGGTGAAATGTTCTTTCCATCGTTGAATAACCTTTGTGTTGTTTGTTCATGTAATCAATCAAACCATTTGTTTTAGAGATCATGTAATAATTATTTTTTTGCTTTTTGTTTTTTGGTTTGTAATTTTATTTGATCACAAGTCCATATTAATTGATAAGACTCGGAGACATTTCATTTTGATTGCTGTGCCAGACCTACATATATGCCAATCGGGCTGAATGTGCATTCAACAATAATAGTAGTATAGATGGACCATAAGTGGCACGCATCGAAAAGGGCCAAGATGATGTAGTAGCTTGGCTAAAAAAAGGATGTTGTTGTAGCAAAGAAAAGTACATCGGCCTAGCTTATGTATGTTAGTTGATATTATTGATCCATATACTCTATAAGTGTTTATATGTCTGTTAGTTCTGTACATTCTTGGTTCATTGACTCGGTATTTGAATCTTGATACATCGCTTGTGTACATATCTAAATGGGAGTACACATTATGCTGCGTGTGACATTTGAGTTGGACATGAAGTGTTCCAAATATTAGAATTCACCATAAACTGGATTCTAGCTTCTGAATTTGAGTATCAGCATTTGTAAACCATATTCATATATGACAGTGGAACACATCTTTATCGTCCTTTTGAAGATATATAAAAACACATAGAATGATTTATAAAGATTCGTATAGGAATACAAAATGGATTCGAATTTAGTTGCTAGGGTAAACGTGGATGCTTATTGTCCCGAAATTCTAAAGAAGTGGCAAAATTTCCACTCCCACGTCGGCTGCCCGAAGCCAAGTGTTTGGGAGATGGAAATTACTGTCTACCCATTACACGGATAATTCATCGGCCCGATTTCCACTTCTCTAGATAGGGGTAGGATAGTAACTTCAATTAGACGTGACACGACCGACTCTGAGCCCATTCAGACACGGTGGGCGCCAAACATGGGCGACAAAACACATTTGATTCAAGATCGTCCGAAAGACCTCTGTTTCTCCCTCCATTTCCCCATTCATACATGGTGGGCGGCAAAACAAACTCGACTCGGCCGAAATCGTTGTAGGCAAATATTTTCAATAGGGCAGGTTTGTAACTTCACTCAGACGTGACACAACCGCCCTACCAGTCAGCCCCGTACATATACCGTGGGCGCCAACCATGGGCGCCAACCACCCTCTCCTCGCCCAAAATCGCTCTGGGCAAATATTGGCGAGATGTGAGATTACCGCTGTATCCCCAACCGATGAGATGTCCAAATTTTAAACGGGGGCTAAGTTCGTAACTTTCCCATACTTTAGACAGGCGCGTCCCAAAAACATGGTTCCCCGTACCTCTCCCTCCATTTTCCCATTCATACACCGTCTGCGCTAGAACACCATCCCCACACCAGCCTCCGTCCGCCACCCCATCCATCGCCACGGTCCTCCACCACATCCATCACCGCCGTCCTCCACCACATCCGTTGCCACCGTCCTCCATCATGCCGGACGCCTACCAAGACCGCGTCGTCCACTGCTAGAGATGGACGTTTCTCATCCACGGCGACGGACCAAGAGCCTTGCTTCACGTCCTCTCGCTTCATCGGCGCCGTCGTCCTCTTTGTCGGGGCCGCTCACACGACCGTCTCTTCCACCGCAGCGGGACTTATCCCCCGATGCATCCATCTACCATCGCAGATCTGCTTCAACGCCACCGATATCCATCGCACCCCCGATGCCTACACGGCACCGCAAGAGAGGTGGTACTTCATATCTCCTCAAATTTTTGATCTCAACCAGAAAATAGATCTTAACTTGGTTACTCTACTTTCTTTTCAGCTCTTAGAATTTAGTTCTTAGTTCAAAGCAAACAATGGCTGCTAAATACCATTCCTCCCGTTTCCTCCTTTTATGATCACTATACGATCAGAATACGTGCTTCCTGTCATAATAGCACTGCTCGACCCATCAAGCTAAACAACCTTAATTGTTCAAATACGAATCTGATATTATTAAAACAGATTCATTTAATTGGTTAGCTTAATGTTCCTAAATTAGTTTCGAAAAAGCATGTTCGCCGCTCGGGTGTGTATCTCTACAGGGTGCCCACGGTGGGCCGGCCCACCCTGGGATTTTGGGTCGTCCTAGGCCCCGATTCCCCTTTGTTCTGCTGCGTGCTACTGATCTCTACTCGCCCCCAGCCGCCTACCTCACCGGCGACTTGCCGTCCCGGGACGGCATGACTCTCGGAGGAGACGCCGGACTAAGAGGAGGTCAGGAACCGCTCGCCCAACAGCGTCACCGCTGCCCGGGCACGCCGCCGTGCCTACCTTCCCAGTCCGTTCAGGGCTCAGGCATGCAGCACCCACTAAGTCAACCAGATTTATCCTGAGATAAGTCCTCAACACTCAGCAGCCACTCCTCATCACCCATTTTCTAATTGATTCATTACTCATTAGGCATGACTGTCATTAGGGTTTGTTGTGTGCTCAGTGCTACCTACACTTAATGGCTCAGATGTATTTCGGTAATCTTTAGTACCTGTAAAGTTCACATGGTTTTCAAAATTCCGGCCCTAGGAACAGACACTAGTCATTTTGGATTGTTGGTCGTAGTGACATTGACCCAGATTACTACTGCAAGCCAGTTTTGTTGACAATTTTACTTGTCTTTCTTCCTCATTCGATATAAAATCCAATTATTCACGTCGATTAGTTGCAAACTATAAGTGCTAGACAAACTTCTTGATTCAGATTTTGGACGGTCTCTTACTGCAGTTACAATTCTGCATACTTGTCCTAGTAAGCTCACAAGTAAATGATTGATTCACTACATCTATGCTTGCCTTGTCATATTTGTTGTCAATATTCTTTTAGGGTGGACCACCCTGTTTCTAAATACTGCAACCGTAGACATGAGTGAATAGTATTTCTCTATGTGATCTCTTCCATCATATGTGCGCAACGAACACTGCATTGTATAGAAAGAAAATGTCATTTCCAGCTTTTACATAGGCTTCAATCTTTTACATGGAATACAATCTATCTACTTGCTTTGTGTCGCACTACCAACACTCCACCCTTGAAGCTAAACATTATGCCACTCATAATTCCTTAGTTTATTTGTTCAAATACAAATTTCATATGATTCTAATGTTCCTACTTCATTTTTGAAATGTGTGTCTGCTTGTTATAGAGACATAAGGGGTTTGTATTTCTGTGTGTGGTCTGGTCAGCATGGTTGGGGGTGAACTTTGCATATGCAGGGGTTTATAGGGAGACACTCTTTGAGTTGAATCCGCAATGCATTCCATAGATAATCTGACTACTTTTTATGTTTTCATGAATCTCAGATTCTGAACAGCATCATAATGATTATGAGCTTGTGCGCATGAAAAGAATAAAGCAGAACAATGACATGGCTGTCAAAGTTGGCATTAAGGGACCGAAATCAAGTCTGGATGCAAAGCAATGCAAACTCTCTCCACCTACAGATTCATGCTCAGAATATGATCCTAACAGTGATTCTGAGCTAGAGGGAGACCTAAGTCAATGTAGCTCCCTAGTGGAGGAGTCATAGGAAGATGCCCTATCTTATTTACCCATCAAGGTGCTTGGTCTAACTTTCCAAGGTTATATTTGTCGCACATATCTTGCAACTGATGCTTTGCATTGCTTCTACTTTGTTGAACTACCATTAGCTTAGTTTACACATCGTGTATGTGAATACGCCCTGCCTATCCATTTTCAGTACATATTCCATCTGTCATCGTACCATATTTATCCATTCAAATGATGTTCTTGTGTATCAGACGTTCAAAAGGAAGAGGGCGATTGCTGTTCGTGGAGGATCACAAGCAAAGTATTTGGAAAAGGTAGTGGCACCTGATAAATCAAATAGCCCATTAGGTGTAGTTGCAATATCACCTGACCCACAAAACACCCCAACTCTAACAGACTCTAGCCCTACTACACTGGTCATTTCTGATGCCCCAACTCAGCAGACCACAACTGCAGCAAAAATTATGATTATGCCAGTTAACATAGCACCAGCTCTACAACGCAAAACCCCCATTCCAGCAAAGAGTACACCAAATCCAGTTGCCAAATCCCTTTTCGAACCAGAGAGAGCCCCAATTGCAGCAAATAGGACCCCTGTTCCATTTCTTCCCAGTTTAGAAGACAAAGCTTATATTGTTGTCAGGAACTTTATGCGCATCTTTCCTTCATGGAAAGATTATACCGCAGACACAGAAGAATTTCCAGTCTTCCTCCGCAACTTACGCGTAAGTAATGTACTAATGTTATTCATGGTCATTGCTGCATATGTTTCTGCTGACAGAAGACACAAGATTTCATTCTTTTAAATAGGCGAGGACCAAACTGGATTGTGAAGACGAGCAAGGGTTGGTTGCGCTTTTCAAGCACTTGTTGATGAAGTATCGTTCCTACCTGAGGCAAGCACACTTCGATGGCAAGCCTCTAAACGAAATTTCTGTAAAGTCTCCGGTGCTACATTTATCCGACGGTGACTGGAATAATCATGTTACACATTGGTATCAGCTGCAGCGTAAGGTACTATCTATGATATCACATCACAATTTGAACTACATTTTTGCATTTGCCTTAACGTCTCACTTGTACGAAAACTGTTAGCAGAAGAACATTCATTCTCAAGGGACCACAGAATCTCGCAACTATACTGCACACTGCATTGCTCTTGTGAGTACCTCTTGCACTATATGACCATACTTACTTTCATAGCTTTTCGATTATGTAGCATCACTTCACATGTTAGCCTCTTTATCGTCCATTTGGTGGACATTATAAGATATGTATGGACTCTTACATAAATTTAGAATCAACCCAATGCTCTTGAAGAGGTTTTGCTCTGCAGTCCTCTTGTAAGAACTCAACGTCGTCTATCACTGTACTTACATTAACAGCTACTCCCTCCGTCCCATAATATAAAAACATTTTGTACAGTACACCAGTGTTCAAAACACTCTTGTATTATGGGAAGAGGGATTGGTTCATTGTGTAGCATTCTGCATCTTATCTCCCTCGCCCACCATTTACTAAAAAAGATCATATCTATATTTAATCTTACCAAAAAGTAGAATACACAAACAATGCCAGTGCAGAAGTGTAGCCCATTGCTTTTATCAGTACATTTTCTCCTGTAATGCTTGTTCTTCCAGGGATTGGTAGTTGATTATGTAGCATCAATCTGCATCTTATCTTCATCATCCTCTATCCATTCCAGTATTATGATATCTATAATTACTCTCTACAAAATGTAGAGTATAGGCAATGCTTATGAAGAAGATTATGTGCTGAAATTCTTGAGTTATCCTTCCCTTGACATTGAGAAGGGCATTATAAAGCCGGTGTTAACTTTTAATTTAAGTCTGTCCTTGTAAAGCCTTTATCCTCAACTGATGTTTAATTTGCTCATACTCCATATCATTTACTGCTATTTAGTTTGCTGTTTCTACCAAAATGCATGTTCGCAAGAACCGTAAGTTCTAAGTTTTACTTGTAAAACCAAATTCCTTATTCATACCATGCACATTACTCAATACTCCCTATATGTATGCTTGTTTTTGTGGATCTATAATCTAGTGTGTGGTGAAGCAGCCCACTTTTGCACCTTGTCATCTCCTGTTTTATCTTACTGATGTGGCTGATGATATGAACAACATGCCATGCACATTAACCAGGTGGTGTTATGTTGACATGGTAATCCAGGGGTGTGGTGAAGCTCCCCACATTATGAATAATGCCAAATTATGCTATTGATATTTTGAACTTACTCTTTATTTTCTAATTTGAAATTGGATGGAATTGACAGCACAATTATCATCTTTGTTTATACACGTGCAAAACCTATCATATCTCTGCTTTGTTTCAGGGTGATATGCCTGATGGCATGGACAAGTCTGCTGAAGGCTGTGAGACAAACCTAACATATATTGCAGCAAACAAGGCAAAACATCTTGAAGATAGCGAGAGAACCCCAAAGTCTTGTCTTGATGCAGTGTTCAAGTTACTTGAGACTAGCAGTCAGACAAGCTCACATAATTCGTTGTCTGAATTAGTTCGACTTCTTCAGTCCCAAGTTCTAGCAGAAAGGCATTCTGCAACTCAACTTCGACTTGAAGTCCTATCTCTAAGAAAGACTGCGGAGAACACCAATGAGAACCTCATCGCTAAACAGCTACACCTGGAAGCTATGACCGACATGCTAGGCCGGTCTCACAGCCTTGCTCAGCAGCTTGCGCAGCAGTTCCTGCGCAAGGCTAACCCTTCTTGAACTGTCTTGGAAGTGGTCTCGGTTCAGTATTATTTTGTTACACTGCAATGGTGCCCAGTTTTTGTAATCTTCTTCTTCGTTGCACGTTATGATCACTGGTGGCGAACTTCAATGCCCAGTGGATGTAATATACCATAAGTCCTTTATTGTATAGTGTAGGTTTATTCTTAGTTACTATGCCGTAATTTCTTTATTGTATAGAGTAGATTTGTTCTTAATTCTTACTAGTTACTGCCATCATTCGCTATCTGAAAAAAAATAGATGTAGTCGACCGGGTTGAAACATTCGCCTCTAACGGGCCTAGTGTTTAGCGGGCCACAATTGGGCCGGCCTGCATCTTTCTTGGCCCCGAATCATTAGGGACTTCACACTTTGCGCGAGGCCCACAACTTACACCGGCCTATATTTTAGTTGGGACTTTTGTGGACCCAGCGCTTAGTTTGGCCCAGGTAACGTTGGGCCATTAACAGGCTGAATATTGTACTGGCCTATTATGGCCCAGATGAAACCATGAGCCTTTGTAGGCCGAAATGCATATTGGGCCTCAACTTTCACTAGTCGTCGACGGGCCTTCAGCTGGCTGAAATTTAGATGGGGCCTTTTTGGGCCCAGTTATATCACGGGCAGTTACCAGGCCGAAACATATCTCAGGCCTTAGTTAGCCCACTGATATCAAGGGCCTTTAAGAGGCCAAAAGCTTAGTACAGACATCAACGGGACGAATTATGCGACAGGCCTTTAACAGGCCCAAAGTCATTGGGCTTAACAGTTGCCACCTTTATCACTGGCCGTTAGTGGGCCCAATGTCTTGTCGAACCATATATGGCCCATGGGCAGCATGGGCCATTCCCAGGCCGAAAGTCACATCGGGCTGAAATGGGCCCATGTCTACATCGGGCCTCTAACAGGCCGAAAGTCACTGGGCTGTAATTGGGCCCAAATATTTGACGAACAATAAACGGGCTAGATCTGGCTTCGGGCCATAAATGGGCCTTTATTAAGCAAGCCGTTTTTGGGCTGGCCCACTAGTACCTGAGTAAGTACTACATGACTTTGACTAGGCCGACCTTTTTATCCTGTATGGGCCTCTGTTGGGCCGTGTCACGTGTCGACGTATCATACGACAAAAGACATCATGGACCATATATGGGCCGGAAGTTAAAACAGACTAGAATTATATTGGACGGCCCAAATGACGCTACTGGGCCTAATTCGGATAGGCCATAAACGGGCTTTGGGTTAGCGGGCTCTAAATGGGCTATATGCAAACAGGTCGTTAATAGGCTTGCCGTGGGCCGGCCCGCCACCTTTTGACCAAGTCAAATGGGCCGGCCTTTTCACAGGAATGGGCCTCTGTTGGGCCTTGCCACGTGTCGACGTATCATAGGCGCTTTGTGTCCAGTGAGTGGATGACATCTGTCCCAACAGCGAGCCGACACGTGTTTCCTCCAGCCAATGATGATTTTACATGTGGAAAATCCCCATTGGTCGGGGCTGTTAACGGGTTATCGGATACAAAACCGGACCCGATAGCTTAACGGCGTTCCGTTATGGTGGATGCCACGTGTCGGTCACCCTTGACGAAAGCACTTTTGTGACGCGTGATTTATCGTCATGGAAGTGGACACTTCCGTGATGATAATTTTGGTAATGTCATGGAACACTTCTACGATAGCACATGTATAACTATCTTGATTCTGTCATAAATTTGTCATAGATGTACATGCATGACAGAAAACATGACCTACTGTGACAAACACGTATCATCACGGAAGTGTATTTTTTTTGTAGTGATACGCTCCTTCCCACCTTTCTTGGGCACAACTATTGGGTTCGCTAACCATTCCAGATACGGCACCTTGCGGATCACACCTACTTCTTGTAGCTTACGAGTCTCCTGTACGATGAAGGATTGCTTCTCGATGGACTACCGCCAGGCCTTCTGCTTTACTGGGCGCACATTGGGGCATACGCTTAGGTGATACTCAATCACCCTCCTTTGGACTCCCGCCAGGTACCTCGCTTACCACGCGAACACCTCCTTGTTCGTGTGCAAGAAACCGACTAGCGCCTTTTCTTGATCTTGGGGGAAGGTCAGCGCCTATGGTGAAGGTGGCTCCCGACGCCCCGTCCTCGTCCACCAGCACTTGCTTCATCTTGGCTCGGTCTTGAGAGAAAAGATGCTTCTTTTTTTCCGGCGCAGCCCCCACGGCCTCCGGAGCTGCTTTGCCGGCCAGGCGTGCTGCCGCCGCGGCCCTGAAGGCAAGCTTGAGGGCCCCCATGGCCTCCTTGTTGGAAATATGCCCTAGAGGCAATAATGAAAGTATTATTATTATTATATTTCCTTGTTCATAATAATTGTCTGTTATTCATGCTTGAATTGTATTGTACGGAAACAACGATACATGTGTGAATATATAGACCACAATGAGTCCCTGGTAAGCCTCTAGTTACGAGCTCGTTGATCAACAGATGGTCACGGTTTCCTGACCATGGACATAGGATGTCGGTTTTAACGGGATCACATCATTAGGAGAATGATGTGATGGACAAGACCCAATCCTGAGCATAGCACGAGATCGTACAGTTCGTAATGCATAAGCTTTTCGGTGTCAAGTATTTATTCCTTAGACCATGAGGTTGTACAACTCCCGGATGCCATAGGAATACTTTGGGTGTGCCAAACGTCACAACGTAACTGGGTGGCTATAAAGGTACGCAACGGGTATCTCCGAAAGTGTCTGTTGAGTTGGTACGAACCGAGACTGGGATGTTGTCACTCCGTATGACGGAGAGGTATCTCTGGGCCCACTCGGTATGACATCATCATAATGAGCTCAAGGTGACTAAGGAGTTAGTCACGTGATGATGGATTACGGATCGAGTAAAGAGACTTGTCATGACGAGATTGAACAAGGTATCGGGAATACCGACGATCGAATCTCGGGCAAGTACCATACCGATGGACAAAGGGAATGACATATGGGATTGAGTGAATCCTTGACACAGTGGTTCATCCGATGAAGATCATCGAGGAACACGTGGGAACCAACATGGGTATCCAGATCCCGCTGTTGGTTATTGACCGGAGAGCGGTCTCGGTCATGTCTACGTGTTTCCCGAACCCGTAGGGTTTACACACTTAAGGTTCGGTGACGCTAGGGTCGTAGAGATACATGCACGTGGAAACCCGAAAGTTGTTTGGAGTCCCGGATGAGATCCCGGACGTGACTAGGAGTTCCGGAATGGTCCGGAGGTAAAGAATGATATATAGGAAGTCCAGTTTCGGCCATCGGGTGAACTCTGGGGGTCACCGGGAGCGTCCCGGGACCACCGGAGGGGTCCCGGGGGTCCACCGGGTGGGGCCACCCATCCCGGTGGGGCCCCTAGGCCGCAAGGGGGAAGGGGCCAGCCCCTGGTGGGCTGGCGCACCACATGGGCCTCCCCCTCCATGCGCCTAGGGTAGAAACCCTAGGGGGAGGGGGCGCCCCCATGCCTTGGGGGGCAAGAATACCCCCCTGGCCGCCGCCCCACCCTGGAGATTGGATCTCCAGGGCCGGCGCACCCACCTGGCCCCTATATATAGTGGGGGGTGAGAGGGCTGCCGCACCCAAGTCTCTGGCGCCTCTCCCCCTCCCGTCACACCTTCCTCCTCCTCTACAGGGCGCCGGCGAAGCCCCACATGATTTCCCGCTGCATCCACCACCACGCCGTTGTGCTGCTGGATCTCCGATGACCTCTCCTCCCCCCTTGCTGGATCAAGAAGGAGGTGACGTTGCTGTACCGGACGTGTGTTGAACGCGGAGGTGCCGTCCGTTCGGCGCTAGATCATCGGTGACGAAGAACGTGAAGAGTACGACTACTTCATCCATGCTTCTTCGAACGCTTCCGCTCGCGATCTACAAAAGGGTATGTAGATGCACTCTAATATGCTCGTTGCTAGATGTCTCCTTAGATGGATCTTTGTGAAAGCGTAGAATTTTTTTGAATTCTGCTACGTTCCCCAAAAGTGGCATCTGAGCTAGGTCTTATGTGTAGCATCTTGCACGAGTAGAACACAAAGCAGTTGTGGGCGTTGAGTTTGCTCAACTTTCTTGCCGTTACTAGTCTAATCTTGATTCGGCGGTATTGTGGGATGAAGCGGCCCGGACCGACCTTACACGTACGCTTACGTGAGACTGGTTCCACCGACAGACATGCACTAGATGCATAAGGTGGCTGGCGGGTGTCTGTCTCTCCCACTTTAGTCGGGTCGGATTCGATGAACAAGGTCCTTATGAAGGGTAAATGGAAATTGACAAATCACGTTGTGGTTTTGGCGTAGGTAAGAAACGTTCTTGCTAGAAAACCTATAGAAGCCACGTAAAACTTGCAACAACAATTAGAGGTCGTCTAACTTGTTCTTGCAGCATGTGCTATGTGATATGGTATGGCCAAGAAGATGTGATGAATGATATATGTGATGTATGAGATTGATCATGTTCTTGTAATAGGGAATCACGACTTGCATGTCGATGAATTTGACAACCGGCAGGAGCCATAGGAGTTGTCTTAATTATTGTATGACCTGCGTGTCACTGAATAACGCCATGTAATTACTTTACTTTATTGCTAAACGTTAGCCATAGTAGTAGAAGTAATAGTTGGCGTGACGACTTGTTCAAGACATGATGATGGAGATCATGATGATGGAGATCATGGTGTCGAGCCGGTGACAAAGATGATCATGGTGCCCCGGAGATGGAGATCAAAGGAGCAAGATGATATTGGCCATATCATGTCACTTTAATTGATTGCATGTGATGTTTATCATGTTTATGCATCTTGTTTACTTAGAACGACGGTAGTAAATAAGATGACCTCTCACTAAAATTTCAAGAATTGTGTTCCCCCTAACTGTGCACCGTTGCTAAGGATCGCTATTCCGAAGCACCACGTGATGATCGGGTGTGATAGGTTCTAACGTTCGCATACAACGGGTGTAAGCCAGATTTACACGCGCAATACACTTAGGGTTCACTTGACGAGCCTAGCATGTACAGACATGGCCTCGGAACACGGAAGACCGAAAGGTCGAACACGAGTCATATAGAAGATACGATCAACATGAAGATGTTCACCGTTGATGACTAGTCCGTCTCACGTGATGATCGGACACGGGCTAGTCGATTCAGATTGTGTATCACTTAGATGACTAGAGAGATGTCAATCTAAGTGGGAGTTCATTAAAATTTGATTAGATGAACTTAATTATCATGAACATAGTCTAAATTCTTTACAATATCTCTTGTAGATCAAATGGCCCACGCTCATGTCACCCTCAACTTCAACACGTTCCTAGAGAAATCCAAGCTGAAAGACGATGGTAGCAACTACACGGACCGGGTCCGTAACCTGAGGATCATCCTCATAGGTGCCAAAAAAACTTATGTCCTAGATGCACCGCTAGGTGACACTCCCGCCCCGGCAAACCAAGATGTTATGAACGCTTGGCAGTCGCGTTGTGATGATTACTCCCTGGTTCAGTGCGGCATGCTTTACAGTTTAGAATCGGGGCTCCAAAAGCGTTTTGAGCACCACGGGGCATATGAGATGTTCCAAGAGCTGAAAATGGTTTTCCAAGCTCATGCCCGAGTCGAGAGATATGACGTCTCCGACGCATTCTACAGCTGTAAGATGGAGGAAAACAGTTCTGTCAGTGAGCACATCCTCAAGATTTCTGGGTTGCACAACCGCTTGTCTCAGTTGGGAATGAATCTCCTAGACGAAGCGGTCGTTGACAGAATCCTCCAGTCGCTCCCACCATGCTACAAGAGCTTCGTGTTGAACTTCAACATGCAGGGGATGGAGAAGTCCATTCCCGAGGTGTATTCGATGCTGAAATCAGTGGAGGTGGATATCAAGAAAGAACATCAAGTGTTGATGGTCAATAAAACCACTAAGTTCAATAAGGGCAAGGGTAAGAAGAACTTCAAGAAGGACGGCAAGGGACTTGCCGCGCCCGGTAAGCCTGTTGCCGGGAAGAAGCCAATGTATGGACCCAAGCCTGAGACAGAGTGCTCTTATTGCAAGGGAACGGGTCACTGGAAGCGGAACTGCCCCAAATACTTAGTGGACAAGAAGGCCGGCAACGTCAAAGGTATATGTGATATACATGTTATTGATGTGTACCTTACCAGCGCTCGTAGTAGCTCCTGGGTATTCGATACCGGTGCAGTTGCTCATATTTGTAACTCTAAGCAGGAGTTGCGGAATAAGCGGAGACTGGCGAAGGACGAGGTGACGATACGCGTCGGGAATGGTTCCAAGGTCGATGTGATCGCCGTCGGCACGCTGCCTCTACATCTACCCTCGGGATTAGTTTTAAACCTCAATAATTGTTATTTAGTATCAGCTTTGAGCATGAACATTGTATCTGGATCTCGTCTTATGCGAGATGGCTACTCATTTAAATCTGAGAATAATGGTTGTTCTATTTATTTGAGAGATATGTTTTATGGTCATGCCCCCCTGGTCAATGGTTTATTTTTGATGAATCTCGATCGTGATGATACACATATTCATAGTGTGAATGCCAAAAGATGTAAAGTTGACAATGATAGTCCCACATACTTGTGGCATTGCCGCCTTGGTCATATTGGTGTCAAACGTATGAAGAAGCTTCATGCTGATGGACTTCTGGAGTCTCTTGATTATGAATCATTTGACACGTGCGAACCATGCCTCTTGGGCAAGATGACCAAGACTCCGTTCTCCGGAACAATGGAGCGAGCAACCAACTTATTGGAAATCATACATACCGATGTGTGCGGTCCAATGAGTGTTGAGGCTCGCGGAAGCTATCATTATGTTCTCACCCTCACGGATGACTTGAGTAGATATGGGTATATCTACTTGATGAAGCACAAGTCTGAGACTTTTGAAAAGTTCAAGGAATTTCATAATGAGGTTGAGAATCAATGAGACAAGAAAATAAAGTTCTTACGATCAGATCGTGGGGGTGAATATTTGAGTCATGAATTTGGCACGCACCTTAGGAAATGTGGAATTGTTTCACAATTGACACCGCCCGGAACACCTCAGCGTAACGGTGTGTCCGAACGTCGAAATCGTACTCTGTTGGACATGGTGTGATCTATGATGTCCCTTACCGATTTACCGCTATCTTTTTGGGGTTATGCTTTAGAGACTGCCGCATTCACTTTAAATAGGGCTCCGTCGAAATTCGTTGAGACGACACCGTATGAACTTTGGTTTGGCAAGAAACCGAAGCTGTCGTTTCTGAAAGTTTGGGGTTGCGATGCTTATGTCAAGAAACTTCAACCTGAAAAGCTGGAACCCAAATCGGAAAAATGCGTCTTCATAGGATACCCAAAGGAAACGATTGGGTACACCTTCTACCACAGATCTGAAGGCAAGGTCTTTGTTGCCAAGAATGGATCCTTTCTGGAGAAAGAGTTTCTCTCGAAAGAAGTGAGTGGGAGGAAAGTAGAACTTGATGAGGTGACAGTCACCCCTCCTGTACCAGAAAGTAGCACAGCGCAGGAAATTGCTCCTGAGGTGCCTGCACCGACAAGGGAGGAAGTTGATGATGATGATCATGAAGAAACAGATCAAGTTACTACTGAACTTCGAAGGTCCACAAGGGCACGTTCCGCACCAGAGTGGTACGGCAACCCTGTCATGGGAATCATGTTGTTAGACAACGGTGAACCTTCGAACTATGAAGAAGCGATGGCGGGCCCAGATTCCAATAAATGGCTTGGAGCCATGAAATCCGAGATAGAATCCATGTATGAAAACAAAGTATGGACTTTGGTGGACGTGCCTGATGATAGGCACACCATAGAAAACAAATGGATATTTAAGAAGAAGACAGACGCGGATGGTAATATGACCATCTATAAGGCTCGGCTTGTCGCTAAGGGTTATCGACAAGTTCAAGGGATTGACTACAACGAGACTTTCTCTCCCGTAGCGATGCTGAAGTCAGTCAGAATCATGTTAGCTATTGCCGCATTCTATGATTATGAGATATGGCAAATGGACATCAAAACGGCATTCCTTAATGGCTTCCTCAAGGAAGAGTTGTATATGATGCAGCCGGAAGGTTTTGTCGATCCAGAAAATGCTAACAAGGTATGAAAGCTCCAGCGCTCGATTTACGGGCTGGTGCAAGCATCTCGGAGTTGGAATATTCGCTTTAATGATGTGATCAAAGCGTTTGGCTTTATACAGACTTATGGAGAAGCCTGTATCTACAAGAAAGTGAGTGGGAGCTCTGTAGCATTTCTCATATTATATGTGGATGACATATTGCTGATGGGAAATGACATAGAATTCTTGGAAAGTGTAATGGCCTACTTGAATAAGAGTTTTTCAATGAAGGACCTTGGAAAAGCAGATTACATATTGGGCATCAAAATCTATAGAGATAGATCAAGACGCCTCATCGGTCTTTCACAAAGTACATACCTTGACAAGATATTGAAGAAGTTCAATATGGATCAGTCCAAGAAAGGGTTCTTGCCTGTTTTGCAAGGTATGAGATTGAGCAAGGCTCAGTCGCCGACCACGGCAGAAGATAGAGAAAAGATGAGTGTCATACCCTATGCCTCGGCCATAGGTTCTATCATGTATGCCATGCTGTGTACCAGACCTGATGTGAACCTTGCCATAAGTTTGGTAGGGAGGTACCAAAGTGATCCCGGTATGGAACACTGGACAGCAGTCAAGAACATCCTAAAGTACCTAAAGAGGACTAAGGATATGTTTCTCATTTATGGAGGTGACGAAGAGCTCGTCGTAAAGGGTTACGTCGATGCTAGCTTCGACACAGATCTGGATGACTCTAAGTCACAAATCGGATACGTGTATATTTTGAATGGTGGAGCAGTCAGCTGGTGCAGTTGCAAGCAGAGCGTCGTGGTGCATTCTACATGTGAAGCGGAGTACATAGCTGCTTGCGAAGCAGCACAAGAAGGAGTCTGGATGAAGGAGTTCATCACCGACCTAGGAGTCATTCCAAGCGCGTCAAGCCCGATGACTCTCTTCTGTGACAACACTGGTGCTATTGCTATTACCAAGGAGCCCAGGTTTCACAAGAAGACCAAACACATCAAGCGCCGTTTGAACTCCATCCGAAATTATGTTCGAGATGGAGACATAGATATTTGTAAAGTGCATACGGATCTGAATGTTGCAGACCCGTTGACTAAACCTCTTCCACGGGCAAAACATGATCAACACCAGAACTTTATGGGTGTTCAATTCATCACAATGTAACTAGATTATTGACTCTAGTGCAAGTGGGAAACTGTTGGAAATATGCCCTAGAGGCAATAATGAAAGTATTATTATTATATTTCCTTGTTCACAATAATTGTATGTTATTCATGCTTGAATTGTATTGTACGGAAACAGCGATACATGTGTGAATATATAGACCACAATGAGTCCCTGGTAAGCCTCTAGTTACTAGCTCGTTGATCAACAGATGGTCACGGTTTCCTGACCATGGACATAGGATGTCGGTGATAACGGGATCACATCATTAGGAGAATGATGTGATGGACAAGACCCAATCCTGAGCATAGCACGAGATCGTATAGTTCGTAATGCATAAGCTTTTCGGTGTCAAGTATTTATTCCTTAGACCATGAAGTTGTACAAATCCCGGATGTCGTAGAATACTTTGGGTGTGCCAAATGTCACAACGTAACTGGGTGGCTATAAAGGTATGCAACGGGTATCTCCGAAAGTGTCTGTTGAGTTGGTACGAACCGAGACTGGGATGTTGTCACTCCGTATGACGGAGAGGTATCTCTGGGCCCACTCGGTAAGACATCATCATAATGAGCTCAAGGTGACTAAGGAGTTAGTCACGAGATGATGGATTAAGGATCGAGTAAAGAGACTTGTCATGACGAGATTGAACAAGGTATCGGGAATACCGACGATCGAATCTCGGGCAAGTACCGTACTGATGGACAAAGGGAATGACATACGGGATTGAGTGAATCCTTGACATAGTGGTTCATCCGATGAAGATCATCGAGGAACACGTGGGAACCAACATGGGTATCCAGATCCCGTTGTTGGTTATTGACCGGAGAGTGGTCTCGGTCATGTCTACGTGTCTCCCGAACCCGTAGGGTCTACACACTTAAGGTTCGGTGACGCTAGGGTCGCAGAGATACATGCACGTGGAAACCCAAAAGTTGTTCGGAGTCCCGGATGAGATCACGGACGTGACGAGGAGTTCCGGAATGGTCCGGAGGTAAAGAATGATATATATGAAGTCCAGTTTCGGCCATCGGGTGAACTCCGGGGGTCACCGGGAGCGTCCCGGGACCACCGGAGGGGTCCCGGGGGTCCACCGGGTGGGGCCACCCATCCCGGTGGGGCCCCTAGGCCGCAAGGGGGAAGGGGCCAGCCCCTGGTGGGCTGGAGCACCACATGGGCCTCCCCCTCCATGCGCCTAGGGTAGAAACCCTAGGGGAAGGGGGCGCCCCCATGCCTTGGGGGGCAAGAATACCCCCCTGGCCGCCGCCCCACCCTGGAGATTGGATCTCCAGGGCCGGCGCACCCCCTGGCCCCTATATATAGTGGGGGGGGAGAGGGTTGCCGCACCCAAGTCTCTGGCACCTCTCCCCCTCCCGTCACACCTTCCTCCTCCTCCGCAGGGCGCCGGCGAAGCCCTGCAGGATTTCCCGCAGCATCCACCACCACGCCGTTGTGCTGCTGGATCTCCGACGACCTCTCCTCCCCCCTTGCTGGATCAAGAAGGAGGTGACGTTGCTATACCGGACGTGTGTTGAACGCGGAGGTGCCGTCCGTTCGGCGCTAGATCATCGGTGACGAAGAACGTGAAGAGTACGACTACTTCATCCACGCTTCTACGAACGCTTCCGCGCGCGATCTACAAAAGGGTATGTAGATGCACTCTAATATACTCGTTGCTAGATGTCTCCTTAGATGGATCTTGGTGAAAGCGTAGAATTTTTTTGAATTCTGCTATGTTCCCCAACACTCCTTGGTATCTCTGGCTATAGTGAGGACGCCATTGCTCCCAGGCACCTTCATGAGGTTGTAGGCCGGGTGAGTCGCTGCCATGAATTTGGCCATGGCTGGGTACCAAGAGGATGGCATTGTACGGGAGACTGAGGTGGGCGATGTCGAAGTCGATAAGCTCAGTGCGGCAGTTGTTGCGGGTGCCGAAGGTGATGGGAAGCCGGATCTGCCCAGGGGGCTGATGGAGCCGCCGAAGACCCCAGAGAACGGCCTGGTAGGGCGGAGTCGTTCGAGCGACACATGGAGCAAGCCGAAGGCTTCTGCGGAGAGCACGTTGAGCCTAGCCCCGTCGTCGATGAGGGTCTTGGTTACCGCCACATTGCAGATGGTGGCGGTGCAGAGCACCGGGAGCGCACCTGCTCTCACGGTGATCGTCGGGTGGACTCTGGAGTCTAAGTTGAGGTCAGCCTCTGGTGCCGCCCATCCTAGAGGGACTCCCTGTGATGCTCGGGTGGTGCCCACTTGGCGAAAAAACTGCTTGAGGTGGCACCCGTGGGCAGCGCCTGAGAGCCGCCGAGGAGGGCCGCGACGGCGTGGGGCACCGGTGCCGCGAAGCGTGCGGTGAAGAGGCCGCGCAGCTCCTCCCAGGAGGCCACAGATGACTCTGGCAGGCTAAGAAACCAAGCGCGTGGTACGCCGGTGAGGGCCATGGGGAGCCATCTGGCCGTGACCATACTGTCGCCGCCAGCCGCCGAACGGACTCCTCATAGGCCTGGAGGAAAACAGCCGGATCCGCCACTCCGTCATAGCGAGGTGGCATTTCCGGCCTAAACCTAGGTGGCCACCGTACCTGTCGTAAGGCGGGGGTGAAGGCTGGTGCCCCACAACACCGCCGCGCGCACCCTCTGAGCCGGTCGGAGAGGTGGCCCTGCCATGGGATCCTGGCGGATGGAGAGCGGGGTGGACGAAGAAACGGAAATCCGGCGCACCCCTACATGGCATGCCAGATGTCGGATTTCGGGTTCCGCAAACCCTTGAGAGGTTCAAACTCTAGGGTGCGCACGAAGAACACTCTCTTCCCAGAGTGTTCGCCCTACAATTCCACAGCCTAGCTTGTCGGACTCAAAGAACAAGGGACACGAAGGATTATACTGGTTCGGGCCACCTTGCGGTGTAATAACCTACTCTAGTGTGTGTGGTGGATTGCCTCGTGGGGCTTAGAATGAACTACTACAATGGATGAACTGCCTCCGGAGGGGAGGTGTTCTTGGGCTCGAATGAGCTTGTGTTGTGTGTAGGGTGGAATAGATCTCTCTCTCTCTCTCTCTCTCTCTCTCTTAACCAGACGAGCCTCCTCTCCATGGTGGTGGCTAGGTCCAATTTATAATAGCCTATGTCCTCTTCACAAATATCGGCGGGAAGGGATCCCACAATGGCCAAATTTGAAGGGGAACGGCTAGTACAAGCTATCCTGACAAAAGTGGTCTTCGCCTGCCAAAGGCTCTGGTGGTGATGCCGCGCCGGGATCCACGATGACCTCCATTTTGCCGCCCTAATAGTCCTCGGTCTTGTTGCACTAATATAGAAACCTTTGCTTGATTCCTCAGGACTCCGCGCCTGCGCTTGCCCCCTTAGCACCAAAGGGGAAACTGGTACACTGCGCCCGCTGGCGCCTGCCTGGCCTTGGTCGTCATGGCTCACATCACATGAACCTCGCAAGGTGTGCGTTGCATAGTTATCTCCGCTCCTCGGGAGCCAGCCTAGAGAGGCTACCCCTAGGGGGCTCTTGCCGTCGTCCGCCTCGGGGGGCTTGGCCCCTCGCGATAGTCTTGAGTTGTGGTTGCTGAAGATGGGCCATACCAGGCCGCCGATGGAGCCACGTCACGGGCCGCAGGCAGGCAAGTCTGGGTACCCCCGTTCCCAGAATGCCGACAGCTAGTCAAAATAACCTTACTGCAGGCTGTTTGTCAAATTGATGGACGACGACCTCGTGGGCCTATAGAAATCGTCGCACGCAAGTATCGAGTGTCGTGTAGGACAACCATCGACTGCATGTGGCCAAAACTTGTATGTATGAAAGGGTTGTGCAATGTTTTAAATAATAATTTCACGACTCTCATGTGGCACCGGCCTGCCTAACAAAATGGCCAACCCACACGGTGGCTCAAAACTCGTAGTGTACTGCGAGCCACCCGCCACCCCCCAGACGCACACACCCACACACACACCAAGACTCCACTGCAACTACGATGCATGTTAAATTAATTATCCCGCGGTGAACATATGTTACCAAAGGACGGACGTTTTAATTTCGAAAAAATCACAGAGATAATTAACACGTTTCAGTACATTAATTGATTGAGTTTATACGGGTGACAGTGCACCTAAATGGATTGGAAAAACACATGTGTCTCACTCGGTGCATGCTTACTCCCCGTGCAACAAATTTTAAACATTGAGAATCTTGTTTTTTAAATTCTAGTACATCCAAAACTTATTTGATGTTCATGAAACTTACCGTGTTGTCATATGGACACCAATACAAAGTGACATTGTACTTTTTTTGTCAAATTTGAGACCAGTTTTGATGTAGTCTTTATCTAATAACAAACGGGAGATTATTAATTATTAGGAACCAATATACCAAACAGATTATTTGTTCGAACCGTGAGCGTCAGACCAAAAATGGATACATGCCATGCTTCGGTAAGCAATAAAGCGGCAGCATTAATCATCCAAATAGAAAAATAATATATGTGCTCCCGCGTGACCCGTGTGCCGTGTGAGCTGGCGTGAGCTGACGGGACGCATGCGAGCAGTCAGTCGCACAGGCAGACGGGGAGGCATGCGTGCATGTGTGTGAATTGACGCGGGCGTGCTCGCTACGCAGTGTCATTGGGAGGCGTGCAAGTAGCTGTGTGAAACTTTGGTAGGCATGCCAGCAGTCCGGTCCGCAGGCTCACCAGGAGGCGAGCCATCGGTATGACTGCCGCCCGCCTCTCTCCCACAACTCCCACTACTCCATATTAATGGTGCGCCCGAGAGGCCGCACCCGCCATCCTCGCCACACACACACACACACAATACTCTCTCTCCGCTTGCATCCTCGACCTCGCTCTCAGTCCTCAAAGCCTTCAGTGTATGAGGATGCGACCGAAGCGCCCCATCAGAGGGAGTGGCAACGCCAGGGCTGCTAAAGCACCGGAGCACAGCATGGAGATGGAGACAGAGGTTGCCATCACTGCCGGCGAGTTTTTGCTACACCCTGACATCGTCGATGGCGTTGAGCTTCCACAGCCGAAGGCGGAGTTCCACACTGACTCTGGTGACGGCCTCGGCGACGACTCTGACGACCACTCCAGCGATGACTCCGATGAGGAAGGACAGCTGGTTAGTCATCTATACCTATTTATGTGTCAAATAGATCATAGGGTTTCTCTGGTTACTCCTGCCTCCCCTTTTTTGGAATAGAAATCCTATGGTTATGTTCTCCCAATCCATGAAATCCGAGTAAGTTTCGTTAGATCCGTGTAGTGTATTGATTGTTTGAATGGTACAAGTGATAAGTGATTAGTTGTTTCATCTATGCAAATGATTTCTGCTAGTAATCCGACTAGGGTTAGTGTTCGTGCTAATAATTCCTAGCCAAGACTTGACAATTGATTTTGAATGACCTACATATGTTTGTACATCATTTTCTTAAAGATTGGTCTGTACATAGACGACTGTGCTTAACAATGGAACCATAATCTCTGGATAGTATAAATTAGTAGCCATAAATTCCTAATCCTACTTCACGGCATGTAATCATTGATTTGATGCCAAATTTGTTTTACTATTGACGATGTGGACAATGAGGATGAAAATGGCCAGATGAGGTACAAGAGGAAAATCCTGAGGGAGCTTTATGCGAGAATGCATAACAGGCATATTAGGACCTGGAACAGCGGCTATTGATGCCCATTTTGCTACCACAAGCTTCATGACGCGTATCAAAGTGTTTTGGCGCATGCAAGAGGACGGGCCATTGGCTCCTTCAATCAGAAGTATTCTCGCAGGGTCGAGCACGGCGCGTACGCCGAGTACCTGGAGAAGCTTTAGGATCGTGTCGGCATGTGAGATGAGATGTAGTATCGAACTATGTACGCTTGAGCAATGTTTAATGACGATTGAACTATGTACTTACGGTTGAACTATGCTTGTGTACGTGTATGCTTATTATTTATGTCTGAGTATGCTTAATCTATGTTTACTTATGTCTAACTGTGGGATATGGATGCAACCAGTTCGGTTGATGGAATCTACCTCCGTCTTGGTTTATTGGTCCCCTTTGTAATTTGTGTTAAATTTTTACCAAAGGTATAACTGTCAAAATATTAGTGTAGGTCAGCAAAAATTATATCATTGGATGGGTATTTGAGCATAGTGTTCAATGATATAATTTTTGGTGACATGCATAAACATTTCTTAGTTACATATTTGGTCAAAATTTGGTAAAAAATACAAAGGGGGCCAATAAACCAGGACGGGGGTAGTACGTCAATCACACACGGTTCCCAAAATTGGAACCATGTGCAATGACTTTAATTTTGCATGTTGCGTCAATCATACATGGTTCGCTCTAGAAAACCGTCGCCTCCAAAATTCTTTGTGGGACAGAAAACCCTCACCACCCAATTCAATAAAAACCTCACCATCCCCACGTCACAAAAGCCCTCACCCTGCCCGCCACCCCCTCCGGTCCCCATTCACACCTGCACAAGCTCCTCCGCGTCTATGCCATGGCACAGCCTATCATGGCGCTAAACACTTAGCTCGACGCGTGCCACCACCTCCAAGCTGTCGGCAAAGCCCACCGCATTTCACCACTTCTGCTTGCCACCGCCTATCACCATCGACTTTCTCGACGCTGCTCGCGGTCGACCCAGCTCGGCTCGATTGGGGAATCTGCCGTACCGAGGGTTATTTCTCATGGACGACAAGGTAACTAATTTAATGAGATATTATCTCATCTCTTATCCCAGTTCATCTCCCTCCTTTAATCACCCGGCGGAAATCACCGTGAATTCATTTTTATTCGTGCTGATTTGAGGGTTTTCTTTCATTCATAGAATGTACAGTGCGCTGACACATCAAGACTTTGCGACCTCTGCCAGAGATTCCTTCTCGCCGTACCAGATCACTTGAGGATGCGCGCGGTATGTTCAATCTCACCCTAAATCGGTTGGCACGGCCTACTTTCCTGAACATATTCTAAATATTGCTACATTTGGATAAAAGGTGCCACATGCACCATATACGTCAAAGGGGATTTCTTCCCTCTTCTTTCTATATTAGGCAAATTAATGATGTATTGTTCTTCCGATTACTCTCATATTTCCATGACATCATGTTTACCCTATCTGTTTAATTATAGATTTTTTTCCTTCGATTTCAACTGCTATACAGTTCTTTCAATTTGGGCCCATATTTGCATGTTATCATATTATCTTTAACAATCCTACCATTTTCTGCAGCGCATCCCTTGCTATGCAACAGATTATGTAGTGCACAATCTTTCCCTTTACATAGATCAAGACTGCGCGGATGTCATACTACACACAAACCATGGATTTACAATCATTGCTACAGTAAGACTTGATGAACGTGGTGACTCCTATTTTGGCACTGGCTTTTGTACAGAAATTTCTAAGTTTTATGTACTGAAAGCTCGCGCTAAAATTGCACTACACATAAAAGGGCCTGATCATGAGATATATGCTAACTTCCCCGACAAAATCATCCGTCTAGATTTTGTTTGAAGTAAGTTTTCTTTTCAACTATCTGCATGTTGACTTACCCAGCAATGTCAAATCAATTGTGTAGTATTTAAGCAACCAATTGTTATTCCCTTTTCTTACTATATTCCTACCTAATAACTTCTAGTTACCAATACACTTTTCTATTGCCCTATTTTAACTAAATATTCCATGTGCTCCCATTTCTATCAGAAAGCACCGCCGACAAGGAGACTCCGGAGGTGGAGAACGGGGCTTCCAACAAGCGGAGGCGGGGTGAGCTAGAACCGCAAGCGACTTCAGCAGGCCTAGACTTCATCAGCAGCCTCCTCGATGATATGTTGACAGTCATCATCTACCTCCTCCCAATCAAATATGGGGCGGGGACAACCGTCCTTTCGCGGAGATGGCACTCGCTATGGAACTCCAGCCCTCTCGACCTAATCGACACCCACGAGCTCTGCCATGGCTATCGCAAAAGCTTGGATGTGTTCTCGAAGATCCTCAACAGTCACCTTGGCCCATCAAGAGGCGTTTGAATGGGCAAGTTCCGCTCCAATAGCAAGGACCGAGACAAGCTTGACGACTGGTTCCAATCCCCCGTCCTAGATTAGCTCAAGGAGCTCACTTTTGATGACGGGCATATGCCGTCGCTCCCAACGTCCACACTCCGCCTGGCGCCCATGCTGTGCGTCGCCAAGTTCAGGAACTGCCATTTTCCCCCACCCCTTAATGACGCGCCCGCTCTTATTCTACCACGATTGAAGCACCTCGAGCTCATCGTCGTCTGCCTCTCAAATAGTGACATGGAGCGCCTGCTCCGTGGTTGTACTGTACTCGAGTACCTTCATCTCCAGGCGATCAATGGGTTGAGTACCTTCCACATCACCTCCATGACTCTTCGGACTATTTATGTGTGTTGCTGGTGCGGCAGGAAGACATCACAAGATGGGTACCACAGTATGGTCATTGAGGACACACCTGCACTTGAGAGATTACTTGTAGTTGATCAAGAAGGTCCAACAAGAATCAATGTCATTTCTGTGCCGAAATTGGCAGTGGTGGGCTACTCGTCTGACAAATACTTCGAACGTGTTATTGGATCCACACCCGTTCAGGTACAACAGCCGCCTTCTACCTCTCCTTCTAAAAATTAAAATTATTTCTAAATTTGAAGATGTTTGTTCGTCTGTCATTCAAAAAATGATTCCAACAAGCTTGACCCCGAAACTGCGCACAGTGAAGGTCTTGGCACTAGAATCTATCGGCCCCAACCTGGAGCAAGTTGTCAGTTTCCTGAGATGCTTTTTGTGCCTGGAGAAGCCATATATCGAGGTGATGTTCCTTTCCTGTTAAATGTTAACCATAAGGGAGTTCAATTTGTGACACCTTTTTTACAATGAAAATGTACTACGATTTCTGAAGGATTATTTTGGAGGATTTCAGTACATACATGTTCCACCCCCACCATATTGGTCGCTTCATCCATATGGTTACAATCAATAAGCATTTCTCCTTTGGATTCATCTGTACTAGTTTTCTTAGGGAACTTTTCTTCCACTCCATCCTCTTGTGAAGAAGGCTACATTTTTCTAGAATGTAATCAAATGCCCATGTTAATCACATCAGATCGAAGATGGCATGTTAGTGAATTTTACTAATCCTGCAAACCAAATAGGCATGTAGTAATGTTCAAAACTACATGTAGGCACTAACACGTTTTCTTGTTTTGCGGATAAGATTAAGCCCAGTGGTGGATAATGTGATACAATATAACAATCATGTCGAATGCCTAGATCTGCATCTCTCATAAATTACTTTGAACTCCTACCGAGGGACCTTACCAGAGATTATATTCGCCAGGTTCTTTGTTCTCAGAGCAAGGGTGCTGAAGGAAATGAGGTTTTCCCTACATTTATTTCGCAAAAATGAATGGTTTGTTGATCAACGCTGGCGCCTGCGGTAGAATGGAATAGGCTACAAAAATTCTGAATTTCATTTTGGAACTTCAGATCACAGAGTAATCGAAATTCATCGCGTCAACCACATTGAAAGTGCACCTATTCCCTAGGTGGTTTTGGTATTTAATAACAAAATATAGCTCACTGAACTAATATCCTTTCAAGATAAATATTTCATCAAGTTCAATGATTGGCATCTCATGGATTGTAGATGTGGACCCATCAAAAATCTAAGGACAAAGATTGGCAAAAACTCAAGACTCTACAATTTTTTTTGTGATCCAAGATCACATTGAGTCCATAGGAAAAGCCAATACTATTAAAAGGGGATGAGGTGTTGCTTAATGGTCTACTTGCTCAAACTGCTCAGTGCTAAGCTCCACATCCCTCAACCACTTTCTCATTTCCACAAATGTCCTAAACATAAAGGTCAAACTGAGCCCCAGATATTTGATCTATCCGATGCCACCGAGTTCACATGACATAGCCACTGCCAAAACCCTAATCAGTTCGGTCTCATCGAAAGGGATTTTGGTCTCACCGAAAAGGGATTGCCAACTCTCTATTTCCTCTTCTTAACATTTCGGTCTAACCGAGATGAGAGGATCGGTCCCACCGAGTTGGCAATACAAACTCTGTGGTTACCTTTTGTAACGTTTCGGTCTCACCGAAAGGAGCGATCGGTCTCATCGAGTTTGCCTGGCCAAGTCTCTGTTTTGCCTATTACCAGAATTAGACTCACCGAGTTTGTGTAACCGGTCAAACCGAGTTGAGGTTTTTTCCTAACCCTAATGCATCGGTCTCGCCGAGTTGATAGTATCGGTCCCACCGAGATATCTAACGTTCACATTTTGAACTGCTTCGGTCTGACCGAGTCTGGTCAAATGTGTGTAATGGCTAGATTTTGTGTGGAGGCTATATATACCCCTCCACCCCCTTCTCCATCAGAGAGAGAGCCCTCAGAATGTGCCTACACTTAATCTATTCATTTTCTGAGAGAGAACCACCTCCTCATGTGTTGAGACCAAGATATTCCAATCCAACCATATGAATCTTGATTTCTAGCCTTCCCCAAGTTTCTTTCCACTCAAATCTTCTTTCCACCATATCCAAATCTGTGAGAGAGAGAGTTGAGTGTTGGGGAGACTATCACTTGAAGCACAAGAGCAAGGAGTTCATCATCAACACACCATTTATTACCTTTTGGAGAGTGGTGTCTCCTAGATTGGTTAGGTGTCACTTGCGATCCCCCGACAAGATTGTGGAGTTGAACCAAGGAGTTTGTAAGGGCAAGGAGATTGCCTACTTCAAGAAGATCTACCCTAGTGAGGTAAGTCCTTCGTGGGTGATGGCCATGGTGGGATATACAAAGTTGCTTCTTCGTGGACCCTTTGTGGGTGGAGCCCTCCATGGAATCGCGCAGCCGTTGCCCTTCGTGGGTTCAAGTCAACATCAATGTGGATGTACGATAGCACCACCTATCGGAACCACGCCAAAAACATATGTGTCTCCAATTGCGTTTGCACTCTCCAACCCCTCCCTTTACCTTCATATGCAATGATTTACTTTTCGCTACCACAACTCTAGAATTGCATGTGTATGAAGATTGCTTGAGTTGTGCTAAATTGCTAAAAACTATCAAAACTTAAAATTGGGAAAAGGCTAAGTTTCAATTAGTCTAATCACCCCCCCTCTAGACATTCTTTTGATCCTACAAGTGGTATCAGAGCTTTGGTCTCCATTTGCCTTGATTTCCATAGCTTTGGTGATCATAGCCTTGGTTTCACAACCTAGGAGAGTATGGCGTCTAGTGAGGAAAGTTACCACCTTAGAGGTCCTTACTTTGATGGTATTAATTTTTCTAGTTGGAAGCATAAGATGAAAATGCATATTCTTGGACATAACCCCGCCGTTTGGGCTATTGTGTGTATTGGTTTGCAAGGTGAATTCTTCAATGGGAAGGAACCAAATCGTGAAGCCTCCACTGAAGAATTGAAGATGTTGCAATACAATGCTCAATCTTGAGATATCCTCTTCAATGGATTGTGTCCCGAAGAATTCAACAAAACCAGCCGTCTTGAGAATGCGAAGGAAATTTGGGATACTTTGATTGATATGCACGAAGGTACCGACTCCGTCAAGGAATCCAAGTTGGATGTGCTTCAAGGTTAACTTGACAAGTTCAAGATGAAGGATGGTGAAGGTGTCGCTGAAATGTACTCTAGGCTTGCTCTCATCACAAATGAGATTGCTGGCTTAGGAAGCGAAGAAATGACCGATAGATTCATCATCAAGAAAATCCTAAGAGACTTGGATGGAAAATATGACACCATGTGCACATTGATCCAAATGATTCCCAATTACAAAGACCTCAAGCCAACAGAAGTCATTGGTAGAATTGTTGCTCATCTGATGTCACTTAAGGATAAAGAAGAGCTTCACAACAAGTCTAGTGGTGCTTACCAAGCTTCATGTGATGCTCCTACATCATCAAGTGAGAAACAAGTCTTCAATGAAGAATTGAACCTAATGGTGAAGAACTTCAAAAAATTCTACAAGAATAGAAGCAAAGAGAGAAAGTCCAAATCAACGTCCTACAATGAAAAAAGATCTTCTAGTCATGATCTGAATTGCTACAATTTTGGGAGACCTAGACACTACTGAAATGAGTGTACGGCTCCACACAAAAGAAGATAAGACTCACCTAAAAGGAGGAGTAGAAGAATAGATTCACCACCAAGATAGAGAAGGAGTAGAGATGATCGTTATGAACGAAGACCCTCTCGGAGAAGCAAGGACTCAGAAAGGAAGGACAAATCATCAAGGAGCTATACAAGACGAAGACATCAAGCTCATATTGGTGAATGGGTATCCGGTTCCGACTCCGATGACCACTCCGAAAGAAGCTACTACTCTGACTCCGAAGATACTCAAGATGAAGGTGTTGCTGGAATTGCTCTTGTGTCATCCAACTCCTACGACATATTTGACTCACCAAATGAAGGAATTGGAAGATGCTTCATGGCTAAAGGCCCTAAGGTATCACACCCCGAATATCTTGATTTCAATAGTGATGAAGATGATTTGCTAGGAGATGATGATTTACTTATTGGTAGCAATAGTGATGAAACCTGTGATGAAATTGCTATTAATCATGCTAATTAATATAAAACAAATGACAATGATAAGGAGAAGATTGAGCATCTAACTAAAGAATTAAACACTCTCAAGTTAGCTCATGAAACTACCTTAGAGGATCATCGAGAACATTTGAGGACTCATGAGAAGCTATGCTTTGAAAAGCTAAATCTAGAGCAAGAGCATGAGTTCTTAAAAGCAATCAATGACGGTCTTCGTAAGAAAAGTTCTTCTTACATTGCCAAGCGTTTACTCTTGTCTACCTACATGCCACAAGTAAAATCTAGCAAGAAGAATAAGAAAGATTATTCCTCTAGTGGCAACAATAATCGTGATAAAACCAATGTTGTTGCTTCTAGTAGTTCTCTTGATTCCACTAACGATTCTCTTAGCCAAGTTACACTTGAGCAAGAAAATAGCTTATTGAAGGGAATTATAGAGAAATGTGTTTATAAGAGCCTTGTCGGTAGTAAGCAATTCGAGGAAATTGTACGCAAGCAAGGAAGGCACCAGAAGAATCAAGGTGTTAGTTTTGAACGAAAGTTCAATGCCAATGGAGTTGAGTGGGAAGAAGATCAATACCCCAAGACAAAGTTTGTTCCTAAACAAGAGAAGTATGATCCTACTTCCTTCAAGGGGACACAATCCCAAGATGATCTTCCACCATCAGATCACAAGCTAAAGGGCAAGGACATGCTTCAAGAAGAGATTGATGCATTTGAAGAAGCTCCTAAGCCTTGGTCAAGTTGGTTCCCAAGACTACTTCAAGTTCTACTTCATCAAGTACATCTACAACTCCAAGGATTCCCATCAAGATAGTGTGGATCCCGAATAAGAATAACTAGAGTGTTCTTGAGGGTGACTCCGCCAACGTACTTGACTCTAATTCATATTGGCAAAGACAAGTGCAATCAACTTTCACATCTTGCACTAGTTCAAGGAGTCACAAACCCTCTTGTTGGTAAGGCAAGGGACAAGGTAACCTGATGCTTTCATGGACATCATCTTGTGTGCAATTCACTCTATGTCCATGGATATCTTTGTATGTTCCTTGTGGGACTAACCCATGTAGGTATTGAAAGTGCAACTCACTCCAATGTATTACTCCAAATGATCCACATCAACGTTGAGCATCTACATCTTCAATACCTACATGAAGTCATCGTTGACAAAACCTAAGGTTTGTTCCTCCCTATTAGGGGGGATATCACATCTAGGGGGAGCTTTACTCTAAGAATTGAGCTAAAGCAACTCTAATGGTGTCAACACAACAATGCTTTATTTAAAAGTGGTAATCCCACTTGAGCTTAAACGATGAGTATGACCTATTATCAAATGTTCTCATTTGACTCCTAAGTTAATATACTCATATATAGATGACCTAGTCATCGCCATTTTCTTGATAGATGCTAGAATAGGTGTGCATGCTTTGCCACATGTTTCATTTGCTATCTTATTGTGTGAGCATATTGAGTGCATGTTTTTCTCATTCAAGGACATCCATTTGTTGATTTGATTGTTTGGCTTTCTTCTTTTGCCAAATGGATGGACAAGAATGCCTAAGAACCCCCTCTAGCTATCTATGTTTTTCTTGTCTCAAATTCTATTCATGCTACATCACAAAGTTTGATCAAGTCAGATTCGAACCACTCTAAGTGAGGAGCACTTGGAGTCCCCGATTAGTCATGGACTTAAACTTCCAAAACCTCTTAGTACATTTCGGTCTAACCGATTCTTTACTTTCGATCATACCGAGTTCATTAAGTTGATCTAGGTTTTCAATCTCGGTGCAACCGATTAGAACAATTCGGTCTCACCGAGTTGCAGTAACTGCTAGCAGTTTTGCGTCTCGATGCCACCGAATCATTCCACTCGGTCACACCGACAGGGTCTGGATATATATACCCACGGGCCGAAACTTGGAAAGTTTTTTGAATCCTTTCGTCCGCGCCTATATAGCTCTACCGACTCGAGGTCGCCGGATCATCCTCTCGTCACCCAAGACCCCCTGCCGCTGGTCTCCGCCACTGTCAACGGAAATCTTCGCCGTCGTTGTCACCATAGCAAACTCATCACCGAGTTAGGGTATGAGTTTGATCCTTTGTGTTTTCCTCAATCTGATTCTAAGCACAAAGTAAATGTCATGATTCTTGCCACGTATAAGATCATCATGTCCAGAAAAACTCTGTTTAGATTAGTTTTGACAAAGTTTTAGGGTTAGGTTTCGGCCGAAGTCATCTCGGACCGACCGAGTTGTAGAAATCGGTCTCACTGATTTGGCTTAGGCCATTGCACATGTAATGTTTGGTCTGACCGAAACTTACAAATCGGTGTGACCGACTTCAACTCTCAGTGAAACCCTAGCAATCTCGGAGTCACCGAACTGTGTCTCGGTCTGACCGATTTCACCAGTTTAGACTCTCAAAGTTGCTTCGGTGTCACCGAGTTTAACAAATCGATGGCTCTGAAATGCTTTCTGTAGAAACCTAAAACTAAACCTTTGACTTAATTGTTTTGCATAATCTCTACACTTTGTGATGCTCATCCACTCTACCTCAACTACATCTATTCACAAGGTCTGCTTGTAGTTTTAGAGATGTTAGAGGGCAATGACAGTCAGAACAGGTGAGAGGAGCAGGCACAGTCAGAACAGGTTCTTTGTTCTCGGAGCAAGGATAGTGAAGATAATGAAGTTTGCCCTGCATTTATTTCGCAAAAATGAATGGTTTGTTGATCAGCGCTGGCGCCTGCGGTACAATGGAATAGGCTCCAAAAATGCTGAATTTCAATTTGGAACTTCAGATGACAGAGTAATCGGAATTCATCATGTCAACCCCTTTGAAAGTGCACCTATTCGCCTGGTGGTTTTGGTAATTAATAACAACATATAGCTCATTGAACTAATATCCTTTCAAGATAAAAATTTCAGGAAGTTCAATGATTGGCATGGCATGTATTAGAGATGTGGACCCCTCAAAAAGCTAAGGGCAAAGATTGGCAAAAACTCAAGACTCTACATTTTAATTTTAGTGACCCAAGATCACATTGAGTCGATAGCAAAAGCCAATAGTATTGAAAGGGGATGAGGTGTTGCTTAAGGGTCTACTTGCTCAAAATGCTCAGTGCTAAGCTCCAAATCCCTCAACCACTTTCTCATTTCCACATATGTCCTAAACCTAAAAGTCAAACTCAGCCCCACCGATCTAATCTACCCGGCGTCACTGAGTTCACTTGACATAGCCACTGCCATAACCCTAATCAGTTCGATCTCACTGATAGGGATTTCTGTCTCACCGAAATTGGATTGCCAACTCTCTGTTTCCTCTTCTTAACATTTGGTCTAACCGAGATGAGCGGATCGGTCCCATCGAGTTGGTAATACAAACTCTCTGGTTACATTTTATAACATTTCGGTCTCACCGAAAGGAGCGATCGGTCTCACCGAGTTTGCCTAGCCAAGTCTCTGTTTTGCCTATTACCAGAATCGGTCTCACTGAGTTTGTGTAATCGATCAAACCGAGTTGAGGTTTTCCCCTAACCCTAATGCATCGGTCTCACTGAGTTGATAGTATCGGTCCCACCGAGACGTCTAACGTTCACATTCTGAACTGCTTCGGTCTGACCGAGTCTGGTCAAATGTGTGTAACGGCTAGATTTTATGTGGAGGCTATATATACCACTCCACCCCCTTCTCCATCAGAGAGATCCATCCGAATGTGCCTACACTTCCACTATTCATTTTCTGAGAGAGAACCACCTGCTCATGTGTTGAGACCAAAATATTCCAATCCAACCATATGAATCTTGATCTCTAGCCTTCCCCAAGTTTCTTTCCACTCAAATCTTCTTTCCACCATATCCAAATCTGTGAGAGAGAGTTGAGTGTTGGGGAGACTATCACTTGAAGCACGAGAGCAAGGAGTTCATCATCAATACACCATTTATTACCTTTTGGAGAGTGGTGTCTCCTAGATTGGTTAGGTGTCAATTGGGAGCCTCCGACAATATTGTGGAGTTGAACCAAGGAGTTTGTAAGGGCAAGGAGATCGCCTACTTCCTAAAGATCTACCCTAGTGAGGCAAGTCCTTCGTGGGCGATGGCCATGGTGGGATAGACAAGGTTGCTTCTTCGTGGACCCTTTGTGGGTGGAGCCCTCCGTGGACTCGCGCAGCCGTTACCCTTCGTGGGTTGAAGTCTCCATCAACGTGGATGTACGATAGCACCACCTATTGGAACCACGCCAAAAACATCTGTGTCTCCAATTGCGTTTGCACTCTCCAACCCATCCTTTACCTTCATATGCAATGATTTACTTTCCGCTGTCACAACTCTAGAATTGCATGTGTAGGAAGATTGCTTGACTTGTGCTAAATTGCTAAAAACTGTCAAAACTTAAAATTGGGAAAAGGCTAAGTTTTTATTTGGTCAAATAGTCTAATCACCCCCCTCTAGAAATACCTTTGATCCTACAACATGACTTCTCAGTGGCTGGCCCCTTTGCAAAAATTGTGAGGAATATAACTCTGGAATTAGTTTGAACCTCTCTCTTATCATGTTTTTAGCTGATGAGCTCAATTTCATTTCTAATATCAGTTTGAACCTTGTAATCTCGAATTTGAGCCATATAACTCTGGAATTTGAACCTTGTAATATTTCGAGCTTTTGTGGTACAATCGTTGAAATGGCATCGTATGAGAGTCGTATATTGGTAGAACTATTTTGACCTTAATATGCAATGGTCTTAGATTTTATTAACCATTCTCGAATCTGTTTACCTTGTCGATCTCACAGAACACGATCTGTATAGCTAACTCGACTACGCTCTTCGACATTATTGCACACAGTTGGTTTCTTCCACCGTGTGCCCTGTAGGGCGCACAATTAATTATCACACTCGAGTGTCCGTCATCACCCTTCTGTGTAACTTTGACCTTATCACCCACGGGTAAACTTATGACCGAAGTCATTTCACACACTTCGTTTTTCGAAAGCTTTTTGCTAATAAACGCCCATGATTTGTCCCTCTTCTAGTCGACGTGTGGTCGAACTAGCCGGGCGGGAACCTCGCGCGGTAAACTGCACGGTAGCGCGGGAACAGGCTCACCGATGATACATTTGGCGCCTTTTCGAGCCCACGCCTGCGGTGCGGTGTTATCAACCATGCACTGGAATCCTCCGCTATGAACATAGTGACAAGACGTGACGATTACAGGCCGGTCGGCCCCCATTTATTACGACGGCCAACCATTCGATCACGCCCCACCATTGCAAGAAGCACACCCACCACGATAAATTCTTAGAGGGTATCCTGCGCAGCTCTAATGGCGCTCCGAGCGGCAGCCAATTACGAGCAGCAGTTCACCAAGCGTGCCGTGGTGGACACCCACCTAAGGTGCATGGACCTCTCGGTGGTGTACACCAACGACCCGGTTTGGGTGGAGCACTCCATCCACATCATGGAATTGTTGCTTGCCGAGGAGAAGTACAAGGTGGTCGGGTTCGACCTCGAGTACACCTGCACTCGTGCCAGGTCTCGTCCCAAGGTCATCATCGCCCAGATGTCTGTGTGCCACCACATCCTCGTCTATCACTACTGCCTAGCCACAAGGCCTTGCGAGCGTTTCGCTAGGTTTGTCAACAACCCCCACTACATGTTCGCTACGATGGACATCACCAACGATGTAAAGACACTCAAGAATTCGGGCATCGCCTGCCAGAATCTTGTCGACATCCAGGGCCAATACAAGATCTGGGGCGGCAAGGAGCATGAGAAGGACTCATTGGTTCACCTCGCCGAGGCCATCATCGACCCCTACTACAGAGACATGAAGGATTCATGCAACAAGGACAAGAGTGCCTGGCACTCGGCCTGGATGGAGAAACTCGACAAAGCTCATGTCGAGTACGCGGCCAAGGAGGCGTACACGAGCTACGACATGTACAGGTGGATCATTGACATGAGGAAATGCCTCCTTCCCCAAAACGACCAGGGATCGAGCCGGAAGCAGAGCAATGGCAAGCAAGGTCGCAACAATAAGTAGATGATTAGATCCTCATTTCTCCTACTTTAGTATGCATGTAATTGCTTACTTTGGTGTGTGGAAATGTTATGTGTGTAGTCACTTGTGTAATGGTATGCTTAATTTGGTTATGCAATGCTATATTTTTAAGTATATATGATGATGCTCTGTAGACAGAGAGTAGATGTTGTGCAGACAAAGAAAATCACATCGCACACGGACTAAACAATGGAACCCATCGGTGATGTTTTCATCAATCACTCACAATTGAATACCAGCAATCGTTTGCTCACAACACACACGGCTTGTTAGCAGTAATCTTATGTGCTGTTATCGGTCTTCGCACACGTTTCCGATTACAGACTTGTTTGCAGTGTATCACACACATCTTGTGAAGTTGAACCGTCTCTGTTCTCATGTCTCAACGCAAACAGTTCATCTGAGTGAACAGCATGCCATATATCGCACACACCTTGATCTGGCTGACTGTTTCTTTTGTGCTGCCTAATCACAAACAGTTCATCCGAGTGAATCGTATGTTGTATATCGCACACACCTTCATCTGGATGCCCGTTTCTTTTGTTCCTCCTCATCGCAAACACTTAACTGAACTGAACCATATGCCCTGCATAGCACACGCACCTAAAATCTGAACCGTGTTTAATGCATCCATCGCAAACGTTTTGCACCTTTTTTGATGGGTTTTTTTACACCACCATTTGCGATTATGGCATCGCACACAGTTTCGTCGAAGGGTCTCTGATCGTAGTGTCGCGTTAGCAGCATCTGCAGTAGTGTGCATCAAAGTAGAGATAAGTATTTCCCTCAGTTTGAGAACCAAAATATCAATCCAGTAGGAGATGAACGCACAAATCACCAATACCTTCACAAACAATCAAACAACTTGCACCCAACGCGATAAAGGGGTTGTCAATTTCTTCACAGTCGCTTGCAAAAGTGAGATCTGATAGAGATAGACAAACAAAAGATAAAATATTTTTGGGTTTTTGGTTTATAGATTGGAAAGTAAAATATTGCAAAATAGTATATCGGAAACTAATAAGATGGAAAATAGACCCAGGGGCCATAGGTTTCACAAGAGGCTTCTCTCTAGACAGCAAATAATATGGTGTGTGAACAAATTACTGTCGAGCAATTGATAGAAAAGTGCAAAGTTATGACGATATCCAAGGCAATGATTATGAAATATAGGCATCACGTTTGTGTCAAGTAGACCGACTTATTCCCGCATCTACTACTATTACTCCACACATCGATCGAAACGATTCTGCATCTAGAGTATTAAGTTCATGAAGAACAGAGTAACGCCTTAAGTCAGATGACATGATGTAGAGGAATTAACTCAAGCAATATGATGAAAACCTCATCTTTTTTATCCTCGATGGCAACAATACAATACGTGCCTCACTACCCCTACTTTGTCACTGGGTGAGGACACCACAAGATTGAACCCAAAGCAAAGCACTTCTCCCATTGCAAGAAAAACCAATCTAGTTGGCCAAACCAAACCTATAGTTCGAAGAGAATTACTAAGATACCAAATCATGCATATAAGAATTCATAGAAGATTCAAATAATATGCATAGATAAGATGATCATAAATCCACAATTCATCGGATCTCGACAAACACACCGCAAAAGAAGATTACATCGAATAGATCTCCAAGAACATCGAGGAGAACATGGTATTGAGAATCAAAGAGAGAGAAGAAGCCATCTAGCTACTAGATATGGACCCGTAGGTTTGTGGTAATGTGACGCCCCCGATTTGACCTTACACTAATCATGCACGCAAATGTGTACGACCAAGATCAGGGACTCACTAGAAGATATCACAACACAACTCTAGACACAAATTAAAATAATACAAGCTTTATATTACAAGCGAGGGGCCTTGAGGGCTCGAATACAAAAACTCGAATACACAAGAGTCAGCGGAAACAATAATATCTTAGTACAGACATAATTTAAACAAGTTGCCATAAGATGGCTAGCACAAAAGTAGCAACGATCGAAAAGGCAAGGCCTCCTGCCTGGGACCTCCTAACTACTCCTCAAAGCCGAACTCTACGTAGAAACATCCTCGGGATCATCTGGCTCCTGTACTCCACCATCTGGTTGCGTCATCCGGGAAGAAGGGACAAAAGGGGAAAAGGTGGAGAAAAGCAACCGTGAGTACTCATCCAAAGTACTCGCAAGTAAGGATCTACACTACATATGCAATGGTATCTGTGTAAAGGGGTAATATCTGTGGACTGAACTGCAAAATGCCAGAATAAGAGGGGGATAACTAATTCAATCGAAGACTACGCTTCAAGCAACCTCCATCTTGCAGCAGAAGATGAGGGTAGCTGGAAAGTAACAAGTATCCTCTCTTCTCGCAGCCTTCGCCTTGCAGTAGTAGAAGGGAGTAGATGGTAAGTTCACCAAGTAACATTATATAGCATAATCCTACCCGGCGATCCTCCCGCACATCACCCTGTGAGAGAGCAACCACCGAGTTATCTCTAGAACTTATCTGGGTGTGTTTTATTACGTATCCAGTTCTAGTTGTCATGAGGTCAGAGTACAACTCCGGGTCGTCCTTTTACCGAGGGACACGGCTATTCGAATAGATTAACTTCCCTGCAGGGGTGCACCACATAACCCAACACGCTTGATCCCATTTGGCCGGACACAGTTTCCAGGGTCATGCCCGGCCTCGGAAGATCAACACGTTGCAACCCTACCTAAGCACAACAGAGAGGTCAGCACTGTCAGGACCCTGATCCTAAGTCACACCGATCTAGCTTGTAACACGTCATATCACTTTGCGGCCTCACACACGGTATCCCCACGGGTGCCACCTTACCTGGCCCGGGACAGTTTGCGCATTTTAGCACACGTATATGACAGTGTCGCTAGCATCCATATGACAGAGAACTCGGGCCGACATGGCTAGTTATAAACCAAAAGTGGCACTAAATTACAGAGACAGACATTCATGACCCAGCAACGAACGTGTTGGTCATCAACTTATGAACCCAAGTCATAGCAAGCTACATGGACTTAAAGGAACAACGCGTGACATTTCCCCTAAGGGACAGACACAGGAACGAAGAAGGACACATGCCGGCCAGCCTATGTGTTCCGAGCAGTAGCAAGCTACCAAGGCTCATTGGAAACACTAGGAGGCATTTCCCTGTAAGATAGGCTACCAAAGGAAAACAACTAGGTGTCGGATCCCACACATACCAAGCATTTCAATCATACACACAATATGCTCAATATGTGCAAATACAACATTGCATCACAACAGAACTCTATGACTCAAAGTACTTTATTTAAAAGGCTCCAAAGAGCCATACATAACATATTCATACAGGTAGGGGTCACATGACCCAACACTCAAGTCATACAGTCATACAAGCACAAGCAGAAGCTACATGTCTGAGTACAGACAACTTAGAAAATAAAACAGGCTTGGTGTAGCCTGACTATCTACAAGGCCCTTCACAAGCTCCAGATCTCCGTCTGGGTAGCAAGCTACTCGTCGACGTCAACGTCTATGTAGAACCCATCAGAAGGGGCAGGGTTCTCCTCTGCAACAGTTATTAAGCAAACATGAGTACAAAGGTACTCAACAAGTCTTACAACAGAACCTATCATACATGCAACATTATCAATAGGGGTAGTGGAGTTCATAGCAAAAAGCCAGCTTTGACTCTTGGCTAACCTATACTACAACTCTCAACAGATTGCAAGATATTACTACGTACACGAGTCCTCTACTCACCACAACAATACACCACCGAGGATCCTCTTCCGTCATCCTATGGAAGGGCCATCCTCGGCACTCACACTTGTCTCGAGGCTTTTAGTAGTATCCATCAACTTGTCTATGAACTGTAAGAGTAACCAAGTAGTCCGTACCGCGAACAACGGCTATTCGAATAGATTGACAACCCTGCAGGGGTGTACTTCTTCACACACGCTTCCACCACTTATCGCTGTTTACTCGACATGTACTCGGCAACCTTCAAGCGGAAGCCTAGCGAGGGTGTCGGCCACGACCTGACTAACTACACAAGTCTCTCGTCGAGGTTTATCGCCTAGTTGGGTTCCCTCCGTGGGGAGATCCGGCCGGGGTGTCGCTCACGGCCCCAAACGATGTGTACAGGGTTCCCGAGTCACCAAACGGGCAACCGGTACACCATGCCACGTACCTGTCGCATCACAGCCTACCCCGAGGGTCAGCACTGTGCACGACCACCAGTAAACTACAAACACCAGAAACTAGTTGCAACTCCTGGACAGAGATCAAGGGTAATTAATAAGTCGAGAGGGTCAATTAAGGATCCCAATGTGTGGTAGTAGCTGAAACTTGAACCACACATACAGATCTCGGGTCCTATGGACGGTTCCAATGAAACAACCCACCACGTACTCCTACATGGCCTTTCATCGATACCTTTACCAAACATGTTCCACACTTCCTTCTCTTTACCGGTATGATCATTTCACTCTGATCCATCACCCAGATGAATCAGACTTGACACAACTCTAAGCATAGCAGGCAACATAAACAAATAGCATGGTGGATCACACATCACATGGCTCAATCAACTCCTACACATGCTAGTGGGTTTCAACTATTTACTGTGGCAATGACATGTCATGCAAGGGAATAGGGTTCAACTACCGCAGCAAGTAGCAGTTCACATGCCGTTGCCTTAATGCAGTAAAAGAGAGCAAGAGCGAGAAGATGGGTTTGTATCGGAATGATCAATGATTGCTTGCCTGACAGAGTGGTTGTCGGGTACTGCTCTTCAGCTGGATACGCAGAAGTATCCTCGGGAGCAGGACCTAACACGGAGAATATCGGCGATACAATCAATAAGCAAACAAATGCAACAATATGATGCATGCTCATGATATGGCAAGATGCATGTGTTTTGGGCTAATGCAACTATAACCAGAAGGGTTTGAGCCCATTTGATTCAAAGATTCAAATTGAAGCTCAAACTATCATTTATTTAAGTGCATTATCATGTTTTAGAGTATACAGCAAGGTTAACTTGCTCAAACATGCATTAAACTAGTGCCATTGGAAAGATTGGATTTTTCTGATCAATTTTCATATATAAATCTTTTCCATCTGAGCTACTATTGAATTTATATGATTTTTTGAGTTTTAAAGCATTTTCTGGAATTTCCTGAATTGTTTTTAAATCAAATAATCCCAGAAAATCCTTTACTGTGTCAGCATGACATCATACTGACCTCAGCAAGTCAACAGACCTGATCCAGGTCAAACCTGACTGGTGGGTCCCTCACGTCAGTGTCTCTGGAGCTAATTCCGGTCAAAACTAGAGTTGACTGGGTTTGACTAAGCGATGGGGCCCACTATCAGTGACTGTGGTGGTTAATCTAATTACTGTTAGCTCCTAATTAATAGGCCTCGTAAGCCCGCAGGAGTTTGGCCGGCGGCGACCATTTCGCACGACGGTGCCTCATCGGAATCCTTGTTCCGGCGACCATTTGTCGCGCGGATGGGCTCTATGTGCTCCTGGTGATGCACCGCATCCAACGGTGCCACTGGTTGGTCGATTGGTCGCCAAAGTCGACGGCGACGAGCTCGTCCGCGGCGGCGCTCGCATGGAGTTGGCCGAGACGGCGTTGTGGTGCACGGTAGGAGGAGTTAGAGCTGGCATTAGCTTGCTGGTGATCTACTGATCCTAATGGCGAGCTCGGCTGCGAGGCACAGTGGCTGTGGCCAGGGCGGCGAGTTGGCCGGCGGTGGTGAGCTACGGTCAGCAAGGGGGCGGCGGCTACAAGGTGTAATCGAGACCGTAGAGAGAGGGGTTCGAAGCGTGAGCTCACAGCGGTCGTAGAGGGCGTCGAAGCGAGCTCGGGGGAGGTCGGACGGTGACGTACGGGCGGCGGCGATCTCCGGTGCCGAAGGTTGAAGACAATGGCGGGGAGGGCGTTGTAGGGCTTCTGGTGTCGTGTGCGTCGGTGGGGAGCTTCGGGGCGATGCGGCGGAGCTAATGGTGCATCGGGGAGGCGAGTGAGTGGCGTAGGGCGTGGTGGCAATGATCCACGGCGACGAGCTCGCTCGGTGGAGCTCGGCGGAGGGGAGAGAGGAGGGGAAAGACACAGGGGAGAGGGGAGCGGTTGAGGGGGTCTGCGTGGCGTCGTCCAGGTACATCCAGGGTGTCGAAGTGGCCAGCCAGGCAGGCAGGAGGTGGCCGGCGCGTCGTCGGCGCTCGCCACCGAGCTGCTTCGTGCGCTGGCACGGCGAAGAAGACGGGGATGCCCCTGGTGGGCTGGGCCGTCTGGGCCAGCAGGTAAGTGTTCTCAGGTAAGTCTGCTTCTTCCTATTTTTTCTATTTACTTTCTGTTTCATTTCTTTTGGAACTTCGTTGAATTAAAAAAAATGCCAGAACATTTTTATAACTCATAGAACTAGTCATGGCCACTATATATAATATGAACAGTATGGAACATTTTAGTTTATGATTATTTGGGCACATAGAATATTTTATAGCATTTAAATGCCCAAAAGCAAAACCATATGAATTAATCCAGAGATCTTGGGTGTCCTAGAAAATTGTGCACCATTTTTGGCAGAAGTTTAAGACCAAGGCAGAAATGATGAAAATTTTTGAAGGGCATTTTGGGTACATTGGAAAAGATTTTATTAAACCCTAGTTGTTAGAAGAGGGGTGCTGGGGTTTCTGTCATTCCCATTTCAAGTTTATTTGGAAAGTAAACATGATGCACACTCTAGCTAGTCCTAATGCAAGCACTGACTAGGGATGTGACAAGCACACCGGTCTAAGTCCTAAGCGCGCAGGGGTCTGGGCCCATCGCCCAACACACACCTGCACGTTGCGTACGCAGCCAGTGAGCAGACCTAGCAACCTCCATTACTAAGGAAGTTACGTTACGCGGTCCAACCCGGCGCGCGCCGCTCAGTCGCTGACGTCAAGAAGGCTTTGGCTGATAGCACGACGTCGAGTGCCCATAACTATTCCCATGTAGCTGGTTAGTGCGTATAGGCCAATGGCCAGACTCAGATCAAATACCAAGATCTCGTTAAACGTGTTATTATGAAATAACGGCGAACAACGACCAGGGCCAGGCCCACCTGTCTCCTAGGTGGTCACAACCCGCCCTGTCGCTCCGCCACAAGGTAACCATCAAGGGGCTGTCGGGAACCCAGGCCCACCACTACCTGTGTGGAACCACCTGCCCCTACAGCCCCCATATCCGAAACATCATCATGTGTATGTAAAATAGTATAGTATATACCCGTGATCACCACCCGAGTGATCACAGCCCAATAGTATAGCATGGCAGACGGACAAGAATGTAGGGCCACTTATGGAATACTAGCATCCTATACTAAGCATTAGGATAGCAGGTACAGGTATCAACAGATGTAGCAACAATGACATGCTATGCAACAGAATAGGATTCATTGAATCATCAACAATAGAAATTCTAATGCAAGAGTAAGAGAGAAGAGAATAGGCGATATCTGGTGATCAAAGGGGGGGGGGGGCTTGCCTGGTTGCTCTGGCAAGGACGGGTCGTCGACACCGTAGTCGAGCTGGGGTCACCGACAGTCTCGGGGTCTACCGGAAAGAAGTAACGGAGGCGAAACATAATAAATAACAGAGCAATCAAAGCATCACAAAGCGTAACATGGAAATACGTGGTGCTACGTGTGACCTAACACAGTAGGAGGTGATACTGGCGAGGATGAAGAACATCCGAGAAAGTATTCCTGGTGTTTCACGTTTTCGGGCAGATGAAACGGAGGGGAATGTTGCACGTTCGGTATGATAGAGATGTGTGGCGGACGAACGGACCGCGTATTCGGATTCGTCTCGTCGTTCTGAGCAACTTTCATATATGAATTATTTTTATCCGAGTTACGGATTATTTTATATTAATTTTCAAAGTTTTAATCATTTTCTGGAATTACATAATTAATTTAATTCAAAAAGCATTTATGACATCATCAAGACGTCAGCGTGACGTCAGCGGTCAACTCTGACCTTTGACCAGTCAAACTGACGTGTGGGTCCCGCTGTCATTGACTGCCTAATTAACTAACAGTTTAATTAGGTTAATTAATGATTTAGCTAAACTAACGATGATTAATTAACTTAATTAATTAATTAATTAATAATATTTTAATTATTTTAATTATTATATTTTTTAAATCTCTTTTTTTTAAGTTCTTGGGGGTGGGCCCCGGCTGTCATTGGGCCAGGGCCCCTAGTGGATCGGGCGTAATGGGGCGGGGCGAGCGCCGGGCGTGCGGTGATGCGGACGCTCGCCCGATCGGGCGCGCCAGGGAGCCGTCGCGGCACCGGCGCTGGGCGTCGTGTTCGCCGGCGGGCGCACATCACTGCGCTGTGGGCGACGGCGGTCGGGGCGACCCAGGCGAGGGGCGCCGGCGGCGGAGGTGCCAGGCGAGCGGCGCGCGGTCGCGGCGTGGGCGCCGACGCCTGTGTGAAACTAGGCGCGTCGGCGCGGCGATGCGGGCCGCGGCGAGCGGGGAATGGGGGTTGAGGCGCGGTGGCCTCTGGGTCCGGCGGTGAGGGCAAAGCGAGGGGTGGTGCGGCCTGTGCGGCGGGGGACGGGGCTGCTGCGGCGGCCGCCGCTCGGGGCGCAAAGGGAGCTGGGCGTGCGGGCGTCGAGCGTGCGGTCGCTGCGCGTACGGGCAGGAGGAGGGGAGGCAGCGCAGCGGGCGGCCAGCCGACGGGCGCGTCAGGTGGGAGGGCCAGGGGCGCGGCGCTGCCATGGCGCAGGCAGGGTGCGGCAGAGGGCGCACGGGGCACGTGGTGTGGGCAGCTGCGAGCGAAGGGGCGGGGGAGCCGTGGTGAGGCAGCGGCTGCCGGGAGCACACAGTGGAGTGCGAGCTGGCACGGAGCGACGGTGAGGTGAGGACGGGCGTGGTGCGACGAATGACAGAGAGAGGGGGAAGAGGAGGCCGGAGTTGGCCTCACCGTTCTTTGTAGATGATCAGGGGCGGCGAGGCTTGATGAGGCCGGTGAGGGGGAGGTCGGGGACGACGGCGAGCGACGGTGGAGAGGACGGTGGCGATGGCCGGCGACGCACCGGCGATTGGCGTCGCGTGGCGCAGTGGCATCGGGCGCTGGGGAGAGGGGCGATGGGGACCTGGCTCGATCCAGATCGGATCGAGAGGGGGGGAAGAGGGAGTGGGGAAAGTGGGCGACGGGGTTAGGTTTTCCCCCAGGTGGGGGGATATGGAGGGGAAGTGGGGCACCGACTGGGCCAGCCTGGCTGGCCCAGTGGTCAGCTGGGCCAAGGCCCAGTGAGGGGTGCTTTCTCTTTTTTTATTTTCTTTGTTTTGTTTTACTTTTCTTATTTTCTTTTCTGTTTTCATTTTACTTTCCTTTTAGTTTAGTTTTTTAACTAATATTAAAATGATCCCTAATTTAGTAATACCTCAAAACCCACTGCCACAAAAGGTTTTAACCTAAAACAATTTATTTTAGTATTCTGTTAATTATAAAAGCATTTAAATATTGGTTCTTGCTACTATTTTATTTACCTTAGAGTATTTAAACACTTTATTAAAGTGGGGTTTCTCCACCATAATTATCTATGATTTGTTTGCTACAATTTGAACATTTTAGATTTGACAACTGAAAACTTTTATTAATTGACGTGGCATCATTACTAGAGGGTTACTGTAGCTTGATTACCCGGGCGTCACAATTCTCCTCCACTACAAGAAATCTCGTCCCGAGATTTAAGAGGCGGAGTAAGTGGGTACGGAATTCTAACGAATCTTCTCGGTCTTGGTTGCCCTTTCGAAGAGGTTGTTCCTTTCATTGATGTCCTCATTTCTCTGCGTCAAGTCATCGTGATCAAGTCGTCATCCTTTCTGGGGAAAAAGAACTCCGGAAGAACGCATCTTCACAAAGCTGGGCATCTGACGGTGAACTAAATGGGAAATACACGAGGTACCCACGAGTTGTATTTCAGTGGATTCGTTGAGCGCAAAATACGATGGTGCCAAAGTTTCAAATGGGTAGGCAATCATTTGATGCCTAGATAGAAACTGGAATGGGGGCTTGAACAATGAGAATAACATTGTGTTTGATTCCAGGATGAATAATGGTATAGAATTTAGCTCGTGAATCACATACGAAGCCAGGTGCAAAAGATACATTAGAATCCATGTTGTGAAGAAGAGTCAGGTTTCGATCCAGTGGACCTGTGGGTTATGGGCCCACCATGTGGGTTAAAAAGAGGAAGGGTGGTGACATCTTGCACATCCGCGACAAGGAGGCATGTCAGTGGATAGCTTGTCAACTATGTCGGCAAGAATGTCGGCGCCAAGGACGGGGGGCGAAGAGAACCATCTTCTTGCTCATTGTAATGAGGCGGACCAATAGGAAAGTTTTTTGTTCACCGGCATTTAATGGAATGTTACAACAATAGAATCAAGGTCTTGCTGACAGAGTTGTACACCAAGGTGTTTACATAAGCAGAAAATTATTACTGCTTAGATTATATGTAGATCAAAGAAAGGTTAAACAAACAAATGGAAAGGAAAATCGTGATTACACACAATAAATAGGAGTATACCCTTCCCATGGACAAGCAGAACATGGCATACAGGGTAGGAGAGCAAGTACCCAACCATTTAGATAAAGAGGCAGGGATTAATCAAGATGTTACCCATACAGCGGTGTTTGGATAACTGACCAAGAAACATTTAGCATTGGGCTTCAAATACTCTTGTTAAAAATTGGAGTACCACAGACGTGCTTCGAGATAGCATTGGCATGGTCTTGAAGCAAAGGTCAGACTCGGATATACAAAGGATTCATCAGGAACAACTTATATAATAAGTCTTACAATTTCCTCTTGGAAGAATGGTTATCCTTGCAAAAGATATTATAATGATAGGTCCTCCAGCCAGGGGTGCTAGGCATGACACCATATTACCGAGTCTTCAAAGGACCAATATTATAACTCCTGGAAAGTTGTCCCAGCCATCATATATGACTGAGATTCAGATCCGATTGGTGTCACGATCCCTCAGACTCGGGATGTTCGAGAAGAAACGGTGCAAAACAAATCGACGAAATGGCATTGCAAGATTCTCGGGAAATGAACTATGGGAGCGGGTTCCCGAAACAATAGTTCATCATTAAACCAAGGAGAGGATGAGGAGGTGGCAGATGGGCTCAGCGACAATTCATCGAAAATTCCAAACGGATGGATTTCCACCATAATGTGAACAAGAGGATGACACTTATCAATTCAAATGATATAATGTTGTATGCTCGAGGAAAACATACACCATTAATCATTAGGTGAAAGGTGTGCCTGAAATATGACCTTAGGAAGCAAGATCAATGTTAGAGTGATGATTCAATAACCAACAGTCTAATAACGAACTGTCGATCGTTAACTTCAAAGCAATAGGGTTGCTAGAAGTACAGAACTCAAGCAACATCGTTAGCATATTGGAATCCCGGTTAAAACCAACACGGGGACCAAGGAAGAATGGCGATGATGAGAAGTATCTTCATACCGAGAATTTCTAAGAGGTGGAGCAATCCCCACAACATTCTCGACATAAAAGACAGTAATACTTCAATGCAGAACATAACACTAGCTGGAGAGCAAGTTGTATTCATAATGCAGACAAGTTCACGATGAAAGGAAGTCAAGGGTGTTGTCGATGATAATAAAAATCATCGAGGGCAAGGAAGGTATTTCTCATCATGAACACAGTTGACATCTCTAAAGAAGTCAAAGTGCTGAAGGTGATCCGACACATTTGCCGGGAGGTTTCAAGAGGATGCAATCAAACAACAACGGCAACAAGCAAGGGAATGACGAAATGGCAAGTTATAGGATCAATTTATAAGATGCAAGCTCGGAACCAAAGTTGCCTTTCAAAGCTACATGATGTTGAAAGCTCGATGTAAGTCGTGCTCACACACTTAAGAATTCGTGCACCAAAGAATAATGAGGTAGCACTGTCAAAGATAGCAAGTCTATGGTGCTACCGGTAGTCTAGGAATGACCTGATTGAGTTCAAAATTTCCCAGTAAAAATACTAGGAGTATTTGATTTGTAGTGCAGAATAATTTCACTAGTCGGTGTCCTCGGTTGACAACAACCCAGAACCCGTAGAGTGATTACGACAAGGAAAGACATTACTCGACAAAGTTAGTAAGATGTGGTGCAATGGCAAGACATCTTCGAGATACCAAGGGGTAATACTCGAAGGTAGAACATGATAGAAGTAGAACCGGGTCATTGACCTATGACAGTAGATACTTCAACCTTGCCAAAAATAGACAAGGCACTGGAATGAATTCCCATCAAATATATTAGACCAGGATAGCATGATCGGAACCATAACTATAAGGAATCAATTCAAGAATACCGAAAGAATCATACTGCTGGATAATCATTATGCAAGAAGCTTCCGAGAAGGTCTACATCATTTTCATGGGCATGAACACAATGTTCAAGGTCGACTCCCACTTCTTTAATGCATATCATTTCATTCACCTCTTGCTTTGCTAAAACTGTAGTGTTGGAATTTATCTGGTAGAACACCAGAAGAGTATGACTTGTGAAAACTTTTGGGTTCTCATGGATTAGGGAAGGCATAGGTTCAACCCATCGGGCATCTTAGTAACATATACCACAAGTTTCAAAAGTAAATACTCAAGCTCGAAAGTAGAGCATGGTTGGCCAAGCAGAGGGTACAATTTACCAAAGGCATTATGTATCATTGGAAGAACTCACAAGGTGATTGAATATGAAGGACACTGTCGGATAACAATTCAACAATGGATCGGGCGATCCACAACGGAGCTGATGTGAGTATCGGTACTCACTCAGAGGAAGAAAGAATGCAGAGGCATCAGATTCAAGAATCACATGAATAGTCTCATGCTTAAATAGAAAGAAATAATGGTTTTCCAAAACGAAGGATCATAAGAAGACGCTCTGATCAAGGATGGATAAGTGGGAAACACTTAGTTGGAAAATCAATAAAGGTTTGAATTGCCGAGAACCAACTCATGTCCAGAATGACGTCTGAGTCGGAAAGATAATTTTTTTTAAAAGGATAACCTGATGACTGCGTGCATACACACACATTGAATCAATAGGCTCAAAATGGCTAAGACAAGGGATGTTAATGAAGACTACTAGTCATATGGAATTAACCATAATGCCAGTAGGCAAGAATTTCAAGAGTAACAGGCTGCAGAGGATTTTCGAAATATCGAAAAGTATTCTGAAGAATTTTGTGAGACACATGAACAATTGAGAAGAACGGATCCTCGATAAATATGAGGAAATAACCGTAAGGGTTTTCATGCGAAATAAAACTGCAAGATAGTAAACTCAAAGGATTCTCGGGACAACGAAGAATATTTCGAGGTATCTTGTAACAACAAGAGCGATGAGGAACGTTCATGAGAATGACAAATGCACACAGATATCCATAGGGATATATCGGTGGCAGTGAATTTCAAAGGCGATGAGCACAAGGGTCTCGAGAAAATATCGAGGGATATCCTCAGAATCTTCTAACGAAGCAGGTGATCTTCCGGAATGAGGACTCTCCGGGAGAAATAGTTACGAGAACCTAGAGTCGGAGTTAGTAAAATATTTCAACCCGAATAGAAGAGAGATCAGAGTCCTAGAGTATAGACGAGGAGTAAAAGATCCTAATACCACCCAATGGCGACGTGGGCCTGTAGGCCACACAGCCATGTTAGTAAAGTTTTGCAATGACTAGACACAACTTCGGCCAAGGAGTTAGAAAGGGGGATTCCTACAGCCAGTCGGCTCTGATACCAACTTGTGACGCCCCCGATTTGACCGTACACTAATCATGCACGCAAATGTGTACGACCAAGATCAGGGACTCACTGGAAGATATCACAACACAACTCTAGACACAAATTAAAATAATGCAAGCTTTATATTACAAGCCAGGGGCCTCGAGGGCTCGAGTACAAAAGCTCTAATACACAAGAGTCAGCGGAAACAATAATATCTTAGTACATACATAAGTTAAACAAGTTGCCATAAGATGGCTAGCACAAAAGTAGCAACGATCGAAAAGGCAAGGCCTCCAGCCTGGGACCTCCTAACTACTCCTCGAAGCTGAACTCCACGTAGAAACATCCTCGGGATCATCTGGCTCCTGGACTCCACCATCTGGTTGCGTCATCCGAGAAGAAGGGCCAAAAGGGGAAAAAGGGGGAGAAAAGCAACCGTGAGTACTCATCCAAAGTACTCGCAAGCAAGGATATAAACTACATATGCAATGGTATATGTGTAAAGGGGTAATATCTGTGGAGTGAACTGCAGAATGCCAGAATAAGAGGGGGATAACAAATCCAATCGAAGACTACGCTTCAAGCAACCTCCATCTTGCAGCAGAAGATGAGGGTAGCTGGAAAGTAACAAGTATCCTCGCTTCTCGCAGCCTCTGTCTTGCAGTAGTAGAAGGGAGTAGATGGTAAGTTCAGCAAGTAACATCGTATAGCATAATCCTACTCGGCGATCCTCCCGCACATCACCCTGTGAGAGAGCAACCACCGAGTTATCTCTGGAACTTATCTGGGTGTGTTTTATTATGTACCCAGTTCTAGTTGTCTTGAGGTCAGAGTACAACTTCGGGTCATCCTTTTACCGAGGGACACGACTATTCGAATAGATTAACTTCCCTGTAGGGGTGCACCACATAACCCAGCACGCGTGATCCCATTTGGCCGGACACAGTTTCCAGGGTCATGCCCGGCCTCGGAAGATCAACACGTTGTACCCCTACCTAAGCACAACAGAGAGGTCAGCACGCCGGTCTAAGTCCTAAGCGCGCAGGGGTCCGGGCCCATCGCCCAACGCACACCTGCACCTTGCGTACGTGGCCGGTGAGCAGACCTTGCAACCTCCATTACTAAGGAAGTTCCGTTACGCGGTCCAACCCGGCGCGCGCCGCTCGGTCGCTAACGTCAAGAAGGCTTCGGCTGATACCACGACATCGAGTGCCCATAACTATTCCCACGTAGCTGGTTAGTGCGTATAGGCCAATGGCCAGACTCAGATCAAATACCAAGATCTCGTTAAATATGTTATTATGAAATAACTGCGGACAACGACCAGGGCCAGGCCCACCTATCTCCTAGGTGGTCGCAACCCGCCCTGTCGCTTCGCCACAAGGTAACCATCAAGGGGCTGTCGGGAACCCAGGCCCACCACTACCTGTGTGGAACCACCTGCCCCTGCAGCCCCCATATCCGAAACATCATCATGTGTATGTAAAATAGTATAGTATACACCCGTGATCACCACCCGAGTGATCACGGCCCAATAGTATGACCTAACACAGTAGGAGGTTATACTGGCGAGGATGAAAAACATCCGGGAAAGTATTCCCGGTGTTTCGCATTTTCGGGGAGATGAAACGGAGGGGGAATGTTGCACGTTCGGTATGATAGATATGTGTGGCGGACGAACGGACCGCGTATTCGTATTCGTCTCATCGTTCTGAGCAACTTTCATATATAAATTATTTTCATCCGAGTTACGGATTATTTTATATTATTTTTCAAAGTTTTAATCATTTTTTGGAATTACAGAATTAATTTAATTCAAAAAGTATTTATGACATCATCAAGACGTCAGCGTGACGTCAGCGATCAACTCTGACCGTTGACCAGTCAAACTGACGTGTGGGTCCCGCCGTCATTGACTGTCTAATTAACTAACAGTTTAATTAGGTTAATTAGTGTAGGATCGAAAGTAGGTCTAGAGGGGGGGTGATTAGACTACTTGACAATATAAAAAAATCTGCCTTTAGATCATGCAATGTTTTTGGCAGTTTTGCAATTAAGAACAATTCAAGTATCACCCTACACATGCAATTCTAGAGTATAAGCAGCGGAAAGTAAATTGCACATGTAAAAGAGAGGTGGAGAAGATCAAACGCAGTTTGGTGACACGAAGATTTTTGTCGTGGTTCCGATAGGTGGTGCTATCGTACATCCACGTTGATGGAGACTTCAACCCACGGAGGGTAACGGCTGCGCAAGTCCACGGAGGGCTCCACCCACGAAGGGTCCACGAAGAAGCAACCTTGTCTATTCCATCACGGCCTACGCCCACGGAGGACTAGCCTTACTCGGGGTAGATCTTCACGAAGTAGGCGATCTCCTTGCCCTTACAAACTTCTTGGTTCAACTCCACATCTCAAGACGGAGGCTCCCAAGCGACACCTAACCAATCTATGAGGCACCACCCCCCAAAAGGTAATAGACGGTGTTGATGGTGATGAACTCCTTGCTCTTGTGCTTCAAATGATAATCTCCCCAACACTCAACTCTCCTCACTGATATGGCTGTGGTGGAAGAAGGGTTTGAGTGGAAGGCAACTTGGGAAGGCTAGAAATCAAGTTTCATATGGTAGGAATGGAATGGCTTGATCTCAACACAAGGGTAGGTGGTTCACTTCTCAGAAAGTGTATGGTAGAAGTGGTGGTACTTTCTGATGGCTCTCCTCACGAATGAAGAGGGGGTGGAGGGGTATATATAGCCTCCACACAAAATCCAACCGTTACACACACATTTGACCAATCTCGGTGAGACCGAAGTGAAAACTCGGTCAGACCGAAAGTTCAAATATAGTGAACGTTGGGATTTTCGGTGGGACCGAAAATACCATCTCGGTGTGTCCGAAGTGAGTCAAAGGTTAGGGTTTGCCATCTCGGTGTGACCGAAAACAACAACTCGGATATTCCGAAATGCTGTCAATTGGTTACAGAAGGTTGGCAGACCATTTTCGGTGAGACCGAAACTCAGAATCGGATGGACCGAGAAATTAGGGTTTGGGGAAATAACTGAAGTGGTTCATCTTGGTGGGACTGAGTTTGCAGAATCGGTTTGTCCGAGATTACTTATGAGGGTGTTGATAAGTGAAGAGTGCTGATAGTTGAGGGAGCTAGATCACCAAGCACTTGAGCAACTAGATCATTAACTCAACCTCATCCCCTTTTAATAGTATTGGCTTTTCCTATGGACTCAATGTGATCTTTGATCACTAAACCAAAAATAGAGTCTTGAGCTTTTGCCAATGCTTGTCTTAGTATTTTGAGGGGTCCACTTCTTCAGATATTTCCATACCCATATCATCAAACTTCTCTGAAATGATTCTCAAGTAAATATTAGTTCAATGATATATATGTTGTTATTAATTACCAAAACCACCCGGGGATTAGTTGCACTTTCAATCTCCCCCTTTTTGGTAATTGATGACAACATATAGATCAAAGCTTCGACAAAAGATATAATCAAGGAATAATATCGTCGCTTTGAGAAGTATGTGATAAACAAGAGCTCCCCCTAAATTTGTGCATTATTTAAAATTTGCGTTTGAATGCAAATGCACAATCGATTAGGATTATGGGTCACTCTTCCATGTCACATACATCTTGGTGGAGCGCGCAAAATGATAAGAATGAATAACATACACTCAATCACCAAGACAAGAGTAAATAGCCATACAATAAGGAATAGCATAGGATAAGCAATAAGCACACATTAAGGCATAGTATGACTAAGCACTCATTAAGGTAGCATCAAACGTAGTAGCAAGCACACTTAAAGTTTCAGGAACCAAAAGAAACCAATGTATCTCAACGAAAAACCGGCAAAAGAACGAAAGACGAAAGAGCACTCTCTCTCTCGAAGCCCTATGATCTATAACAATTTCTCCCCCTTTGGCAACAAGTTACCAAAAAGTTCGAAAAGGTATAGAGCTAAACGTCACTGCGGGCTCTGCTGGCGGCTCCCGTCTGGGTAGATGTCGGTGTAGAGATAGCTGCATCGGCGAAGACTTCTGCTGAAGTCTGCGGTGGAGGAGTGGATGCTGGAGCTGGAGGAACTACTGGAGCTGTGGCTGGTGCTGAAGTGGTAGCCCTGGAGTCTGTCACTGGGATAGCTGCAGATCTGGATCCTCTGGGAACCTGAGCAGTCTGGCGATGAGAGTCCTGGACTAGATCATCCTGCATAAGCTCTGCTCTCTCCTGCCTAGTCTCCTCCATGTCTGCCTCAAGCTTGTTGACAGACACCTGAATCTCAGTCAGCTTCACGTCCAGAGCGTGGATCTTGTCCTCGACAATCCTCTCAAGGCTCTCCTGAGATTGCTCAATGCTGGCCAGGCGTTGTTCAATCCTTTGGGTAGCTTCAAGAATTTGTTCTCCAAAGCTCTTTGGCTTAGCTGCTGCTGCTGCCTCTTTGTCAGCTTTAGCCTTCTTTGCAGCTTCGATTTTGGCTTGTCCTTCAACTGAGGTAGGATCCTCTTCATCCATCACAACTACGTTGTCCTCATGCTCTGGCTGCAGTGGCAAGTGCTTCCTATCCAACAAGAATTTGCCCGTGCCAAACTTGGCGTTGATGAGCATCTGTATCTGCGGTGCAAACCCACACGACCTCTTCTGGTCAGCTGCAGTCCTCTTAATGGTCTCTACCATCAAGTCCATCACCTTAAAAGGTGCCTTCTCATCTAGAATGTGCAGCATGTTGATAGAATAGCCTCATATCATCCGGTGGTCTCCTGACTTAGGCATCAATGTATGCCTCAGAATAGTGTTAGTGGTGGTCAGACCTGCCTGGAGATAATACACTGAGCCAAGCTTCCATCCTTCCAAATCAGCAGCTGGGATCTCCTTGTACATATTCTTCATGGAATCATGACTCTTCTTAGGAATCCCATAGACATCAATGTCGTCCTCTCTCTGCACTGGAGCGTTCAGAAGTTCTGCCCATTCTTCAACAGTCGAAGAAAACCTTTGACCTTCAGTCATCCAGGTGATCTTGCCATCAGGGTAGAAGTGGGCTGTGGCATAGAACTGCATGATCATCTCGTCATTCCAGGCTGTCAGCTCTTGACCCACAAAGTCAGCAACTCCACATGCAGTAAAGCTCTCATGCACATGGGGAAAGAAGTCCCGGTGCTCTTCACTGTCAATATACTTCCAGTCAACATACCTGGTGTCAGCAACAATGGGCTTCTTATCCATTAGCACGGTCTCATAGAAATCCTGCTGCTCTCTGGTGTGGAATCTGGGGTCCACAGCAGTCCTTCTCCTTACGGCATATGGATCAGACTGTCTCCATAGCCTGAGACTGCCTTCCTTGCCTTCATGTCCTCAGCTTGAGGATGAGCATCATTGTGGAGTGGGAACTTGGGACGGAGCTTAAGCAGCACATGCTCTTCATCTGATTCAGACGGTGGCATCTCACCTTTGTTCTTCTCAGAAGCTGGAATGCTTCTGGTTGTTCTCTTGGGCTTGGCTGGAGCTGCCTTGACTGGAGCAGGCTTCTTGGGCTTAGAAGAGGCTTGAGCCCGAATAGCATCACCCATGAACTTAGCTTTCTGAGGAGGAGGCTGGGGTGCTTCTTCTTCTTCTTCTTCAGCATCCTGAGGTTCAGCATATACTACCCTCTTCCTTTTGGAAGTCTTCTTCACCTTGCTTGGAGCAGGCTCTTCCAAGTTGAGCTTCTTAGCAACTGCTGACTGTTTCACTTTGCTTGTGCCTTTCCTTGGCTACTGCCCTTGGTGCTCTTTGGCAACCACATTCCTCTTGGGCTTGGAGGTAACTTCCTCAGCAACAAAGTCAGAGTCCTCATCATCAGAAGTTCTCTTCTTCCTGGTTCTCGTGGCTGCAGGAGGCAAACCACTAGGGGTGCTCCTCTCACCATCATCACTGGAGTTGCTCGCAGGACTTGTATCTGCCTCTGGAATTTCAGCAAACGGTGATTCAGACCTGTTCTGGCTATCACTGACATCTGACATGGCTGAAAAACCTGTGAAAAGATAAGGTATAGGCAGAGTAGAAGAGTTATCACAACTGCAGAAGTTTTTGCAAAAAAAATGAGTTCAAAACTTAGTTTTGAGTTTTCACAGAATGTATTTCGGTCAAACCGATTTCAGGTTTCGGTGCAACCGAAGTACTCAACAGAAACCTACACACCACTTTCGGTCAGACCGAAATGGGTTTCGGTCCTACCGAAAACTTAGGGTTTCACTGAAACTACTTTTCGGTCGTTCCGATTGGCACAACTCGGTTAAACCGATTTATGCAGTGCAATGGCCAGAGGCCAAATCGGTCATTCCGATTTTCAAAAATCGGCTTCACCGAGATGCATTCCGTGGAAACCTAAACCTAAGAATTTTCCTCGAAACTAGAAGATCTGAACTATTGTATAGGGAACATATCAAACGTGGATTGAATCATGGCAACCTATCGTGCAAGAATCGGAAGTGGAGCACGAAAAGGGATCGGGACACACCCTAACTTGGTGGTGTCCCTCTACGGCGGCAACGGTGGAGATGATTACCGTTGACGACGGCGGAGACCTGCGGCGAGGGCGCACAGGCGACGAAGGCGACGATCCGTAGACCAGGGCGGCGGCAGCAGGGGTCTTGGGGGCGAACGGTTTGAAGAAAGAAATCGCGCGCAGCCCCTCAGGTATATATAACCCCGTGCTGTCGGTGGGACCGAGTTGAAAAACTCGGTGTCACCGAGATGTATAACTGCTGTGCAGTTACACATATCGGTCAGACCGAGAGTTTGAACTCGGTTTCACCGAGATGAAACCTAGATCAGTCTAAGCGTTTCGGTTGGACCGAGATTGAGAAACCGGTCAGACCGAAATGGACTTAGAAGGTTTTGGAAGTCAGCCTTAGACGAATCGGTGGTTCCGAGTGCTCCTCACTCGGACTGTCCGAAAAAGACTTGTTCAAAGTTGTGATATGAGCATGAATAGAATTTTGAGACAAGACAACATAGATAGCTAGGGAAGGTGCTTAGGCATTCTTGTCCATCCATTTGGCCAGAAAAAGAAACCAAAACAATCAAAACAACAAATGGATGTCCTTGAATGGATAAAATCATGCATTTAACATGCTCACACAATAAGATAGCAACTGAAATATGTGTCAAACATGCACAACCAATCACTCTAGCTACTAGCACACAATTTGTCGATGACTAGGTCATCTATATATGAGTATATTGACTTAGGAGTCAAATGAGAACATTTGATCATAGGTCATACTCATCGTTTAAGCACAAGTGGGGTTACCACTTTTACATAAAGCATTTATGTGTTCACATCATTTGGAGATGCTTTAGCTCAATTTTTAGAGCAAAGCTCCCCCTAGATGTGAGAACCCCTTTTAAAGGGTCAAACTAACCTTGGGTTGTCGTAGAAGACTTCATGTAGATGTTGAAGATGTGGATGCTCAATGTTGATGCAGATCATCAAAAGTTGGGAGCTATCCTTTGGATTAGGGCACTTTCAATACCTACATGGGTTAGTCCCACAAGGAACAAACAAGAATATCCATAGACATAGAGTGAAGTTCACAAAAGATGATGTCCATGAAAGCAATGATTACCTTGTCCCTTGACTTACCAACAAGAGGGTTTGTGACTCCATGAGCAAGTGCATGATGTGGAAGTTGATTGCACAAGTTCTTGCCAAAATGAATATGAGTGAAGTTTGTTGGCGGAGTCACCCTCAAGAACCTACTAGTTCTTCTTCTTTGGGATCCACATCATCTTGATGGGAATCCTTGGTGTTGTAGTTGAGCTTGACGAAGTAGAACTTGATGTGTCCTTGGGAACCCACTTGACCATGGCTTGAGGTGCTTCAATGAATGCATCAATCTCCTCTTGAAGCTTGTCCTTGGCCTTTAGCTTGTGGTCTTGTGGTGGAAGGTCATCTTGAGCTTGTTCCACATTGGAAGAAGTAGGATCATACTTCTCCTTTTGTGAGACAAACTGTGGAGTAGGGTATTGACCTTCTTCCCACTCAACACCTTCGGCGTTGAACTTTCGCTCAAAACCAATCCCTTGATTCTTCCGGTGTCTTCCTTGTTTGCGAACAATCTCCTCAATGTTCTTGCTTCCGGCAAGACTCTTGTAGACACCTTTCTCTATGATTTCCTTCAATAAGCTATTTTCTTGCTCAAGTGTAACTTGGCTTGAAACATTGTTAGTGGAATCAAGAGAACTACTAGAAGCAACAATATTGGATTTAACATTGTTATTGTTACTACTAGAGGAAGAATTTTTCTTATGCTTGTCATGCTTAGTCTTAATAGGTGGCAAGAAATTAGACAAGAGAAGTCGTTTGGCAAGATATGAAGAACTCTTCTTTCGAAGATCGTCATTGATCGCTTTTAGAAACTCATGTTCTTGCTCTAGAGTGAGCTTCTCGAAGCGTAGCTTCTCATGAGATCTTAGGAGCTCTCTATGATCTTCTTGAGTTGTTTCATGAGCTAACTTAAGAGTGTTTAGTTCTTTAGTTAGACGCTCAATCTCCTTCATAGCATTGTCATTCGACTCTTCTCGACTATAAAGACTACTAGCATTTTCATCATTACTAAGCTCACTAGATTTATCATGCAAGAGCTCATCTTCACCAAGCAAGTCATCCTCATCACTATCAAAGTCAATGAATTCAGGGTGTGTTACCTTGGGACCTTTAGCCATGAAGCATCTTCCAATTCCCTCATTTGGTGAATCAAATAAGTCGTAGGAGTTGGAGTTGGAGGATACTAGTGCAAGTCCGGCAACACCTACATCTTGACTATAGTCGGAGTCGGAGTGATAGCTTCCATCGGATTGATTGTCAGAGTCGGAGCCGGAGACCCATTCACCAACATGAGCTTGATGTCTTCTTCTTGTGTAGCTCCTTGATGACTTGTCTTTCCTCTCCGAATCCTTGCTTCTCCGAGAGGGTCTTCGTTCATAACGATCATCTCTACTCCTTCTCTCTCTCCGAGGTGATTCATCTCTTGCTCTTCTTCTTGGAGATTCTTCTCTTCTTTTGTGGGGAGCCGTACACTCATTTGAGAAGTGTCCGGGTCTTCCACAATTGTAGCAGTTTCGATCACGGCTAGAAGATCTCTTTTCATCATATGATCTAGACTTTGAGCTTCTTTCTTTCCCTCTATTCTTGTAGAACTTGTTGAAGTTCTTGACCATTAGGCTTATCTCTTCATTGGAAACTAGCTTGTCACTTGAGGTAGTAGGAGCATCACTTGTAGCTTTGTAAGCACCACTTGACTTGTTGTGAAGCTCTTCCTTATCCTTAAGTGTCATCTCATGAGCAACAATTCTTCCAATGACTTCAGTTGGCTTGAGGGTCTTGTAGTTTGGCATCATTTGGATCAAAGTGCACACGGTGTCATACTTTCCATCCAAAGCTCTGAGAATCTTCTTAATGATGAATCGGTCGGTCATTTCTTCGCTTCCTAAGCCGGCAATCTCATTTGTGATGAGAGCAAGCCTAGAGTACATTTCAGCGACTCCTTCACCATCCTTCATCTTGAACTTGTCAAGTTGACCTTGAAGAATATCTAGCTTTGATTCCTTCACAGATTCAGTACCTTCGTGCATTTCAACCAAAGTATCCCAAATCTCTTTAGCATTCTCAAGACGGCTGATTTTGTTAAACTCCTCGGGACACAAAGCATTGAAGAGAATGTCACAAGCTTGAGCATTGTTTTGCAACATCCGCAACTCTTCCGGTGTAGCTTCGCGATCCGGAACTTTTCCTTCCTCGAAGAATTCACCTTGCATACCAACACAAATAATGCCCCATGCGGCTGGGTTATGACCAAGAATATGCATTTTCATTTTATGCTTCCAACTAGCAAAATTTGTACCATCAAAGTAAGGACCTCTACGATAATTACCCTCACTAGACGCCATACTCTCCTAGGTTGTGAAACCAAGCTTATGGAGTCCAATGCAATGGAAACCAAAACAATGGAGACCAAAGCTCTGATACCACTTGTAGGATCGAAAGTATGTCTAGAGGGGGGGGGTGATTAGACTACTTGACAATATAAAAATTCTGCCTTTTGATCATGAACAGTTTTTGGCAGTTTCACAATAATGATCAATTCAAGTATCACCCTACACATGCAATTCTAGAGTATAAGCAGCGGAAAGTAAATTGCACATGTAGTAAAGAGAGGTGGAGAAGATCAAACGCAGTTTGGAGACACGGAGATTTTTGTCGTGGTTCCGATAGGTGGTGCTATCGTACATCCACGTTGATGGAGACTTCAACCCACGGAGGGTAACGGCTGCGCGAGTCCACGGAGGGCTCCACCCACGAAGGGTCCACGAAGAAGCAACCTTGTCTATTCCATCATGGCCTACGCCCACGGAGGGCTAGCCTTACTCGGGGTAGATCTTCACGAAGTAGGCGATCTCCTTGCCCTTACAAACTTCTTGGCTCCGTCATCGAGATGTGGAGTTGAACCAAGAAGTTTGTAAGGGCAAGGAGATCGCCTACTTCGTGAAGATCTACCCCGAGTAAGGCTAGCCCTCCGTGGGCGTAGGCCATGATGGAATAGACAAGGTTGCTTCTTCGTGGACCCTTCGTGGGTGGAGCCCTCCGTGGACTCGCGCAGCCGTTACCCTCCGTGGGTTGAAGTCATCAACGTGGATGTACGATAGCACCACCTATCGGAACCACGGGAAAAATCACCGCGTCTCCAAAATTGCGTTTGCTCTTCTCCACCTCTCTTTACTACATGTGCAATTTACTTTCCGCTGCCTATACTCTAGAATTGCATGTGTAGGGTGATGCTTGACTTGATCATAATTGTGAATCTGCCAAAAACTGTTCTTTGTCAAAAGGCATAATTTTTATATTTACAAGTAGTCTAATCACCCCCCTCTAGACATACTTTCGATCCTACAAGTGGTATCGGAGCTTTGGTCTCCATTGTATTGGTTTCCATTGCATTGGACTCCATAAGCTTGGTTTCACAACCTAGGAGAGTATGGCGTCTAGTGAGGGTAATTTTCGTAGAGGTCCTTACTTTGATGGTACAAATTTTGCTAGTTGGAAGCATAAAATGAAAATGCATATTCTTGGTCATAACCCAGCCGCATGGGGCATTATCTGTGTTGGTATGCAAGGTGAATTCTTCGAGGAAGGAAAAGTTCCGGATCGCGAAGCTACACCGGAAGAGTTGCGGATGTTGCAAAACAATGCTCAAGCTTGTGACATTCTCTTCAATGCTTTGTGTCCCGAGGAGTTCAACAAAATCAGCCGTCTTGAGAATGCTAAAGAGATTTGGGATACTTTGGTTGAAATGCACGAAGGTACTGAATCTGTGAAGGAATCAAAGCTAGATATTCTTCAAGGTCAACTTGACAAGTTCAAGATGAAGGATGGTGAAGGAGTCGCTGAAATGTACTCTAGGCTTGCTCTCATCACAAATGAGATTGCCGGCTTAGGAAGCGAAGAAATGACCGACCGATTCATCATTAAGAAGATTCTCAGAGCCTTGGATGGAAAGTATGACACCGTGTGCACTTTGATCCAAATGATGCCAAACTACAAGACTCTCAAGCCAACTGAAGTCATTGGAAGAATTGTTGCTCATGAGATGACACTTAAGGATAAGGAAGAGCTTCACAACAAGTCAAGTGGTGCTTACAAAGCTACAAGTGATGCTCCTACTACCTCAAGTGACAAGCTAGTTTCCAATGAAGAGATAAGCCTAATGGTCAAGAACTTCAACAAGTTCTACAAGAATAGAGGGAAAGAAAGAAGCTCAAAGTCTAGATCATATGATGAAAAGAGATCTTCTAGCCGTGATCGAAACTGCTACAATTGTGGAAGACCCGGACACTTCTCAAATGAGTGTACGGCTCCCCACAAAAGAAGAGAAGAATCTCCAAGAAGAAGAGCAAGAGATGAATCACCTCGGAGAGAGAGAAGGAGTAGAGATGATCGTTATGAACGAAGACCCTCTCGGAGAAGCAAGGATTCGGAGAGGAAAGACAAGTCATCAAGGAGCTACACAAGAAGAAGACATCAAGCTCATGTTGGTGAATGGGTCTCCGGCTCCGACTCTGACAATCAATCCGATGGAAGCTATCACTCCGACTCCGACTATAGTCAAGATGTAGGTGTTGCCGGACTTGCACTAGTATCCTCCAACTCCAACTCCTACGACTTATTTGATTCACCAAATGAGGGAATTGGAAGATGCTTCATGGCTAAAGGTCCCAAGGTAACACACCCTGAATTCATTGACTTTGATAGTGATGAGGATGACTTGCTTGGTGAAGATGAGCTCTTGCATGATAAATCTAGTGAGCTTAGTAATGATGAAAATGCTAGTAGTCTTTATAGTCGAGAAGAGTCGAATGACAATGCTATGAAGGAGATTGAGCGTCTAACTAAAGAACTAAACACTCTTAAGTTAGCTCATGAAACAACTCAAGAAGATCATAGAGAGCTCCTAAGATCTCATGAGAAGCTACGCTTCGAGAAGCTCACTCTAGAGCAAGAACATGAGTTTCTAAAAGCGATCAATGACGATCTTCGAAAGAAGAGTTCTTCATATCTTGCCAAACGACTTCTCTTGTCTAATTTCTTGCCACCTATTAAGACTAAACATGACAAGCATAAGAAAAATTCTTCCTCTAGTAGTAACAATAACAATGTTAAATCCAATATTGTTGCTTCTAGTAGTTCTCTTGATTCCACTAACAATGTGTAGGATCGAAAGTAGGTCTAGAGGGGGGGTGATTAGACTACTTGACAATATAAAAAATCTGCCTTTAGATCATGCAATGTTTTTGGCAGTTTCACAATTAAGATCAATTCAAGTAACACCCTACACATGCAATTCTAGAGTATAAGCAGCGGAAAGTAAATTGCACATGTAAAAGAGAGGTGGGGAAGATCAAACGCAGTTTGGTGACACGAAGATTTTTGTCGTGGTTCCGATAGGTGGTGCTATCGTACATCCACGTTGATGGAGACTTCAACCCACGGAGGGTAACGGCTGCGCGAGTCCACGGAGGGCTCCACCCACGAAGGGTCCACGAAGAAGCAACCTTGTCTATTCCATCACGGCCTACGCCCACGGAGGACTAGCCTTACTCGGGGTAGATCTTCACGAAGTAGGCGATCTCCTTGCCCTTACAAACTTCTTGGTTCAACTCCACATCTCAAAGACGGAGGCTCCCAAGCGACACCTAACCAATCTAGGAGGCACCACCCTCCAAAAGGTAATAGACGGTGTTGATGGTGATGAACTCCTTGCTCTTGTGCTTCAAATGATAATCTCCCCAACACTCAACTCTCCTCACTGATATGGCTATGGTGGAAGAAAGGTTTGAGTGGAAAGCAACTTGGGAAGGCTAGAAATCAAGTTTCATATGGTAGGAATGGAATGGCTTGATCTCAACACAAGGGTAGGTGGTTCACTTCTCAGAAAGTGTATGGTAGAAGTGGTGGTACTTTCTGATGGCTCTCCTCACGAATGAAGAGGGGGTGGAGGGGTATATATAGCCTCCACACAAAATCCAACCGTTACACACACATTTGACCAATCTTGGTGAGACCGAAGTGAAAACTCGGTCAGACCGAAAGTTCAAATATAGTGAACGTTGGGATTTTCGGTGGGACCGAAAATACCATCTCGGTGTGTCCGAAGTGAGTCAAAGGTTAGGGTTTGCCATCTCGGTGTGACCGAAAACAACAACTCGGATATTCCGAAATGCTGTCAATTGGTTACAGAAGGTTGGCAGACCATTTTCGGTGAGACCGAAACTCAGAATCGGATGGACCGAGAAATTAGGGTTTGGGGAAATAACTGAAGTGGTTCATCTCGGTGGGACTGAGTTTGCAGAATCGGTTTGTCCGAGATTACTTATGAGGGTGTTGATAAGTGAAGAGTGCTGATAGTTGAGGGAGCTAGATCACCAAGCACTTGAGCAACTAGATCATTAACACAACCTCATCCCCTTTTAATAGTATTGGCTTTTCCTATGGACTCAATGTGATCTTTGATCACTAAACCAAAAATAGAGTCTTGAGCTTTTGCCAATGCTTGTCTTAGTATTTTGAGGGGTCCACTTCTTCAGATATTTCCATACCCATATCATCAAACTTCTCTGAAATGATTCTCAAGTAAATATTAGTTCAATGATATATATGTTGTTATTAATTACCAAAACCACCCGGGGATTAGTTGCACTTTCAATTAGTGATTTAGCTAAACTAATGATGATTAATTAATTAATTAATTAATAATATTTTAATTATTATATTTTTTTAATCTCTTTTTTTTAAAGTTCCTGGGGGTGGGCCCCGGCTGTCATTGGTCTAGGGCCCCTAGTGGATCGGGCGTAATGGGGTGGGGCGAGCGCCGGGCGTGCGGTGATGCGGGCGCGCCAGGGAGCCGTCGCGGCACCGGCGCTGGGCGCCGTGTTCGCCGGCGAGCGCACAACACTGCTCTGTGGCGGCGGCGGTCGGGGCGACCCATGCGAGGGGCGCCGACGGCGGAGGTGCCATGCGAGCGGGCGCGCGGTCGCTGCGCGTACGGGCAGGAGGAGGGGAGGGAGCGCAGCGGGTGGCCAGCCAACGGGCGTGTCAGGTAGGAGGGCCAGGGGTGCGGCGCTACTATGGCGCAGGAAGGGTGCGGCAGAGGGCGCACGGGGCACGTGGTGTGGGCAGCTGCGAGCAAAGGGGCGGTGGAGCCGTGGTGAGGCAGCGGCTGCCGGGAGCACACAGTGGAGTGCGAGCGGGCACGGAGCAACGGCGACGTGAGGACGGGCATGGTGCGACGAACAACAGAGAGAGGGGGAAGAGGAGATCGGAGTTGGCCTCACCGTTCGTTGTAGATGATCAGGGGCGGCGAGGCTTGATGAGGCCGGTGAGGGGGAGGTCGGGGACGACGGCGAGCGACGGCGGAGAGGACGATGGCGATGGCCGGCGACGCACTGGCGGTTGGAGCCGCGTGGCGCAGTGGCATCGGGCGCTGGGGAGAGGGGCGATGGGGACCTGGCTCGATCCAGATCGGATCGAGAGGGGGGGAAGAGGGAGTGGGGAAAGTGGGCGACGGGGTTAGGTTTTCCCCCGGGTGGGGGGATATGGAGGGCAAGTGGGGCACCGACAGGGCCGGCCTGGCTGGCCCAGTGGTCAGCTGGGCCAAGGCCCAGTGAGAGGGGCTTTCTCTTTTTTTATTTTCTTTGTTTTGTTTTACTTTTCTTATTTTCTTTTCTGTTTTCATTTTACTTTCCTTTTAGTTTAGTTTTTTAACTAATATTAAAATGATCCCTAATTTAGTAATACCTCAAAACCCACTGCCACAAAAGGTTTTAACCTAAAACAATTTATTTTAGTATTCTATTAATTATAAAAGCATTTAAATATTGGTTCTTCCTACTATTTTATTTACCTTAGAGTATTTAAACACTTTATTGAAGTGGGGTTTCTCCACCATAATTATCTATGATTTGTTTGCTACAATTTGAACATTTTAGATTTGACAACTGAAAACTTTTATTAATTGACTTTAATTCGAATTACAATTTGGATCGGTTTTGAATTAACACGAGATTAGCAATAGTTAACATGGTGACGTGACATCATTACTAGAGGGTTACTGTAGCTTGATTACCCGGGCGTCCCAGGTAAACTACTCACGCTTCATCGGAAGGGCAATGGTGTTGATGTAGAAGCCCTCCGTGGTTGAATCCCCCTCCGGTAGAATATTGGAAAAGGCCTCTAGATGGGATCTCACGGATACAGAAGGTTGCCGCGGTAGAAAAGTGGTTTTGATGCCCCCTCTAGGGTTTCTAGAATATTTGAGAATATATAGGTGGAAGAAGTAGGCTAGGGGGCTGGAAGGGTCCCACAAGGTAGGGGGCATGCCCTACCCACTGGGCCCACCCTCCACCCTTGTGGTCGCCTCGCGGCTCCACTGACTTGGCCTCCAAGTCCACTAGGTGTCTTCAGGTCCAAGAAAAATCATCGTAAAGTTTCATTCCGTTTGAACTTCGTTTGATATTCCTTTTCTACGAAACTCAAAAACAAGGAAAAAAGGAAAACTGGCACTGGGCTCTAGGTTAATAAGTTAGTCCCCAAAAATAACATAAAATAGCATATTAATGCATATAAAACATCCAAAACAGATAATATAATAGCATGGAACAATCAAAAATTATAGGTACGTTGGAGACGTATCAAGCACCCCCAAGCTTAATTCCTGCTCGTTCTCGAGTAGGTACATGATAAAAACAAAATATTTGATGTGGAATGCTACCTAGCATATTTATCCAGGTAATTCTTCTTTATTGTGGCATGAATGTTCAGATCCATAAGATTCAAAACAAAAGTTTATGTTGACATAGAAAACAATAATACTTCAAGCATACTGGAAAGCGAATCGTTAAGCTTCAAAAATAACATGGCTAAAGAAAGTTATCCCTACAAAATCATATAGTCTTTTTATTCTCCCTCTTCTTAACATAAAGTATAAATCATGCCCATCCCGGTGTCAGTCAAGCAATTGTTTCATACTTTTTAACGCGCTTCAGCTTTTTCAACTCTTCACGCTATACATGAGCGTGATCCATGGATATAGCACTGTGGGTGGAATAGAAGGTGGTAATAGACAAAAGGAGGGAGAAAGTCTCACATCAACTAGGCAAATCAATGGACTATGGAGAGGTCCATCAATTGATATCAATGTGAGTGAGTAGGGATTGCCATGTAACGGATGCACTAGAGCTATAAGTATATGAAAGCTCAAAAGAAAACTAGTGGGTGTGCATCAACCTGCTTGCTCATGAAGACCTAGGGCATTTGAGGAAGCCCATCGTTGGAATATACAAGCCAAGTTCAATAAAAAAAATTCCAACTAGTAATATATGAAAGTGACAAAATAGGAGACTTTATCATGAAGAACATGGTGCTACTTTGAAGCACAAGTGATGCGGAGCATCCTACGGACATCACCATGCCAAGAGTCCATTTGGAAAGTGACATGTGCGACATCGACTTCACATACACTAAGGTGAGTCATCTCCTTTACACGTGCTCACTTGACCCCTTCGAGGATGCTATACTACTTGACACTTCTTCCATGTGCATGCATAGGTATTGCCGGAGCTTCACCATTAACGAGGAGTGCAAGCACAAGAGCACACCTACATCATCCCCGAAGGAGGCTTAGAAGAGAAGACGGAAGAAAGGAGAAGAAGAAGACGGAGCGGCTGCTGGAGCCAGGCTGGACGTCCGGACCACCGTCCGGATCATCCGGGTAACTGCGCCGAGGACACCCGAAGCTTCACCGTGAAGCCGGATCATCCGGACCTGCTCCCGGATCAGCTGGGCCGACATCGCCCGGATCATCCAGACCCTCACCCGGATCATCCGGCCTTGCCTGCGCGCATGTATCCGGGCCAAGGCCCATGTACCTATTTCGCCCCTCACTTACCCCTTCGTGGCCCTAGACTATATATACTCCTCCACCTCCACCATTTTAGGGTTAGCAAATGTGATAGCTCATTTTAGACTAGATCTTTGCTCATCTTCGTGGTTCCACTCCTAGGAGAGACTGCGGCCCCTCTACGGAGAAGATCCACCTTGGATTCAGGACACCTAACGGGAAGATCCTTCGCGGATTCAAGACCTCCTCACGGAGATGAACTTTACCTTGTATCTTTCCCTTTGTTGTTCATGTACCTTGTGAACTTGTGTGTTTGATTGTCTAGTGGATGTGTTATTGGACTTGTTCTTGAGTGTTTTCCCTCGTGATTCCCCTTTGTGTTCTTCGTGTTCATCGTGGGTTTTCCTCCTCTTCGTGAAAGATCGGCCTACAACGGGTTGACCCCGCATCATATGGTATCATGAGCCTTGGTTCATCACGAATTTGGAGCCTCCCCACCGTTTTCTAGCCTTGTTTTGTTGTGTTCTTCCCCAAATTTGAAAATTCCCCACAAAAAATAGCCTCATTTTTTTGGGGATTTGTTGGTTTGCCGATGTTTTGTTGATTTTGATCCATGGATTCGCTTGGTTTCAAGTGGATCTAGCATCTCCACAAGTTTCCCCACTTTCCATCCACGACATGCTCTCAATTTTGACCGCAAAATCGTCCATTTCCGCCCCCAAATTCGTCCCCGAGAGGTAATCCCGAGCGGAGTTGACCCGCCCGGATCATCCGGATGAAGTACCGGATTACCCGGACACCTCCCGGATGAGCTGGACCTTCTCCCAAACGTCCGTGTAATCTGCGCACCCGAAAAATAGAACCGAAGCTGACGAACCCGGATCATCCGGACGTTCTCCCAGATCATCTGGACATAGCCCGGATGAGCTGGACTTTCTCGTGGATGTCCGGCTAACCCTTAAAACTGACACGGCTGAAATATTGTTTTCTCCATAACTAATTCATCCGGAGTCCGTTTTTTACGTTCTTTAGCTCGTTTTGAAGCTATTGACATCCCCCATCGCAAAAATACTACCATCATCATTTGAATCCATCAAATTTTGTCAAATTTGGCAAGTTTGCCTAGGCCTTCCACCATATCATCTGCATAGCCACCATAGCCTTCCGCAACCTAACCCATTTTGTCCACCATAGCATTTGTGGTTGATTGAGTAGTGATTTGAGTCTCCTAAGGTGTTTAGGCTACTTAGGGACAATTTCTTCTTCATCGACCACCACCAGCACTTCTGCATACACACTGCTCACTATATATTTCCGCCAACCCAACTTAACCCAATTTTGTTAGAGCTTGTTTGAGTTGTGGCTAGAGTGTCCTAAGGTGTTTCAGCTACATAGGGACCGTGAGTTCAACTCCGACACCGGGTATAGCCCATCATACCCTTTCGCCATCATAACCCATTTTGACCGGGTTTCCAACAACAATTCCATAACCACCACGGCATTCCCGCTACCACCATTTGACATTTGTCCTTGAGATTTTGAGTTGTGGTTTTTTTGTTTCCTAAGGTGTTTCGGCTAATTAGGAATGGGTATACATCAAGAACACCGCCTCTCATCATCGACTCGGACGGTAAACTCGATGACATCATTGTATATTCCCCTTGCAATTGCATTGTTAACCCCTAGCCCATTTTGCGTCACTTGCCTATCGAGACTAGCCTTTGAGTATTCCCGGCAACGTTACTTGTGCACATTAGTAATCATCGTTCCGCTCTTCCATTGCATATATACCATATCATATTGGTATCATCATATCATCCCTTGTGTCACAAGATTGTTCCCGCATATACACAATTGCTATCTTGGTTTGTGCATCGTGGCCATAAAAAAGCTTTTAAGCAAAAAGAGAAAAGCAAAGAAGCTTGTAAGCAACAGCCATAGCATCGCATCATATGATATCATATCCGATCATCTTGGATCAACAACGGGAACCATACATACATAGCATACTTGGGATAGAAAGTTGATACATTTTGCATCTTATAGGTTGTGCACAAGTGTCGTATCCGCCTATTGAGCAATCGTGCTAGCGTCTCTCTTGAGTTGTGCAACACGAGCGTTTTTCGTGGATTCCACATTTTGTGATCATTCCTTGGTTGCACGACCCCATTTATCTATCCGTGCGTGTGTTTCCGTGTGCAACACATTGCTATTGGTCTACTTGTTACATTTGCGAATTTGTGAATCTTTTTCAACATTATTGACTCTTGCTAACTTTTTGCATCAAATTTTTGTGCCACTTATCCTCACCGAGCCACTCAATAAGCTTTACTTGATAGGTGTGAGTGAACAAGTCCGGTACCAATTCCACTATTCTTTCATTTCACATTGAGTGAAATGGGATACATCCTCAACATTCAGAAAAGGTAACTTGGTATTGTTTATCTCATTTCCTACTCACCTTTGCTCGAGTCTTGTGATGGATAGGCAAAGCATTTCATCTTCGGCTACACCAACAATGACAAGTTCGATGCCATGGCGAACAACTTGTGTGCCAACATGGATGCTCAAATGAAGGAGCTCAAAGCCCTCCTCAAAAACCGCAAGAGGTCTTCCTCATCTTCGAGAAGACGCTCAAGTGCACATCCTTCCGAGCTACCATCTCCGGCAAGATCTCATCGGCATCGACAACATCAACGACAAGAACGTGAAGGTCATGAGCTCAACACCAACAACTGCTCAACGACTTCACCATGTACCTTGGCATCTTCGCCAAGCGACTTCAAAGCATCTTCTCCTTTGGACATACGACATCTTCGCCAACAAGCACCCCAAGATTATGCTCAAGAGAAGCTACCCAAGCTCAAGTCCGCGACTTCCACGAGCTACTACAACCTCTACACCGACCACCAGATTCATTTCTATGGGACTCAAGACCCCGAGAGTATCTCGAGTGGGAGCGCAAGATGGACGACTACCTCAAGCTACATCAAGTTCCCTACGAAGATCAAGTGAAGTGTGCCACAAGAAACTTCCACGACAACGCGTCACATTGGTGGCTTCACACACCTTCGACGAGCTTCAACATGAATTGTCCCAAGACGAAGAAAGCTATGCGGCAATAGTTCGTGCCTCCCACCTACACGGAACAACTTCTACGCCAATTGGAGAACACCACCCAAGGATCCAAGTCCATCGACAAGTACTTCAAGGAGATGAAAAATGTCATGCGACGAGCCGGCGTGGACGACCCCATTTTGATGAATCTCCACTTCATGATGGGATTGCACAACGACATCTACAAGACTATCTTCCTCGAGAACTACAAGTCCCTCGACGACAACTACATTGGTGCTCTCAAGGCGGAACAAGATCTCATGAAGGCCAAGGCTTCTCCACTGCAAGCACACTTCTCGAAGACCAAGCTCCAAGATGGCGAGCATGAGGCTAGTACCACCATGATGTCCAAGCCCAACGACCTCAAAGACGAGGCTCCCTCATTCGACTTCACCGCCATCCCTCTTTGTGGATTTTATGATGCCGAGTCTACTTCAACTCTTTTTCAAGACGGTGCGGCGACGACTATGACTACGGAGCCATTCGGGGACCCAGCTTTGAAGGCGACCGACATGGTGACGAGCAAGGATGACGCTTCCATCATTGGAGGCGAGAATGATGATGTGCCATCTTCGGCCTTCATCCACGGCGACGATTACGAGATGGTTGAGCATGGGATTTTCCCTTCGACCACGGCGATGTATGATGACTTGAGTGACTTGTGCCACCATATTGAGAGTGAGAGAGAGTTCACCACTAGCCCCATATATGACGAGTTGAACCAATTCCCATGTGAGGAGAGACACAACCCCCGCAACTTGAGTGAGATGAGTGACTCCACCATATGGGAGTTTGAGTGAACCTACCTTGAGGGAGTATGTGAGCCACCACATAGAGAGAGTGAGATAGTTGATAGGTCATGTGAGGCCACTTTCAACACTAACGACTTGACCTCTACCTCTATTGTGTCTTCTCATTTGGTGCTAGGTCCCATTTATGATGACACGCCGATCCTCGACGACTTTGTCCTACCATTAGACAAGACGATGACCATGGTGGATTATGATGCACCCCCCACATGGTTCCATCAAGATGAAGATGATGACCACCATTTGGTCTTTCCCGCCTCACCTACACCACATGAGTGGAATGAGAAAGGTAACAAAGGTGAAGGTGATGACCTCGTCCCACTAGTGGACTATGTTGACATTGCTTGCTTGCATGATGTTGATCCACCTATTGCCATGCTTCATTCTAGTATGATTTCCCCATGCGATGATTTACCCATTTATGATGAGTTTGATGATTGCCATGTGGAGTCTATTAGTTGTGATGCCATGTTGCGTAGGATTCCTTGTGACAATTCTCTCGATCACATCATGTTTGACATCCCGCTTGACTTGTCGTATGCTATGCAGGAGATCAACAATAGGTCACATTTGCAATCTCATCGTAGTGACTATGCACATGCCATTAAAATATACCCAATTTGTACTTATGGCATAGATGACAAGCCCATGGTTAGTAGCATTTTTTTTCTTGTGATGATATTGACATGCTTCCTTTGCATCATATCCATCATATGCCATGCCATGATTACCAAGCTTCGGATATGCATTGTTTTGGATGTTGTTCCACTTCTCCATATTATGCTTTCAATATTGTCATGAGGAGACCCCCATAGTTTCCTCATACATTTTTGGAGATTTTGATCCATCCCATCCATTGCATGATCCCCATACTTGTATGCACAATATGCTCCCCATGAATAAACATACTTGCTCTAATTTGTGTCCCCATCGTGCTATACATGACAACTATTCTTTCAGGATGGATGACATATTTATATATTTTACCTCAAATTTCTTTGAGCGATGCTTATCTTGTGCTAATTCACATGTGCATATACACATCATGATGGATGATGTGTATATTTACCACGCGCACAATTTCTTTGGTTAGTGTCTCTTTTGTGTAGGTACCCATCCATACTCGTCAACTTCACAAACGCAAGAGTTGACGAAAAGAGCTCTAGAGAGCAACGATGACTTGGGATATTGTGGATTGTCTTTCCCACCACTCCTTTTGCGCAAACACTTCGCGCATTCCTTCTACATGGCACTCACATGGTTATGGGTTATTGTCCATTCTATCTCTTACGCCCATCTTGCCTATGACTTTGACATGCATTTATGACCCATGCTTTGCATTACACATGATCCATGATTCTAGTCCTTGTATGTGTATTTGCAAGCTTGGTGGAGATATTGCTTGTTATTGCCATGATGCCTTTGTACCCCATGCCTATTATGATGCTTTGATCTTGATTTGTGCTCGTGCTTGCGATATGTCATGTGCATTGCCTATATCCACTATTTGCTCACATGACATGATTGCCATGATTTCTTGTAGTGTGTTGCATCTTCGCGCCACTAGTTTGCACGACATGATTACCATGCTTGCTTCGTGTGTTGCATCACCCGTGATTCATACATGCTCATTTCATGAGGTTGATAGCCACTATTGACATGCTTTGCACATGATTGCTAGTCCATGTTGTCATATATCTCCATGTGTTACCTCTCTCATGCTCGATGATTTCCCATGTAGTGCATGCAACAATGATTTTAGTCTTGCTAATGAAATTGCTCCCATAGCATTCTCAAATTTATTTGGAGATGTTGACATATTTCTTGTGAAGCATGCTTGCCTTACCTCTTTGCACCATATGCCTAGTGCCATGAATATAGCCATTGTTGCATCATATTATTCATACACTTTTGCTTCTAATGGTTATGTGCAAGAGAAGAGAACTATCATGATGGATGATGTGTTTATCTACCATGCGCATAAATTCTTCCTTTTGTTGTGTGCATGTGTAGGATACTTGGACTTCGTGTCGACTTCCGCTTCACGTGAGTTGACCATTCGAGCTCTTGAGAGTGAACCACCTCCTACCATGACGCTTCTACATCGCACTTGCTTGTGCTTCGACATTGTGAAGAATGCACAAGGACATGCCTTCAAGGTGATATCCTTCTCTTTACAGAACCCAAAAACCATGAGCATGACTATTATGGATCATACTACATGTGTTGCTTGCACCATGAGACTTATTTGTCATCTTGGACCCCTTGATTGCGCACATGTTAGTGATATTGCTTTCATTCATGATAGCCACATTGCCATGCCCCATGTTATATATGCCTTGTGTGTTGCATCCAATTCTTGGATTAATTGTCCCTATCATATGCTTGGTTGCAACAATGTCATCTCTTCACATATGCCATGTCCCATTGCTTTTCACATGTTTGACTTGATTGCCTCACACATGTTGAACAATTGCTCTTTCCATTGTGTTGAGTGCCACACTATTTTCACTACACCCTATGCACATTATGCTTGGATTGTCTTACACTTGACCCATGTGTTTAGACACTTCATTTTACTTGGTGTTGTGAATGATTCTTATGCCTACCATAGACCTTTCATTGGGCGCTTTATGCATGCTTGATATGACCATGAGGTAGATGCTTATTATCTTGTCACACATATTTGCATCACTACCTCCAAATTGCATACTTGGCACCATGATATATTTTCTTCTGCTCAATTGATGTGCTTACATGCTATGTCACAACCCTTTGTCACACCCTATGTTATGCTTGATGACAACACTTGTCGGGTGAATCACCTCTTGAATGCTTGGTTTTGCACTAACGCTAACCACATTTGTTTTTCCAAGTGTTTGTTGTCCTTGCTCCTTTTGAAGGAATCACTAGACGATGCGACATTGGAGAGTGCGCAGGCCGAGCATAAAGATGATGAGTACTTGGTGATCATCCACTTGTACACGGCGACACCATCTCTTTCCCATGGTGATTTGGTTTTCGATGCGAGGTTGGATCTTTCCCAAGGGGGGGATGATGCAGAGCATCCTACGGACATCACCATGCCAAGAGTCCATTTGGCAAGTGACACGTGCGACATATGCTTCACATACAGTAAGGTGAATCATCTCCTTTACACGTGCTCACTTGACCCCTTCGAGGATGGTATACTACTTGACACTTCTTCCATGTGCATGCATAGGTATTGCCGGAGCTTCACCATTGACGAGGAGTGCAAGCACAAGAGCACACCTACATCATCCCGACTGAGGCATGGAAGAGAAGACGGAAGAAAGGAGAAGAAGAAGACGGAGCGGCTGCTGGAGCCAGGCCGGACGTCCGGACCACCGTCCGGATCATCCGGGCCCAGCCGGATCATCCGGGCCGTCCCCCGGATCATCCGGGTAACTGCGCCGAGGACACCCGAAGCTTCACCGTGAAGCCGGATCATCCGGACCTTCTCCCGGATCATCCGGGCCGCCATCGCCCCGATCATCCGGACCCCCACCCGGATCATCCGTCCTTGCGTGCGCGCATGTATCCGGGCCGAGGCCCATGCACCTGTTTCGCCCCTCACTTACCCCTTCATGGCCCTAGACTATATATACTCCTCCACCTCCACCATTTTAGGGTTAGCAAATGTGATTGCTCGTTTTAGACTAGAGCTTTTCTCATCTTCGTGGTTCTACTCCTAGGAGAGACTGCAGCCCCTCTATGGAGAAGATCCACCTTTGATTCAAGACCCCTAACGGGAAGATCCTTCGCGGATTCAAGACCTCCTCACGGAGATGAACTTTACCTTGTATCTTTCCCTTTGTTGTTCATGTACCTTGTGATCTTGTGTGATTGATTGTCTAGTGGATGTGTGATTGGACTTGTTCTTGAGTGTTTTCCCTCGTGATTCCCCTTTGTGTTCTTCGTGTTCATCGTGGGTTTCCCTCCTCTTCGTGAAAGATCGTCCTAGAATGGGTCGACCCTGCATCAACAAGTGTGGAAAATGATAGTAACATTGTCCCTTCTCTCTTTTTCTCTCTCTCTCTTTAGGCTCCTCTTTTTTTGGAGACCCTTTTCTCTTTTTTTGGAGACTCTTTTGGCATCTTTATTCATAACCTCACATGGGACAATGTTCTAATAATGATGATCATCACACTTTTATTTACTTAAAACTGAATATTACAACTCGATACTAGAACAAAAATATGACTCGATATGAATACCTCCGGCGGTGTACCGGGTTGTGCAATGATCAAGAGTGTCATGTATAATAAGAAGGGTGGCCAAGCCACAATACTATGCCAACTACATGATCATGCAAAGCAATATGACAATGATGGTATGTGTCATAATAAACAGAACAGTGGAGTTACATGGCAATATATCTCGAAATGGCTATGAAAATGCCATAATAGGTAGGTATGGTGGTTGTTTTGAGGAAGGAAATATGGTGGGTTTGATGCACCGGAGAAAGTTGCACGATACTAGAGTGGCTAGCAAGGTGGAAGGGAGAGAGTGCGTATAATCCATGGACTCAACATTAGTCATAAAGAACTCACGTACTTATTGTGAAAAATTTATCGGGGGAGGTTGGTAGGAGTTAACCATCCCCCGACCTTCACGAAAAGATAAACAATCAAGACACAATGTGCTTCAATTTGGTTACATAGTTAGGAGACCATACGTGCATGCTACGGGAATCGAAAACCTTAACACAATTATTTCTTCAACTCCACAATTTACTACTAGCATGACTGTAATATCATCATCTTCATATCTACAAACAATCGTAAGGAATCAAACTTCACATAGTATTCAATGCTCTATATATGAAAGTACTTATCACATCTCCCTTGGATGCCTATCATATTAGGACTAAATTCACAACCCAAGGAAATTACCATGATGTTTAGAGACTCTCAAAATAATATAAGTGAAGCAAGAGAGTTCAAAATTTTCTATAAAATAAAACCAGCGTCGTGCTCTAAAAAGATATAAGTGAAGCACTAGAGTAAAATTGCCTAGCTCAAAAGATATAAGTGAAGCACATAGAGTATTCTAATAAATCACGATTAAAGTGTGTCCCTCTCAAAAGGTGTTACATCAAGGATGATTGTGGCAAACTAAAATCAAAGACTCAAATCACACAAGATGCTCCAAGCAAAACACATATCATGTAGTGAATAAAAAATAGCCTGAAGTAAAGTTACCGATAGACGAAGACGAAAGAGGGGATGCCTTCCCAGGGCATCCCCAAGCTTAGGCTCTTCGTTGTCCTTGAATATTACCTTGGGTTGCCTTGGGCATCCCCAATCTTAGGCTCTTTCCACTCCTTATTCCATGGTCCATCAAATCCTTACCCAAAACTTGAAAACTTCACAACACAAAACTCAACAAAAAACTCGTGAGATCCGTTAGTAAAACAAATTCAATCCCTAATTGTAGGTACTGTTGTGAACTCATTCTAATTTTATATTGGTGTAATATCTACCGTATTCCAACTTTTCCATGGTTCATACCCCCTGATACTAGCCATAGATGCATCAAAATAAGAAAACAACACAAAGAAAACAGAATTTGTCAAAAACAGAATAGTTTGTAAAGATACGAATTAAGGTAAAACTTTTGTAACTCTAAAAATCCTTAAAATTTAGGAAAACGTTGGAAATTTTGAGGTAAGAAATGTGTAAAACATTCAAGAATTTATCACGCTCCAGTAACCAGAAACATTTCTAATACTGGACGCAAAAGTTACTGTTTTTTAAGCAAAACCAGTCTCTATCTTCCAAATCATCCCAAATGTCTTACTTGGCACAAACACTAATTAAAAAATTTAAAACTTCTCTAACCAGAGGTTAGATGGAAAACTCAAAGCAAAACAGATCCAAAAAGGCAAAAACAAAAATAAAATTGGGTTGCCTCCCTACAAGCGCTATTGTTTAACGCCCTTAGCTAGGCATAAAACATAGATCTAAGTATTGTCATCTTCTCCCTTTGGGTAGTGAAGAGAAAATTTCTTGTCTAGAACATTTATCTTTCTACTTTGTGAAAGCACATGGCCATTAATAGTAGAAGAAAGATTAAGCATACTTCGAAAGTTTGGGTCTAAACTAGCCTTCATCTCTTTGATTATTTTATTCTGATAAAAGCGCATAAGAGTAGCTGATTCAAAATTTTCACCTTTAGAGTGCTCAGATATAATTTTTCATCCTTTCATAAGTATCGAAGGCATCTCCTCCGAGAAAACCATTTTCAAAAATAGAATCCAAAATTAGTTTAAGAGAAAGGGGCAATCCCACATAAAAGCATCTCAAATATATCTCTATATTATATTGAGGCACATGGCTAACTTGAATCCTCAATAGTCTATCCCAAGCATCTTTCAAAGATTCATTGAGCAAATAACGAAAAATATCGGGATCATCTGTATCAGAATTTTTAAATTTTACTCGATAACCCCGAAAGGTCTTTCTGTAGCATCATTGTTTATGAGCTAACAAAGGATAGAGGGATTATCCAAAGTATTACAACTTGCGGGAAAACCCTTAGCCCTTTTAGAGTCGTACATAGCTAAAGAAAGACGGACTTAGGCAAACAAAAAGAACGGCAAGAGAAAAAGCCAAATCTTTTTGAAAATCATTTTAGAAGTGTTGGAGAGGAAAACGAAAGGCAAATGGAAAATACTATAATGCAAGAGATGAGAGTTTTATGATGGGTATTTGGTGTGTCTTGGCTTGGCGTAGATCTCCCCGGCAACGGCGCCAGAAATTTTTCCTTCTACTTCTTGAGCTTGTGTTGGTTTTTTACCTTGAAGAGGGAAGGGTGATGCAGCAAAGTAGAGATAAGTAGTTCCCTCGGTTTGAGAACCAATGTATCAATCCAGTAGGAGATGAACGCACAAATCACCAATACCTGCACAAACAATCAAACAATTTGCACCCAACGCGATAAAGGGGTTGTCAATCCCTTCATGGTCACTTTCAAAAGTGAGATCTGATAGATATAGATAAACAAAAGATACAATATTTTTAGGTTTTTGGTTTATAGATTGGAAAGTAAAAGATTGCAAAATAGTAGATCGGAAACTAATAAGATGGAAAATAGACCCGGGGGCCATAGGTTTCACTAGAGGCTTTTCTCTTGATAGCATATAATACGGTGGTGAACAAATTACTATCGAGCAATTGATAGAAAAGCGCAAAGTTAAGGCGATATCCAAGGCAATGATTATGCAGTATAGGCATCACGTCCATCAACTACTATTACTCCACACATCGATCGAAATGATTCTGAATCTAGAGTATTAAGTTCAAGAAGAACAGAGTAACGCCTTAAGTAAGATGACATGATGTAGAGGAATTAACTCAAGCATTATGATGAAAACCCCATAGTTTTATCCACGATGGCAACAATACAATACGTGCCTCGCTACCCCTACTTTGTCACTGGGTGAGGACACCACAAGATTGAACCCAAAGCAAAGCACTTCTCCCATTGCAAGAAAAACCAATCTAGCTGGCCAAACCAAACCGATAGTTCGAAGAGAATTACTAAGATACCCAATTATGCATATAAGAATTCAGAGAAGATTCAAATAATATTCATAGATAAGCTGTTCATAAATTCACAATTCATTGTATCTCGACAAACACACCACAAAAGAAGATTACATCGGATAAATCTCCAAGAACATCGAGGAGAACATGGTATTGAGAATCAAAGAGAGAGAAGAAGCCATCTAGCTACTAGCTATGGACCCATAGGTCTGTGGTAAACTACTCACGCTTCATCAAAAGGGAAATGGCGTTGATGTAGAAGCCCTCCATGGTTGAATCCCCCTCTGCCAAAGTACCGGAAAAGGCCTCCAGATGGGATCTCACGGATACAGAAGGTTCGGCGGTGGAAAAGTGGTTCTGATGCCCCCTCTAGGGTTTCTGAAATATTTGAGAATATATAGGCGGAAGAAGTAGGTCAGGAGGCTGTGAGGGGCCCACAAGGTAGGGCCGCACCTACCCATGGGCGCGCCCTCCACCCTTGTGGCTGCCTTGCGGCTCCGCTGACTTGGACTCCAAGTCCCCTGGGTGTCCTCTTGTCCAAGGAAAATTATCATAAAGTTTCATTCCATTTGGACTCCGTTTGATAGTACTTTTCTGCGAAATTAAAAAACAAGGAAAAAACTGAAACTGCCCCTAGGCTCTAGGTTAATAAGTTAGTCCCAAAATTGATATACAATTGCATATTAATGCATATAAAACATCCAAAACAGACAATACAATAGCACGGAACAATCAAAAATTATAGATACGTTGGAGATGTATAGGTTTACTGAAGTCACTGGGGATCAGTGGGCACTCCAACTTAGGTGCTAGAATGACCTTCCAGAAGTTCGATGGACTTAACTACTCGTGCAAATGGACAAAATTTCTTGACCTTGACTGAGGCCTATTGGCAACGCTGCTCTCCTCTGCCCCCTTTCTCTTTGAGCAGTTGGCTTCTGCCACCGCCTTGCCCTTCGAGCAGTTGCCCTCAGCAGCAATGACGAGGATGAGCTTCTCATTAGAGCACCGCATTAAACAACTAACTAAAATATAACCCTATATCGACATGGTAACTAACCAAAAATCTGACCCTATATAGACTACATATGTACATGGGGACTGGAAAAAATCTATCTATATGTCGATGCCCAAATTTGATTGGGCTTCAACACCGAAATCTATGCACCCCCAAATCAACCGCTTTACCGACACCATAAATGAACATCAATGTGGAAAACCAAATCATCACTAATGGAAAAGGGCTTATAGGTGATCCCTAATGTGTGGCAAGCGAGGTGCGGCACACGCCATAGCTATTTTTTGAAAACAAGTGGTGGCGGGTCACAAAACATAACTGCCAGAGCTAATGGCCTAACTAGGAGGTATAACGTCCAGGGTGGGACTTGTTTGCATAACTCATATGTGATAAGAAGTGATACATCTATTTTTCATCGTGTTTTCCTACTACTATTTATAGTGTTTTCGTGCATAATAATGCCTTTTGGAGTAATTCTAATGTCTTTTCTATCATAATATGCAAGGTTCTTTCAAGAGGGAGAATACCGACAGCTGGAAATCTGGACCTGAAAAAGCAACGTCAGGCTACCTATTTTGCACAACTCCAAAAGGGCTAAAACTTCACGGGGATTTTTTATTGAATAAATAAGAAATACTGGAGCTAATAACTACCAGAGGGGGGGCAACCAGGTGGGCACAAATCCCCGGCGGCGGTGGCGCTAGAGGGGATGGCGCATCCAAATCAGCAACCACGACGGGCTCACCAAGGGTGGTAATGGTGATCGGGTACCACAATGCTGCAGGCCCACCATCCACACGAGTGTCCCTGAGCTCCTCGATGAACAAGATGCGGGAGCTGGGGATTCTTTTCGGATCTTTAGTCCGAAGCCACACATGGAACCCAGACATGTCGAATCTGTTTGCCGTCCTGCCTACAACCTGGTGCACGAACCCTAGGCCCCGCAAAACCACCTCAGTTGTCCTCCTCGTGCATGCATGCGCATGAACTCCACGCAGCTCCAGGGGCACCAAGAAGGGAATGGTTGCACTAGTGGCCTGTCCCTGCTAGAGCCAGGGCCGCAACGAGAGAGAGAACCAAGGCAAAGAGGCCTCCCTTCGATCCACCATCAACTGCCTGACGAACAGATTGTTCCAGATCACCAGGAAATTTTCTGGGAAGTATGGGTGAATTGACATGTCCATCGAGCCAATCCCGAACTCTGCAGCCGATGCGAAGTCGACCACCGGCTTCTCCCTAGTGACCGTGACCACCACATCGCGCGCGAGATCCTCCTCCATGCGGGCAAAATCTTCAGAGGCCTCCAGGAAGCACCTTTGTACCAGCGGTGGCGACGGTGCCGGCCGGGACAGCACACCAAAATCCACTGGGCCAGCGAAGGGGAAAGAGAACCCCGGATCGGCCACCGCAGGCTCCACCCCAGAGAGGACCACCGCACTCCATGGCCACACAAGGTGGACCGCCCCAGGCGGAGGAGGCCCCAACGATGGAGGTGGCAGTCCGGACGACGAGCGGCCAGATCCCGCAAGAGGCCGCGCGGGCAACAGCACCAGTTGTCGCGGCGGCGGAGGTGGGCGCGCCTCCACGGCCACCATCGAGGGGATCCGCGGCTTGGAGCACTCACAAGCAATGTGGCCGCTCCCATTGCAGCACACGCACTTGGTGGACCTAAGATTGGTGCTTGTGGGTAACTAGTAGTGTTGATTACATCTTGTAGTTGATCACTATATGGTTTATTTGGTGGAAGATTATATGTTCAGATTTGTTATGTCATTTAATATCCCTCTGATCATGAACATGTTTGTCACTTGTGAGTAGTTACTTTTGATCTTGAGGTCACGGGAGAAATCATGTTGCAATTAATCATGTGAACTTGATATGTGTTCGATATTTTGATAACATGTATGTTTTGATTCCCTTAGTGTTGTCATGCGAACGTCGACTACATGACACTTCACCATATTTGGGCCTAAGGGAGTACATTGTGGAGTATTTATTAGATGATGTGTTGCTAGAGTGACAGAAGCTTAAACCCTCGTTTATGCGCTACTTCGTAAGGGACCGATTTGGATCCAAAAGTTTAATGCTATGGTTAGATTTCATCTTAATACTTTTCTCGTAGTTGCAGATGCTTGTGAGGGCGTTATTCATAAGTAGGAGGTTTGTTCAAGTAAAAACAGCACCTAAGCACCGATCCACCTACATATTAAATTATCAAAGTAGCTAACACGAATCAAGCCAACATGGTGAAAGTGACTAGATGAAATTTCCTTGTGCCCTGAAGAACCATTTTCTCATTATAAGAAACCATTTTGGCATGTCCTTTGCCACAAAAGGATTGGGCTATCTTGCTGCATATTATTTGCCATTACCGTTACTTTCTCGTCACAATTATCTTGCTATCAAACTATCCGCTACTTACAATTTCAGTGCTTGCAGATAATACCTTGCTGAAAACCACTTGTCATTTCCTTCTACTCCTCGTTGGGTTCAAGACTCTATCTTATCGAAAGGACTACGATTGATCCCCTATACTTGTGAGTCATCAAGCTATGACAAGTGCCTGCCACAGGTAGAAGACTAAGCAGTGGCGGGCGGCGCTTAGCAGCCGACGCTAGTTAACCTTGCCAGTTTCCACTTTTTGCATACCATAGTTGTGGAGGGTCCTGCACGCTGATCACCAGTGTTAGGTTAAAGAACTTGTGGCAAGAGGCCCTCCTCACCCGCCACTACTACTAATTTTTCAAATTTCAACACGGGACTTGACGGAAATTATTTTTGCACGGTCAGCCGGGAAAGCTACCTGGCCAAGCCCGCCCAAATTCATGGCACTGAGCTGTGATACGTCTCCAACGTATCTACTTTTCCAAACCCTTTTGCCATTGTTTTGGACTCTAACTTGCATGATTTGAATGGAACTAACCCAGACTGACGCTGTTTTCGGCAGAATTGCCATGGTGTTGTTTTTGTGCAGAAATAAAAAGTTCTCGGAATGACCTGAAAATCCACGGAGAATTATTTTGGAAAATATAAAAGATACATGCAAGAAGATCCAGACCAGGGGGGCCACACCCTGTCCACGAGGGTGGGGGCGCCCCCCCCCCCTAGGGCGCGCCCCCTGCCTCGTGGGCCCCCTGGTGCTCCACCGACGTATCCCCAGATCCTATATATTCACTTTCGGGGAGAAAAAAATCAGGAAGGAAGAATTATTGCGTTTTACGAGATGGAGCCGCCGCCAGGCCCTAATCTCTCTCGGGAGGGCTGATCTAGAGTCCGTTCGGGGCTCCGGATTGTGGAGATCGTCGCCATCGTCATCATCAACCTTCCTCCATCACCAATTCCATGATGCTCACCGTCGTGCGTGAGTTATTCCATCATAGGCCTGCTGGACGGTGATGGGTTGGATGGGATTTATCATGTAATCGAGTTAGTTTTGTTAGGGTTTGATCCCTAGTACCCACTATGTTCTGCGATTGATGTTGCTATGAATTTGCTATGCTTAATGCTTGTCACAAGGGCCTGAGTGCCATGATTTCACATCTGAACCTATTATGTTTTCATGAATATATGTGTGTTCTTGATCCTATCTTGCAAGTCTATAGTCACCTACTATGTGTTATGATCCGGCACCCCCAAAGTCACAATAATCTGGACACTCCCGGTGATGACCATAGTTTGAGGAGTTCATGTATTCACTATGTGTTAATGCTTTGGTCCGGTACTCTATTAAAAGGAGGCCTTAATATCCCTTAGTTTCCAATAGGACCCCGCCGCCACGGGAGGGTAGGACAAAAGATGTCATGCAAGTTATTTTCCATAAGCACGTGTGACTATATTCGGAATACATGCCTACATTGCATTGATGAACTGGAGCTAGTTCTGTGTCACCCTAGGTTATAACTTTTACATGATGAATTGCATCCGACATAATTTCCCATCACCGATCCAATGCATGCGAGCTTTTCACATATTGCTTGTTGCTTATTTACTTTTCCATTGCTACTATTACAAAAAACTACAAAAACACTACCATTACTTTTATTGCTTCTACCGCCACTATCATATTACTTCGCTACTAAACTATCTTGCTACAGATACTAAGTTTCCAGGTGTGGTTGAATTGACAACTCAGCTGCTAATACTTAAGAGTATTCTTTGGATCCCCTTGTGTCGAATCAATAAATTTGGGTTGAATACTTTACCCTCGAAAACTGTTGCGATCCCCTACACTTCTGGGTTATCAAGTCTATTTTCTGGCGCCATAGCCGGGGAGCATAGCTCTATTCTTTAAGTCACTTGGGATTTATATCTGTTGATCACTATGAAGAATTTGAAGGACTCAAAAACCAAGATCTTACCCTCAACTACGAGGGGAGGTAAGGAACTGCCATCTAGCTCTGCACTTGATTCACCCTCTATTATGGGTAAATTTGCGACACCTACTCATGCTATTGAATCTGATATGTCGTATGTTCTTGATGATGCCACTTCTGCTATGTATGATGAAACTACTTCGATGCCTGATACTGTGCCACTAGGTGAATTTCTAGATGAACAAATTGCTAAGGTTAGGGAGAATGCAAATATTGAAACTAATGATATTTATGAAAGTGATGATTAAGCTTCTCCCAATAGATATGAATTGTCTGTTGTTCCTGAGGGTTATGTTATGGATGAAGAAACTACTAGAGACTTTCTTGCTTGCAATGATAGATATGATCTTAAGAAATTAGTAGCTAAGCTTAAAGAAAAGTCCTTGAATGCTAGAATGAAACATGACCCTGCTTTTGCTACTTCACCTATATGTGTCATTGATAAGGATTATGAATTCTCTGTTGATCCTGAGTTAATAACTTTGGTTGAATCTGATCCTTTCCATGGCTATGAATCTGAAACTGTTGTGGCACATCTTACTAAGTTGAATGATATAGCCACCCTGTTTACCAATGATGAAAAGATTCGTTATTACTATATCCTTAAGTTATTTCCTTTCTCGTTAAAGGGTGATGCTAAGACTTGGTTTAATTCTCTTGATCCTGGTTGTGTGTGTAGTCCCCAGGAGATGATGTATTACTTCTCTGCAAAATATTTTCCCGCTCATAAGAAACAACCTGCCTGACGGGAAATATATAACTTTGTGCAAATTGAAGAAGAGAGTCTCCCACAAGCTTGGGGGAGGCTTCTCCAATTACTTAATGCTTTGCCTGGTCATCCTCTTGAGATGAACGATATACTTGATGTCTTTTATAATGGACTAACCGATGCTTCCAGAGACCACCTAGATAGTTGTGTTGGTTGTGTTTTCAGGGAAAGAACAGTTGATGAAGCTGAATTACTATTGAATAATATGCTGGCCAATGAAAATAATTGGACACTTCCTGAACCAGCCCCTAAGCCAACTCCGGAGAAAAGAGGTGTTTTATTTCTTAGTCCTGATGATATGCAAGTGGCAAAGAAATCCATGAAATAAAAAGGTATTAAAGCTGAAGATGATAAGAATGTACCACCTATTGAAGAAACACATGGTCTTGATAACCCGACACAGGTAGTAAAGGTAAATTCTCTTTATATATTTGATGAAGGTGATATTCCTTGTTATAAGTCTGCTAGCCAATGCTTAGATGAGTTAGACAACTTTATTGTGAAACAAGAAAACTTCAATGCTTATGTTGGTAGCCAATTACAACACAATGCTTATATGATTGAACGCTTGAGTGATTATCATTCTAGAGCTAAAGGTGAACTCATACTCATTAGTATACATGCTTCTATGGTTACCACTCAAGTAGAACAAGTACTTAAGGATCATAATGATTTGCTCAATGAATTAAATAGTAAGAATAATGACTATGGTGTCAGAGTTGCTACTAGAGGTGGTAAGATGACTCAGGAACCTTTGTATCCTGAAGGCCACCCCAAGAGAATTGAGCAAGATTCTCAGCGAGCTAATTTAGATGCACCTAGTTCTTCTAAGAAGAAGAAAAAGAAAAATGATAGGACTTTGCATGCTTCTAGTGAACCTGTAGCTGACACACCTGAGAATCCCAATGATATATTTGTTTCTGATGCTAAGACACAATCTGGTAATGAACATGAACCTAGTGATAATATTAATGATGATGCTCATGATGATGCTCAACCTAGCAATGATAATGATCTAGATATTAAACATGCTGTTGATCTTGATAACCCACAATCAAAGAATCAACGTTATGTTAAGAGAGACTTCGTTGCTAGGAAGCACGGTAGGGAAAGAGAACCATGGGTTCAGAAACCCATGCCTTTTCCTCCGAAACCATCCAAGAAAAAGGATGATGAGGATTTTGAGCGCTTTGCTGAAATGATTAGACCTATCTTTTTGCGTATGCGTTTGACAGATGTGCTTAAAACAAATCCTTATGCTAAGTATATGAAAGATATTATTACCAATAAAAGAAAGATACCTTAAGTATAAATTTCCACCATGCTTGCAAATTACACTTTTAAGGGTGGAATACCTACGAAACTAGGAGATCCAGGGGTACCTACTATACCTTGCTCCATTAAACGAAACTATGTCAAAACTGCTTTGTGTGATCTTGGAGCCAGTGTTAGTGTTATGCCTCTCTCTTTATATCGTAGACTTGACCTGAGTAAATTGACACCTACAGAAATATCTCTGCAAATGGCTGATAAATCAACTGCTATACCTGTCGGTATTTGTGAGGATGTGCCTGCTGTAGTTGCAAATGTTACTATTCTAACTGACTTTGTTATACTTGATATTCCCGAGGACGATAGTATGTCTATTATCCTTGGTAGACCCTTTCTGAATACTGCAGGGGCTGTTATTGATTGCAACAAAGGCAATGTCACTTTTCATGTCAATGGTAATGAGCATACGGTACGCTTTCCGAGGAAACAACCTCAGGTCCATAGTATCAATTATATTGGAAAATTTTCAACTATTACTATTGGAGGTTCAGAATTTCCTCTTCCTACAGTCAAGAAGACATATGACATTCTTATTATTGGGGACATATATATCCCCATTGAGGTAACCTAGTGTTATTCGAAAATTCTCCGGTTTCATGTTATTCGGAAAGAGTTTATTAACCAGACCTGATCAACCTTGTTAATGGATGCCTTTTGACAAGCATGGGATAGGTGAATCTAGATAGCACAACCGTATGTACCCTTCTTTTACTTTTTCTTAATTCGGATAAATAAAGCAAAAAATAGTATTTTCTTTATGTTTCCAGACTTACCCGTGCAATAAAAAATACCCCGAAAATAAAAGTTCTCCAAATGCCCTAAAAATGAAATATGATTTTTTCTAGAATATTTGAGAAAATATGGCAAAAAACACACAGCGAGGGGAGCCAGCACCTGGTCACGAGGGTCCAGGGCGCGCCCCCCTACCTCGTGGGCCCCACGTGGCCCCCTCCACTTATTCCTGCACCCACACTCTTATTCTTCCTCCCAAAAAAATCACCAACCAGCTAAAACCCGAGTTCTAGCTCATCTTCCTGCCATTTTCGATTTCCTTGCTCAAAGCACCATTCACCAAACTGTTTGGGGAGATTGTTCCTTGGTATGTGACTCCTCCATTGGTCCAATTAGTTTTTCTTCTAGTGCTCTATTTATTGCAAATTTATGCTGCTGTGGTGACCTTGTTCTTGAGCTTGCATCTCAAATTTTCTTGGTCCCAAGTAGTTCGAATGCATGATATAGTCTCTAGGCACTAGTATGAGTTGTTGCTATCAATCTTGTTGAGTTTGGTTAACATTTATTTTGACTTACTAAAAAATTCAGAAATTTTTAGAAAAGGGAAATGATAAAGAGATTGTTGAGGGGATCCTCCAGTAAGAGTTCAGAGGAGAAGAAGAAGGAAGAAAAATTGATTGCCCTTGTTTATCTAGACTATGAGAGCATGACATATATCTTGTTACATCAGAAGCCTTCTACAAGTACCAGGGCCAGGCACAAGCTTCAGAACCTGAGCCGGAGCCACCACTCGATCCTTACTGTCAGTCTATTTATGGGTGGGAGCTGGATGAGCTTGCCAACCAGTGGCACCCAGAGGACACATCCCAGTACACTGGAGGGAGTAGCTTCGATCCGTGTCCATTGACTAACTTAGGCCAAAAGCCTAAGCTTGGCGGAGTACGTGTTTCTCACCGACTTTACATTCATGTTCACACACTTATTCTAGTTGTCGGTGCTCACACTCTTTCACTGTACCATCCATGTTTAGTTTCAATTTCTTTTTCTTAGTTTTTTTCTTGTGTGCTAGAAAAACCTTAAGAAAAACAAAAAATATTAGCCGTAGCTTCTAGCTAGTTTACTTTCTTTCCTTGCTTGTAGTAGTAGTAACTAAAAAACAAACCCAAAAAGATTTCTCATTCTTCTTTTGCTTGTTGGGAGCTTTCCCGTGTAAATAGTTTATTTTCTTTTCTTTGGGGGTTAAGAGTAGAAGACCATGAATGAAATTGCTTAGTGGCTCTCATATGCTTTATTGTTGATTTAACCTTGAGCCATATTACCTTGTCCCCTCTCTTGTATTAAATGTTCGCATATTCCAGCTTAGTCCAATGCACGCTCACTATTATTATTATCCACACCATTCAGTCATGCGAGTGAAAGGCAATAAGGATGATATATGATGAACTAATTGAGATGAGAAAAGCTGGTATGAACTCGACCTCTCTTGTTTTAGTAAATCATCGTTCCTGATTCAGCTTGTTATGAATGAAACATGCTTGCAATGACAATTAGAGATCATAGTTGCTTATGCCATACTTAATTAGTTGAGAGTTTATAATGGTCTATCTTGCGTGCCAACATGATATTAAAATGGTTGTGATGTGGTATGATGGGGTGGTATCCTCCTTTGAACGATTCAAGTGGTCTGACTTGGCACATGTTCACGCATGTAGTTGAAACAAATCAACATAGCCTCCACGATATTTATGTTCATGGTGATTTATATCCTACTCATGCTTGCATTCACTGTTGATTAGTTTTAATGCATGTTCATGACCGTTGTTGCTCTCTAGCTGGTCGCTTCCCAGTCTCTTTCTAGCCTTCACCTATACTAAGCGGGAATACTGCTTGTGCATCCACTTCCATAAACCCCAAAGTTATTCCACATGAGTCCATTATACCTTCCTATATGCGGTATTTACCTGCCGTTCCAAGTAAATTTGTATGTGCCAAACTCTAAACCTTCAAATGAAATTCTATTTTGTATGCTCGAAAAGCTGATGTATCAACTAGGGCTGCCTATATCTTCCAGGCTAGGTGGGTTATTCTCACGATGAGTGGACTCCGCTTATCACTCATGAGAAAATGGCTGGTATCGGGATGCTCGGTCCCATGCTCAAAATCGTAATAATTAAACAAAACTCCCCCAGGGCTGTTGCTGGTTTGGACGGTACCCGTTGTTTCGGGCTAGCCATGGAGTGTGCTTGTTGGTGGTTGGGGGAGTATAAACTTTACCATTCTGTTTGGGAACTGCGTATAATGTGTGTAGCATGGGAGATATCGAGATTCTTGGTTGTTATGTTGACAATGAAAGTATACCGCTCAAAATATTATTCATCTCTATTTAAAAAGCGAGCTCTGGCACCTCTACAAATCCCTGCTTCCCTCTGCGAAGGGCCTATCTATTTACTTTTATGCAGAGTCATCATCCTCTTATAAAAGAGCACCAGTAGGAGAGCACCTCTGTCATTTGCATGTATTACTATTAATTTGCATTGAGTATGATCATGACTGGATCTCTTTTACCATGAATTACAATGTCTAGTCATTCCTTGATCTTTAAAGGTGCTCTGCATTTATGTTTTGCGGTCTCAGAAAGGGCTAGTGAGATACCATCTTGTTATATCATATCATGATTGTTTGAGAAATTGTTGTCATCCAAGGTTAATTATTATTGCTCGCCACTGTTCAAGAAATCTTCCGATTCAGCGATTTATCGTCCGATTTATCGCTACTCTTGTGGTGACCGATAAGATTATGCCTTATCTTCATCATTTATCATTTTGGGCTGATTTATCGCTATGACAAGCGATTTATCGAGAATCTAAAGATAAATTGAGCCTATTCATAGCACTATGTTTGCAAAAACTATGTTTATTTGCGTTTTGTGGATCTTGTTATGCAATATGTACTGTTGTCCTATTTTGTTCGTCATTATACAAGGATTCATAGGCTAAGAATCAAGGTAACACTTTTGTCCAACATTTTTTTGGTGTTGAATATAGCATACTTTAGTGTTGGGAACCTGGGATTTGCAAAAAAATGCCCGATTAATAGTCGACCGATAAAATCGATTAATCGGCCGATTTCCGATTAATCTCTAATCCACAACTGACCGAGACGATAACGATAAGTGGTATCCTCAATAGTGTTGCTCGCTAGTTGATTATGCCATTGATATGAGTAGACTTGAGACCCGAAAGTTATTGTGAATGTGGTTAGTTCATGATCTTGCTGAAAACCTGAATGTTGGCTTACATATTTACAATAACAAGAGAAAATAGAGTTTGTAAAAGTTTTTCTTTATCGCTTCCAGTTTATCAACTGAATTGCTTGAGGACAAGCAAAGGTTTAAGCTTGGGGGAGTTGATACGTCTCCAACGTATATACTTTTCCAAACCCTTTTGCCCTTGTTTTGTACTATAACTTGCATGATTTGAATGGACTAACCCCGACTGACGTTGTTTTCAGCAGAATTGCCATGGTGTTGTTTTTGTGCAGAAATAAAAAGTTCTCGGAATGACCTGAAAATCCACGGAGAATTATTTTTGGAAAATATGAAAAATACCAGCAAGAAGATCCAGACCAGGGGCCCCACACACTGTCCACGAGGGTGGGGGCGCCCCCTAGGGCGCGCCCCCTGCCTCGTGGGCCCCCTGGTGCTCCACCGACGTATCCCCAGATCCTATATATTCACTTTCGGGGAGAAAAAAAATCAGGGAGGAAGAATTACTGCGTTTTACGAGACGGAGCCGCCGCCAAGCCCTAATCTCTCTCGGGAGGGCTGATCTGGAGTCTGTTCGAGGCTCCGGAGGGTGGAGATCGTCGCCATCATCATCATCAACTTTCCTCCATCACCAATTCCATGATGCTCACCGCTGTGCGTGAGTAATTCCATAGTAGGCTTGTTGGACGGTGATGGGTTGGATGGGATCTATCATGTAATCGAGTTAGTTTTGTTAGGGTTTGATCCCTAGTATCCACTATGTTCTAAGATTGATGTTGCTATGACTTTGCTATGCTTAATGCTTGTCACTAGGGTCCGAGTGCCATGATTTCAGATCTGAACCTATTATGTTTCCATGAATATATGTGTGTTCTTGATCCTATCTTGCAAGTCTATAGTCACCTACTATGTGTTATGATCCGGCAACCCCGAAGTGACAATAATCGGGACCACTCCCGGTGATGACCATAGTTTGAGGAGTTCATGTATTCACTATGTATTAATGCTTTGGTCTGGTAGTCTATTAAAAGGAGGACTTAATATCCCTTAGTTTCCAATAGGAGCCCCTGCCACGGGAGGGTAGGACAAAAGATGTCATGCAAGTTCTTTTCCATAAGCACGTATGACTATATTCGGAATACATGCCTACATTGCATTGATGAACTGGAGCTAGTTCTGTGTCACCCTAGGTTATAACTTCTACATGATGAATTGCATCCAACATAATTTCCCATCACCGATCCAATGCCTACGAGCTTTTCACATATTGCTTGTTGCTTATTTACTTTTCTGTTGCTACTATTACAAAAAACTACAAAAACACTACCGTTACTTTTATTGCTGCTACCTCCACTATCATATTACTTTGCTACTAAACTATCTTGCTGCAGATACTAAGTTTCCAGGTGTGGTTGAATTGACAACTCAGCTGCTAATACTTAAGAGTATTCTTTGGCTCCCCTTGTGTAAAATCAATCAATTTGGGTTGAATACTTTACCCTCGAAAACTGTTGTGATCCCCTACACTTGTGGGTTATCAAGCTGCCCCACCCAATCCCCCCTGAATGCCATGGCACTCCGCCTGCCCCCTCAAGCACCGGCAACGCACGCCACTGATACATCTCCAACGTATCTACTTTTCCAATCACTTTTGCCCTTGTTTTGGATTCTAACTTGCATGATTTTAATGGAACTAACCCGGACTGACGATGTTTTCAGCAAAACTGCCATGGTGTTATTTTTGTGCAGAAATAAAAGTTCTCGGAATGACCTGAAAATCAACGGAGAATATTTTTGGAATATATAAAAAATACTGGCGAAAGAATCAAGACTAGGGGGCCCACACCCTGTCCATGAGGGTGGGGGGATCCCCCCTAGGCGCGCCCCCTGTCTTGTGGGCCCCCTAAGGCTCCACCGACCCTGACTCCAACTCCATATATTCACTTTTGGGGAGAAAAAAAATCAGAGAGAAGGATTCATCGCGTTTTATGATACGGAGCCACCGCCAAGCCCTAATCTCTCTCGAGAGGGCTAATCTTGTAACGCCCCAGACACACCCGCCGGTGGTCGCTACTCCTGGCGGGATCTAGACTGGCCGCACATATCAATACTAGTCTTTTCTGCGCACTTTGTCCTCACTCATGCGCACCCGGGAGCAACTTCCCGGTCGGTCACCCATCCTGAAACTAATCCAAGCTGAGCATGCTTAGCTTTGGAGTTCTATCCGAATGGGCTCCCGAAAAAGAAGAAATTCCTTATTGATATGAGTAGTTTATCATCCCTAATACACCCGCCGGTGGTCGTTACTCTTGGTGGGATCTAGACTGGCCTCACATATCAATACTAGTCTTTTCTGCGCACTTTGTCCTCACTCGTGCGCACCCGGGAGGAACTTCCCGGTCGGTTACCCATCTTGAAACTACTCCAAGCTGAGCACGCTTAACTTTGGAGTTCTATCCAAATGGGCTCCCGGAAAAGAAGAAATTCCTTATTGATATGAGTAGTCTATCATCCCTAATAAGCCAGGCTATCACAAATCTGGAGTCCGTTCGGGGCTCCGGAGAGTGGAGATCATCGTCGTGTCATAATCAACCTTCCTCCATCACCAATTCCATGATGCTCACCGCCGTGCATGAGTAATTCCATCGTAGGCTTGCTAGACGGTGATGGGCTGGATGAGATTTACCATGTAATCGAGTTAGTTTTGTTAGGGTTTGATCCCTAGTATCCATTATGTTCTAAGATTGATGTTGCTATGACTTCGCCATGCTTAATGCTTGTCACTAGGGCCCGAGTGCCATGATTTCAGATCTGAACCTATTATGTTTTCATGAATATATGTGAGTTCTTGATCCTATCTTGCAAGTCAATAGTCACCTACTATGTGTTATGATCCGGCAACCCCGAAGTGACAATAATCGGGACCACTCTCGGTGATGACCGTAGTTTGAGGAGTTCATGTATTCACTAAGTGTTAATGCTTCGGTCAGGTATTCTAAAAGGAGGCATTAATATCCCTTAGTTTCCAATAGGACCCCGCTGCCACGGGAGGGTAGGACAAAATATGTCATGCAAGTTCTTTCCCATAAGCACGTATGACTATATTCGGAATACATGCCTACATTACATTGATGAACTGGAGCTAGTTCTGTGTCACCCTATGTTATAACTATTACATGAGGAATTGCTTCCGACATAATTATCCATCACTGATCCAATGCCTATGAGCTTTTCACATATTGATCCTTTCTTAGTTACTTTTCTGCTGCCACTGTTACAATTAACACAAAATAGCTATTGTTACTTTTAGCACTGTTACCGTTACTTCCATACTACTTTGCTACTAAATACTTTGCTGTAGATATTAAGTCTTCCAGGTGTGGTTGAATTGACAACTCAACTGCTAATACTTGAGAGTATTCTTTGGCTCCCCTTGTGTCGAATCAATAAATTTGGGTGGAATACTCTACCCTCAAAAACTATTGCGATCCCCTATACTTGTGGGTTATCAAGACTATTTTCTGGCGCCGTTGCCGGGGAGCATATATATATTCTTCGAGTCACTTGGGATTTATATCTGTTGATTACTATGAAAAACTTGAGAGATGAAAAAACCAAGATCTTTCCCTCAACTACAAGGGGAGGTAAGGAACTGCAATCTAGCTCTGCACTTGATTCACCCTCTGTTATGAGTAAATTTGTGACACCTACTCCTGCTATTGAATCTGATATGTCGCATGTTCTTGATGATGCCACTTCTGCTATGCATGATACTTATGAGGAAACTACTTCTATGCTTGATCATACTGTGCCATTAGGTGAATTTCTTGATGAACAAATTGCTAGGGCTAGAGAGAATGTAATTATTGAAACTAATAATATTGATGAAAGTGATGATGAAGATTCTCCCCCTAGATATGAAATGCCTATTGTGCCTGAGGGTTATGTTACGGTAAGGATGAGGCTTGCCACATGTGCGTCCCAGATCTTAGTGTCCTCAAAAGTTCGGTATTAGGTGATAGGCAATATAACTTGGGGGCTATTGTAGCACGAAGGTTGCATCTTAACGGTTTAAGTGGAGATTTGTTTGGTGGAATTTATGCAACTCGAGTTGCTAATTATCTTCGTGTACCCATACTTGAAAACGATACGAAGTTACCTCCCGCTTATCTAGATTATAATGTTATGGTTCGCCGTCAGTTTGTTAGGAGGAATGAACAATTCCTCCAGTACCGACTTGTGACACCCCGAGACTGGTGCGCCAGGTGTCAGCCAGTTATTCGCCGTCGTTGCCATGTCATTTGCTTGCGTGTTGCATCTTGCCATGTCATCATGTGTGTTGCGTCAGCATGTTTTCAAAACTTGCATCCGTCCGAGTCCCCCTCGTCCTCTTCGTTGTCCGTTCTGAGCCCAAACACACTTGCACGCGCCCGCGGCACCTCCGAATATTTATTTTATGAGTGGCCGAAAAATGTTCTTGGAATGGGGTGAAACTTGGCGTGTGGTCTTATTATAGTGTAGACAGGCCGCCTGCCAAATTTCATCGCATTCGGAGTCCGTTTGGTAGACCAACAGATATATATATCGGCACTAGTCGCCGGTCAAAATGTCGGACGTTTTCGGTCTCCGAAAACCCCCGCGGGCCTCTTTTCCCTTCTCTCCTTGTAGCCCGAGACCCCTCTTCACAACCCACTAATCCCCCTAGGCCCAACCTACCTCTTCATCCACCTGGAGATGTCCGATCGCGATCCGAGCGTCCGAAACGGCCTCAAAACCCCCCCTAAACCTAATCCCTGCCTATTTAAGCAGCCCCCCATGCCAAAAATGGCCTCCACCTACCTCCCTCCTCCAGTTCCGTGCCTCCCCACTCCTCAGCCGCCCCCTTCCTCAAATTCCGGTGTGATCCAGCCCTCCTCCGCCACATGGTGCCTTCCCAGTGGCCAGCGCCGCCACCTGGGCAGCCCCTGGCCAATCCCGCGCCTCCACATGGAGGGGCCACGTCGCCCCGCGCCCCTGGCTGACTTCCCGCCGCCGTGGCCCTCTGGAGCCCAGGCGAGGCCCGCCCCGGGCCGCTAATGGGTCCAGCCAGCCCCGTCGCCCCCAAGTCGTCATCCCCGTCGCTCCTCTCTGGCAGCGCCCGAGCGCGCAGCTCCCTCACCGGAGCGCCCCGCCGACCCGAGCCCCGCCGCCGGATGCAGCGCTCCGCCCCGCCAACCCGAGCCCCGCCATCGGATGCAGCGCTCCACCGCCACCACAGTAGATCCCGCCACCCGTTGTCGCCGCCGTCCTCGAGGCCCCGTCCGTCACCGATGGCCCTCGTCGTCGCCGGGAATGGGATCCCCGGGGCCGGATCCGTCCAGCTTCCTCGCCCTGGCTTCCTCCTCTACCGGAGCCCGTCGCTGCTTCGCCGGAGATGGCGCGCCGCCGCTGCCCTGCCTCTGTACCGATCCAGTCGGGGTCGAGGACGACACCGCCGCTCCGCTCGGCCTCTTCGGCCGCAAGGCCAAGCGCACCGGCCAGGTGGGCCCCGCGTCCGGCCCGCCTCCACCAGCAGCCCAGCAGCCCAGGCCCAAGGCCACCTATGCCTCCCCACGGCCCAGATCCCCTTCTGGCCCAAGTGGCCCATGGTGAGAGCCCTTTTAACCCTCGCCCAAAGCACCGTATAGTATCTGTCGCTCGCCTGTTTTTTTTCTCTTGTCTGAAATATGGCTAAGTCTGAGAAATTCATACATTATGTTGCATACTTTGCATGGCTGTAACTTTTTGTGTGCTTGTCCAAATGATGCAAATTATATGTCAAAATGATCGTGGTGATATGCTCTACACTTTGTTCCATTGTAGCATGCTTGTTTGAGTTCATCTTGATGCTCTAATCATCGTTGCAAGAGTGCTACTTGTTAAAACTACTGTTAACTATAATTTTGTTGCATACTTGTGGTGCTTGTAACTTTGTGCATGTTTATCCAAATGGAGCATATGATATGTCAAAATGTTCATTGTGAAGTGCTCTACATGATGGTTGCTGTAGCATGCTTATTTGAGTTCATCTTGCCATGTTAATCTCTGTTGCAAAAGTGCATTTGGCTGTTAAGTGTTGAAACTTGTTATGAGATGCTGATTTCACTTGCTCATTGCTATTGATGTGTTTGTCTTCATGCCACATGCCTATATATTTTAGAAGCACCATCTTATAGTCTTTGCTGTGGTGCAGTCATCTTTCCATGATATGCCTTGAGGTGACTTTAAAAAGCTTGTAAACATGCCATGTTGTTGTTGTTGTTGTTGTTTTATACTTAGTGAAAAACTGCTAAGTCTGGAATCTGATATAACCTGATGCTATGTTTGCTTGATGCCTCACTCAAATCCATGCTTGTTTTGGAGCGGCCAATGATCATGTCTTGTTGTCTATGTTATTGTCTATCCATTCATGCCCTTACTTGCACATATGACCTGCTGTAGCTTATTTATTTCTTGCTCTCAAGTTGCTATAAATTATACCTGTCATGTTTTTATCAGCATGTTCAATTTGGTGAAGCTTGTTGCTATTGATGCATGCCTCCTATGGAGTTGCTCCAATGGAGTTGTTTGATGTATTCTATGTCTACTACATGTCCATGCTCTTTATGTTCTTATTAGAGTTCATATGCTTGTTGTTTTGTGCCTCCGAAGACAGCATCGTGATGATGTTTTTGCCTTCCCAGATTTTGACTAAGTCTGGATAATTTTATTGCAACTTGACATGATTGGTTAATTGTATTCCAGCAAGCTTTTGGGGGTGTTCTAAGTTCATGCTTGTTAAGTATCATGTCTATTTCACATCCATGCTTCTTGTTATCATGTTTGGGTGCTGTAGCATATATATATCTTGCTCCAAAGTTGCTATATGGCTGTTAACTTCAGCTTGTTGTTATATCTTGTTTCGTGTGTATGTGTTGATTCGTTGCTCCGTTTTGAGTGTGCCCTATATGGAACTTGTGTGATTTTGCATGTAGAATCATAATATCATGTGGTTTACATGTTTGGAGTGTGTTTGCTTGATGTTTGGGTGCATCTTGCACCGTTGCCATGCTTGTCTTGTTTTGCTCATATCTTCTAGGCCGTAGCTCCGAATTAAACAAACTTTATATGAAACTTGACTTGAATTTTGTGTAGATCATCTTGGTGCATGTTAACTTGCTGTTTAACCACTTTAACTTAAGGTTTGTTCAGATCTGGACTAATTTCAAATTATGCATATGAGGGCTTACCGGATTTGTTATATGTTGATTCCGGCCTCATTTAAACTTGTTGTTTGGTGTTGTTCTTGTGTGCTTCATCCCTTGCCATGTATTGCATCATATATAGACTTGTCTTGCATCATACTTGGTTGAGCATATTGTCATGATCTTGTCATGTGTGTTTACCGTATTGCTTGCTTCTTCTCGTTAGTGCTTGTTCCGTTGCGATCGTGACGATTCGTTCGCCTACACGTGGTTCGTCTTCAAGGCTTCTTCTTCATCTTCTTCAGGGACACGTTCTTCTTCCTTGCGGGATTGCAGGCAAGATGACCATCACCTTGGATACCTTTACTATCATTGTCATGCTTAGTGTCTCGATGCTATCGTTATATGTCGCGCTACCCATCTTTATTGTCAGCTCCTCTCCTTGTTGCCATGAAACCTCTAACCTTTGACACCTTCCTAGCAAACCATTGTTTGGCTATGTTACCCGCTTGCTCAGCCCCTCTTATAGTGTTGTTAGTTGCAGGTGAAGATGAAGATTGTTCCATGTTGGAACTTGTTGTTGGAATGTCACAATATATCTTATATATATTAACACACCTATATACTGGGCATGGGTGGAAGGCTTGGCCTTTTGCTCGGCGTTTTGTTCCACTCATGCCACCTTAGAAGCCGATAAACCGGCATTATGTTCCTTTATTTTGCGTTCCTCACACGGTTTGGTATATGGGGACCCCTTGACAGTTCGTCTTTGAATAAAACTCCTCCAGCAAGGCCCAACATTGGTTTTATTGCAACATAATAAAAACTTAATTAATTAATTTATTGCGTAGGGAGTTGGCGCTACCCGAGGATTCTTTCTACATACAGGGGGGCCAGTGCCGATGGTGTTGGTCCCAAATAGAGCACTGCGCGGGACCGCCCCTTGGCAACTTGGAGTATCTGGCTCATGTATGCTTCGCTCATCCGGACGTGGCCTGAGACGAGATACGCGTGGCTACTATCAGGGTGTCGGCACGCCGGGAGGTCTTGCTGGACTTGTTTTACCATTGTCTAAATGTCTTGTGCACCGGGATACCGAGCCTGATCGGATTGTCCCTAAGATAAGGGGTGATAATATTATTATTACTTCTGCTGATCGTGAGAGCTTGTGATGGGCTAAGTTGGGACACCCCTGCAGGGTTATGATCTTTCGGAAGCCGTGCCCGCGGTTATGTGCCAGATTGGAATTTGTTAATGTTCGGTTGTAGAAAACTTGACAGTGGATCCGAAGTAAAACACACAACGGTGTGAGTAACCGTGACTGTCTCTTTTCACTCTGAGAAGAGAACACGGTGGGGTTATGTTTGTGTAATGCCCAGGATGGAGTTATACCTCCTACGTATCGAGGCACGACTTAAAGGCATAAGTCCATCCTAGAATGATCTCAAGTTTGGTAATCTTTGCACAACTCATGTAAAAGAGGGGATTGTAAACATAAATAGTTGGCTTACACTCGCCATGTCACACAAATACAATACATGTCTCAATCATCATACATTAAGAAAATCACAACCCTCTAAGGGCAAAACCAAATGTCAAGATACCAAACTTAAATAACATCCACAGGCGGATCGAATCCTAGTAGGAGTCTCCACTACTGATCATCCGGGTATCGAACATAGTACCGACTACGCTCCTCGTCATACTCCCAATCCAGCTCGGTGCCATCACCTGGATAGCTCACAGCTGGACCTGCATCTGGTGTGGTGAAGTAACTGTGAGCCACAGAGGACTCAGCAATCCCGTTCCCGGGTAACAAGACTATTTAAGCCTTTGGGAGAGGATAAAGGCTGAAGAAAAGAATAAGTGTCTGCAGCAGCAACTAGCAACTAGCTTACGTGAGTTAGAGCGAGAAGAGAAGCCTCGGACGAGAAGTGATCACGAAGTGATCCTAACTACAAGCTCCACAAACATAACCCCTCCGTGTTCAACTCCCGAATCCCTATTCGGAAATTGACGGTCACGGAACACACGCTGGTAGTGTATTAGAAACATTGTGTCAAGTTTTCTACAACCGGATATTAACAAGCTCCCATCTGCCACATAACCGCGGGCACGGCTTTCGAAAGTTCAAACCCTGCAGGGGTGTTCCAACTTGACCCATTACAAGCCCACGATCCGCGGAGTCGCAACTCCAAAGTGGGAAGACCCGAGTATTCTCGGAATCCCGTGCTCAAGATATACCGAACTAAGGTAAGGCTAATCCAGCAAATCATCCCGGTGTGTCGACACCCTGATAGTAGCCGCGCGTATCTAAGACTCAGGACACGACCGGATGAGTCATCCTACAGGTGTATGCCAGATACCTCAGGTTGCCCCGAGGCGGCCCCACAGTCTGCTCGTTTCGGACCAACACTCATGTGGAGCACTGGCCCGGGGTTGTTGATTAAGAAAGAGGGTTAATTCCTCCCTATGCATGTTTAGTTTGTTATTAGGCAAATAGTACCAATGTTGGGACTTGCTGGAAAAGACTTAGCACTTAGCGGTTTATCGAGGGGGTCCCATACAACCCAACCGTGTTAGGAACGCATAATCAAGGAACATAACACCGGTTTATACGGATCCTAACGGCATGAGTGGAATAAATCACCAAGCAAAAGGCTTAGCCTTCCACCCTTGCCAATATATAGATGATTTCATTTAGCAATTATATAGTGTGATATAACCCAACCAAACTTCAACATGAAGCAAGCATCTTCGATCTTCACCTGCAACTAGCAATGCTATAAGAAGGGCTGAGCGAAGCGTACTTAGCCAAGCAACGGTTTGCATAGGTAGGTTGGTTAAAAATGCAAGGGTTACAAGTAGGAGGCTGACAAGAAGATCATGGGCATCGAGTCAAAACTATAGAGCGGAACTACTAGCAATAGGCAAAGATAGTAATGTTATCGGGGTTCGGTCATCTTGCCTGAAAAGAAGTCGTTCGGATCGTAAGAAAGGTCCTCGTGCTCAACCTCGAACTCAGTCTCTGCTTCCGGCTCTAAACAAAACAATCACACCAAGCACAAATCAACAAAATGCAATGCGCACTCGAAAATGATGGATGCATGATGGATGCACTAAGGATGCACACGGAGCACGTAAAATATCACTCAAGCAAAACACCTCAAAACATGATAACAATCTGATATTATTAATCTACACAGAAAATCAATCAAGTTTCATATAAGATTCGCTGAAATCGGAGTTACGGGCTAAAAGTTATGCCCGAAACAAGAAATGAGCGAAAGCTGAAAATTACAGCAACATAGCAACTTCGGAGCACAAAATAATTAAGCTACATCACTCAAATATCATGGCAAAGCACATGAACACAAACTAGACATATACTATAGCAACTAAGTCCAAAGGTGCACCCCCAACGGAGTCACGGATCAATAGCAATGATCTTGGACATATTGAACTTGACAACAAAATTCTGGCAGCAGAATTTTATTGAAACTTTGGAGCAAAAGATAAACATGCTACAGCCACTTAAATAGACATGTGAGGACATGAATGTAAATACAACAATATATAATACAAGGAACAATCAAGATCCACTCCAAAACTATCATGGTTTGTCCTAGAACATCACACGAACATGGCATCGGAACGTTACAGATTTCAGACATAGTGAAAATCCACTAAGTCCTAAAACAGCAATTTCATCATGGCATCTAAACGAGCAAGTTTAAGTCACCTCGAAACTAAACATGGCAAGTGGTAAGCACCTCATCAAAGTACACATGATGGTGATCCCAAAACACACAAGCATGCTTCATGGAGATAAACACAACGATAGCAACAAGCTCAACAAGATGGCATTTCATAACAAGTGAAACAACATCACAGCCACATGGCACTTTGCAACGATGATAAACATGTCAAGAATAAATCTATCATGCTACCTAGCACATACAACATGTAGAGCATGGCAAGACGAACACGTGGACATATCATTTGCATCAATCGGATAAACGAGCTAAAAGTTATCACATGGCAAAGATGACATGAAAACATCACATAGCAGCAGTTTATATCATGATGCACTCTTGCAACAGCAAAACAAGCACCTAGATGATCTCTAACATGCATGACAATAACAGATAAAACGTAGTGCACGATCCCACGAACGTCTGGACATGCTATATGCACAAAACGGAGTTATACACAAAAACTTACAGCAGTTAGAAAGATGCATCACAGATCAACAAACAGGGACTTAGTGGAAAATTGCAACAACCTCAGATCTGAAAAGTGGAGATGGGCTCGGGGCAGACGGATCCGGCCCGAGAGGAGGCAGAGGCGGCGGCTGGGACGCGTCCTGGCCCGCGGTGGGCGGATGAAGGCGGCGGCCTGCTGGCTCGGGCCCAGCGGCAGCCGGAGCGAGGCCGGCCCGGTGGCCTGGCGGCGGCGCGGTTGACCCGCGGTGGGCTGGTGCGGCGCGGCCCACAGGAGGGAGGAGGCCTGGCGGATCGGCCCGGATCTGCCTGGCGCTGGCGGAGGTGGCGAAGGCGGTCGTGGGCTCGGCGCCGGGGCGGCCCAGCTTGGGGGCCCGACGGCTGGAGCGGAAGGCCAACGGGCCGGGGAGGCGCGCTGAGGGAGGCCTTCGGGCGAGAGGGGACCCGACGGGGATGTGGTCCCTGGGCCCTGTAACTGGCGCCGATCGGAGGGACGAAGGGGGCTGCGCGAAGGAGCGAGGGAACGGCCTGTTGGTGCGAACGGCGCGCGAGGCCTGGCGATGGGCCGGTGGCGACTGGAGAACGAGGGACAGCGGCGATGCGGTCCCCGGGCCCCCGATCCTGGCGAGCGATCCAGCTGGATCGATCCAGGGAGGAAACGACGGGCTGGTGGAGAATCGACGCGTTGACTCGCAGGCAGGATAGATCAATCCGGTCGGCGAGCGATCCCAGGCGCGAGATCGGCGGCGGTTCTGGCTGGTTGAGTGGGAACTGGCCAAGTGGAGAGAAGGGGAGCTAGATCCAGATTTGAGGGGAGGAAGGGAAAAAAATAGAGATGCCAAAAATTAGACCTAGGGGTCTATTTATATAGCAGGTTGCTAGGGTTAGGGGATTTAGGGGAGTTAGGAGCCCTCCGATCGCGATCCGACGGATCCGATCGCGGGGGTAGTTTAGAAGGGCCTAGGAGAAGGTAGTGGGCTGCTGGAGGGGTGTTTTTGGGCCACAAAGTGGAGGCACTTTGGGGCCACACGAATAACTGTTGGGATAGCAAACGGAGTCCAAATGCGACGAGATTTGAGAGGCGGGTTGCACACAACAAAACAACAACACACACAACAACCTCGCGGCACACCGGAAACGTTACACGCCCAAACAACAAAGTAGGCCTACGGGACGCCACAGACACGTGAGGGAGCTCCGGAACGCGAAACGGACAACGGGAAGGAACGCGTGGAACCGGATGCAACCGACAACACAAAAGCAATGCAATGCACATGTCTACATGATATGAATGAATGCCACACACTCACACAACAAAACGACGAAAACCCGAAAGACAAAGAACCCGAAATGGAATAGATGAAGCCGGAGATATATTATATGCCCAAAAGGGAAAGTATTACATCCGGGGCATTACAAACTCTCCTCTACTACAAAAAGATCTCGTCCCGAGATCTAGGACTGGAAAAAGGAAGGGTACTCGGAACGAAGATGATCTTCTCGTTCCCAGGTAGCCTCTCGGTCGGTGTGATGTGACCACTTGACTTTCAGAAATTTGATGGACTTGTTGCGGGTCTTGCGTTCGGTTTCTTCGAGAATAGCAACTGGATGCTCTCGGTAGGACAGGTCTTGTTGAAGATCAATCTCTTCAAACGGAATCATGCGCTCAGGTGCCTTGAAGCATTTGAGGAGTTGAGACACATGGAAGACATCATGAACATTTGCGAAGTTGGGAGGGAGCTCAAGTTGATAGGCTAGATCGCCTCTCTTGCCAAGAATCTTGAAAGGCCTGACGTATCTAGGAGCAAGCTTTCCTTTGATACCGAATCTTTGGGTGCCTTTCATCGGAGACACACGGAGATAGACATGATCATCAATGTTGAATGCCAAATCACGATGCTTGCCGTCATAGTAGCTCTTCTGACGCGACTGAGCGGCCTTGAGATTCTCACGTATGACTTTGCACATTTCTTCGGCTTCTGAGATCAAGTCATTGCCAAGAAGTTGGCGTTCGCCTGTTTCAGACCAGTTGAGAGGGGTACGGCACTTTCTGCCATAGAGGATTTCAAACGGAGCTTTGCCTGCACTTGCTTGAAAGCTGTTGTTGTAAGAGAACTCGGCAAATGGAAGGCAGTCTTCCCATTTCATGCCAAAGGAGATGACACAGGCTCTGAGCATATCTTCTAGAATCTGATTCACACGCTCGACTTGACCACTAGTCTGAGGGTGAAAAGCAGTGCTGAACCTGATCTTAGTGCCCATGGCGGACTGAAAGGAGTCCCAGAACCTTGATGTGAACAAGCTTCCACGGTCTGAGGAGATAACTTGAGGAATGCCATGTAGGGACACAATTCCGGAAGTGTACAGCTCTGCAAGTTGAGCTGCATTGATTGATTCTTTGACTGGAAAAAAGTGAGCGACTTTGGTAAGCTTGTCAATCACCACAAAGATAGCATCATTTCCTCGCTTGGATTTAGGAAAGCCAGTGACGAAGTCCATTTCAATGTGGTCGAACTTCCACTCGGGAATAGGAAGAGGTTGGAGAAGACCGGCTGGACGTTGATGTTCTGCTTTCACTCTTCTGCATACATCACATTCATTCACGAATTGGGCAATCTCCCTTTTCATGCGTGTCCACCAGTAAGATTGCTTGAGGTCTTGATACATCTTGGAACTGCCAGGATGAATGGAAAGGAGAGAATCATGAGCTTCTTCCATTATGAGCTTCCTGAGATCACCTTTGGGAACAACGAGTCTGTCCTCGAAGAACAAGGTATCTCTCTCATCAACACGGAAGCACTTGTATTTCGGAATGCCCTTAGCAATAGCATGTTTCACCTTCTTCACCATGCTATCACTGAGCTGGGCCTCACGGACTTGATCTTCCAAGGTAGGAGCAATTTGAAGATTTGCAAGAAAACCCTGCGGAACAACTTGAAGGTTGAGTTTCCTGAAAGCTTCACAAAGCTCAGGCTGGTACGGCTTGATAAGAAGGCTGTTGCAATATGCCTTTCTGCTCAAAGCATCTGCAATCACATTCGCCTTGCCAGGAGTGTATTCAATGCTGGGATTATACTCTTGGATCATTTCAACCCAACGAGTCTGACGGAGGTTCAGATGCGGCTGTGTGAAGATGTACTTCAAGCTCTTGTGATCAGTGAAGATGTCGACCTTTCTGCCCAACAACAGATGTCTCCACGTAATCAGAGCATGTACCACAGCTGCTAGCTCGAGATCATGTGTGGGATAGTTCTTCTCACTTGGCTTGAGCTGACGAGAAGTGTATGCCACAATTCTCTTATCTTGCATAAGCACACCACCAAGGCCTTGAAGAGAAGCATCACAGAATACTTCATAGGGCTTGGATTCATCTGGAGGAGTCAGAACTGGAGCAGAGACAAGCTTCTCTTTGAGAGTTTTGAATGCCACTTCACACTCTGGAGACCAAAAGTATTTGACATTCTTCTGAAGCAAGTTGGAAAGAGGCTTGGCAATCTTGGAGAAGTTCTCAACGAACCTTCTGCAATAGCTGGCAAGACCCAGAAAACTGCGGAGCTGCTTGACGTTCTGAGGAGCTTCCCAGTTGACAATTGCTTCAACTTTCTCGGGATTAACCGCAATACCGTCAGCTGAGATGATGTGGCCCAGGTACAAAACCTTATCGAGCCAAAACTCGCACTTGGAGAACTTGGCATATAATTTATGCTCTCGGAGTCGATCAAGAACCAGACGTAAGTGCTTTTCGTGATCTTCTTCATTCTTGGAAAACACCAGAATATCATCCAGATACACAAGCACAAACTCGCCAGTATAGGGGTTGAAGATGTAATGCATCATCCTCGAAAAGGTAGGAGGAGCATTGGCGAGACCGAAGGACATGACGGTATACTCGTATGAACCGTAGCTCGTTCTGAAGGCCGTCTTGGGAATGTCTTCCTCACGAATGCGAATTTGATGATAGCCCATTCGGAGGTCAAGCTTAGAGAACACTTTAGCTCCTTTGAGCTGCTCAAAGAGTTCGTTGATGTTGGGGAGCGGATACTTGTTCTTAATCGTCTTCTTGTTCAATGGCCGGTAATCAACGCAGAGACGCTCCGTGCCATCTTTCTTCTTGACAAATAAGACACCACAGCCCTACGGAGACGTACTAGGTCTGATGAGACCCATACTCTCCTGCTTATCAAGCTGCTTCTTCAATTCCTTCAATTCATCCGGAGAGAGCTTGTACGGACGCCGGCATGCTGGCTCAGTACCCGGCTCGAGTTCAATAACGAATTCCACCTGACAGTGTGGAGGCAGGCCTGGAAGTTCTTCAGGAAAGACGTCTTGATATTCGTTCACCACCGGAATTTGAGATATGGCATTAATTTCGCCCTTATCATTGAGAGAGAAAAGCCTAATAGTGTTATCCCTGGAGGCAAAGATAATCACATCTTCATCAGAATGAGTCAACTTGACTTCCTTTTGAGCACAATCAATGTGAGCATCATGCTGAGAAAGCCAATCCATTCCGAGGATGAGGTCAATGTCAGAATTACCGAGAATCACCGGTTTAGCCAGATAGCGATAATCACCCATGCGAATAGAAACATTCGGAGCAAAGATGTTGGAAGTCATGCACTTGCCCGGAGAAATTACTTGCAACCTCTGAGGCAGACTTTGGATGTCAGCATTATACTTGGATGCGAATGGTTGAGACATGAAAGAACAAGAAGCACCCGAATCAAACAAAACTTTAGCAGGGATAGAGTTCACTGGAAGGTTACCCAAAATGACATCAGAAGAATTCTCCGCTTGCGCTGCATTCATCAGATTGACCCTTGCTGCCTTTGGATCATGCCTGACAATAGCTGAACTCACAGGTGGAGGAGGTGGAAGACGCTTCAGATTCGGACATCTATTGGCATAGTGACCCTTCTGGCCACACTTGTTGCACACCACTTCAGAGAGAGGACGGAAATGAGAGCCACTTGACTTGGAGCCTTGAGACTGAAACTGCTTCTTTGACTGGTTGCTTGGGTTGGGTGGGTGGGAGAAACCACGACCATCAGAGTTCTTGTAGTTGGAGTTGTTGGAGTTGTTGTATGGAGCTCGAATCACTGGAGGAGGAGGAAGCCAGAATTTCTGATGCTTCGAGACCATCTGAGACGATGAGGAAGAGTGAACGGCATCTCGAATTCTCTTCTTAGAAGCCTCCATCTTGAGCTGAGCTGCTTCTTGTTTCAAAGCCATGTTATAGAACTTGTCGAATTCATCCGGCTCGAACAAAGTGAGAGCAAGCTGAAGTTCATCTTTGAGACCTCCTCGGAACTGGTAGATTTTGCTCTTGGCATCAGGAATGTCTTGCTTAGCATAGCGAGCGAGGTTTTGGAACTTGACATTATACTGATAGACTGTCATGGAGCCCTGCTTCAGGTTGCGGAATTGCTCACGCATACCCTCGATGACACTTGCAGGAATGTGGTGCGAGCGAAAATCCTTGCAGAAATTCTCCCAAGAGATCACTTGACCTGGCTTGGAGTCTTTGTACTGCTGCAACCAGTCAGCTGCTTGATCTTTCAGTTGGAAGGCTGCAAACTTCACATAATCATCTTCCTTCACGTTACTGCACTCAAAATGCTTCTTTATATCGGTTAACCAATCTTCAGCATCAAGAGGGTCGACACAGTAACTGAAAGCTTTAGGATGGTTGGCCAAGAATTGGTTGAGAGTAGCATGGTGCTTCTGGTTGAAGAAGTTGCCTTGGTTCCCTGGAACACCCTGATTAGCTTGATTAGCTTGCATCTGCTGCATCATCTGCATCAACAACTGGGTGTTCTGAGCAGTAGTCTGCATAATCGCTCTCCAAGCCTCAGGCGGAGGAGGAGGGGAAGGAGGACGATCTGGGACCTCTTCCACCTCTGGGTTAGCGTTGGGAACTTTTTTCGGAGCCATCCTGAAAGAGATGACCACGAATCAGCAATTGATTGACAAAAGGTATAAGCTGAATCAATGGAATGAATTGCAACAAGTCTTCACAATAATCATTCGAACAATAAGAACGAATGAAATCATTCGAACAAGAGGAACGAATGAAATTCTCAGTTAAATGATAACATCAATCTTCACGAGAAGCCACATAGGGATCAAAAGGTAAAAATAAGAAAACAACAAAGTACAGACGGGAACAAACACAAGAGAGGAGTTTCGTTCTAACATCTTTGTGCTGAAAGCATATGAACGCGTTACGAAAAGGTTTTGCAATCCCCGGATCAGCATAGCCAAGGACCCTTTAAGATGCAACTCCTGATAGTAACATCGGTCATATAACCCCTTCACTCAATGTAGAACCCCGAACTCGCTAACCTGCATTCGTTGGAAGAATGCCTACGATCTACTGGATAAACCCACTATAGATTTCCGAAAGATTCCAGTTATGCAATCAGGTGTTGGGGATACACGGGAAGCACCGCGCAATCAACTCTAAACCTACATCCAGGTGTATCCATCCTTCAACACATAACCAGTCTTTCTCGGAAACTGTGTACCTCGGACCTTCGAAAAGCATCCACTATAACAAGCTATGGCAATACTCCCGAACTACCTCCCCAGTACTGGGTGATGTCGGGGTTATCTTGCCACTGGCCGTATAGGAGAGATTTTCGATGTCGGCCGTCTTAAGTATTTAGTACTGCCGCGATATGCTTGTGATGACAATACCCCAAAGCTCAACTCCCCGGGAACAGGAGGCATCGAGAACAATATCCTCGTCACAAGAACATCGAAACAATCCCAGAATACTCGCGGGATTCCTAAAAAAAATTTGGTGCAATTTTTGAAGATAGGAGAGACAAGAGTAGTCGTCAGGAGTCCTCACCAGAGAGAAAGGGGATGAGAAGCAAAGAAATCCTACTCTCCGATATAATATAGGACTCAAAAAGTTTTTCAGTGTGTGCCTAGACTCGACCGTCAATGATTCGATCAAACAGTAAGGGCTCCTAGGTCGGAGAAGGCTCTGAATACCAACTTGTAATGCCCAAGATGGAGTTATACCTCCTACGTGTCGAGGCACGACTTAAAGGCATAAGTCCATCCTAGAATGATCTCAAGTTTGGTAATCTTTGCACAACTCATGTAAAAGAGGGGATTGTAAACATAAATAGTTGGCTTACACTCGCCACGTCACACAAATACAATACATGTCTCAATCATCATACATTAAGAAAATCACAACCCTCTAAGGGCAAAACCAAATGTCAAGATACCAAACTTAAATAACATCCACAGGCGGATCGAATCCTAGTAGGAGTCTCCACTACTGATCATCCGGGTATCGAACATAGTACCGACTACGCTCCTCGTCGTACTCCCAATCCAGCTCGGTGCCATCACCTGGATAGCTCACAGCTGGACCTGCATCTGGTGTGGTGAAGTAACTGTGAGCCACAGAGGACTCAGCAATCCCGTTCCCGGGTAACAAGACTATTTAAGCCTTTGGGAGAGGATAAAGGCTGAAGAAAAGAATAAGTGTCTGCAGCAGCAACTAGCAACTAGCTTACGTGAGTGAGAGCGAGAAGAGAAGCCTCGGACGAGAAGTGATCACGAAGTGATCCTAACTACAAGCTCCACAAACATAACCCCTCCGTGTTCAACTCCCGAATCCCTATTCGGAAATTGACGGTCACGGAACACACGCTGGTAGTGTATTAGAAACATTGTGTCAAGTTTTCTACAACCGGATATTAACAAGCTCCCATCTGCCACATAACCGAGGGCACGGCTTTCGAAAGTTCAAACCCTGCAGGGGTGTTCCAACTTGACCCATTACAAGCCCACGATCCGCGGAGTCGCAACTCCAAAGTGGGAAGACCCGAGTATTCTTGGAATCCCGTGCTCAAGATATACCGAACTAAGGTAAGGCTAATCCAGCAAATCCTCCCGGTGTGTCGACACCCTGATAGTAGCCGCGCGTATCTAAGTCTCAGGACACGACCGGATGAGTCATCCTACAGGTGTATGCCAGATACCTCAGGTTGCCCCGAGGCGGCCCCGCAGTCTGCTCGTTTCGGACCAACACTCATGTGGAGCACTGGCCCGGGGTTGTTGATTAAGAAAGAGGGTTAATTACTCCCTATGCATGTTTAGTTTGTTATTAGGCAAATAGTACCAATGTTGGGACTTGCTGGAAAAGACTTAGCACTTAGCGGTTTATCGAGGGGGTCCCATACACCCCAACCGTGTTAGGAACGCATAATCAAGGAACATAACACCGGTTTATACGGATCCTAACGGCATGAGTGGAACAAATCACCAAGCAAAAGGCTTAGCCTTCCACCCTTGCCAATATATAGATGATTTCATTTAGCAATTATATAGTGTGATATAACCCAACCAAACTTCAACATGAAGCAAGCATCTTCGATCTTCACCTGCAACTAGCAATGCTATAAGAAGGGATGAGCGAAGCGTACTTAGCCAAGCAACGGTTTGCATAGGTAGGTTGGTTAAACATGCAAGGGTTACAAGTAGGAGGCTGACAAGAAGATCATGGGCATCGAGGCAAAACTATAGAGCGGAACTACTAGCAATAGGCAAAGATAGTAATGTTATCGGGGTTCGGTCATCTTGCCTGAAGAGAAGTCGTTCGGATCGTAAGAAGGGTCCTCGTGCTCAACCTCGAACTCAGTCTCTGCTTCCGGCTCTAAACAAAACAATCACACCAAGCACAAATCAACAAAATGCAATGCGCACTCGAAAATGATGGATGCATGATGGATGCACTAAGGATGCACACGGAGCACGTAAAATATCACTCAAGCAAAACACCTCAAAACATGATAACAATCTGATATTATTAATCTACACAGAAAATCAATCAAGTTTCATATAAGATTCGCTGAAATCGGAGTTACGGGCTAAAAGTTATGCCCGAAACAAGAAATGAGCGAAAGCTGAAAATTACAGCAACATAGCAACTTCGGAGCACAAAATAATTAAGCTACAGCACTCAAATATCATGGCAAAGGACATGAACACAAACAATACATATACTACAGCAACTAAGTCCAAAGGTGCACCCCCAACGGAGTCACGGATCAATAGCAATGATCTTGGACATATTGAACTTGACAACAAAATTCTGGCAGTAGAATTTTATTGAAACTTTGGAGCAAAAGATAAACATGCTACAGCCACTTAAATAGACATGTGAGGACATGAATGGAAAGACAACAATATATACTACAAGGAACAATCAAGATCCACTCCAAAACTATCATGGTTTGTCCTAGAACATCACACGAACATGGCATCGGAACGTTACAGATTTCAGACTTAGTGTCCTAAAACAGCAATTTCATCATGGCATCTAAATGAGCAAGTTTAAGTCACCTCGAAACTAAACATGGCAAGTGGTAAGCACCTCATCAAAGTACACATGATGGTGATCCCAAAACACACAAGCATGCTTCATGGAGATAAACACAACGATAGCAACGAGCTCAACAAGATGGCATTTCATAACAAGTGAAGCAACATCACAGCCACATGGCACTTTGCAACGATGATAAACATGGCAAGAATAAATCTATCATGCTACCTAGAACATACAACATGTAGAGCATGGCAAGACGAACACGTGGAAATATCATTTGCATCAATCGGATAAACGAGCTAAAAGTTATCACATGGCAAAGATGACATGAAAACATCACATAGCAGCAGTTTATATCATGATGCACTCTTGCAACAGCAAAACAAGCACCTAGATGATCTCTAACATGCATGACAATAACAGATAAAACGTAGTGCACGATCCCACGAACGTCTGGACATGCTATATGCACAAAACGGAGTTACACACAAAAAGTTACAGCAGTTAGAAAAATGCATCACAGATCAACAAACAGGGACTTAGTGGAAAATTGCAACAACCTCAGATCTGAAAAGTGGAGATGGGCTCGGGGCAGACGGATCCGGCCCGAGAGGAGGCAGAGGCGGCGGCTGGGACGCGTCCTGGCCCGCGGTGGGCGGATGAAGGCGGCGGCCTGCTGGCTCGGGCCCAGCGGCAGCCGGAGGGAGGCCGGCCCGGTGGCCTGGCGGCGGCGCGGTTGACCCGCGGTGGGCTGGTGCGGCGCGGCCCACAGGAGGGAGGAGGCCTGGCGGATCGGCCCGGATCTGCGTGGCGCTGGCGGAGGTGGCGAAGGCGGTCGCGGGCTCGGCGTTGGGGCAGCCCAGCTTGGGGGCCCGACGGCTGGAGCGGAAGGCCAACGGGCCGGGGAGGCGCGCTGAGGGTGGCCTTCGGGCGAGAGGGGACCCGACGGGGGTGTGGTCCCTGGGCCCTGTAACTGGCGCCGATCGGAGGGACGGAGGGAGCTGCGCGAAGGAGCGAGGGAATGGCCTGCTGGTGCGAACGGCGCGCGAGGCCTGGCGATGGGCCGGTGGCGGCTGGAGAACGAGGGACTGCGTTGATGCGGTCCCCGGGGCCCCGAGCCTGGCAAGCGATCCAGCTGGATCGATCCAGGGAGGAAACGACGGGCTGGTGGAGAATCGACGCGTTGACTCGCAGGCAGGATCGATCGATCCGGTCGGCGAGCGATCCCAGGCGCGAGATCGGTGGCGGTTCTGGCTGGCTGAGTGGGAACTGGCCAAGTGGAGAGAAGGGGAGCTAGATCCAGATTTGAGGGGAGGAAGGGAAAAAAATAGAGATGCCAAATATTAGACCTAGGGGTCTATTTATATAGCAGGTTGCTAGGGTTAGGGGATTTAGGGGAGTTAAGAGCCCTCCGATCGTGATCCGACGGATCCGATCGCGGGGGTAGTTTAGAAGGGCCTAGGAGAAGGTAGTGGGCTGCTGGAGGGGTGTTTTTGGGCCACAAAGTGGAGGCACTTTGGGGCCACACAAATAACTGTTGGGATAGCAAACGGAGTCCAAATGCGACGAGATTTGAGAGGCGGGTTGCACACAACAAAACAACAACACACACAACAACCTCGCGGCACATCGGAAACGTTACACGCCCAAATAACAAAGTAGGCCTACGGGACGCCACGGACACGTGAGGGAGCTCCGGAACGCGAAACGGACAACGGGAAGGAACGCGTGGAACCGGATGCAACCAACAACACAAAAGCAATGCAATGCACATGTCTACATGATATGAATGAATGCCACACACTCACACAACAAAACGACGAAAACCCGAAAGACAAAGAACCCGAAATGGAATAGATGAAGCCGGAGATATATTATATGCCCAAAAGGGAAAGTATTACATCCGGGGCATTACAGTTTGACTCGTAGGTAGTTTAGGATCTTTAGCGATCACTACTAGTTGCAACCGTTTGCGTAGATGCTCATCTTATTCATGTACTCATAAGTTAGCCACCATACTTTTGCTTAGTCGTTGCTGCAACCTCACCTCTTTACCTCTTCCTACCCATTAAGCTTTGATAGTCTTGTTACCCATGGTTATGGGATTGCTGAGTCCTCGTGGCTCACAGATACTACAACAATAGTTGCAGGTGCAAGTTTCTGATGTCTTGACGTGAGAGCGATGATCGTTGTATTGGAGTTCTTTCTTCTTCTTCTTCTTCTTCTTCTTCTTCTTCTTCTTCTTCTTCTTCAGTCTTGGGTTAGGTTCCGGGTCGGCAGCCTGGGATAGCAGATCGATGTCGTGTTGTTCTTTTCATGTTTGCATCCGTAGTCAGATGCCTTGTATTGATGTTGTTGTATTCATGTGACTTTTATGAATTGTTGTATCCCCCATGTATGTATGTAATGGTACGATGTAATGATATCCATCTTGCTAAGCGCCTGAAATGTGGTTGTGCCCCAATCACGTAAGTGTCACATGATCGGGATAGAATCGCATCTTGGGCCTGACACGACTAATCTTTGACAAGCATCGCACTGCCCATATTGCTCTCGCTGCTCCTACTTTGTTTGACTTTCAGGCAAAAAGGAGATATGTTATAAACAGGGAGGAGGCGAACAAGTAGGAAGAGAGGACGGAGGCGGCTCGTCTCCAAGCTGCAGCTCATCATGCAATAGGCGCTGCATCTCAGTACAAGCCCGACTACGACTTCGGATATCCGTCAGGCCAATACTGGCCATAGACCAACTTAGGCCAAAAGCCTAAGCTTGGGGGAGTACGTATTTCTCACCGGCATTACATTCATGTTCACACACTCATTCTAGTTGTCGGTGCTCATAATTTTTCATTGTACTATACATGCTAGTTTACTTTCTTTTCTAAGTCTTTTTCTTGTGTGTCAGAAATCCAAAAAACAAAAAAAATAGTTGTAGCTTTTAGCTAGTTATTTTCCATGCATGTAGTAGTAGTAATTAAAAGAAAACCCAAAAAGATTTCTCGTTCTTCTTTTGTTTGTTGGGAGATTTCCCGTGTAAATAGTTTTATTTCTTTTCTTTTCTTTGGGGGTCAAGAGGAGAAGACCATGATGAAAATGCTTAGTGGCTCTCATATGCATTACTGTTGATTTAACCAAGAGCCATATTACTCCGTCTTCTCCCTTGTATTAAATGCTTGCAGATTCCAGCTTAGTCCAATGCACGTGCACTATTAGTATTATCTACACCGTTTGGTCATGCGAGTGAAAGGCAATAATGACGATATATGATGAACTGATTGAGATGAGAGAATATGGTATGAACTCGACCTATCTTATTTTTGTAAATATGATAGTTCATCGTTCCTGATTCAGCCTATTATGAATGAAACACGCTTGCAATAACAATTAGAGATCATAGTTGCTCATGCCATGCTTAATTAGCTAGGAGTTTATAATGGGTTACCTTGCGTGCCAACATGCTATTAAAATGGTTGTGCTGTGGTATAATAGGGTGGTGCTACTTCTCGAGCTTGCGTTGTATTCCCTCGAAGAGGAAAGGGTGATGCAGCAAATTAGCGTAAGTATTTCCCTCAGTTTTTGAGAACCAAGGTATCAATCCAGTAGGAGACCAAGGTATCAATCCAGTAGGAGACCATGCGCGAGTCCCTTGCACCTACACAAACAAATAAGAACCTCGTAGCCAACAGGATAAGGAGTTGTCAATCCCTTCATGGTCACTTACGCGAGTGAGATCTGATAGATATGATAAGATAATATTTTTGATATTTTTGGTATAGAAACAGAAAGTAAATAATGCAAAGTAAAGTAGATGGAAGATTAATATGATGAGAATACACCCCGGGGCCATAGGTTTCACTAGTGGCTTCTCTTATGATAGCAAAATTTTACGGTGGGTGAAAAAATTACTGTCGAGCAATTGATAGAAAAGCGCATAGTTATGAGAATATCTAGGCATGATCATTGTATATAGGCATCATGTCCGTAACAAGTATACCGAAACAATTCTGCATCTACTACTATTACTCCACACATCGACTGCTATCCAGCATGCATCTAGAGTATTAAGTTCATAAGAACAGAGTAACGCCTTAAGCAAGATGACATGATGTACATGGATAAACTCAAGCAATATGATATAAACCCCATCTTTTTATCCTCAATGGCAACAATACTATACGTGCCTTGCTACCCCTGCTGTCACCGGGAAAGGACACCGCAAGATTGAACCCAAAGCCAAGCACTTCTCCCATTGCAAGAACTATAGATCTAGTAGGCCAAACCAAACCAATAATTCGAAGAGACTTGCAAGGATATTATAATCATACATAAAATATTTCAGAAAAGAATCCAATATTATTCATAGATAATCTTGATCATAAACCCACAATTCATCGGATCTCGACAAACACACCGCAAAGAGATTACATCGAATAGATCTCCTCAAAGATTGAGGATAACTTTGTATTGAGATCCAAAGAGAGAGAAGAAGCCATCTAGCTAATAACTATGGACCCGAAGGTCTGTGGTAAACTACTCACAACTCATCGGAGAGGCTATGGTGTTGATGTAGAAGCCCTCCGTGATCAGTTCCTCCTCCGGCGGAGCTCCGGAACAGGCCCCAAGATGGGATCTCACGGGTACAGAAGGTTACGGTGGTGGAAATAGGGATTCTTGGTGCTCCTCGATGTTTTCAGGGAATGAAGGTATATATAGGCTGAAGAGGAACGTCAGGGGAGCCAGAGGGGGCCCATGAGGGTGGGGGTGCGCCTACCCCCCTGGGCGCGCCCCCTCCCTCGTGGCCGCCTCTCTCGTTTCCTCGCGTGTAGTCCAAGTCTTTTGTCTTGATATCGTTCCAAAAATAACTCTCCCAAAGGTTTCATTTCGTTTGGACTCCGTTTGATATTCCTTTTCTGTGAAACACTGAAATAGGCAAAATATAGCAATCTGCACTAGGCCTTGGGTAAGTAGGTTAGTCAAAACAATAATATAAAAGTGTATAATAAAGCCCACTAAACATCCAAAATAGAATATATAATACCATGGAACAATCAAAAATTATAGATACATTGGGGACGTATCAAGCATCCCAAGCTTAATTCATGCTCGTCCTCGAGTAGGTAAATGATAAAAAACAGAATTTTTTATGTGGAATATTAACCAACATAAGCACTTGTTTCATACTTAAATTTTTTCAAACTTTTTCAACTTTCACGCAATACATGAGCGTGTGCCATGGACATAACACTATAGGTGGAATAGAGTGGTGGTTGTGGAGAAGACAAAAAAGGAAGATTGTCTCACATCAACTAGGCGTATCGATGGGCTATGGAGATGCCCATCAATAGATATCAATGTGAGTGAGTAGGGATTGCCATGCAACTGATGCACTAGATCTATAAATGTATGAAAGCTCAACCAAAGAAACTAAGTGGGTGTGCATCTAACTTGCTTGCTCACGAAGACCTAGGGCATTTGAGGAAGCCCGTCGTTGGAATATACAAGCCAAGTTCTATAATGAAAATTCCCACTAGTATATCAAAGTGACAAAACAAGAAACTCTCTATCATGAAGATCATGGTGCTACTTTGAAGCACAAGTGTGGAAAAAGATCGCGGCCTTTCTTTTTTCTTTTCTTTGGCCTTTCCTTCATTTTTTTCTTTTTTTTTTCTTTGGGACAATGCTCTAATAATGATGATCATCACACTTTTATTGATTTACAACTCGATACTAGAACAAAGTATGACTCTATATTAATGCCTCCGGCGGTGTACCGGGATGTGCAATGAATCAAGAATGACATGTATGAAAAATTATGCATGGTGGCCTAGCCACGAATACGATGTCAACTACATGATCATGCATGGCAATATGACAATGATGGAGCGTGTCATATGAACGGAACAGTGGAAAGTTGCATGGCAATATATCTCGGAATGGCTATGGAAATGCCATGATAGGTAGATATGGTGGCTGTTTTGAGGAACGTATATGGTGGGTGTATGATACCGGCAAGAGTTGCGCGGTACAAGAGAGGCTAGCAATGGTGTAAGGGTGAGAGTGCGTATAATCCATGGACTCAACATTAGTCATATAGAACTCACATGCTTATTGCAAAAATCTACAAGTCATCAAAACATAGTAATACACGCATGCACCTAGGGGAAGGGTTGGTAGGAGTTACCCATCGCGTGATCCTGACCTCCACACAAAGGATGACACTCAATGAAATACCTCATGCTTCAAATTTGCCACGCAACGGTTACCATACGTGCATGCTACGGGACTTGCAAACCTCAACACAAGTATTTCTCAAATTCCCAAATAATCTACTAGCATGACTCTAATGTCACCATCCTCATATCTCAAAACAATCATCAAGCATCAAACTTCTCATAATATTCAATGCACTTTATATGAAAGTTTTTACTATACCCATCTTGGATGCCTATCATATTAGGACTAGATTTTTAACCAAAGCACATTACCATGCTGTTCTAAAAGACTCTCAAAAAGATATAAGTGAAGCATGAGAGATCAATAATTTCTACAAAATAAAACGACCACCGTGCTCTAAAAGATATAAGTGAAGCACTAGAGCAAAACTATCTAGCTCAAAAGATTAAGTGAAACACATAGAGTATTCTAATAAATTCCAATTCATTTGTATCTCTCTCAAAAGGTGTGTCCAGCAAGGATTATTGTGGTAAACTAAAAAGCAAAGACTCAAATCATACATGACGCTCCAAGCAAAACACATATGATGTGGTGAATAAAAATATAGTCTCAAGTAAAGTTACTGATAGATGAAGACGAAAGAGGGGATGCCTTCCCAGGGCATCCCCAAGCATAGGCTTTTGGTTGTCATTTAACTTTAACTTGGGGTGCCTTGGGCATCCCCAAGCTTAGGCTCTTGCCACTCTTTGTTCCATAGTCCATCAAATTCTTACTCAAAACTTGAAACCTTCACAACACAAAACTTAGCCAAAAATCTCGTGAGTTCTCTTAGTACAAGAAAACAAACCACTGCTCAAAGGTACTGTAATGAACTCATTCTTTGTTTATATTGGTGTTAAACCTACTGTATTACAACTTTTCTATGATTCATACCCCCCGATACTACTCATAGATTCATCAAAATAAGCAAACAACACACGATAAACAGAATCTGTCAAAAACAGAACAGTCTGTAGTAATATGTAACTTTCGAATACTTCTGTAACTCTTAAAAAATTGAAATAAATTGGTGGACGTGAGGAATTTTTCTATTAATCATCTGCAAAAAGAATCAACTAAAAAGCACTCTCCAGTAAACATGGTAGCTAATCTTGTGAGCGCTAAAGTTTCTGTTTTTTACAACATGATCACATAAACTTCACCCAAGTCATCCCAAATGTTCTACTTGGCACAAACATTAATTAAAGCACAAAACCACATCTAAACAGAAGCTAGATGCAATATTTATTCCTAAACAGAAGCAAAACAAAGAAATTAAAATTGGGTTGCCTCCCAACAAGCGCTATCGTATAATGCCCCTAGCTAGGCACGATACAAGAATAGATCTAGGTATTGCCATCTTTGGTAGGCAATCCATAAGTGGCTCTCATAATATATTCATAAGGTAATTTGATTTTCTTTCTAGGAAAGTGTTCCATGCCTTTCCTTAACGGAAATTGGAATCTAATATTTCCTTCATTCATATCAATAATTGCACCAATCGTTCTAAGTAAAGGTCTACCAAGAATAATTGGACATGTAGGATTGCAATCTATATCAATAACGATGAAATCTATGACCACATAATTCCTATTTGCAACAATAAGAACATCATTAATCCTTCTCATAGGTTTCTTAATGGTAGAATCCGCAATATGCCAATTTAAAGAACAATCATCAAGTTCATGGAAACCTAACATATCACACAAAGCTTTTGGAATTGTGGAAACACTTGCACCCAAATCACACAAAGCAAAGCATTCATGATCTTTAATATTAATTTTAATAGTAGGTTCCCACTCATCATAAATCTTTCTAGGGATAGAAACTTCTAATTCAAGTTTTTCTTCATAAGATTGCATTAAAGCATCAACTATGTGTTGATAAAAGCTTTATTTTGACTATAAGCATGCGGAGAATTTAGCACGGATTGCAACAAGGAAATACAATCTATTAAAGAGCAATTATCATAATTAAATCCCTTGAAATCCAAGATAGTGGGTTCATTGCTATGTAAAGTCTTGACCTCTTCAATCCCACTTTTAACAATTTTAGCATTAAGATCTAAAAACTCTGAATCATTGGGACGCCTTTTAATTAAAGTAGACTCATCTCCAGCCCCATCTTTATAAAGATTCATACTATAGAACAAGGATTTAATAGGAGACACATCAATCACTTTCAGATCTTCATCTTTATTATCATGATAACTAGAAGAACACGCTTTCATAAAGCAATCTCTTTTAGCACGCATTCTAGCGGTTCTTTTCTGCATTCATCAACGGAAATTCTCATGGCTTTGAGAGACTCATTGATATCATGCTTAGGAATAGATCTAAGTTTCAAAGAATCAACATCAAGAGTAATTCTATCCACGTTTCTAGCCAACTCATCAATCTTAAGAATTTTTCTTCAAGCAAAGCATTGAAATTCTTTTGCGAATTCATAAACTCTTTAACACTAGTCTCAAATTCAGAGGGCATCTTACCAAAATTTCCATAAGAGTTATTGTAGGAATTACCATAATTATTAGTGGAATTACTAGGAGAAGGCCTAGGATTGAAGTTTCCTCTATAAGAATTGTTACCAAAATTATTCCTACCAACAAAATTCACATCCAACGATTCATTATTATTTTCAATCAACATGGATAAAGGCATATCATTAGGATCGGAAAAATCACTCTTAGTAGCAAATAATTTCGTAAGTTCATCCATCTTTCCACTCAAAACACTAATCTCTTCAATAGCATGCACTTTTTTACTAGTAGATCTTTCGGTGTGCCATTTAGAGTAGTTAGCCGTAATATTATCTAGGAGTTTGGTATCTTCTCCTAAAGTGATTTCCATGAAAGTGCCCCCCGCGGCCGAATCTAAAAGATTTCTAGAAGAAAAATTCAAGCCGGCATAAAAAATTGTATAATCATCCATAAGTTCAAACCATGTGTAGGACAATTACGTATCATTAATTTCATTCTCTCCCAAGCTTGTGCAACATGCTCATGATATAGTAGCTTAAAATTCATAATATCGTTTCTAAGAGAGATAATCTTAGCGGGAGGAAAATACTTAGAGATAAAGGCATCTTTGCACTTATTCCATGAATCACTACTATTTCTAGGCAAAGAGGAGAACCAAGTTTTATCACGATCTCTAAGTGAAAACGGAAATAGCTTCAATTTAACAATATCATTATTTGTATCCCTCTTCTTTTGCATATCGCACAAATCAACAAAATTGTTTAGATGGGTAGCGGAATCTTCACTAGGAAGGCCAGAAAATTGATCTTTCATGACAAGATTCAATAGTGCAGCATTGATATTTTAGCATCTAAGATAGGAGAAATCAGAGTTCTAATAAAATCATTAATGTTGGTATTGGAAAAGTCACACAATTTGGTATTATCTTGAGCCATAGTGACAAGCAAGCAATCCAACACCCAAGCAAACAAGAGGCAAGCGAACGGTAAAACACACGGAAAATGAAGGGCGAATAAAACGGCAAGGGTGAAGTGGGGGAGAGAAAACGAGAGGAAAATAATGTAGTGCGAGGGATAAGGGTTTCTGATAGGTACTTGGTATATGACTTTTGCGTAGATCTCCCCGGCAACGGCGCCAGAAATTCTTCTTGCTACTTCTCGAGCTTGCGTTGTATTCTCTCGAAGAGTAAAGGGTGATGCAGCACAGTAGCATAAGTATTTCCCTCAGTTTTTGAGAACCAAGGTATCAATCCAGTAGGATACCACGCGCGAGTCCCTCGTACCTGCACAAAAAAAATAAGAACCTCGCAGCCAACACGATAAGGGGTTGTCAATCCCTTCATGATCACTTACGAGAGTGAGATCTGATATATATGATAAGATAATATTTTTGGTATTTTTGGTATAGAAACAGAAAGTAAATAATGCAAAGTAAAGTAGATGGAAGATTAATATGATGAGAATAGACTGGGGGGCATAGGTTTCATTAGTGGCTTCTCTCATGATAGCAGAATTCTATGGTGGGTGAACAAATTACTATCGAGCAATTGATAGAAAAGAGCATAGTTATGAGAATATCTAGGCATGATCATTGTATATAGGCATCACGTTCATAACAAGTAGACCGAAATGATTCTGCATCTACTACTATTACTCCACACATCGACCGCTATCCAGCATGCAGCTAGAGTATTAAGTTCGTAAGAACAGAGTAACGCCTTAAGCAAGATGCCATGATGTAGAGGGATAAACTCAAGCAATATGATATAAACCCCATATTTTTATCCTCAATGGCAACAATACTATACGTGCCTTGTTGCCCCTGCTGTCACTGGGAAAGGACACCGCAAGAATGAACCCAAAGCCAAGCACTTCTCCCATTGCAAGAACTATAGATCTAGTAGGCCAAACGAAACCAATAATTCAAAGATACTTGCAAGGATATTATAATCATACATAAAAGATTTCAGAAAATAATCCAATATTGTTCATAGATAATCTTGATCATAAACCCACAATTCATCGGATCTCGACAAACACACCGCAAAAAGATTACATCGAATAGATCTCCTCGGAGATCGAGGAGAACTTTGTATTGAGCTCACGAGATTTTTGTCTAACTTTTGTGTTGTGAAGTTTTCAAGTTTTGAGTATTGCTTTGATGGACTATGGAACAAAGAGTGGCAAGAGCCTAAGCTTGGGGATGCCCAAGGCACCCCAAGGTAAAATTCAAGGACAACCAAGAGCCTAAGCTTGGGGATGCCCCGGGAAGGCATCCCCTCTTTCTTCTTCATCTATCGGCAACTATACTCAGAGCTATATTTTTATTCACCACATGATATGTGTTTTACTTGGAGCGTCATGTGTTATTTGGTTCTTTGCTTGTTAGTTTTCCACAATTATCCTTGCTGGACACACCTTTTTGAGAGAGATAAATATGTCCTAGGCATTGTTAGAACACTCTATGTGCTTCACTTATATCTTTTGAATAAAATAGTTTTTTATCTAGTGCTTCACTTATATCTTTTAGAGCACGATGGTAATTTTATTTTGAAGAAATTGTTGATCTCTCATGCTTCACTTATATCCTTTAGAGAGTCTATTAAAACAGCATGGTAATGTGCTTTGGCTATAAAACTATCCTTCACATGATAGGCATCCAAGATGAATGTAGTAAAAACTTTCATACTAAGTGCATTGAATATGATGAGAAGTTGGACGCTTGATAATTGTTTTGAGATATGAGGATAGTGATATTAGAGTCATGCTAGTAGAGCTATTATGAAATTGAGAAATACTTGTGTTCAGGTTAGTGATTCCCGTAGCATGCACGTATGGTGAACCGCTATGTGACGAAGTAAGAGCATGAGGTATTTGTAGAGTGTCATCCTTTGTGTGGAGGTTGGGGGGCACGCGATGGTTAACTCCTACCAACCTCCCCCCTAGGAGCATGCGTTGATTGCTTTGTTTTGAAGACTCGTAATTTTTTGCAATAAGTATATGAGTTCTTATGACTAATGTTGAGTCCATGGATATTACGCACTCTCACCCTTCCACCATTGCTAGCCTCTCTTGTACCGCGCAACTTACGCCGGTACCATACACCCACTATATATCTTCCACAAAACAGCCACTGTCATTTCCATAGCCATTACGAGATATATTGCCATGCAACTTTCCACCATTCCTATCACATGACACGCTTCATCTTGTCATATTACCATGCATGATCATGTAGTTGACATCGTATTTGTGGCAAAGCCTGTTGGGGAACGTAGCAGAATTCAAAAAAATTCTACGCTTTCACCAAGATCCATCTAAGGAGACATCTAGCAACGAGCATATTAGAGTGCATCTACATACCCTTTTGTAGATCGCGAGCGGAAGCGTTCGAAAAAGCGTGGATGAAGTAGTCGTACTCTTCACGTTCTTCGTCACCGATGATCTAGCGCAGAACGGACGGCACCTCTGCGTTCAACACACGTCCGGTACAGAAACGTCACCTCCTTCTTGATCCAGCAAGGGGGGAGGAGAGGTCGTCGGAGATCCAGCAGCACAACGGCGTGGTGGTGGATGCAGCGGGAAATCCTGCAGGGCTTCGTCGGCGCCCTGCGGAGGAGGAGGGAGGTGTGACGGGAGGGGGAGAGGCGCAAGAGACTTGGGTGCGGCAGCCCTCTCCCCCCCCACTATATATAGGGGCCAGGGGGGCGCGCCGGCCCTGGAGATCCAATCTCTAGGGTGGGGCGGCGGCCAGGGGGGTATTCTTGCCCCCCAAGGCATGGGGGCGCCCCCTCCCCCTAGGGTTTCTAACCTAGGCGCATGGAGGGGGAAGCCCATGTGGTGCGCCAGCCCACCAGGGGCTGGACCCTTCCCCCTTGCGGCCTAGGGGCCCCACCGGGATTGGTGGCCCCACCCGATGGACCCCCGGGACCCCTCCGGAGGTCCCGGGACGCTCCCAGTGACCCTCGGAATTCACCCGATGGCCAAAACTGGACTTCCTAGATATCATTCTTTACCTCCGGACCATTCCGAAACTCCTCGTCATGTCCGAGATCTCATCCGGGACTCCGAACAACTTTCGTGTCTCCATGTGCATGTATCTCTACGACCCTAGCGTCACCGAACCTTAAGTGTGTAGACCCTACGGGTTCGGGAGACACGTAGACATGATCGAGACCACTCTCCGGTCAATAACCAACAGCGGGATCTGGATACCCATGTTGGTTCCCATGTGTTCCTCGATGATCTTCATCGGATGAACCACTGTGTCAAGGATTCACTCAATCCCGTATGTCATTCCCTTTGTCCATCGGTACGGTACTTGCCCGAGATTCGATCGTCGGTATTCCCGATACCTTGTTCAATCTCGTCATGACAAGTCTCTTTACTCGATCCGTAATCCATCATCCCGTGACTAACTCCTTAGTCACCTTGAGCTCATTATGATGATGTCTTACCGAGTGGGCCCAGAGATACCTCTCCGTCATACGGAGTGACACCATCCCGGTCTCGGTTCGTACCAACTCAACAGACACTTTCGGAGATACCCGTTGCATACCTTTATAGCCACCCAGTTACGTTGTGACGTTTGGCACACCCAAAGTATTCCTACGGCATCCGGGAGTTGTACAACCTCATGGTCTAAGGAATAAATACTTGACACCGAAAAGCTTATGCATTACGAACTAAACGATCTTGTGCTATGCTCAGGATTGGGTCTTGTCCATCACATCATTCTCCTAATGATGTGATCCCGTTATCACCTACATCCTATGTCCATGGTCAGGAAACCGTGACCATTTGTTGATCAACGAGCTAGTAACTAGAGGCTTACCAGGGACTCATTGTGGTCTATATATTCACACATGTATCGCTGTTTCCGTACTATACAATTCAAGCATGAATAACAGACAATTATCATGAACAAGGAAATATAATAATAATACTTTCATTATTGCCTCTAGGGCATATTTCCAACAGTCTCCCACTTGCACTAGAGTCAATAATCTAGTTACATTGTGATGAATCGAACACCCATAGAGTTCTGGTGTTGATCATGTTTTGCCCATGGAAGAGGTTTAGTCAACGGGTCTGCAACATTCAGATCCGTATGCACTTTACAAATATCTATGTCTCCATCTTGAACATAATTCCGGATGGAGTTGAAACGGCGCTTGATGTGTTTGGTCTTCTTGTGAAACCTGGGCTCCTTGGTAATAGCAATAGCACCAGTGTTGTCACAGAAGAGAGTCATCGGGCTTGACGCGCTTGGAATGACTCCTAGGTCGGTGATGAACTCCTTCATCTAGACTCCTTATTGTGCTGCTTCGCAAGCAGCTATGTACTCCGCTTCAAATGTAGAATGCGCCACGACGCCCTGCTTGCAACTGCACCAGCTGACTGCTCCACCATTCAAAATATACACGTATCCTGTTTGTGACTTAGAGTCATCCAGATCTGTGTCGAAGCTAGCATCGACGTAACCCTTTACGACGAGCTCTTCATCACCTCCATAAACGAGAAACATATCCTTAGTCCTCTTTAGGTACTTTAGGATGTTCTTGACCGCTGCCCAGTGTTCCATACCGGGATCACTTTGGTACCTCCCTACCAAACTTATGGCAAGGTTCACATCAGGTCTGGTACACAACATGGCATACATGATAGAACCTATGGCCGAGGCATAGGGTATGACACTCATCTTTTCTCTATCTTCTGCCGTGGTCGGCGACTGAGCCTTGCTCAATCTCATACCTTGCAAAACAGGCAAGAACCCTTTCTTGGACTGATCCATATTGAACTTCTTCAATATCTTGTCAAGGTATGTACTTTGTGAAAGACCGATGTAAGCTGCTTCTCCAAGGTCCTTCATTGTAAAACTCTTATTCAAGTAGGCCTTTACACTTTCCAAGAATTCTATGTCATTTCCCATCAGCAATATGTCATCCACATATAATATGAGAAATGCTACAGAGCTCCCACTCACTTTCTTGTAGATACAGGCTTCTCCATAAGTCTGTATAAAGCCAAACACTTTGATCACATCATTAAAGCGAATATTCCAACTCCGAGATGCTTGCACCAGCCCGTAAATCGAGCGTTGGAGCTTGCATACCTTGTTAGCATTTTCTGGATCGACAAAACCTTCCGGCTGCATCATATACAACTCTTCCTTGAGGAAGCCATTAAGGAATGCCGTTTTGATGTCAATTTGCCATATCTCATAATCATAGAATGCGGCAATAGCTAACATGATTCTGACTGACTTCAGCATTGCTACAGGAGAGAAAGTCTCGTCGTAGTCAATCCCTTGAACTTGTCGATAACCCTTAGCGACAAGCCGAGCCTTATAGATGGTCACATTACCATCCGCGTTTGTCTTCTTCTTAAATATCCATTTGTTTTCTATGGCGTGCCTATCATCAGGCAAGTCCACCAAAGTCCATACTTTGTTTTCATACATGGATTCTATCTCAGATTTCATGGCTCCAAGCCATTTATTGGAATCCGGGCCCGCCATCGCTTCTTCATAGTTCGAAGGTTCACCGTTGTCTAACAACATGATTCCCATGACAGGGTTGCCGTACCACTCTGGTGCGGAACGTGCCCTTGTGGACCTTCGAAGTTCAGTAGTAACTTGATCTGTTTCTTCATGATCATCATCATCAACTTCCTCCCTTGTCGGTGCAGGCACCTAGGGAACAATTTCCTGCGCTGCGCTACTTTCCGGTACAGGAGGGGTGACTGTCACCTCATCAAGTTCTACTTTCCTCCCACTCACTTCTTTCGAGAGAAACTCTTTCTCCAGAAAGGATCCATTCTTGGCAACAAAGACCTTGCCTTCGGATCTGTGGTAGAAGGTGTACCCAATCGTTTCCTTTGGGTATCCTATGAAGACGCATTTTTTCGATTTGGGTTCGAGCTTTTCAGGTTGAAATTTCTTGACATAAGCATCGCAACCCCAAACTTTCAGAAACGACAGCTTCGGTTTCTTGCCAAACCAAAGTTCATACGGTGTCGTCTCAACGGATTTCGACAGAGCCCTATTTAAAGTGAATGCGGCAGTCTCTAAAGCATAACCCCAAAAGGATAGCGGTAAATCGGTAAGGGACATCATAGATCGCACCATGTCCAACAGAGTACGATTTCGACGTTCGGACACACCGTTAAGCTGAGGTGTTCCGGGCGGTGTCAATTGTGAAACAATTCCACATTTCCTAAGGTGCGTGCCAAATTCATGACTCAAATATTCACCCCCACGATCTGATCGTAAGAACTTTATTTTCTTGTCTCATTGATTCTCAACCTCATTCTGAAATTCCTTGAACTTTTCAAAAGTCTCAGACTTGTGCTTCATCAAGTAGATATACCCATATCTACTCAAGTCATCCATGAGGGTGAGAACATAATGATAGCCTCCGCAAGCCTCAACACTCATTGGACCGCACACATCGGTATGTATGATTTCCAATAAGTTGGTTGCTCGCTCCATTGTTCTGGAGAACGGAGTCTTGGTCATCTTGCCCATGAGGCATGGTTCGCACGTGTCAAATGATTCATAATCAAGAGACTCCAGAAGTCCATCAGCATGAAGCTTCTTCATACGTTTGACACCAATATGACCAAGGCGGCAATGCCACAAGTATGTGGGACTATCATTGTCAATTTTACATCTTTTGGCATTCACACTATGAATATGTGTATCATCACGATCGAGATTCATCAAAAATAAACCATTGACCAGCGGGGCATGACCATAAAACATATCTCTCAAATAAATAGAACAACCATTATTCTCAGATTTAAATGAGTAGCCACCTCGCATAAGACGAGATCCAGATACAATGTTCATGCTCAAAGATGGTACTAAATAACAATTATTGAGGTTTAAAACTAATCCCGAGGGTAGATGTAGGGGCAGCGTGCCGACGGCGATCACATCGACCTTGGAACCATTCCCGACGTGCATCGTCACCTCGTCCTTCGCCAGTCTCCGCTTGTTCCGCAACTCCTGCTTAGAGTTACAAATATGAGCAACTACACCGGTATCGAATACCCAGGAGCTACTACGAGCGCTGGTAAGGTACACATCAATAACATGTATATCACATATACCTTTGACGTTGCCGGCCTTCTTGTTCGCTAAGTATTTGGGGCAGTTCCGCTTCCAGTGAACCATTCCCTTGCAATAAAAGCACTCTGTCTCAGGCTTCGGTCCATACTTTGGCTTCTTCCCGGCAACAGGCTTATCGGGCGCGGCAACTCCCTTGCTGTCCTTCTTGAAGTTCTTCTTACCCTTGCCCTTCTTGAACTTAGTGGTTTTATTGACCATCAACACTTGATGTTCTTTCTTGATAACCACCTCCGCCGATTTCAGCATCGAATACACCTCGGGAATGGACTTCTCCATCCCCTGCATATTGAAATTCAACACGAAGCTCTTGTAGCTTGGTGGGAGCGACTGGAGGATTCTGTCAACGACCGCTTCGTCTGGGAGATTCATTCCCAACTGAGACAAGCGGTTGTGCAACCCAGAAATCTTGTGGATGTGCTCACTGACAGAACTATTTTCCTCCATCTTACAGCTGTAGAATGCGTCGGAGACGTCATATCTCTCGACTCAGGCAAGAGCTTGGAAAACCATTTTCAGCTCTTGGAACATCTCATATGCCCCGTGGTGCTCAAAACGCTTTTGGAGCCCTGATTCTAAACTGTAAAGCATGCCACACTGAACCAGGGAGTAATCATCACAACGCGACTGCCAAGCGTTCATAACATCTTGGTTTGCCGGGGCGGGAGCGTTACCTAGCGGTGCATCTAGGACATAAGTTTTCTTGGCAGCTATGAGGATGGTCCTCAGGTTACGGACCCAGTCCGTGTAGTTGCTACCATCGTCTTTCAGCTTGGATTTCTCTAGGAACGCGTTGAAGTTGAGGGTGACATGAGCGTGGGCCATTTGATCTACAAGAGATATTGTAAAGAATTTAGACTATGTTCATGATAATTAAGTTCATCTAATCAAATTTTAATGAACTCCCACTCAGATTGACATCTCTCTAGTCATCTAAGTGATACATGATCCGAATCGACTAGCCCGTGTCCGATCATCACGTGAGACGGACTAGTCATCAACGGTGAACATCTTCATGTTGATCATATCTTCTATACGACTCGTGTTCGACCTTTCAGTCTTCCGTGTTCCGAGGCCATGTCTGTACATGCTAGGTTCGTTAAGTGAACCCTAAGTGTATTGCGCGTGTAAATCTGGCTTACACCCGTTGTATGCGAACATTAGAACCTATCACACCCGATCATCACGTGGTGCTTCGGAACAACGATCCTTAGCAACGGTGCACAGTTAGGGGGAACACAATTCTTGAAATTTTAGTGAGAGATCATCTTATTTACTACCGTCGTTCTAAGTAAACAAGATGCATAAACATGATAAACATCACATGCAATCAATTAAAGTGACATGATATGGCCAATATCATCTTGCTCCTTGGATCTCCATCTTCGGGGCACCATGATCATCTTTGTCACTGGCTCGACACCATGATCTCCATCATCATGATCTCCATCATCATGATCTCCATCATCGTGTCTTGAAGAAGTCGTCACGCCAACTATTACTTCTACTACTATGGCTAACGTTTAGCAATAAAGTAAAGTAATTACATGGCGTTATTCAGTGACACGCAGGTCATACAATAATTAAGACAACTCCTATGGCTCCTGCCAGTTGTCAAATTCATCGACATGCAAGTCGTGATTCCCTATTACAAGAACATGATCAATCTCATACATCACATATATCATTCATCACATCTTCTTGGCCATACCATATCACATAGCACATGCTGCAAGAACAAGTTAGACGACCTCTAATTGTTGTTGCAAGTTTTACGTGGCTTCTATAGGTTTTCTAGCAAGAACGTTTCTTACCTACACCAAAACCACAACGTGATTTGTCAATTTCTATTTACCCTTCATAAGGAGCCTGTTCATCGAATCCGATCCGACTAAAGTGGGAGAGACAGACACCCGCCAGCCACCTTATGCATCTAGTGCATGTCTGTCGGTGGAACCAGTCTCACGTAAGCGTACGTGTAAGGTCGGTCCGGGCCGCTTCATCCCACAATACCGCCGAATCAAGATTAGACTAGTAACGGCAAGAAAGTTGAGCAAACTCAACGCCCACAACTGCTTTGTGTTCTACTTGTGCAAGATGCTACGCATAAGACCTAGCTCAGATGCCACTGTTGGGGAACGTAGCAGAATTAAAAAAAATTCTACGCTTTCACCAAGATCCATCTAAGGAGACATCTAGCAACGAGCATATTAGAGTGCATCTACATACCCTTTTGTAGATCGCGAGCGGAAGCGTTCGAAGAAGCGTGGATGAAGTAGTCGTACTCTTCACGTTCTTCGTCACCGATGATCTAGCGCTGAACGGACGGCACCTCCACGTTGAACACACGTCCGGTACAGCAACGTCACCTCCTTCTTGATCCAGCAAGGGGGAGGAGAGGTCGTCGGAGATCCAGCAGCACAACGGCGTGGTGGTGGATGCAGCGGGAAATCCTGCAGGGCTTCGCCGGCGCCCTGCGGAGGAGGAGGAAGGTGTGACGGGAGGGGGAGAGGCGCCAGAGACTTGGGTGCGGCAGGCCTCTCCCCCCCACTATATATAGGGGCCAGGGGGGTGCGCCGGCCCTGGAGATCCAATCTCTAGGGTGGGGCTGCGGCCAGGGGGGTGCGCCGGCCCTGGAGATCCAATCTCCAGGGTGGGGCGGCGGCTAGGGGGGTATTCTTGCCCCCCAAGGCATGGGGGGCGCCCCCTCCCCCTAGGGTTTCTACCCTAGGCGCATGGAGGGGGAGGCCCATGTGGTGCGCCAGCCCACCAGGGGCTGGCCCCTTCCCCCTTGCGGCCTAGGGCCCCACCGGGATGGGTGGCCCCACCCGGTGGACCCCCGGGACCCCTCCGGTGGTCCCGGGACGCTCCCGGTGACCCCCGGAGTTCACCCGATGGCCGAAACTGGACTTCCTATATATCATTCTTTACCTCCGGACTATTCCGGAACTCCTCGTCACGTCCGGGATCTCATCCGGGACTCCGAACAACTTTCGGGTTTCCACGTGCATGTATCTCTACGACCCTAGCGTCACAGAACCTTAAGTGTGTAGACCCTACGGGTTCGGCAGACACGTAGACATGACCGAGACCACTCTTCGGTCAATAACTAACAGCGGGATCTGGATACCCATGTTGGTTCTCACGTGTTCCTCGATGATCTTCATCAGATGAACCACTGTGTCAAGGATTCACTCAATCCGGTATGTCATTCCCTTTGTCCATCGGTACGGTACTTGCCCGAGATTCGATCGTCTGTATTCCCGATACCTTGTTCAATCTCGTCATGACAAGTCTCTTTACTCGATACGTAATCCATCATCCCGTGACTAACTCCTTAGTCACCTTGAGCTCATTATGATGATGTCTTACCGAGTGGGCCCAGAGATACCACTCCGTCATACGGAGTGACAACATCCCAGTCTCGGTTCGTACCAACTCAACAGACACTTTCGGAGATACCCGTTGCATACCTTTATAGCCACCCAGTTACGTTGTGACGTTTGGCACACCCAAAGTATTCCTACAGCATCCGGGAGTTGTACAACCTCATGGTCTAAGGAATAAATACTTGACACCGAAAAGCTTATGCATTACGAACTAAACGATCTCGTGCTATGCTCAGGATTGGGTCTTGTCCATCACATCATTCTCCTAATGATGTGATCCCATTATCACCGACATCCTATGTCCATGGTCAGGAAACTGTGACCTTCTGTTAATCAATGAGCTAGTAACTAGAGGCTTACCAGGGACTCATTGTGGTCTATATATTCACACATGTATCGCTGTTTCCGTACAATACAATTCAAGCATGAATAACAGACAATTATCATGAACAAGGAAATATAATAATAATACTTTCATTATTGCCTCTAGGGCATATTTCCAACAAAGCCACCATGCATAACTTTTCATACATGTCACTCTTGATTCATTGCACATACCGGTACACCGCCGGAGGCATTCATATAGAGTCATACTTTGTTCTAGTATCAAGTTGTAATATCAAGTTGTAATTCAATGTAAGTGTGATGATCATCATTATTAGAGCATTGTCCCATGTGAGGAAAGGCCGAACAAAAGAAAAGGCCCCTCCAAAAAATGGACAATTGCTACTATCTTTTTCCACACTTGTGCTTCAAAGTAGCTCCATGTTCTTCCTGATAGAGAGTCTCATGTTTAGCCACTTTCATATACTAGTGGGAATTTTCATTATAGAACTTGGCTTGTATATTCGAACGATGGGCTTCCTCAAATGCCCTAGGTCTTGTGAGCAAGCAAGTTGGATGCACACCCACTTAGTTTCTTTTGTTGATCTTTCATACATTTTTAGCTCTAGTGCATCCGTTGCATGGCAATCCCTACTCACTCACATTGATATCTATCGATGGGCATCTCCATAGCTCGTTGATATGCCTAGTCGATGTGAGACTATCTCCCTCCTTTTTCTCTTCACCACAACCACCACTCTATTTCACCCATAGTGCTATATCCATGGCTCACGCTCATGTATTGCGTGAAAGTTCAAAGGTTTGAAAAAATAGAGTAGGAAAACAAGTGCTTTGCTGAAACCGGGGTTGTGCATGATATGAATATTTTGTGTGATGAAGAGGGAGCATAACCAGACTATATGATTTCGTAGGGATAACTTTCTTTAGCCATAGTATTTTGAGATGATATGATTTCTTTGTTAGTATGCTTGAAGTATTATTATTTCTTATGTCAATATAGACATTTGTGTTGAATCTTTTGGATCTGAACATTCATGCCACAATTAAGATAACTACATTCAAAATTATTTTGGTTAGCATTCCACATCAAAAATTCTGTTTTTTATCATTTACCTACTCGAGGACGAGCGGGAATTAAGCTTGGGGATGCTTGATACATCTCCAACGTATCTATACTTTTTTATTGTTCCTTGCTATTATTTATGATGTTTTGGATGTTTAATGGGCTTTGTTATACACTTTTATATTATTTTTGGGACTAACCTATTAACCCAAAGGCCCAGTCCAGATTGCTGTTTTTTTTGCCTATTTTAGGGTTTTACAGAAAATGAATATCAAACGGAGTCGAAACGGAATGAAACCTTCGGGACAGATATTTTTGGAGCAAAATACGCACGGGAGACTTGAGAACCACGGAGTAGGGCACACGTGGCGTCCATGAGGGTGGGGGCGCCCCCCTACAAGGCGCGCCCCCCTGCCTCGTGGGCCCCACGTTTGGCCCCCGGTGCCCTTCTTCCTCCTATATATATCAACTTACCCCAAAACCATTTGAACAATCGATAAAACCCTAGTTCCACCGCCGCAACCTTTTGTTCCCGTGAGATCCCATCTTGGGGCCTGTTCCGAAGCTCCGCCGAAGGGGGGATCTACCATGGAGTGCTTCTACATCATCATCATCGCCTCACCATGAGTTGTGAGCAGTTTACCAGAGACCTTCAGGTACATAGCTAGTATCTAGATGGCTTCTTCTCTCTCTTTGGATCTCAATACCAAGTTCTCCTCGGTCTTCGAGGAGATCTATTCGATGTAATCTCTTTTTGCGGTGTGTTTGTCGAGATCCGAAGAATTGTGGGTTTATGATCAAGATTATCTATGAGAAATATTTGGTTCTTTTCTGAACTCTTTATGTATGATTATAATATCCTTGCAAGTCTCTTCGAATTATTGGTTTCGTTTGGCCTACTAGATCTATAGTTCTTGCAATGGGAGAAGTGCTTGGCTTTGGGTTCAATCTTGCGGTGTCCTTTCCCAGTGACAGTAGGGGCAGCAAGGCACGTATTGTATTGTTGCCATCGAGGATAAAAATATGGGGTTTATGTCATGTTATTTGAGTTTATCCATCTACATCATGTCATCTTGCTTAAGGCGTTACTCTATTCTTATGAACTTAATACTCTAGATGCATGCTGGATAGCGGTTGATGTGTGGAGAAATAGTAGTAGATGCAGAATCATTTCGGTCTACTTGTCTCGGACGCGATGCCTATATACAATGATCATGCCTAGATAGTCTCATAATTATTCGCTTTTCTATCAATTGCTCGACAGTAATTTGTTTACCCGCCGTAGAATACCGCTATCATGAGAGAAGCCAATAGAGAAACATGTGGCCCCCGGGTCTTTTCTCAACATATCAAACTACAATCTACTTTACTTTTCCGCATTTACTTTCTATTCTTATATCCAAAAATACCAAAAATATTAAATTATCATCTCTATCAGATCTCACTTTCGTAAGTGACCGTAAAGGGATTGACAACCCCTTATCACGTTGGCTGCGAAGTTCTTATTTGTTTGTGCAGGTGTGAAGGACTCGCGCGTGGTCTCCTACTGGATTGATACCTTGGTCCTCAAAAACTAAGGGAAATACTTACGCTACTGTGTTGCATCACCCTTTCCTCTTCGAGGGAATACAACGCAAGCTCGAGAAGTAGAAAGAAGAATTTATGGCACCGTTGCCGGGGAGGCTTACACAAAATTCATATACCAAGTACCTATCACAAACCCTTATCCTTCGCATTACATTTATTTGCCTCTCGTTTTCCTCTCCCCCACTTCACCCTTGCCGTTTTATTCACCCTTCTTTTTCCGTGTGTTTACCTTTCGCTTGCCCCTTGTTTGCTTGTGTTGCTATGTGCCCTCTATTAGCTTGCATCTTTGCTTGCTAAATTATGGATCCTCATCCACTTTCTAATCTCTTTAAGAGATCCAATTATAATGAACCAATTGCTAGTGAGCTGCGTGCACTAGATTATCTTTATGGGGTTTTGCTTGAAATTCATGAATCTGAAAATTGTGAGGAATTGTTAAAAGAAAAAGTGATTCATGATAGCTTCTTAAATAAAAAGCATGATTGCAGTGATGTTATTATAAATTCTATTAATGTCAATTGTGCAAATGATATGAAAAACCCTAAGCTTCGGGATGCTTATTTTGCTATGCCCACTACTTGTTGCAATGATCATGATTGGGGTGATGCTTCTTACGATCTTGAAAATTCATTTAATCCCCACGCTGAATGTAAGATTGATAATAATGTTTGCAATAATATTGAAAGTGGGTTTGGAAGAGTGTCAACTTTAGATCCCACATATTTGGAGAATTTTCAATCTTATGGAAATTTTGATAAAAGTGGGTTTGGAGAGGTCATGACTTTAGTTAATGTTAATCCCACTATTTTGGAAGAGTGTCAACTTTGCATGCATGTGGATCATGTTGAGAATATGTTATGTGATAGATATATTGTTCAATTTGCTTATGATCCTACATGCAATTATTATGAGAGAGGAAATATGGTTGTAGAAATCTTCATGTTACTAAATTACCTCTCTTCATGTTGAGATTGATCTTGTTTCTTTCTTCTTCCTTGCATATGCTAGATCTTGCTTGCCTTGCTAATTTGTTTTCCTATAAAATGCCTATGCATAGGAATTATGTTAGACTAAGATGTGATTTTCACATGTTATATGATGCTCTTTTTGTGCTTCAAGTCTTGTCTTTCATGTGAGCATCATTGAATTATCGTGCCTAGCTAGGGGTGTTAAACGATAGCGCTTGTTGGGAGGCAACCCAATTTTATATTTTTTGCTTCTGTTTAGAAATAAATATTGCATCTAGATTATGTTTAGATGTGGTTTCGTGTTTTATTTAGTGTTTGTGCCAAGCAGAACCTTTGGGAAGACTTGTGTGAAGTTTATATGATCTTGCTGTGAAAAACCGAATCGTTAGCGCTCGCTAGAATGGTCACCGGATTTTATTGGAGGATGCTATTTATTTAATTCCTTTTGCAGATAATTAATAGACAAATTTCTCACTTTCACAAATTTATTTCAAATTTTTTGGAGTTATAGAACTATGCGAAAGTTACAGATTACTACAGATTGTTCTGTTTTTGACAGATTCTGTTTTATGTGTGTTGTTTGCTTATTTTGATGAATCTATGAGTAGTATTGGAGGATATGAATCATAGAGAAGTTGGAATACAGTAGCTTTAACAGCAATATAACAAAGAATGAGTTCAATACAGTACCTTTGAGTAGTGGTTTGTTTTCTTATACTAACGGAGCTCACGAGATTTTTGTCTTAGTTTTGTGTTGTGAAGTTTTCAAGTTTTGAGTATTGCTTTGATGGACTATGGAAAAAAGAGTGGCAAGAGCCTAAGCCTGGGGATGCCCAAGGCACACCAAGGTAAAATTCAAGGACAACAAAAATCCTAAGCTTGGGGATGCCCCAGGAAGGCATCCCCTCTTTCGTCTTCATCTATCAGTAACTATACTCGGAGCTATATTTTTAATCACCACATGATATGTGTTTTACTTGGAGCGTCGTGTGTTATTCGAGTCTTTGCTTGTTAGTTTTCCACAATTATCCTTGCTGGACACACCTTTTTGAGAGAGATAAATATGGCCTAGGAATTGTTAGAACACTCTATGTGCTTCACTTATATCTTTTGAGTAGAATAGTTTTTCTCTAGTGCTTCACTTATATCTTTTAGAGCACGGTGGTAATTTTATTTTCCAGAAATTGTTGATCTCTCATGCTTCACTTATATCCTTTAGAGAGTCTATTAAAACAAAATGGTAATGTGCTTTGGCTATAAAACTAACCTTCACATGATAGGCATCCAAGATGAATGTAGTAAAAACTTCCATACTAAGTGCACTGAATATGATGAGAAGTTGGACGCTTGATAATTGTTTTGAGATATGAGGATCGTGATATTAGAGTCATGCTAGTAGAGTTATTATGAAATTGAGAAATACTTGTGTTAAGGTTAGTGATTCCCGTAGCATGCACGTATGGTGAACCGCTATGTGACGAAGTTAGAGCATGAGGTATTTGTAGCGTGTCATCCTTTGTGTGGAGGTCGGGGGGCGCGCGATGGTTAACTCCTACCAACCTCCCCCCTAGGATCATGCGTTGATTGCTTTGTTTTGATGACTCGTAAATTTTTGCAATAAGTATATGAGTTCTTATGACTAATGTTGAGTCCATGGATATTACGCACTCTCACCCTTCCACCATTGCTGGCCTCTCTTGTACCGCGCAACTTCCGCCAGTACCATACACCCATTATATATCTTCCTCAAAATAGCCACCATACCTACCTATCATGGCATTTCCATAGCCATTCCGAGATATATTGCCATGCAACTTTCCACCGTTCCTTTCATATGACACGCTTCATCTTGTCATATTGCCATGCATGATCATGTAGTTGACATCGTATTTGTGGCAAAGCCACCGTGCATAACTTTTCATACATGTCACTCTTGATTCATTGCACATCCCGGTAAATTGCCGGAGGCATTCATATAGGGTCATACTTTGTTCTAGTATCGAGTTGTAATTCAATGTAAGTGTGATGATCATGATCATTAGAGCATTGTCCCATGTGAGGAAAGGCCGAACAAAAGAAAAGGCCCCTCCACAAAAGGGACAATTGCTACTATCTTTTTCCACACTTGTGCTTGAAAGTAGCACCATGTTATTCATGATAGAGAGTGTCATGTTTAGCCACTTTCATATACTAGTGGGAATTTTCATTATTGAACTTGGCTTGTATATTCCAATGATGGGCTTCCTCAAATGCCCTAGGTCTTCGTGAGCAAGCAAGTTGGATGCACACCCACTTAGTTTCTTTTGTTGAGCTTTCATACATTTTTACCTCTAGTGCATCCGTTGCATGGCAATCCCTACTCACTCACATTGATATCTATCGATGGGCATCTCCATAGCCCGTTGATACGCCTAGTCGATGTGAGACTATCTCCCTCCTTTTTCTCTTCTCCACAACCACCACTCTATTTCACCCATAGTGCTATATCCATGGCTCACGCTCATGTATTGCGTGAAAGTTCAAAGGTTTGAAAAAATAGAGTAGGAAAACAAGTGCTTGGCTGAAACCGGGGTTGTGCATGATATGAGTATTTTGTGTGATGAAGAGGGAGCATAGCCAGACTATATGATTTTGTAGAGATAACTTTCTTTAGTCATAGTATTTTGAGAAGACATGATTGCTTTGTTAGTATGCTTGAAGTATTATTATTTCTTATGTCAATATAGACTTTTGTCTTGAATCTTTTGGATCTGAACATTCATGCCACAATTAAGGGAACTTCATTGAAAATTATGTTGGTTAGCATTCCACATCAAAAATTCTGGTTTTTATCATTTACCTACTCGAGGACGAGCAGGAATTAAGCTTGGGGATGCTTGATACGTCTCAACCGTATCTATAATTTTTTATTGTTCCATGCTATTATTTATGGTGTTTTTGATGTTTAATGGGCTTTGTTATACACTTTTATATTATTTTTGGGACTAACATATAAACCCAAAGGCCAAGTCCAGATTGCTGTTTTTTGCCTATTTCAGGGTTTTACAGAAAATGAATATCAAACGGAGTCGAAACAGAATGAAACCTTCGGGATATATATTTTTGGAGCAAAATACGCACGGGAGACTTGAGAACCACGGAATAGGGCACACGTAACGTCCACGAGGGTGGGGGCGCCCTCTACAGGGCGCGTCCTCCTGCCTCGTGGGCCCCACGTTTGGCCCCCGGTGCCCTCCTTCCTCCTATATATATCTGCGTACCCCGAAACCATCAAAACAATCGAGAAAACCCTAGTTCCACCGCCGCAACCTTCTGTTACCGTGAGATCCCATCTTGGGGCCTGTTCTGAAGCTCCGCCGAAGGGGGGATCCACCATGGAGTGTTTCTACATCATCATCATCGCCTCACCATGAGTTGTGAGTAGTTTACCACAGACCTTCGGGTCCATAGCTAGTATCTAGATGGCTTCTTCTCTCTCTTTGGACCTCAATACCAAGTTCTCCTCGGTCTTCGAGGAGATCTATTCGATGTAATCTCTTTCTGCGATGTGTTTGTCGAGATCCGATGAATTGTGGGTTTATGATCAAGATTATCTATGAGAAATTTTTGGTTCTTTTCTGAACTCTTTTTGTATGATTATAATATCCTTGCAAGTCTCTTCGAATTATTGGTTTGGTTTGGCCTACTAGATCTATAGTTCTAGCAATGGGAGAAGTGCTTGGCTTTGGGTTCAATCTTGCGGTGTCCTTCCCCAGTGATAGTAGGGGCAACAAGGCACGTATTGTATTGTTGCCATCGAGGATGGAAAGATAGGGTTTATGTCATGTTATTTGAGTTTATCCCTCTACATCATGTCATCTTGCTTAAGGCGTTACTCTGTTCTTATGAACTTAATACTCTAGATGCAAGCTGGATAGCGGTCTATGTGTGGAGTAATAGTAGTAGATGCAGAATTGTTTCGGTCTACTTGTCTCGGACGTGATGCCTATATATAATGGTCATGCCTTGATAGTCTCATAATTATTCGCTTTTCTATCAATTGATCGACAGTAATTTGTTTACCCGCCGTAGAATACCGCAATCATGAGAGAAGCCATTGGAGAAACCTATGGCCCCCCGAGTCTATTCTCAACATATCAATCTACAATCTACTTTACTTTCCGCTTTTACTTTCTGTTCTTATATCCAAAAAACCAAAAATAATAAACTATCATCTCTATCAGATATCACTTTTGTAAGTGACCGTAATGGGATTGACAACCCCTTATCGTGTTGGCTGCGAAGTTCTTATTTGTTTGTGCAGGTGCGAGGGACTCGCGCGTGGTCTCCTACTGGATTGATACCTTGGTTCTCAAAAGCTGAGGGAAATACTTTCGCTAATGTGCTGCATCGCCCTTTCCTCTTCGAGGGAATACAATGCAAGCTCGAGAAGTAGCACTAATAACAATGGACCCAAAGGTCTGTGGTAAACTACTCACAACTCATCGGAGAGGCTATGGTGTTGATGTAGAAGCCCTCCATGATCGATGCCCCCTCCAGCGGAGCTCCGGAACAGGCCCCAAGATGGGATCTCACGGGTACAGAAGGTTACGGCGATGGAATTAGGGTTTCTCTGTGCTCCTCGATATTTTCAGGGTATGAGGGTATATATATAAGCTGAAGAGGCACGACATGGGAGCCAGAGGCGCGCCCCCTGCCCTCGGGGCCTCCTCTCTCATTTCCTCGCATGTACTCCAAGTCTTCTGTGTTAATATCGTTCCAAAAATAACTCTCCTGAAGGTTTCATTCCGTTTAATATTCCTTTTCTGCGAAACACTGAAATAGGCAAAAAAACAGCAATTTGCACTGGGCCTTGGGTTAGTAGGTTAGTCCCAGAAATAATATAAAAGTGTATAATAAAGCCCATTAAACATCCAAAACAGAATATATAATAGCATGGAACAATAAAAAATTATAGATACGTTGGAGACATATCAGGTGGTATCCTCCTTTGAATGATTCAAGTAGTTTGACTTGGTACATGTTCACGCATGTAGTTGAAATAAAATCAACATAGCATCCACGATATTTATGTTCATGGTGATTTATATCCTACTCATGCTTGCACCCATTGTTGATTAATTTTAATGCATGTTCATGACTGTTGTCGCTCTCTAGCTGGTCGCTTCCCAGTCTCTTTCTAACCTTCACTTGTACTAAGCGGGAATACTACTTGTGCATCCACTTCCATAAACCCCAAAGTTATTCCATATGAGTCCACCATACCTTCCTCTATGCGGTACTTACCTATCATTCCAAGTAAATTTGTATGTGACAAACTCTAAACCTTCAAATGAAATTCTGTTTTGTATGCTCGAACAGCTCATGTATCAAGTAGGGATGTCTATATCTTACATGCTAGGTGGGTTATTCTCACGATGAGTGCACTCCGTTCATCATTCACGAGAAAATGGATGGTAACGGGAAGCCCAATCCCATGCTGAAATCAAATCAAAATAATTAAACAAAACTCACCCAGGGCTGTTGTTGGTATGGACGGTACCCATTGTTTCGGGTCAGCCATGGAGTGTGCTTGTTGTTGGTGGGGAGTATAAACTTTATCATTCTGTTTGGGAACCGCCTATAATGTGTGTAGCATGGAAGATATCGAGAACTCTTGGTTGTTATGTTGACAATGAAAGTATACCACTCAAAATATTATTTATCTCTATTTCAAAACTAGAGCTCTGGCACCTCCGCAAATCCCTGCTTCCCTTTGCGAAGGGCCTATCTATTTAATTTTATGTTGAGTCATCATCCTCTTATTAAAATGCACCAGTTGGAGAGCACCGCTGTCATTTGCATGCATTGCTATTAATTTACATTGAGTATAATTGTGACTAGATCTATTTTACCATGAATTACAAGTCTAGTCAATCCTTGATCCTCAGAGGTGCTTTGCATTTATGTTTTGCGGTCCCAGAAAGGGCTAGCGAGATACCATCTTGTTATATCATATTATGATTGTTTTGGGAAAGTGTTGTCATCCAAGGTTTATTATTATTGCTCGCCAGTTTATTATGCCATTGATATGAGTAAGCATGAGACCTAAAAGTTATTGTGAATGTGGTTAGTTCATAATCTTTGCTGAAAACTTGAATGTTGGCTTTACATATTTGCAACAACAAGAGCAAATAGAGTTTGTAAAAGTTTATCGCTTCGAGCTTATCAACTGAATTGCTTGAGGACAAGCAAAGGTTTAAGCTTGGGGGAGTTGATACGTCTCCAACGTATCTACTTTTCCAAACACTTTAGCCCTTGTTTTGGACTCTAACTTGCATGATTTGAATGGAACTAACCCGGACTGATGCTGTTTTTAGCAGAATTGCCATGGTGTTATTTTTGTGCAGAAATAAAAGTTCTCGGAATGACCTGAAAATCAATGGAAAATATTTTTGGAATATATAAAAAATAATGGAGAAAGAATCGAGACCAGGGGGCCACAACCTGTCCACGAGGGTGGGGGCACCCCCGGGCGCGCCCCCCTATCTCGTGGGCCCCCTGAGGCTCCACCGACCCTAACTCCAACTCCATATATTCAATTTCGGGGATAACAAAATTAGAGAGAAGGATTCATCACGTTTTACGATATGGAGCCGCCGCTAAGCCCTAATCTCTCTCGGGAGGGCTGATCTGGAGTCCGTTCGGGGCTTCGGAGAGTGGAGATCGACGCCATCGTCATCATGAACCTTCCTCCATCACCAATTCCATGATGCTCACCGCCGTGCGTGAGTAATTCCATCGTAGGCTTGCTGGACGGTGATGGGTTGGATGAGATTTACCATGTAATCGAGTTAGTTTTGTTAGTGTTTGATCCCTAGTATCTATTATGTTCTAAGATTGATGTTGCAATGACTTTGCCATGCTTAATGCTTGTCACTAGGGCCCGAGTGCCATGATGTTAGATCTAAACCTATTATGTTATCATGAATATATGTGAGTTCTTTATCCTATCTTGCAAGTCAATAGTCACCTACTATGTGTAATGATCCGGCAACCTCGAAGTGACAATAATCGGGACCACTCTGGGTGATGACTGTAGTTTGAGGAGTTCATGTATTCACTAAGTTTTAATGCTTTGGTCTGGTACTCTATTAAAAGGAGGCCTTAATATCCCTTAGTTTCCAATATGACCCCGCTGCCACAGGAGGGTAGGACAAAAGATGGCATGCAAGTTCTTTCCCATAAGCACGTATGACTATATTCGGAATACATGCCTACATTACATTGATGAACAGGAGCTAGTTCTGTGTCACCCTATGTTATAACTATTACATGAGGAATCGCTTACGACATAATTATCGATCACTGATCCAATGCCTACGAGCTTTTCACATATTGATCCTTGCTTAGTTACTTTTCTGCTGCCACTGTTTCAATTACTGCAAAACTGCTACTGTTACTTTTACCACTGTTACGGTTACTTCCATACTACTTTGCTACTAAATAATTTGCTGCAGATATTAAGTCTTCTAGGTGTGGTTGAATTGACAACTCAACTGCTCATACTTGAGAGTATTCTTTAGCTCCCCTTGTGTCGAATCAATAAATTTGGGTTGAATACTTTACCCTCGAAAACTGTTGCGATCCCCTATACTTGTGGGTTATCAGCCACCGCCTCGTCCATCGCAAGCACCGGCAACGAGCGCCATCGCCGCGTCGAACCGCATGCTCCGCCACTCCCGGCTTGCATCCCTCTTCTTCCCTCCACCCACCCCGCGCGCCATCGGCCGCCCCCTTTCTCCTCCTCTCGGCCAGTCTTTCCATCGACCCCCTCCGTCGGTGCACCTCCGCTCGAACCACAGATGACAGCGACGGCCATCTCCACATATGTACCCTTCTGCTGGCGCACGTGCCGCCCGCACCAACAACGGCTCGGCCATCTACACAGTGTTGCTCGCTTGTTGCTTGAATTCATTGCTTTTGCTACATATGTTCATTGATTTCAAATGATTTCTATTCATTGTCTATGTTATATATGTTCATGTTCAGGTGTTGTTGTGCTATGATGGATGAATATGATACAATTGTTTATGATGTATGTCGATGTGCATGATTTATATGGAATAGAAAAGAGTGCCAAAGTTTTGATTAAATTTTGATTCACTTCCATTTTTTCAAATTTCTGGCACTCTATACATCCAATTTTTAGCAAAGGTTGTGCCAATGTTTTTTGATAAATGGTGGATGGTCGGTGGTGAATTGGATGATGCAATTATGTTGTCTGTATAGGGAATATGGATGAATGTGAAAGTTTTGATGAAATGTTGATTCACTTCCATTTCATCAAATTTCTTGCATTCAATACGCCCAATTGTTAGCAATGGTTATGCCAATTTTGTTTTTTGATAAGTGGTGATGGCCAGTTGGTGAATTTCATTGCGATTTTGTTGTCTTCTTTTACAGGGACTAGAAATGAGTGCCAAAGTTTTGCCAGAATGTTGATTCACTTCCATTTCGTCGATTTTCTGGCACTTAATATGTCTCTTTTTTAGCACTCATCTTGCCATTTTTTATTATTAATATGTAATTATTTTTTACTCATTATAGAAGCAATCTTCATTTTGTAGATAAAAGATGGTGAGACATACACAGTCCGGGAGTGAGGCTTTGACTCCCCAATAGGATAGAGGGGTAGACGGGGAAGAAGATTCAGATGTTGTTGAAGAGAAACTGCCAGATGGGGAAGGATATTCCGACGATGTTGCTAAAGAGGAAGTGCAAGATGGCCAACATGTGTGAGAAGAGTTGGATGGTGCTGAAGAGGAAGGAGACCTCAATGGTGCAAAAGCTGATTTGGAAAATCCTCCGCAAAAGCGTAGGTGACGGAATAAGGTGCCTACAGCTACTTACATAATAAACGGATTAACAAAGAGGGGAGACCCATTAGTCCGATCAAGAACGCAATGAAATGGGGTAACGTCTTAGGTGCCATTGCTCGTGAAAACTATGGCATCAACGTTAGATGCTTAAGGGGCCCTAAAAACAAGCAATGGTCAAACCTCACATTAGGAAAGATGAGAGATGTTTTCAAGTTCAACGACCAAGACAATGCACTTGCAGAAATCCATGCCATGGGCATGTTCACTAAGGCCTTGAATAGTAATAGATAGCATCAAACAAGCTACTTGATGATCGATATGATTTAGAGTATATCAAAAATCTATATCCTAGCACTACCAATGAGGAATGGAAGGAGTTCCTTTATTACCGACGCTCAGATGCATACAAACAGGACAAAGATAAGTTTGCGCAGCTCCGAGGCCAAACGGTACGGAACCACAATCTAGGCACATGTGGTTATGAAGGGAAGCAACCAATCTGGGATAAGCATGTTGCTATGTTTTGTGCAAAAGGTCAACCGACACCCTTCAGTAATATCCTGGATCCGTGTGCCAAGAAATATTTTCAATCCCTATGGGTGCTTAATAAAGACACTGGACTCTACTACTTTGAAGACTCTGCGGTGGCAAAGGCTGCTGAAAGAGCGGTACGTAATTAACCTATACAACCACACTTTCCATCATATATATGTTTAGGAGCAGTTTCTAAACAATATTAGTTTGTTCATGCAGGCAAATTTTACCCAAAACACACCAAGCTCTGAAGAGTCGTTGGATGCCCCAAGGTGGTTATCGTACCCAATTATGTACGCCCTCGACAGGAAGAGAGAGCCCACACGAGGTCGTAAGCTCGGCGCCGACAGTACTTTCTAGGATGCCTACAATCCGCTCAAGAAAAGGATGACTAATTCAAGAAAAGAAAGAAGGGACAGAGACAAAATAGATCAGTTAGTCAATGGAAGGTTAAATTCAGTCTTACCTGATTTTCTGGTAAAGGTTCAGAAGCATATTCAATCAAAAGGGTCGACAAATATGCCAGAAATGGTGGATACACCGCCGGCCCTTGCTCCCACAAAGATCAGAAGCCCCTCGGACATTAATGTCATGCATGGTCATGGTAGGTCACCACAATCGTTGGAGGAAGAAAGTCCTTGCACTCTCCTAGCTAGTGTGAGTACTAACGGTGACATGTTGGTGGTTGCAAAAGCTAGAGTCTTTACAGTTAATGTCATGCACAACAGAAAATTACATGGGAACGTTTGGAAGGTTTCTTTGCTTAGGATGTTCCTGGAATATCACAATTTAATTCTGCCACAAAACACTATAAGAGGGTGATGAGCCGCAAGCCCTTTCGGAATGCTTTGTTGGTTACCTCAAGTGGCCTGCCATGCATATCATAATGGAAAATCCATCCCAAAAAAAAACATCGTCTCCCACCATTCCCAGCATTGCAGCACCATCACCATCTCCCAACATCCACAATGTTGGACCGCCACCTAGACGATCTCCTCTAGGTCTTTGCAACCCCGTATCGGCTAAGGATGTGCAGGAAGTGCACATGCTTGAAGAATCACAAAATCCTAATTATGCGGCAGATGAGGAGACGACGCCGGCTCTTCCCGAGGCGCAACCTTGCAAACAACCTAAGTTTACTCCAACAACATTAAGAATGTGGTGGCTAGAGAAGCAATGTCGTGTCCGCCTGTTTCCGTCCAACCGGTGAGAAAAAGGAACACACATCTAAAGACCGTGAAAATGAACTCTAATGGAAAAACTTCTGCCACCACATGTGAAAATGGTAGACCATCGGTAAAGAAGGCACCGAAGAAGTCCGTGGCATATGAACAATGTGCTGATAACACAAGAGCACTTGTCTATATCCTGGGTCAGAGAATGCTACCAGACAAAGCATACGAGCACCTGATGCCTGAGATGAAGACTCTACATGACAAAATTGTGGAATCATAGCTAGCCAATAATAAGCAAGGATCCATCGTTAACCCAACACATTACACTGTGAAGGTGCCAAAGGGATATACTTTGTTTAAAAAATTCAAAAGGGACAAAATATATGTAGATTTCAAAGAGATCTTCTATATGTTCAGATTCTATAGTATTAAAACTTGTCTATTGAAGCTATGGGCGCTTTTTCAAGCAACTGAGGTAAGAAGCAAGAAAAATTCTGATGTCGCCATAGCCGACCCTTATCTCATGAACGAGGAAACCTAAAAAATGAGGAAGGGAGGCGGTGCATGAAGAGTTACCTTCTGGATTTCATGCAATAGAACAAGCCTAAAAACTTACTCCTCGTGTCGTACCGACAAATGTATGTCCTTGTTTTGGCTTTACGCTTTCACTTTTGTACCTTTCCTTCACATATGTTGTCACGTCTCAAAAAATGTAACTTTGTCATGATCGCACGGTATGTTTATTCTGTTTTGCGCATCAACCATTGGGTTCTCCTAGTGCTAAGACCGCAAAGGTGCAATTGTTACTTGTTAGATTCCATGAAGAGCCCGGGAAAAGACTGGTCCCTCCTGAAGGACCTTCTCGATGATTGTCCTTTTGATTGGAATACTACATGAGGCCACATGTTTGAGAAAAACTACAAAGCAAGTGTAAATAAAATGATTGCCTTCAAATGGAACACTCTATCTTATATGCAACAACCGCTGACTAGTCTGACCTGTCGCCTCTACACCTACATTCACATGGAAGAATTCATACCGTCCGCAAAAATGTTAATTAAAAAAGGGCAGCCCGCACAAGTAGAAAAAGGGCCATTTGTCCCGGTTCGTAAGGGCCATTTGTACCGGTTGGGGAACCGGGACTAAATGGTCGATACAAATGCCCTAGACCATTAGTCCCGGTTCTTATACCAACCGGGACAGATGGGGTTCCACGTGGCCACTGCGGCTTGCCCAAGCAGGGGGTCCTTTTGTCCCGGTTGGTAGCTATAGCGACCACGATCCGAATGGACCGAAGTCTCTGTGTTTCAGTGTCATCCCTGGATCGGTAATGCTGACACACACAGTACTTGAAGGATTTATAACAGAGTGGCAATCACACACTTATTACATCGATTGTTTCCAAAGAGAACTTATTACAAAAGTCTATGGCTTAAGGCCATCTAACAGAATAACAACGGAAGGCTTGGAAGATAAGTGAGTCCATCAACTCCAACGGCATAGCTGAGTGCATGACAAACGACCTAGAACGTCTTACTCCTCGTCTGAAAAGTCTGCAACGTAGTATGTTGCAGGCCGAAACGGGTCAGCACATGGAATATGCTGGCAAGATAACACAGAGGATGCAAGTAACTGAAGTAAAGGCTACACTATATGCATATTTGGCTGGTGGAGGCTCTAGGGTTAAAGATTTTGCGTAAAGCCAATTTTTCCCTACAGCAAAGGAATAAATTTTATTTTAACTATCATGGTAGTTGAAACATCATTGAGAAGGTACCTCCAACTCAATCCCAAATTAAATTAATCATTAACCCAACAAATTAAACTTTAGAGTGATGAGATCAACCAATAATTCAAGTACCAGATACTCAAGATTGTCCACAACCGGGGACACGGCTAATCATGATCAGTTTGTACACTCTGCAGAGGTTTGTGCACTTTTCCCACAAGACTCGATCTCCTTTGTTGGATTTCTCGCACTGCATGGTGTTTGAGAAACGGATGACCGAGACACAGTATTTCAAAAGCATTTACTCCTTACCCCGGGTGGACCCGTACACCTACTTTCCCCTACATCTGCTAGTCCACCACTGAAAGAGCTCACACAACTTACTCATACTATGCTAGAGCCCATAATGGCATTGTGGCTGCACACGGAAGTTTCTAGCATGAATAGTTTTATGATCCCTTTGAGCCTGGGTGGCATTCCATAGGAAAAATCACACGGAACCCCGGGATTTCCTAGGACAACACTGGATTTTCTAGGTGCCCTGCAACCAATCCACCAAGATGTGTATTCAAGTAACCACCTTAAGTTGAACCATTAATTAACAACTCACATCTGTCATGGATTTCACTCAAACCCAAACCACGTCTACGAGCATAGCATGGCAACCTAAGCATAACGTAGAAGTAACTCCCAAAGGTTTGAACAATAATGCAGGTAATAGGTTCTACCTCAATCTACTTCCGAGTCCCACAAGTTATTAAATCCTACTCATGCCATGTGTGATGGTTTGGTCTAATGCATAAAAACTGGGTAATAAAGGGTGTGATCAAAGTGTTACTTGCCTTGCTGACGATTTGCAAAACCTAGAGACTAGTAGTAGCACGCTTCAAAGTTCGGGTATTCTATCGCAAGCAAACAATAGCATACATAAGCAAACAAGCAATGATGCACAAACAAAACTCCAAAAGATAAGATCTAACCAGAAAGTTCAACTTAAGAACTCCGGTTTGCAAAAAAGAATCAAATCGAAAGAAGCAACGAAACTCAAACTTCGAAAGAAACGAGCTTTGATTACTAATTTGATCTAGGGTCAAATTTTACAATAGCCAAAACTTTGTCCAAGTTGGTTAAACGAAAAGAGGGCGTCGAGATGAAGATCTGGGATTTTGAATCACCTGATTCTGACTCTCGAGCGAAAAGAAAAACGAAAAACAAGATCAGGGCAGGAATCGCGATCAAAAATAATAGTGGATAAATACCCCGAAAAAGAAAACTGACGAACAGGCTAATGAACGAACATTCGCTGTCTGCGGCTAACAGGCGAACACGTTTGTTAAAACGAACGTATGGATGAACGTCCGCTGAGTAACTAAACCGGAGAAAAACCGATCTATTCTAAAAAACGGATCTAGGGTTTCTCGAAAAAAAACGATCGGTTAACCGAAAAGAACCGGCGACAGCGGCTACCTCAAAAAAGACAACACCGGCGGCTACTCCGGCGGCGGCGGCGGCGACGGCGGCGGTGGCGCGTGGCGCGGGCGGCGGCTAGGGCAAGGGCGGGGTGGGCGAGGCGGGCTGGCTTCGCGGGCCGGCGGCGCGACTTATAAAGGCCCCGGCGAGGGAGTCCTAGACGGTTACGGCCCGGAGTCGGTTTCCCTTTTTTTTTAAACGAGTCCTGACGTATTAAAACTAACAAAAGAAATACTAAACGGACTCCAAAAATCCAGAAATAAATTTTCACCGTCCTCTAATAATATTTAGGACAAAGTGCACATTTTTCCGAGACCTAAATGCAATTTTGAAAAATGCGTATTTTTCCTATGCAAATAAAATCGCAAATAAATCCAAAAAAATACCAAAAGTGATTTTAATATTTTTCCTCCAATATTTTTGTTATTTTGGAGAAGTCATATTATCTCCGTTCATATATTTTTATTTAGAAATATTTTTAGGAGAGAAAAATAATTAAAACCAACACTATCCTCGTACCGGTATTCGAGTGAACTCAAATATAAAAATGGTAGAATTCCCAACTCTCTCCGTGGGTCCTTGAGTTGCTTAGAATTTTCGAGGATCGCCACGCACAAAATGCAAAGAAATATGCAATGCAATATGATCTATGTATAACATTCCAAAATGAAAATTTGGGATGTTACAAACCTAACCCCTTAGAATGAATCTCGCCCTCGAGATTCGACTTGGCTAGAGAACAGGTGTGGGTGGTCCTTGCGTAGATCATCTTCTCGTTCCCAGGTGGCTTCTTCCTCGGTGTGGTGACTCCACTGAACTTTGTAAAACTTGATAACCTTACTGCGGGTGACTCTGCTCGAAAATTCGAGAATCTTAACAGGTTCTCCTCATAAGTCAGATCACTATCCAACTGAATTGCTTCCAGGGGTATTGTGTCTCTAAGCGGGATATTGGCCCTCTCCGCATGGCACTTCTTAAGCTGCAAAACGTGAAACACGTCATGCACTCCTGACAATCCTTCGAGCAACTCCAACTTATAGGCAACCTCTCCCATGCCTTCCAAAACACAGTAAGGTCCCACAAATCTCGGGGCTAGCTTTCCCTTAACTCTGAAGCGTTTAACTCCTCGCAGAGGCGATACTCGCAAGTATGCTCTGTCTCTAATTTCGTAAGCTATCTCCTTGCGCTTCGAGTATGTGTAACTCTTTTGTCTGGACTGAGCTACCTTCAGTCTTTCCCGAATCAGGTTAACCTTCTCTTCAGATTCTTTGATCAAGTCTGGTCCAAACAACTGTCAGTCTCCAACTTCATCCCACATTAACGGTGTTCAACATCTCCTTCCGTACAATGCTTCGAACGGTGCCATCTTCAAACAGGCCTGGTAATTGTTGTTGTACGAGAACTCCGCGTAGGGCAAATTATCATCCCAACTAGATCCATAATCTAGCGCACACGTTCTCAACATGTCCTCCAGAATCTGATTGACTCTCTCGGTCTGTCCATCGGTCTACGGGTGAAAAGTTGTGCTGAATTCCAGCCTCGTTCCCAAAGTCTGGTGTAGCTGATGCCAAAACTTTGAGGTGAACTGTGTTCCTCGATCTGATACAATGGTCCTCGGAACTCCGTGCAGACATACGATCATGGTCATGTATATCTTGGCCAACTTCGCACTAGTGTATGTGGTTTTCATGGGGATAAAGTGGGCTACCTTGGTCAAATGGTCCACTACTACCCAGATTGAGTCATATCCTTATTTGGTCCTGGGCAATCCGGTGATAAAATCCATGCCAAGCTTCTCCAACTTCCATTCGGGTATCGGCATAGGCTGTAGCAATCCTGCTGGCTTCTAACGCTCTGCCTTTACTCTCTGGCATACATCACATACGGCTACATACTCGGCAATATCCTTCTTCATTCCCGTCCACCAGAAACGTTCCTTCAAATCCAAATACATCTTGGTGTTTCCAGGGTGTATCGAGTATGGCGAATCATGTGCTTCCTGCAGTATGAACTTCCTGATCTCCGGGTCGTTGGGCACATAGATTCGATCCTCAAACCACAAGGTGTCGTGCTCGTCCTCACGAAATCTCTTGGCTTTTCCTTCACTCGTCCTCTTCTTTATCTCAGCAATCCATTTGTCCTCCTTCTGGGCTTCGCGTATCTTTCCCAGCAACGTTGATTGAACCTCCAAATTTGCGACAAAACCTCTAGGAACTATCTCCAAACGAAGCTCCCTGAGATCTTCCGATAACTCCTGGGGTAATCCCCCTTTTACTAAGGTATTCGCATAGCTCTTCCGGCTCAAAGCGTCTGCAACGACATTGGCCTTTCCTGGGTGATAGTGCAGCTTCATATCATAATATTTTATAAGCTCCAACCATCTCCTTTGTCTGAGGTTCAGCTCCTTCTGAGTGAAAATGTACTTCAAACTCTTGTGATCCGTATACACATCACAACGATTTCCAATAAGGAAATGTCTCCAGGTTTTCAGTGCGTGCACTACAGCTGCTAACTCCAGATCATGCGTCGCATTATTCAACTTGTGCAGTCGTAGTTGACGGGATGCATAGGAAACAACTCTTCCCTCCTGCATAAGTACTCCTCCAAGTCCTAAGCGTGAAACATCGCAGTACACTTGGAAATCCTTGCGTATATCTGGCAATATCAGCACTGGGGCTGTCATCAACCGTTTCTTCAACTCCGAGAAACTTTCTTCACACTCCTCAGTCCAATCGAACTTTGTCTCCTTCTTCAACAATGTTGTCAATAGCTTAGCAATCTTGGAGAAATTTTCAATGAACCTCCGGTAGTATCCCACGAGTCCAAGAAAACTGTGGATTTCTCCAACTGAAGTGGGTGCCAACCATTCAGTGACTGCCTGCACTTTGATGGGGTCCACTGCTATACCTTCTCCCGATATAACATGCCCTAAGAATCCAACTTCCTTCAACAAAAACTCACATTTGCTAAACTTGGCATACCACTGATGTTCTCTGAGCTTCTCCAATACCAAACGCAAATGCTCTGCATGTTCCTCTTCGTCCTTCGAGTACACCAAAATATCATCAATGAATACCACGACGAACTTATCCAAGAACTCCAAGAACACCTTGTTCATCATACTCATGAAATAGGCAGGGGCGTTAGTCAATCCAAATGACATAACCGTATACTCATATAGCCCGTACCTTGTGGTGAAGGTTGTCTTAGGTATATCCTTCTCTCGGATCTTCAACTGGTGGTATCCAGATCGTAGGTCGATCTTGGAGAATACTTTTGCTCCCTGGAGTTGGTCGAACAAATCATTGATCATCGGCAGCGGGTACTTATTCTTAATAGTCACTTCATTCAATGCACGATAATCAACGACCATTCTTAAAGATCCAACCTTCTTCTCGACCAAAAACACTGGGGCTCCCCAAGGTGATGAACTTCGGCGAATAAATCCTTTCTCCAATAACTCCTTAATCTGCTTCTTGATCTCCTCCAGATCATTCGCTGGCTTCCGATACGGTCTCTTAGATATTGGTCCGGTGCCAGGCAACAACTCAATCAAGAACTCAATATCTCTATCCGGTGGCATGCCAGGTAGCTCCTCTGGAAACACATCCGGATAATCCTTTACTACCGGCACTTCCTCCTGAACAACTCCCGTGAGAGAATGTACTTGTGTCCTTATAGGCGAATACCTAGATACATACTTAATCCTTTTTCCCTCCGGGGTGGTAAGCAAAATAGACTTGCTGCCACAATCGATGTTACCTCCATACTTTGATAGCCAATCCATACCTAATATCACGTCCAATCCTTGTGACTCCAAAACTATTAGGACTGAGGGGAAAACATGTCGTCCAATGGTCAATGGTATCTGAAAATGTGACACCCTGAGACCGGTGCGCCAGGTGTCAGTCAGTTATTCATCGTCATTGCCATGTCATCTGCTTTCATGTTGCATTTTGCCATGCCATCATGTGTGTTCCATCAGCATGTTTTCAAAAGTTGCATCCGCCCGAGTCCCCTCGTCCTTTCCGTTGTCCGTTCTGAGCCCAGACACACTTGCACGTGCCCGCGGCACCTCCGAATATTTATTTTATGAGTGGCCGGAAAACGTTCTCGGAATGGATTGAAACTTGGCGTGTGGTCTTATTATAGCATAGGTAGACCGCCTGTCAATTTTCGTCGCATTCAGAGTTCGTTCGATAGCCCAACGGTTAACCGTGTTAACCGCGGGAAGCCTTTTCTCTTTGGGCCCCCCTTCCAACAGCCCCCAAGCCCATTCTAACCCATGCCATGCTCTTGGCCATTCGATCACGATCGTGTGGCCGCGAACCGCTCCTCATTTGGACACTCCTAACTCCTTCTACCTATATATATGTGTCTCCCCCTCCAATTCTCGCAGATAAACCCTAGCCCCGCTCCCACCGCGCAGCCGGACACGTCCGTCCCGCGCCGGACATGTCCGGCGTCCACCTCACCCCGGCCAATCACAAGCCTCCACGTCATCTCTCCGCCGCCTGCAGCCAATGGCGCCTCGCCACCTGTCACCGCCGCCCTCCTCTCTCCTCCCCCGCCGCAGCGGCCCGCGGAGCCCATCCGGGGCACGCGCGTGCCCTAACCGCCGCCGCGCCGCAGGCTGAGCTCCCGCTCCCATGCCGACCTTTGCCACCACCGGCGCCCGATGCCGCTGCCATGGGGTGCTCGCGGCCGCCGCCCCGCCAGCACGCCCGTGGTCGGCGTTCTCGTCGCCCCGACCTCCGCCGTCCTCCGCCTCGATCTGGGCCGGCGTAGCCCAGATCCGGTGACCCGCAACCCCGCCAGCAACCGGCGTCGAGCCCTGGCCCCATTTCTCTTGGATCCGGCCGCTCCCGTCGTCGCCATGTCTCATGGCCGCCGCACCGTCGTCTCCGTCGCCGGCAGCTGCCGCCGGCGTGGCCTCCCTCGTCTGTGCGTGCGTGAGCGCACGGGGCCCTCCCTCCGTCGCTTAGGCCGGCCTGTTTTCCCGGCCCACCTCCACTTCCTCCTCAGGCCTATTCCCGCAAGCCTGCCAGCCCCGCCGGGATTGGACCGAAGCCCATCTGGTGAGAACACCCCGGCCCAGTCCTAGACTTGGTAAAATTCGACAAGTCCTTCTGTAATTTTATCATCACATTGCATTTTCTCATGCATGTATCTCGACAACCGTGCATCTTATGAACATGTGTTATATATCAAAGTTGATCTACAGGATATGCTCTTCACTTTGTTCAATTGTGACATGTTTGTTAGAGATCATCTTGATGCCCTAATCACTGTTGCAAGAGTGCTACTTGTTTAAAACTGCTGTTATCTATAATTTTGTTAGCATGTTTGAGATGTGATAACTTTATGCATGTTTATCCAAATGGAGCATATGATATGTCAAAATGTTCATTGTGAAGTGCTCTACATGTTGGTTGCTGTAGCATTCATGTTAGGTGCCATATTTCCATGTTAATCTCTGTTGCAAAAGTGCATTTGGCTGTTAAGTGCTGAAACTTGTTATGAGATGCTGATTTGACTTGCTCATTGCTATTGGTGTGTTTGGCTTCATGCCACATGTCTATATGTTTTAGAAGCACAATCATATGGTCTTTGCTGTGGTGCAATTCATTTTCCATGATATGCCTTGAGGTGACTTAAACAAGCTTGTAAACATGCCATGTCGTTATTGCTGTTTTATACTTAGTGAAAAAAACTGCTAAGTCTGGAATCTGTTTAACCTGATGCCATGTTTGCTTGATGCCCCACTCAAATCCATGCTTTTTTGGAGTGGCCAATGATCATGTCTTGTTCTCCAGGTTATTGTCTATCCGTTCATGCCCTTACTTGCACATATGACCTGTTGTAGCTTATTTGTTTCTTGCTCTCAAGTTGCTATAAATTTTACCTGTCAGATTTTTATCAGCATGATCAATTTGGTGAAGCTTGTTGTTATTGATCAATGCCTCCTATGGAGATGATCCAATGGATTTGTTTGATGTATGTTATGTCTACTACATGTCCACGATCTTTATATGCATAGTAGAGTTGATATACTTGTTGTTTTGTGCCTCCGAAGGCAGCATCATGATGATGTTTTTGCCTTCCGAGATTTTTACCAAGTCTGGATAAATTTATTGCAACTTGCCATGCTTGGTTAGTTGTGTTCCAGGAAGCTTTTGGGTGTGTTATAAGTTCATGCTTGTTAAGTAACATGTTTATTTCACATTCATGCCTCTTGTTATCATGTTTGGGTGCTGTAGTATGTATTTACCTTGCTCCAAAGTTGTTATGTGGCTGTTAACTTCAGCTTTGCATTGTAACTTGTTTTGCTCGTAACTTCTAGCCCGTTGCTCCGTTTTGAGCGTGTCCTATATGAAACTTGTGTGGTTTTGCATGTAGAAGCATAATATCATGTTGTTTACATGTTTGGAGTGTGATTGCTTGATGTTTGGGTGCTTTTTGCACCGTTGACTTGTTTGACTTGTTTTTCTCATATCTTCTAGGCTGTAGCTCCGAATTAAACAAACTTGATATGTAACTTGATTAGAATTTTGTGTAGATCATCATGGTGCATGTTAACTTTCTGTTTAATAACTTTAACTTAGGGTTTGTGTTGATTCCGGCTTCATTTAAACTTGTTGGTTTGTGTTGCTCTTGTGTGCTTCATCCCTTGCCATGTATTGCATCATATAGATTGTGTCTTGCATCATACTTGGTTGAGCATCTTGTCATGTTCTCGTGTTGTGTGTTTACCTTGTTGTGTGCTTTCGTCTCGCTAGTTCTTTTCCGTTGCGATCGTGAGGATTCGTTCGTCTACTCGTGGTTCGTCTTCAAGGCTTCTTCTTCGTCTTCTTCATGGACCCATTCTTCTTCCTTGCGGGATCTCAGGCAAGATGACCGTCACCTTGGATAGCTTTACTATCATTGCCATGCTTAGTTGTCTCGATGCTATCGTTATATGTCGCGCTACCCATCTTTATTGTCAGCCCCTCTCCTTGTTGCCATGAAACCTCTAAGATTTGACACCATCCCAGCAAACCATTGTTTGGCTATGTTAGCCGCTTGCTCAGCCCTCTTATAGCATTGTTAGTTGCAGGTGAAGATGAAGATTGTTCCATGTTGAAACTTGTTGTTGGACTATCACAATATATCTTATTATTATTAACACACCTATATACTTGGCAATGGGTGGAAGGCTTGGCCTTTTGCTCGGTGTTTGGTTCCACTCATGCCATCTTAGGAGCCGATAAACTGGCATTATGTTCCTTGATTTTGCATTCCTTACACGGTTGGGTATATGGGGACCCCTTGACAGTTCGTCTTTGAATAAAACTCCTCCAGCAAGGCCCAACATTGGTTTTAATTTGCCTCATAATAACAACTTAATTAATTAATCTATGTTTTTATATGTTAACCTGCTGTTTGTTTAAGTTTGCATCATGACATGTTAAAAATTTCAGCATCATGATGCATTCTTGTGGAGCTAATAACTTTGTGTGTACTTATCCAAATTGAGTGAATGTTATGTCAAAATGATCGTGGTGATATGCTCTACACTTTGTTCCATTGTGCCATGCTCATTTGAGTTCATCTATATGCTCTAATATCTGTTTGCAAGAGTGCTACTTGTTATAAACTGTTGCTACTTGTTATTTTGTTGCCAGGTTTGAGATATGATAACTTGGTGCATGTTTATCCAAATGATGCAAATGATTTGTCAAAATGTTCATCATGAGATGCTCTACATGTTGGTGGCTATAGCATGCATGTTAGAGTTCATATTGCCATGTTTATCTATGTTGCAAAAGTGCATTTGGCTGTTAGGTTTTGTAACTTGTTACGAGATGCCTAGTTGAGGAGCTCGTTGCTATTGATGTGTTTGTCCCCATGTCACATGCCTAGATGTTTTAGAATCTCCATGATGTGTTCTTTGATGTGGTGCATTTAACTTTCCTTGATATGTCTTGAGTTGACTTAAACATGCTTGTAAACATGCCAGGTTGTTATTACTGTTTTAACACTTCGTGAAATTTCACTAAGTCTGGAATATGTAATATCCTGATGCTATGTTTGCTTGATGCCCTAGGCAAATCCATGTTAGTTTTGGGGTGGCAATTGATCATTCCTTGTTGTATATGTTGTTGTCTATCCATTCATGCCCTTACTTGCTCATTTGGCCTGCTGTAGCTTATTTATTTCTTGCTCCCAAGTTGCTATAGAATATTGCTGTCAGGTTTTAATGTCATGATCAAAATGTTGTAGCTTGTTGCTATTGATCCATGCCTCCTATGGAGATGCTCCAATGGAGTTGTTTGCTGTAGGTTATGTCTACTTCATGTCCATCCTTCTTGTCACCATGTTTGAGTGCTGTATAGTATATATTTCTTGCTCCAAAGTTGCTATGTGGCTGTTAGTTTCAGCTTTGCATTGTTTCTTGTTTCATGTGTATCTTTTAGCCCGTTGCTCCGTTTGGAGTGTTCCTTATATGAAACTTGTGTGATTTTGCATGTAGAATCATAATATCATCTTGTTAACATGTTTGGAGTATGTTTGCTTGATGTTTGGGTGCATCTTGCACCGTTGCCATGCTTAACTTGTTTTGCTCATATCTTCTAGGACGTAGCTCTGAATTAAACAAACTCTATATGAAACTTGACTAGAATTCCGTGTAGATCATGATGGTGCATGTTAAATTGCTGTTTAACAACTTTAACTCAAGGTTTGTGCAGATCTGGACTAATTTCAAACAATGCATATGAGGACTTACCGGATTTGTCTTGAGTAGCTTCCGGCCTCATTTAAACTTGTTCTTATGTTGCTTCTCTATGCTTCCTACCTTGTCATGTTTTGCATCCTATATGGATCTGTCGTGCATCCTACTTGCTTGAGCTTATTGACTTGTTCTTGTGTTGTTCTGGGGTGCTTCCTATGTTGTCATGTAATGCATCCTAAGTGCATCTGCAATGCATCATACCTTGCCATGTATTGCATCATATATAAACTTGTGTTGTTTTTCTGTGCTTCCTACCTTGCCATGTATTGCTTCCTGTATAGACTTGTCATGCATCATACCTTGCCATGTAATGCATCATATTTAAACTTGTGTTGTTTTGTTGTGCTTCCTACCTTGCCATGTATTGCTTCCTGTATAGACTTGTCATGCATCATACCTTGCCATGTAATGCATCATATTTAAACTAGTGTTGTTTTGTTGTGCTTCCTGCCTTGCCATGTTTTGCTTCCTGTATAGACTTGTTGTGCATCATATGTAGACTTGTCGTGCATCCTACTTGGTTTAGCATATTGTCATGTTCTTGTGTTGTTTTTCTATGCTTCCTACGTTGTGATGTTATGCTTCCTGTATAGACTTGTAGTGCTTCCTATATAGAACTGTCTTGCATCATACTTGGTTGAGCATATTGTTATGTTCTTGTGTTGTGTGTTTACCGTATTGCTTGCTTCTTCTCGTTAGTGCTTGATCCGTTGCGATCGTGAGGATTCGTTCGTCTTCTCATGGTTCGACTTCAAGGCTTCTTCTTCTTCTTCATGGATCCGTTCTTCTTCCTTGCGGGATCTCAGGTAAGATGATCATACCCTTGGATACCCTTACTATCATTCCCATTGCTTAGTTGTCTCGATGCTATCGTTATATGTCGCGCTACCCATCATTATTGTCAGCCTCTCCTTGTTGCCATGAAACCTCTAACCTTTGAAACCTTCCTAGAAAAACCATTATTTGGCTATGTTACCCGCTTGCTCAGCCCCTCTTATAACGTTGTTAGTTGCAGGTGAAGATGAAGATCGTTCCAGGAGGGAACATGTTGTTGGAATATCACTATATGTTATATATATAATAACACACCTATATACTGGGCATGGGTGGAAGGCTTGTCCTTTTGCTCGGTGTTTTGTTCCACTCATGCCACCTTAGGCGCCGATAAACCGGCATTATGTTCCTTGATTTTGCGTTCCTTACACGGTTGGGTATATGGGGACCCCTTGACAGTTCGTCTTTGAATAAAACTCCTCCAACAAGGCCCAACATTGGTTTTAATTTGCTCATAATAACAACTTAATTAATTAATTAAATTGCATAGGGAGTTAGCGCTACCCGAGGTTTCTTTCTACATAGTAGGGGGGGGGCAGTGTTGATGGTGTTGGTCCCAAATGGGGGTCCTGCAGGGCCACCTTGGGGGAACCCGAGGGCTGGTTTTACCTGTAGCATCACCCATCCGGTCGTGGCCTGAGACGAGATACGCGCGGCTACTATCAGGGTGTCGACACACCGGGAGGTCTTGCTGGACTTGTTTTACCATTGTCGAAATGTCTTGTGCACCGGGATGCCAAGCTTGATCGGATTTCCCTAAGATAAGGGGTGATGATATTATATTTATCACTTCAACTGATCGTGAGAGCTTGTGATGGGCTAAGTTGGGACACCCCTGCAGGGTTATGATCATTCGAAACTTGTGCCCGAGGTTACGTGGCAGATTGGAATTTGTTAATGTCCGGTTGTAGAAAACTTGACAGAGGATCCGAAGTAAAACACACAACGGTGTGAGTAACCGTGACCGTCTCTTTTCACTTTGAGAAGAGGACACGGTGGGGTCATGTTTGACTCGTATGTAGTTCAGGATCTTTAGCGATCACTACTAGTTGCGACCGTTTTGCGTAGATGCTCATCTTATTCTTATACTCGTAAGTTAGCCACCATATATTGCTTAGCCGCTGCTGCAACCTCACCACTTTACCTCCTCCTTCTTATTAAGCCTTGATAATCTTGTTACCCATGCTTATGGGATTGCTGAGTCCTCGTGGCTCACAGATACTACAACAACAGTTGCAGGTGCAGGTTTCCGATGTCTTGACGTGAGAGCGTTGATCGTTGTGTTGGAGTTCTTTCTTCTTCTTCTTCTTTAGTCTTGGGTTTGGTTCCGGGTCGGCAGCCGGGGATAGCAGATGGATGTCTTTTGTGTTTTTCATGTTTGCATCCGTAGTCGGATGCCTTGTATTGTTGTTGATGTATTCATGTGACTTGAATGTATTGTTGTATCCCTCTTGTATGTATGTAATGGTATGACGTAATGATATCCATCTTGCTAAGCGCACGAAATGCGGTTGTGCCCCAATCACGAGAGTGTCACGTGATCGGGATAGAACCGCATCTTGGGCCTGACAATTTCGCTTGGATTCGGCCGCTCTCGTGGTCGCCAGGTCTCATGGCCGCCGCGTCATCATCTCCGTCGCCGGTAGCCGCCGGCGGCATGGCCTCCCTCGTCTGCGCGTGCGTGAGCACACGAGGCCCTGCCTCCGTTGCTTGGGCCGGCATGTTTTCCCGGCCCACCTCCACTTCCTCCTCAGGCATGTTCCCGCAATCCTGCCAACCCCGTCGGGATTGGGCCGAAGCCCATCTGGTGAGAACACCCCGGCCTAGTCCTAGGCTTGGTAAAATTCGACAAGTCCTTCTGTAATTTTATCATCACATTGCATTTTCTCATGCATGTATCTCGACAACCATGCAGCTTATGAACATGTGTTATATATCAAAGTTGATCTACATGATATGCTCTTCACTTTGTTCAATTGTGACATGTTTGTTTGAGATCATCTTGATGCCCTAATCTCTGTTGCAAGAGTGCTACTTGTTTAAAACTGTTGTTATCTGTAATTTTGTTAGCATGTTTGAGATGTGATAACTTTGTGCATGTTTATCCTAATGGAGCATATGATATGTCAAAATGTTCATTATGAAGTGCTCTACATGTTGGTTGTTGTAGCATTCATGTTAGGTGCCATATTGCCATGTTAATCTCTATTGCAAAAGTGCATTTGGCTGTTATGTACTGAAACTTGTTATGAGATGCTGATTTGACTTACTCATTGGTATTGGTGTGTTTGGCTTCATGCCACATGTCTATATGTTTTAGAAGCACAATCATATGGTCTTTGCTGTGGTGCAATTCATTTTCCATGATATGCCTTCAGGTGACTTAAACAAGCTTGTAAACATGCTATGTCGTTATTGCTATTTTATACTTAGTGAAAAAAAGTGCTAAGTCTGGAATCTGTTTAACCCGATGCCATGTTTGCTTGATGCCCCACTCAAATCCATGCTTGTTTTGGAGTGGCCAATGATCATGTCTTGTTTTCCAGGTTATTGTCTATCCATTCATGCCCTTACTTGCACATATGACCTGCTGTAGCTTATTTATTTCTTGCTCTCAAGTTGCTATAAATTTAGCTGTCAGATTTTTATCAGCATTATCAATTTGGTGAAGCTTGTTGTTATTGATCCATGCCTCCTATGGAGATGATCCAATGGAGTTTTTTGATGTATGTTATGTCTACTACATGTCCATGATCTTTATATGCATAGTAGACTTGATATGCTTGTTGTTTTGTGCCTCCGAAGGCAGCATCGTGAAGATGTTTTTGCCTTCCCAAATTTTGACTAAGTCTGGATAAATTTATTGCAATTTGCCATGCTTGGTTCATTGTGTTCCATCAAGCTTTAGGGTGTGTTATAAGTTCATGGTTGTTAAGTAACATGTCTATTTCACATTCATGCCTCTTGTTATCATGTTTGGGTGATGTAGCATATATTTACCTTGCTCCAAAGTTGCTATGTGGCTGTTAACTTCAGCTTTGCATTGTAACTTGTTTTGCTCGTAACTTCTAACCCGTTGCTCCGTTTTGAGCGTGTCCTATATGAAACTTGTGTGGTTTTGCATGTAGAATCATAATATCATGTTGCTTACATGTTTGGAGTGTGTTTGCTTGATGTTTGGGTGCATCTTGCACCATTGACTTGTTTGACTTGTTTTGCTCATATCTTCTAGGCCGTAGCTCCGAATTAAACAAACTTGATATGTAACTTGACTAGAATTTCATGTAGATCATCATGGTGCATGTTAACTTGTTGTTTAACAACTTTAACTTCAGGTTTGTTCAGATCTGGACCCATTTCAAAATGTGCATATGAGGACTTACCGAAATGGCTATATGTTGATTCCGGCTTCATTTAAACTTGTTGGTTTGTGTTGCTCTTGTGTGATTCGTTCCTTGCCATGTATTGCATCATATAGATTTTGTCTTGCATCATACTTGGTTGAGCATCTTGTCATGTTCTCGTGTTGTGTGTTTACCTTGTTGTGTGCTTTCTTCTCGCTAGTTCTTTTTCGTTGCGATCGTGAGGATTCGTTCGTCTACTCATGGTTCATGTTCAAGGCTTCTCCTTTGTCTTCTTCATGGACCCGTTCTTCTTCCTTGCGGGAGCTCGGGCAAGATGACCGTCACCTTGGATACCTTTACTATCATTGCCATGCTTAGTTGTCTCGATGCTATCGTTATATGTCGCGCTACCCATCTTTATTGTCAGCCCCTCTCCTTGTTGCCAAGAAACCTCTTATAGCGTTGTTTGGCTATGTTACCCGCTGGCTCAGCCCTCTTATAGCGTTGTTAGTTGTAGGTGAAGATGAAGATCGTTCCATGTTGGAACTTGTTGTTGGAATATCACAATATATCTTATTATTATTAACACACCAATATACTTGGCAATGGGTGGAAGGCTTGGCCTTTTGCTCGGTGTTTTGTTCCACTCATGCCACCTTAGGAGCTGATAAACTGGCATTATGTTCCTCGATTTTGCGTTCCTTGCACGCTTGGGTATATCGGGAACCCTTGACATTTCGTCTTTGAATAAAACTCCTCCAGCAAGGCCCAACATTGGTTTTAATTTGCCTCATAATAACAATTTAATTAATTAATTAAATTGCATAGGGGGTCACGTCCCCGAGGATTCTTCTACATAGCAGGGGGGCAGTGCTGATGGTGTTGGTCCCAAATGAGGGTTCGACGTGGCCGCCACGGGGAAACTCGAGGTATCTGGCTCCCGTAAAGTCACCCATCCGGACGTGGCCTAAGACGAGATACGCGCGGCTACTATCAGGGTGTCGGCACGCCGGGAGGTCTTGCTGGACTTGTTTTACCATTGTCAAAATGTCTTGTGCACCGGGATTCCGAGTCTGATCGGGCCTTCCCGAAGATAAGGGGTAATATTATTATTATCTCTGCTGATCGTGAGAGCTTGTGATGGGCTAAGTTGGGACACCCCTGCAGGGTTATGATCTTTCGAAAGCCTTGCCCGCGGTTATGTGGCAGATTGGAATTTGTTTATGTCCAGTTGTAGAAAACTTGACAGAGGATCCGAAGTAAAACACACAACTATGTGAGTAACCATGACTGTCTCTTTTCACTTTGAGAAGAGAACACGGTGGGGTTATGTTTGACTCGTAGGTAGTTCAGGATCTTTAGCGATCATTACTAGTTTGCGACCGTTTGCGTAGATGCTCATCTTATTTTGGTACTCGTAAGTTAGCCACCATATATTGCTTAGCCGCTGCTGCAACCTCAACACTTTACCTCTTCCTACCCATTAAGCGTTGCTATTCTTGTTACCCATGGTTATGGGATTGCTGAGTCCTCGTGGCTCACAGATACTACAACAACAGTTGCAGGTGCAGGTTTCCGATGCCTTGACGTGAGGGCAATGTTCTTGTGTTGGAGTTTCTTCTTCTTCTTCGTCGTCAGTCTTGGGTTAGGTTCCTGGTCGGCAGCCTGGGATAGTAGATGGATGTCGTTGTGCTTTTCATGTTTGCATCCGTAGTCGAATGCCTTGTATTTATGATGTTGTATTCATGTGAATTGTATGTATTGTTGTATCCCCCATGTATGTATGTAATGGTACGATGTAATGATATGCATCTTGCTAAGCGCCCAAAATGCGGTTGTGCCTCAATCACGTAAGTCTCACGTGATCGGGATAGAATCGCATCTTGGGCCTGACGGAAAACATCCTTGATTTGCCATATATTCCGCTCCGGGTGAACTTACTATCATGGGGGCCATGAGGACTCTAGTGGACAACTTATGTCTATTTACGAATCCCCTTGAAATGTATGAATGTGATGCACCAGTATCAAAAAGAACTACTGCGGTAAATGACTTAACCAAAAACTTACCGATCACAGCATCTGGTTGTTCTTCAACCTCCTCCACGGTCACGTGGTTCACTTGTCCTTTGTTGAACGGGTTGGGCTTCTTCCCGGCACTTCCATTGTCGTTCCCATTCTTAGCTTCAGGGCACTCCGTGGCATAGTGCCCATTCTTTCCGCACTTGAAACAGGTGACGTGGCTCAAATCCCTCTTGGTGGGTGTGGATGGAGTAGAGCAGTTCTGATTATTGTTTGCTCCATTCCCATTCCCATTCTTGGAGCCGTTGTGGTTGTGGGAACTTCCTCCTGTGTGGTTGTGGCTTCCATGGTTATGGGTGTATCCTCCCGAATTCGGAATGAATCGGGGCTTCTGCTGGGCTCCAGAATTATTCCTTCCTTGTCCATAATTCCTCTTGCGACTCTCAATCTGCTGCTGCTTCCCTTCAATCATAAGAGCTTTATCTACCAACTCCTGGTAGTTGTTGAAAGTTGCCACCATCAACTGTACGCTCATCTCATCATTCAGCCCTTCCATAAATCTCTCCTGCTTAGCGGCATCTCTGGCCACATCATCTCGGGCATAAAGAGACAGGGTTCTAAACTCATCTACGTACTGAGCCACAATACGATTTCCTTGGCGCAAGTTGTGAAACTCCCGCTTCTTCATGCTCATAGCTCGAGTCGAGACATGGGCAGTACGGAAAGCTTGCTGAAACTGCTCCCAAGTGACATTGGCTATAGGGAAAGTGGTTGTGTAATTCTCCCACCATGATGAAGCTGGTCCAGACAACTGGTGTGCGGCAAATCGCACTTTCTCAGCATCCGAGCAATTGGCGGTGGTCAAATCCCTTCCAATCTTGAGCAACCAGTCATCAGAAACTATTGGTTCAATGCTGCTAGCAAACACCGGTGGTTGCAACCATAAGAAACGTGTCAGGTTGTCCACGGGTGGCGGTGGTGGAGGGTTGTTGTTGTTCTGGTTGTTATGAGTGTTCTGGACAAGAAGTTGCATCAAAGTGTTTTGCTGCTGGATCAACTGAGTGAGCTCAGGGGGAAACTCAAATCCGGGCTCACGTCTTGGAGGCATCAGATGCGTGTAGAGGGAAGAGATTCGAATAGAATTGATGTCTAAGAGAAATCACTACCCATATGCACATGAGACAAACACAATCATATCACACCAATCAATTTCAATCAAGGTCTTACAAGATCTAACTAACGTTACAAAAGTGCTTTAAATACTACTTTGTGGGGAAAAACTACTAGTCATCGGGTGGTCATCTAAACATTTTGATCGGCGGAAGACTCCATGATGTCTGCTCCAGCTTCATCTTCATAGTATTTGTCTTCACTGTCATCGGGGTCTGAATCCGTGTCGTCGATGATGATGTAATCTTCAGAACGAATCTCCTTGGGTTCTTCTTCCTCTTCTTCTCCTCCAGGTGCTGGATCTCCCATGAATACTCCTAACTTCCTTGTCAAATCATCATTCTTCTCTACCAGTATCAACATCTCCTCCTCGTATCCGTCACGAGTAGACTTGAGTTCTTCTTCTAGCTCCAAGTTCCTGGTTAATGCCTTCTTCAAATATATCATCCCAGCGCACATCTGGTGCTCCTGTCGTCGAATGTGCTGGTTTAACTCCTGGATGAACGCTGCAATGGACCTGTCCTTCCGGGTGTTGATCATGTCCCAAGGCTCATCTCGGCGTCCACAAATCTGGTAGATAGTGTCCTTCAGCTCCTTCTTGTAGACTTCTTCGATTCTTCCCATAGTGATGTGGGCTGCCATACTCTTGCCTAGGCTCCAGGTTGGTGCATCAAAAGACAACTCTATTGGCTCAGTGGATGGTGCAAAGGTTCTCCCGGGAATTTGAACTTGAATGCTCCATCGCTCCTCTTCTGGTAAGGTGGCTCTATAGGTTCCGGTAAAGCTTGGTATTCCTATGTTCAGGTGTCGATCTTCTGTACCTAGTGACTTCCTTCAAGTGTCGTCCAAAAGGTGTGTCTTCATTTGGTTGCGTGAACTTGTTCCTTGGGTCCACCATCCTAAATAAGTAGAAAATGGAGAGGAGTCACAAATGAGTAGAGAAGAGTGACCAAGGGTTTATCTTAGTGGTCGTGTCCTACATTCTGTGTGTGCTCTGATACCATCTTATAGCGACCACGATCCGAATGGACCGAAGTCTTTGTGTTTCAGTGTCATCCCTAGATCGGTAATGCTGACAAACATAGTACTTGAAGGATTTATAACAGAGTGGCAATCACACACTTATTGCATTGAATGTCTCCAAAGAGAACTTATTACAAAAGTCTATGGCTTAAGGCCATCTAACAAAATAACAGCGGAAGGCTTGGAAGATATGGGAGTCCATCAAGTCCAACGGCATAGTTGAGTGCATGACAAACGACCTAGAATGTCTTACTCCTTGTCTGAAAAGTCTGCAACGTAATATGTTGCAGCTCGAAACGGGTCAGCACATGGAATATGCTGGCAAGATAACACAAAGGACGCGAGTAACTGAAGTAAAGGCTACACTATATGCATATTTGGCTGGTGGAGGCTCTAGGGTTAAAGTTTTTCATAAAGCCATTTTTTCCCTACAGCAAAGTAATAAATTTTATTTTAACTATCATCGTAGTTGAAACATCATTGAGAAGGTACCTCCAACTCAATCCCAAATTAAAGTAATCATTAAACCAACAAATTAAACTTTAGAGTGATGAGATCAACCAATAATTCAAGTACCAGATACTCAAGATTGTCCATAACCGGGGACACGGCTAATCATGATTAGTTTGTACACTCTGCAGAGGTTTGTGCACTTTTCCCACAAGACTCGATCTCCTCCGTTGGATTTCTCGCACTGCATGGTGTTTGAGAAACGGATGACCGAGACACAGTCTTTCAGAAGCATTTACTCCTTACCCCGGGTGGACCTGTACACCTACTTTCCCCTACATCTGCTAGTCCACCACTGAAAGAGCTCACAAAACTTACTCATACTATGCCAGAGCCCATAATGGCATTGTGGCTGCACATAGAAGTTTCTAGCATGAATAGTTTTATGATCCCTTTGAGCCCGGGTGGCATTCCATAGGAAAAATCACACGGAACCCTGGGATTTCCTAGGACAACACTGGATTCTCCAGGTGCCCTGCAACCAATCCACCCAGATGTGTATTCAAGTAACCACCTTAAGTTGAACCATTAATTAACAACTCACATCTATCATGGATTTCACTCAAACCCAAACCACGTCTACGATCATAGCATGGCAACCTAAGCATAACGTAGAAGTAACTCCCAAGGGTTTGAACAATAATGCAGGTAATAGGTTCTACCTCAATCTACTTCCCAGTCCCACAAGTTATCAGATCCTACTCATGCAATGTGTGAGGGTTTGATCTAATGCATGAAAACTGGGCAATAAAGGGTATGATCAAAGTGTTACTTGCCTTGCTGACGATTCGCAAAACCTAGAGACTCGTAGTAGCACACTTCACAGTCCGGGTATTCTATCGCAAGCAAACAATAGCATACATAAGCAAACAAGCAATTATGCACAAACAAAACTCCAAAATATAACATCTAACCAGAAAGTTCAACTTAAGAACTCCGGTTTGCAAAAAGAATCAAATCGAAAGAAGCACTGAAACTCAAACTGCGAAAGAAACGAGCTCCGATTACTAATTTTATCTAGGGTCAAATTTTACAGTAGCCAAAACCATGTTCAAGTTGGTTAAACGGAAAGAGGGTGTCGAGACGAAGATCTGGGATTTGGAATCACCTGATTCCGACTCTCGAGCGAAAAGATAAACGAAAAACAAGATCAGGGCAGAAATCTCGATCGAAAATAATCGCGGATAAATACCCTGAAAGAAAACTGACGAACAGGCTAACGAACCAACGTTCGCTGTTTGCGGCTAATGGGCGAACACGTTCGTTAAAACGAACATACGGACGAATGTCCGCTGAATAACTAAACCGGAGAAAAACCGATCTATTCTAAAAAAACAGATCTAGGGTTTCTCGGAAAAAAAAACGATCGGTTAATCGAAAAGAACCTGCGGCAGCGGCTACCTAGAAAAAGACAACATCGGCGGCTACTCCGGCAGCGGCGGCGGCTGGTCTGGCGGCGGCTCGGCGGCGGCGGCGGAGGCGGCGCGAGTCTCGGGCCGCGGCAGCGGCGGCCACGGCGGCACACGGCAGCGGTGGCGGCGGCGCACAGCAGCGGCGGCGACGGCGGCGGCGCGTGGCGCAGTCGGCAGCGGCTGGCGCAGCAGGCGGCGGCTAGGGCAAGGGTGGGGCGGGCTGGCTTCGCGGGCCGGCGGCGCGACTTATAAAAGCCCCGGCTAGGGAGTCCTAGCCGGTTACGGCCCGAAGTTGGTTCCCTTTTTTTTAAACGAGTCCTGACGTAGTAAAACTAACAAAAGAAATACTAAACGGACTCCAAAAATCCAGAAATAAATTTTCACCATCCTCTAATAATATTTAGGACAAAGTGAACATTTTTCCGAGACCTAAATGCAATTTTGAGAAATGCGTATTTTTCATATGCAAATAAAATCGCTAATAAATCCAAAAAAATACCAAAGGTGATTTTAATTTTTTTCCTCCAATATTTCTGTTATTTTGTAGAAGTCATATTATCTCCACTCATATATTTTATTTAGAAATATTTTTAAGATAGAAAAATAATTAAAACCAACACTATCCTCGTACCGGTATTCGAGTGAACTCAAATACAAAAACGGTAGAATTCCCAACTCTCTCCGTAGGTCCTTGAGTTGCTTAGAATTTTCAAGGATCGCCACGCACAAAATGCAAAGAAATATGCAATGCAATATGATCTATGTATAACATTCCAAATTGAAAATTTGGGATGTTACAAACCTACCCCCCTTAGAATGAATCTCGCCCTCGAGATTCAACTTGGCTAGAGAACAGGCGTGGGTGGTCCTTGCGTAGATCATCTTCTCGTTCCTAGGTGGCTTCTTCCTCGGTGTGGTGACTCCACTGAACTTTGCAAAACTTGATAACCTTACTGCGGGTGACTCTGCTCGAAAATTCGAGAATCTTAATAGGCTTCTCCTCATAAGTCAGATCACTATCCAACTGAATTGCTTCCAGGGGTACTGTGTCTCTAAGCGGGATATCAGCCATCTCCGCATGGCACTTCTTAAGTTGCGAAACATGAAACACGTCGTGCAGTCCTGACAATCCTTTGGGCAACTCCAACTTATAGGCAACCTCTCCCATGCGTTCCAAAACACGGTAAGGTCCTACAAATCTCGGGGCTAGCTTTCCCTTAACTCCGAAACGTTTAACTCCTCGCAGAGGCGATACTCGCAAGTATGCTATGTCTCCGATTTCGTAAGCTATCTCCTTGCGCTTCGAGTCTATGTAACTCTTTTATCTGGACTGAGCTACCTTCAGTCTTTCCCGTATCAGCTTAACCTTCTCTTCAGATTCTTTGATCAAGTCCGGTCCAAACAACTGTCGGTCTCCAACTTCATCCCACATTAGCGGTGTTCGGCATCTCCTTCCGTACAATGCTTCGAACTGTGCCCTCTTCAAACTGGCCTGGTAATTGTTGTTGTATGAGAACTCCGCGTAGGGCAAATTATCATCCCAACTAGATCCATAATCTAGCGCACACGCTCTCAACATGTCCTCCAGAATCTGGTTGACTCTCTCGGTCTGTCCATCGGTCTACGGGTGAAAAGTTATGCTGAATTCCAGCCTCGTTCCCAAAGTCTGGTGTAGCTGATGCGAAAACTTTAAGGTGAATTGTGTTCCTCTATCTGATACAATGGTCCTCGGAACTCTGTGCAGACATACGATCCTGGTCATGTATATCTTGGCCAACTTCGCACTGGTCTATGTGGTTTTCACGGGGATAAAGTGGGCTACCTTGGTCAAACAGTCCACTACTACCCAGATTGAGTCATTTCCTGATTTGGTCCTGGGCAATCCGGTGATAAAATCGATGCCAAGATTCTCCTACTTCCATTCGGGTATCGGCATAGGCTGTAGCAAACCTACTGGCTGCTGATGCTCTGCCTTTACTCTCTGGCATACATCACATACGGCTACATACTCGGCAATATCCTTCTTCATTCCCGTCCACCAGAAACATTCCTTCAAATCCAAATACATCTTGGTGTTTCCGGGGTGTATCGAGTATGGCGAATCATGTGCTTCCTGTAGTATCAACTTCCTGATCTCCGGGTCGTTGGGCACATAGATTCGATCCTCAAACCACAAGGTGTCATGCTCGTCCTCACGAAATCCCTAGGCTTTTCCTTCACTCATCCTCTTCTTTATCTCAGCAATCTCTTTGTCCTCCTTCTGGGCTTCGCATATCTTTCCCAGCAACGTTGACTGAACCTCCAAATTTGTGACAAAACCTCTAGGAACTATCTCCAAACGAAGCTCCCTGAGATCTTCCGCTGACTCCTAGGGCAATCCCCCTTTTACTAAGGTATTCGCATAGTTCTTCCGGCTCAAAGCGTCTGCAACGACATTGGCCTTTCCTGGGTGATAGTGCAGCTTCATATCATAATCTTTTATAAGCTCCAACCATCTCCTCTGTCTGAGGTTCAGCTCCTTCTGAGTGAAAATGTACTTCAAACTCTTGTGATCCGTATACACATCACAACGATTTCCAATAAGGAAATGTCTCCAGGTTTTCAGTGCGTGCACTACAGCTGCTAACTCCAGATCTTGTGTCGCATAATTCAACTCGTGCGGTCGTAGTTGACGGGATTCATAGGAAACAACTCTTCCCTCCTGCATAAGTACTCCTCCAAGTCCTAAGCGTGAAGCATCGCAGTACACTTGGAAATCCTTGCGTATATCTGGCAATATCAGCACTGGGGCTGTCGTCAACCGTTTCTTCAACTCCTAGAAACTTTCTTCACACTCCTCAGTCCAATCGAACTTTGTCTCATTCTTCAACAATGTTGTCATTGGCTTAGCAATCTTGGAGAAAATTTCAATGAACCTCCGGTAGTATCCCGCGAGTCTGCGGATTTCTCCAACTGAAGTGAGTGCCAACCATTCAGTGACTGCCTGCACTTTGACGGGGTCCACTCCTATACCTTCTCCCGATATAACATGCCCTAAGAATCCAACTTCTTTCAACCAAAACTCACATTTTCTAAACTTGCCATACAACTGATGTTCTCTGAGCTTCTCCAATACCAAACGCAAATGCTCTGCATGTTCCTCTTCGTCCTTCGAGTACACCAAAATATCATCAATGAATACCACGACGAACTTATCCAAGAACTCCATGAACACCTTGTTCATCATACTCATGAAATAGGCAGGGGCGTTAGTCAATCCAAATGACATAACCGTACACTCATATAGCCCGTACCTTGTGGTGAAGGATGTCTTAGGTATATCCTTCTCTCGGATCTTCAACTGGTGGTATCAAGATCATAGGTCGATCTTGGAGAATACTTTCGCTCCCTGGAGTTGGTCGAACAAATCATTGATCATCGGCGGCGGGTACTTATTCTTAATAGTCACTTCATTCAATGCACGATAATCATCGACCATTCTTAATGATCCATCCTTCTTCTCGACCAAAAGCACTGGGGCTCCCCAAGGTGATGAATTTTGGCGAATAAATCCTTTCTCCAATAACTCCTTAATGTGCTTCTTGATCTCCTCCAGATCATTCACTGGCTTCCGATACGGTCTCTTAGATATTGGTCCGGTGCCAGGCAACAACTCAATAAAGAACTCAATATCTCTATCCAGTGGCATGCCAGGTAGCTCCTCTGGAAACACATCCGGATAATCCTTTACTACCAGCACTTCCTCCTGAACAACTCCAGTGAGAGAATGTACTTGTGTCCTTATAGGCGAATACCTAGATACATACTTAATCCTTTTTCCCTCCGGGGTGGTAAGAAAAATAGACTTGATGGCACAATCGATATTACCTCCATACTTCGATAGCCAATCCATACCTAATATCACGTCCAATCCTTGTGACTCCAAAACTATTAGGTCTGAGGGGAAAACATGTCATCCAATGGTCAATGGCATCTGAAAATGTGACACCCCGAGACCGGTGCGCCAGGTGTCAGTCAGTTATTCATCGTTGTTGCCATGTCATCTGCTTGCATGTTTCATTTTTCCATGTCATCATGTGTGTTGCATCAGCATGTTTTCAAAACTTGCACCCGCCCGAGTCCCCTCGTCCTTTCCGTTGTCCGTTCTGAGCCCAGACACACTTGCACGTGCCCGCGGCACCTCCGAATATTTATTTTATGAGTGGCCGGAAAACGTTCTCGGAATGGGTTGAAACTTGGCGTGTGGACTTATTATAGCATAGGTAGACCGCCTGTCAATTTTCGTCGCATTCGGAGTTCGTTCGATAGCCCAACGGTTAACCGTGTTAACCGCGGGAAGCCTTTTCTCTTTTGGCCCAACACCCCTTCCAACAAGCCCCAAGCTCATTCTAACCCCCTCCATGCTCTTGGCCGTTCAATCACGATCACGTGGCCGCGAACCTCTCCTCGTTTGGACACTCTAACTCCCTCTACCTATATATATGTGTCTCCCCCTCCAATTCTCGCAAATAAACCCTAGCCCCGCTCCCACCGCGCAGCCGGACACATCCGTCCCGCGGCGGACATGTCCAGCGTCCACCTCACCCCGGCCAATCACAAGCCTCCACCTCATCTCTCCGCCGCCTGCAGCCAATGGCGCCTCGCCACCTGTCACCGCCGCCCTCCTCTCTCCTTCCTCGCCGCCGCGGCCCGCGGAGCCCATCCGGGGCCCACGCGGGCCCGAACTGCCGCCGCGCCGCAGGCCGAGCTCCCGCTCCCCTACCGGCCTTCGCCACCACCGGCGCCCGCCGCCGCTGCCGTGGGGTGCTCGCGGCCGCCACCCTGCCAGCATGCTCGTCGCCGGAGTTCTCGTCGCCCCGACCTCCGTCGTCCTACGCCTCGATCTGGGCCGACGTAGCCCAGATCCGGTGACAAGCAACCCCGCCAGCCACCGGCGTCGAGCCCTGGCCCCATTTCGCTTGGATCCGGCCGCTCCCGTCGTTGCCAGGTCTCATGGCCGCCGCTCCGTCATCTCCGTCGGCGGCAGCCGCCGCCGGCGTGGCCTCCCTCGTCTGCGCGTGCGTGAGCGCACGAGGCCCTGCCTCCGTCGCTTGGGCCAGCCTGTTTTCCCGGCCCACCTCCACTTCCTCCTCAGGCCTGTTCCCGCAAGCATGCCAGCCCCGCCGGGATTGGGCTGAAGCCCATCTAGTGAGAACACCCCGGCCCTGTTCTAGACTTGGTAAAATTCGACAAGTCCTTCTGTAATTTTATCATCACATTGCATTTTCTCATGCATGTATCTCGACAACCGTGCATCTTATGAAGATGTATTATATATCAAAGTTGATCTACAGGATATGCTCTTCACTTTGTTCAATTGTGACATGTTTGTTTGAGATCATCTTGATGCCCTAATCTCTATAGCAAGAGTGCTACTTGTTTAAAACTGCTGTTATCTGTAATTTTGTAAGCATGTTTGAGATGTGATAACTTTGTGCATGTTTATCCAAATGGAGCATATGATATGTCAAAATGTTCATTGTGAAGTGCTCTACATGTTGGTTGTTGTAGCATTCATGTTAGGTGCCATATTGTCATGTTAATCTCTGTTGCAAAAGTGCATTTGGCTGTTAAGTGTTGAAACTTGTTCTGGGATGCTGATTTGACTTGCTCATTGCTATTGGTGTGTTTGGCTTCATGCCACATGTCTATATGTTTTAGAAGCACAATCATATTGTCTTTGCTATGGTGCAATTCATTTTCCATGATATGCCTTGAGGTGACTTAAACAAGCTTGTAAACATGCCATGTCGTTATTGTTGTTTTATACTTAGTGAAAAAAACTGCTAAGTCTGGAATCTGTTTAACCTGAAGCCATGTTTGCTTGATGCCCCACTCAAATCCATGCTTGTTTTGGAGTGGCTAATGATCATGTATTGTTGTCCAGGTTATTGTCTATCCATGCATGCCCTTACTTGCACATATGACCTGCTGTAGCTAATTTATTTCTTGCTCTCAAGTTGCTATAAATTTTACCTGTCAGATTTTTATTAGAATGATCAATTTGGTGAAGCTTGTTGTTATTGATCCATGCCTCCTATGGAGATGATCCAATGGAGTTGTTTGATGTATGTTACGTCTACTACATATCCATGATCTTTATATGCTTAGTAGAGCTGATATGCTTGTTGTTTTGTGCCTCCGAAGGCAGCATCGTGATAATGTATTTGCCTTCCCAGATTTTGACTAAGTCTGGATAAATTTATTGCAACTTGCCATGCTTGGTTAATTGTGTTCCAGCAAGCTTTTGGGTGTGTTATAAGTTCATGCTTGTTAAGTAACATTCCTATTTCACATTCATGCCTCTTGTTATCATGTTTGGGTGTTGTAGCATATATACCTTGCTCCAAAGTTGCTATGTGGCTGTTAACTTTAGCTTTGCATTGTAACTTGTTTTGCTCGTAACTTCTAGCCCGTTGCTCTGTTTTGAGCATGTCCTATATGAAACTTGTGTGGTTTTGCATATAGAAGCATGATATCATGTTGTTTACATGTTTGGAGTGTGTTTGCTTGATGTTTGGGTGCATCTTGCACCGTTGACTTGTTTGACTTGTTTTGCTCATATCTTCTAGGCCGTAGCTCCGAATTAAACAAACTAGATATGTAATGTGACGCCCGAGACCGACGTCCCAGAAGATTCCAGAAGCTTCCCGAAGATTCCAGATGTTCCGGGGTCTCCCGTGTGTTTCTTTCGAGCTTGTGTTATTTATTTTTTTCTGCATTGCATCATGTCATCATGCCATCATGTCATTTTTAATTTATGCATCTCAACCTAAATAATCCGTGTGGACCTTCGGTCCATTTAAATCGAGGGAAGGTGACTTCTCTTTATAACATATAAAAGCCTCTCAATATTTAGGGAGCTATATAATAAATATTCCATTTGTTGGAATTCACCTTAACACACTTGCATATTTTTTCTTCATGCCTTTTTCACCTCAAGTTCTCCATCTAAACCTTCCCTTTCTGTTGGAACTATTTTGTTGGGTTGGTAATATCCCGTAAAGCCTTATAAAAAATGTTCCATATTTTATTTTCCGTTCTTTGCCTCTTTTCTTTTTATTTTGCTCTCTTTCTCTTTTATTTCTGTTAAAGAAATAAAAAAAGAGTGCAGCCCAGGCCTCCCTGGCCTAATTCCTTCTAGGCCTCCTCCTTCCCTCCTATCTGGCCCAACACCTCCTTAGGCCCAAGGCCCAAATCCCCTTGGCCCGCACCTCTATCCTAACCCTAGCCAGGAGCCTCTCCCCTCGCCCTTCCCTCAGCCGCCGCAACTCCCGTGCCTCTCGCCCCGATCCCGATTCCCTCTCCCTCTCCTTCGTTTCCGCCTCCCTCTGTCCCTCGAACCGCTGGCCTCTCGCCCCAGCCTCTGCGCCCGACCCCCTCCCGTCGCTCATCGCCCCCGCGCAGCGCCTCGCGGCCGCCCCTTCCTCCTCGCAGGCCGTCGCCTCCGCACGCCGCGGCCAGGCCCCAGCGCCGGCCTTCTTCCCTCCCAGCACCAGGAGCGCGCCTCCTCGAGCGCCTCCAGGAGCCCGGCCGGCCACCGCGGCACACCTCCTCCTCTGCGCGGTTCCTCCCCTCCGGTCCTCCGTCCAGGCTCCCTCCGCCCGAGCGTCCCGACCCCATCGCCCTCCAGCGCCGGGGGCCTCCTCCGCCGCCGCCCCGGCTTCGCCTCGCCGGCCGGTCAGGAGCCGCCCTGACCTCGCCTCTTCACGCCGGCGACCCAAGGCCGCACCCTCCAGCGCCATGGCCTCCCTCGTCCGGCGTCCCTCCGATCCAGCAAGGCCGCGTCCTCGCCTCGTCGCCCGTCAAACCGCTGCTGTTGTTTTGTTGTATTGCCATGTCTGCTGCTGTAGTTTTGGTTTTTGTTGTATTGTTGCCTGTGCTGTAATGTTTGACAGGAGACCCGTGTACCCCTACGAAACATCTTCGACCAAGTACCCCGACGTCGCGAGTACAACGACTACCGACGCCCGGAAAACGACCAAGTTCCACTACGTCCACGACGACCTTATGACAAGTACCACGACACGATGACGGATGAACATCTACAAACGTGTACCACGACTATCGATGACGTGAACAACTACCGTCGCCGTGTACCACTACCGTCGCCCGGAAACGAGAAATTCGCCAAGTACCACGACACGATGACGTGAACCACTACTTCCTCTACGTTAACGTGTTCCCCGACTCGCGGAACGACTTCTTCCACTACGTTCCTCGACGAGCTCGAACCACCTCGAAACGCACGCTTCGAAGGTATAACCCCGAGACGATCCCGTGCATGCTTGCTTGTGTTGTATGAAATGTCTCCCGTGTGTGCTCCGTGTCTGTTTCGTCCCTTTTGTTGTTCCTCGGTTGCCTCGTCACCGACTCGTGGGAACCCGGCAACGGGATCGCCCACCTTTCATCTCGTTTGACTCGCTCCCGCCGTCTATCTTTTGCATCGGTCCCTCACCGAGTTACCGGTACCGATATGATGCCATTGCCTCATTTCGGATCGTTGTCGTGGCACCCTTTCTTCCACCACGGTGACGATGCTTCTTATCCTCTTAAGTCACCCTTTTAATAAAACTTGCATAAAACTTGATCATGTCATCCGCATCATGTCAACAACATTATAATGTTTAATTGTTGTTTGCTTATAATTATTAAACATGCTTATGAGGATTTTCCGGATATGTTGTTGTTATTCTCCGGCCTCATTTAATTTGTCTTAATAGTGTAGTTTCTTTATGTTTCACCTCTTGCCATGTTAAAAAAACATTTAATCTTGTCTTGTAAATAACGAGAGTCAATTAAATAATTAATGTGGTGTTTCGTCAATATGCAACTCGTTGCATATTGATCTCCGCTTAACTTGTAGTGTTGTTTGTGCACTTTGCCATGCCTTGCATATTTAAACCGGACATGCATCATACTTGGTTGTGCATCGTATGCCATGTTTTTGCTTGTGTGTTTACCGAGTTGTTTGTTTTCTTTCCGGTTGCTTCTCTCGTTAGCTTCGGTTTCGTTCCGGAGTTGTGAGGATCCGCTCGACTGTTGCTCCGTCTTCTTCTTGGTTCCGTTCTTCTCCTCTGTGGAATTCCAGGCAAGATGACCGAACCCGGATACCATTACTATTTTTGCCTCTTGCTAGAGTTTCGCTCTATAGTTTTGCCTCGATGCCCATGTTCTTCTTGTCAGCCTCCTACTTGTAACCAATTGCCATGTTTATCCACCCTACCTATGCAAACCGTTGCTTGGCTATACGTAGGCTTCGCTCAGCCCCTCTTATAGCATTGCTAGTTGCAGGTGAAGATTGAAGATGCTTGCTTCATGTTGAAGTTTGGTTGGGTTATATCACACTATATAAATGCTTAAAATGAAATCATCTATATATTGGCAAGGGTGGAAGGCTAAGCCTTTTGCTTGGTGTTTTGTTCCACTCATGCCGTTAGGAACCGTATAAACCGGTGTTATGTTCCTTGATTATGCGTTCCTAACACGGTTGGGGTGTATGGGACCCCCTTGATAAACCGCTAAGTGCTAAGTCTTTTCCAGCAAATCCCAACATTGGTACTATTTGCCTCATAATAACAACTTAATTAATTAATTAATTGCATAAGGGGGACGCTCCTTGGAGATTCTTTTCTACATAGCAGGGGGGCCAGTGCTGATGGCGTTGGTCCCAAACGGGGGTCCTGCAGGGCCGCCTTGGGGCAACCCGAGGTATCTGGTATAACCTGTAGCATCACCCATCCGGTCGTGTCCTGAGACTTAGATACGCGCGGCTACTATCAGGGTGTCGACACGCCGGGAGGATTTGCTGGATTAGCCTTACCTTAGTTCGGTTTAACTTGAGCACGGGATTCCGAGAATACTCGGGTCTTCCCACCTATGGAGTTGCGACTTCGCGGATCGTGGGCTTGTGATGGGCCAAGTGGGAACACCCCTGCAGGGTTTGAATTTTCGAAAGCCGTGCCCGCGGTTATGTGGCAGATGGGAGCTTGTTAATTCCGGTTGTAGATAACTTGACACAATGTTTCAATACACTACCAGCGTGTGTACCGTGACTGTCAATTTCCGAATAGGGATTCGGGAGTTGAACACGGTGGGGTTATGTTTGACCGGCTTTAGTTAGGATCACTTCGTGATCATCTTTCGACCGATGCTCTTCTCTTCTCGCTCTCTATTGCGTAAGTTAGTGCTAGTTGCTGCTGCAGACTCTTGTTTTGTTTCCTTCACCTCATATTTCTTTCTTCAGCCTTATCCTCACCCAAGGCTTAAATAGTCTTGTTACCCGGGAACGGGATTGCTGAGTCCTCTGTGGCTCACAGTTACTTCACCACACCAGATGCAGGTTCAGCCGAGTTGATGCAGGAGTTGGTTCAGTTCTTCACCAGGAGTTCGATGAAGAGTTTGACCGTTTGCTTGTGACGTTTTGATGTTCAGTAGTGGTTTCTACTAGGATTCGATCCTGACCTGTGGCTTTATGTTGTTTTGGTATCTTTCTTTTGGATCTTACCCGTAGTCGGGCTGTGATGTTCTGAATGATGTTTGGCTTATGTAATGTATTGTGTGAAGTGGCGAGTGTAAGCCAACTATCTCCTTTTGCATTTTAATCCCTCTTTTACATGAGTTGTGCAAAGATACCAAACTTGAGATCATTCTAGGATGGGCTTATACCTTTAAGTCGTGCCTCGACACGTAGGAGGTATAGTCCCATCCTGGGCATTACATGTAACTTGACTAGAATTTCGTTTAGATCATCATGGTGCATGTTAGCTTGCTGTTTAACAACTTTAACTTAAGGTTTGTTCAGATCTGGACCCATTTCAAAATGTGCATATGAGGACTTACCGGAATGGCTATATGTTGATTCTGGCTTCATTTAAACTTGTTGGTTTGTGTTGCTCTTGTGTGCTTCATCCCTTGCCATGTATTGCATCATATAGATTTTGTCTTGCATCATACTTGGTTGAGCACCTTGTCATGTTCTCGTATTGTGTGTTTACCTTGTTGTGTGCTTTCTTCTCGCTAGTTCTTTTCCGTTGCGATCGTGAGGATTCGTTCGTCTACTCGTGGTTCGTCTTCAGGGATTCTTCTTCGTCTTCTTCATGGACCCGTTCTTCTTCCTTGCGGGATCTCGGGCAAGATGACCGTCACCTTGGATACCTTTACTATCATTGCCATGCTTAGTTGTCTCGATGCTATCGTTATATGTCGCGCTTGTTAGCCCCTCTCCTTATTGCCATGAAACCTCTAACATTTGACACCATCCCGGCAAACCATTGTTTGGCTATGTTACCTGCTTGCTCAGCCCTCTTATAGCGTTGTTAGTTGCAGGTGAAGATGAAGATCGTTCCATGTTGGAACTTGTTGTTGGAATATCACAATATATCTTATTATTATTAACACACCTATATACTTGGCAATGGGTGGAAGGCTTAGCCTTTTGCTCGGTGTTTTGTTCTACTCATGCCACCTTAGGAGCCATTAAACCGGCATTATGTTCCTTGATTTTGTGTTCCTTACACAGTTGGGTATATGGGGACCCCTTGACAGTTCGTCTTTGAATAAAACTCCTCCTGCAAGGCCCAACATTGGTTTTAATTTGCCTCATAATAACAACTTAATTAATTAATTAAATTGCATAGGGGGTCGCATCACCGAGGATTCTTCTACATAGCAGGGGGGCCAGTGCTGATGGTGTTGGTCCCAAACGGGGGTTCGACGGGGCCGCCACGGGGAAACTCGAGGTATCTGGCTCCCGTAAAATCACCCATCCGAACGTGGCCTGAGACGAGATACGCGCGGCTACTCTCAGGGTGTCGGCACGCCGGGAGGTCTTGCTGGACTTGTTTTACCATTGTCGAAATCTCTTGTGCACCGGGATTCCGAGTCTGATCGACCTTCCCTAAGATAAGGGGTAATATTATTATTATCTCTGATGATCGTGAGAGCTTTTGATGGGCTAAGTTGGGACACCCCTGCAGGGTTATGATCTTTCGAAAGTCGTGCCCGCGGTTATGTGGCAGATTGAAATTTGTTAATGTCCAGTTGTAGAAAACTTGACAGAGGATCCGAAGTAAAACACACAACTGTGTGAGTAACCGTGACTGTCTCTTTTCACTTTGAGAAGAGAACACGGTGGGGTTATGTTTGACTCGTAGGTAGTTCAGGATCTTTAGCGATCATTACTAGTTTGCGACCGTTTGCATAGATGATCATCTTATTCTGGTACTCGTAAGTTAGCCACCATATATTGCTTAGCCGTTGCTGCAACCTCAACACTTTACCTCTTCCTACCCATTAAGCTTTGCTAGTCTTGTTACCCATGGTTATGGGATTGCTTACTCCTCGTGGCTCACAGATACTACAACAACAGTTGCAGGGGCAGGTTTCCGATGTCTTGACGTGAGGGCGATGTTCTTGTGTTGGAGTTTCTTCTTCTTCGTCGTCGTCAGTCTTGGGTTAGGTTCCTGGTCGGCAGCCTGGGATAGCAGATGGATGTCGTTGTGCTTTTCATGTTTGCATCCGTAGACGGATGCCTTGTATTGATGATGTTGTATTCATGTGAATTGTATTTATTGTTGTATCCCCCATATATGTATGTAATGGTACGATGTAATGACATCCATCTTGCTAAGCGCCCAAAATGCGGTTGTGCCTCAATCACGTAAGTGTCACGTGATCGGGATAGAATAGCATCTTGGTCCTGACAAGTTGGTATCAGAGCCTCGACCGAGCAGAGGAGCCCCCTTGATTGATCATAGTTTGGCCGTTGTCGAGTCTAGCAGAAAACTTTTTCGGAGTCTAGTTATATCAGAGTGTAGGAATTCTTGTTACTCCCCTACCCCTTCGTCGCTCTGGTGAGGAATCTTGACGTACGTGTTTTGAATTACCCCTCTTCCCCTTCAAATTTTTTTAGGATCACGCGGTTAGTTTTCGTTCATTGCGTTGTCAGTTCTTTTCATCTGGTGCATCTCTCGTCAAGTGTTTTGACCCTCTTCTTCTTTGCAAGTTCAATCCTCAGTTCTTTTCAACCGGTGTTGTTTCCTCTTTCGAAGTTGTCTTTCTTTTTCCCACCCGCCCACCCTTTTCTTCTCGGAACCGGAGTCATTAATCGACTATCCATCCTACTCGTGTGAAGTCTTTGCATCCTTTCCTCAATTATTTCAACTGGTGAATTCTCCTCTTGTTCGATATTCTTCACATCTTATTCTTTTCCGGTGGACTCAACTCAAGTATTCGGTGTTGTTCATATTCTTCCCCTCGGCTCGGATATTCCCCTTGCTCGTTTACCTCTTGCCATTTAATTATTCTGGAGTTCTGAAGTCATCTCAGGAGATTCCTACGTGTTCCATTTAATTCGAGGTTGTCAGCTCATGTGAGTCTTTCAATTGTCCCGATCCATCATCTCCTTTTCAATCCTTTCAACGATGTTTTCTCTTCGCTTGGTTCATAACCCACGGGTCTTTCCCAGGATCTTACCTGACTCTTCTAATTTTCCGGAGTGTTCCCAAATTCTTTTCAAAGTGTGACGTAAGTATGGATTCCATCAGTCATGTGCCTTCTCCAAGATCGCTTTTAATTCTTTTCACCATTGGTTCAACCTTTCCTCATTTCATTTGTCCTGAATATTTCATGAATTCTTTTCATTGTGTTCCTCCGAAGGCCATCATTACAAAAGATTTATTCGTCTTAGTTTTCAACTTAGTCCTCCAAATATTCTTCATTGATGCCTCTTCGTTCGTCTCATATTCTTTCCGGTGCTTCGTTCAAGTATTCTTTAATCCGTCCGCGATTTCTTCGTTCTCGTCATTCAAATTTTCCTCAAGTGCTTATTCTTCCGGCGATTCATTCTATTGTGTTCACTCGATTTTAATTCTTCACAGTGGTTTGTTCTCTTTCATCACTCGATTTTAATTTTTCACGGTGGTTCGTTCATAATTCCTTTCTGGTGTTATCATTTCAATTCATTCGTTCTTTTCAACACTACCGGTGTTTCGCTCAACAGTTCTTTTTCGGTGTCATCATATCAATACATTCATTTTTATTTCAATCCTACCGGTGGTTCAAGAAGACTTTCTCAAGTTTGTGTTATACCTCCCTCTTAATCAATTTCAACGCGAATAAGTGATATGCAAATCCATTGCTTTCATCAACTTAATTGGTGGAGGATAAGCATAACATAATTCTTATTCATTCTCGTCAAGTTGATTTAATCCCTTCTTTCGGAGTTTATTCTTGATGAATAAATTCTAGTCCCAACTATTTTTCATCTTTTCTTTTCCGGAGTTCAAAGTTTTCTCAGCTATCACGTCGGAACCCCGACTAATCATTGGAAGGCTTTATTCTTATTCTTGAATCCTTCAGTTCTATATCATCATCCTTTTGTTACCGGAGTTCCTCATAATGGTTCTTCATGAGATAAATCATTCTTCAAGTGTTCGTCAATAATTCTTATGGAGCAGCTCAAGCATTATTCTTTTGCATCTCGAAGTGCAAATAATTCTCCGTATTCTTTTGAAGTGGAGTTTTGCAGTTCTTCTTTCTCAGCTAGAAATTCTTTTCGTTGCGGCGGTAATTCACCTCAACTTTTGAGATGTTTACATAAGTCCACAACAAGCTTATTCTTTTGTTGTTTATTTCTCAACAACTCTGTTCAAGTCTTTCTCTTGAAGATGCTCTTTTAATTTCATTCGTGGTGTAAGTTATCATCTTCTCCTCCGTTCTTTTCTTTCCATTATCCCAATTCTTCCGGAGGCATTGTCTTGTACATTTCATCATGCTTTGTTCCATCTTCTCAAGTTCTTGTTCTATTCCATTCATGTTCAACCGGTGTGCTATTTCTTTCAGTTCAGCCAGAGTGTTGCCCGAATTCCTTCGTGGAGATTCCTTTCTACCTCTTATCAACCGGAGTGGTTTATTATCTCTCTCTTGTCATTTAAGCTCTTGATTCTCGTCGTTTGCCTTGTTTCCTCTTTTTACCGGAGCTTCTCATCTCGTTCATCTTCATTGCATTCTTCCATTCAAGTGGCTCAACCTCTCGAGGTTCTTTGGTTTCACTCTTTTGTCCTCGAAGAACTTTGTTCTTCCTTTTCTCTTCCGTCTCGTTCCTAAGATCTCGGGACGAGATCTCTTATTAGTAGGGGAGTGTTGTGACACCCCGAGACCGGTGCGCCAGGTGTCAGTCAGTTATTCGTCGTTGTTGCCATGTCATCTGCTTGTGTGTTGCATTTTGCCATGTCATCATGTGTGTTGCATCAGCATGTTTTCAAAACTTGCATCTGCCCGAGTCCCCTCGTCCTTTCTGTTGTCCGTTCTGAGCCCAGACACACTTGCACGTGCCCGTGGCACCTCCGAATATTTATTTTATGAGTGGCCGGAAAATGTTCTCGGAATGGGTTGAAACTTGGAGTGTGGTCTTATTATAGCATAGGTGGACCGCCTGTAAATTTTCGTCGCATTCGGAGTTTGTTCGATAGCCCAACGGTTAACCGTGGTAACCACGGGAAGCCTTTCCTCTTTTGGCCCAACACCCCTTCCAACAACCCCCAAGCCCATTCTAACCACCTCCATGCTCTTGGCCGTTCGATCACGATCGCATGGCCGCGAACCGCTCCTCATTTGGACACTCCTAGCTCCCTCTACCTATATATATGTGTCTCCCCCTCCAATTCTCGCAGATAAACCCTAGCCCCGCTCCCACCGCACAGCCGGACATGTCCGTCCCGCACCGGACATGTCCAGCGTCCACCTCACCCCGGCCAATCACAAGCCTCCACGTCATCTCTCCGCCGCCTGCAGCCAATGGCGCCTCGCCACCTGTCACCGCCGCCCTCCTCTCTCCTCCCCCGCCACCACGGCCCGCGGAGCCCATCCGAGGCCCGCGCGGGCCCGAACCGCCGCCGCGCCGAATGCCGAGCTCCCGCTCCCCTGCCAGCCTTCGCCACCATCGGCGCCCGCAGCCGCTGCCATGGGGTGCTAGCGGCCGCCGCCCAGCCAGCACGCCCGTTGCCGGAGTTCTCGTCGCCCCGACCTCCGCCGTCCTCCGCCTCGATCTAGGCCGGCGTAGCCCAGATCCGGCGACCGGCAACCCCGCCAGCCACCGGCGTCGAGCCTTGGCTCCATTTCGCTTGGATCCGGCCGCTCCCGTCGTTGCTAGGTCTCATGGCCGCCGCGCAGTCGTCTCCGTTGCCGGCAGCCGCCGCCGGCGTGGCCTCCCACGTCTGCGCGAGCGTGAGCGCACGAGGCCCTACCTCCGTCGCTTGGGCCGGCCTGCTTTCCCGGCCCACCTCCACTTCCTCCTCAGGCCTGTTCCCGCAAGCCTGCCATCCCCGCCGGGATTGGGCCGAAGCCCATCTGGTGAGAACACCCCGGCCTAGTCCTAGACTTGGTAAAATTCTACAAGTCCTTCTGTAATTTTATCATCACATTGCATTTTCGCATGCATGTATCTCGACAACCGTGCATCTTATGAACATGTGTTATATATCAAAGTTGATCTACAGGATATGCTCTTCACTTTGTTCAATTGTGACATGTTTGTTTGAGATCATCTTGATGCCCTAATCTCTGTTGCAAGAGTGCTACTTGTTTAAAACTGATGTTATCTGTAATTTTGTTACCATGTTTGAGATGTGATAACTTTGTGCATGTTTATCCAATGGAGCATATGATATGTCAAAATGTTCATTGTGAAGTGCTCTACATGTTGGTTGTTGTAGCATTCATGTTAGGTGCCATATTGCCATGTTAATCTCTGTTGCAAAAGTGCATTTGGTTGTTAAGTGCTAAAACTTGTTATGAGATGTTGATTTGACTTGCTTATTGCTATTGGTGTGTTTGGCTTCATGCCACATGTCTATATGTTTTAGAAGCACAATCATATTGTCTTTGCTATGGTGCAATTCATTTTCCATGATATGCCTTGAGGTGACTTAAACAAGCTTATAAACATGCCATGTCGTTATTGTTGTTTTATACTTAGTGAAAAAAACTGCTAAGTTAGGAATCTATTTAACCTGATGCCATGTTTACTTGATGCCCCACTCAAATCCATGCTTGTTTTGGAGTGGACAATGATCATGTATTGTTGTCCAGGTTATTGTCTATCGATTCATGCCCTTACTTGCACATATGACCTGTTGTAGCTTATTTATTTATTTCTCTCAAGTTGCTATAAATTTTACCTGTCAGATTTTTATCAACATGATCAATTTGGTGAAGCTTGTTGTTATTGATCCATGCCTCCTATGGAGATGATACAATGGAGTTGTTTGATGTATGTTATGTCTACTACATGTCCATGATCTTTATATGCTTAGTAGAGTTGATATCTTGTTGTTTTGTGCCTCCGAAGGTAGAATCGTGATGATGTTTTTGCCTTCCCAGATTTTGACTAAGTCTGGATAAATTTATGGCCACTTGCCATGCTTGGTTAATTGTGTTCCAGCAAGCTTTTGGGTGTATTCTAAGTTCATGCTTGTTAAGTAACATGTCTATTTCACATTCATGCATCTTGTTATCATGTTTGGGTGTTGTAGCATATATTTACCTTACTCCAAAGTTGGTATGTGGCTGTTAATTTCAGCTTTGCATTGTAACTTGTTTTGCTCGTAACTTCTAGCCCGTTGCTCCGTTTTGAGCATGTCCTATATGAAAATTGGGTGGTTTTGCATGTATAAGCATAATATCATGTTGTTTGCATGTTTGGAGTGTGTTTGCTTGATTTTTGGATGCATCTTGCACCGTTGACTTGTTGGACTTGTTTTGCTCATATATTCTAGGCCGTAGCTCTGAATTAAACAAACTTGATGTGTAACTTGACTACAATTTCGTGTAGATCATCATAGTGCATGTTAACTTGCTGTTTAACAACTTTAACTTAAGGCTTGTTCAGATCTGGACCCATTTCAAAATGTGCATATGAGGACTTATCGGAATGGCTATATGGTTATTCCGGCTTCATTTAAACTTGTTGGTTTGTGTTGCTCTTGTGTGCTTCATCCCTTGCCATGTATTGCATCATATAGATTTTGTCTTGCATCATACTTGGTTGAGCATCTTGTCATGTTCTCATGTTGTGTTTACCTTGTTGTGTCCTTTCTTCTCGCTAGTTCTTTTCCGTTGTGATCGTGAGGATTCGTTCGTCTACTCATGGTTCGTCTTCAAGGCTTCTTGTTCGTCTTCTTCATGGACCCGTTCTTCTTCCTTACGGGATCTCGGGCAAGATGACCGTCACCTTGGATACCTTTACTATCATTGCCATGCTTAGTTGTCTCGATGCTATCGTTATATGTCGGGCTACCCATCTTTATTGTCAGCCCCTCTCCTTGTTGCCATGAAACCTCTAAAATTGGACACCATCCCAGCAAACCATTGTTTGGCTATGTTACCCGCTTGCTCAGCCCTCTTATAGCATTGTTAGTTGCAGGTGAAGATGAAAATCGTTCCATGTTGGAACTTGTTGTTGGAATATCACAATATATCTTATTATTATTAACACACCGATATACTTGGCAATGGGTGGAAGGCTTGGCCTTTTGCTCGGTGTTTTGTTCCACTCATGCCATCTTAGGAGCTGGTAAACCGGCATTATGTTCCTTGATTTTGCGTTCCTTACACGGTTGGGTATATGGGGACACCTTTACAGTTCGTCTTTGAATAAAACTCCTCCAGCAAGGCCCAACATTGGTTTTAATTTGCCTCATAATAACAACTTAATTAATTAATTAAATTGCATAAGGGGTCGCGTCCCCGAGGATTCTTCTACATAGCAGGGGGGCCAGTGCTGATGGTGTTGGTCCCAAACGGGGGTTTGACGGGGCCGCCATGGGGAAACTCGAGGTATATGGCTCCCGTAAAATCACCCATCCGGATGTGGCCTGAGACGAGATACGCGTGGCTACTATCAGGGTGTCGGCATGCCGGGAGGTCTTGCTGGACTTGTTTTACCATTGTCGAAATGTCTTGTGCACCGGGATTCCGAGTCTGATCAGGCCTTCCCTAAGATAAGGGGTAATATTATTATTATCTCTGCTAATCGTGAGAGCTTGTGATGGGCTAAGTTGGGACACCCCTGCAGGGTAATGATCTTTCGAAAGCCGTGCCCGCGGTTATGTGGCAGATTGGAATTTGTTAATGTCCGGTTGTAGAAAACTTGACAGAGGATCCGAAGTAAAACACACAACTATGTGAGTAACCGTGACTGTATCTTTTCACTTTGAGAAGAGAATACGGTGGGGTTATGTTTGACTCATAGGTAGTTCGGGATCTTTAGCGATCATTACTAGTTTGCGACCGTTTGCGTAGATGCTCATCTTATTCTGGTACTCGTAAGTTAGCCACCATATATTGCTTAGCCGCTGCTGCAACCTCAACACTTTACCTCTTCCTACCCATTAAGGTTTGCTAGTCTTGTTACCCATGGTTATGGGATTGCTCAGTCCTCGTGGCTCACAGATACTACAACAACAGGTGCAGGTGCAGGTTTCCGATGTCTTGACGTGAGGGCGATGTTCTTGTGTTGGAGTTTCTTCTTCTTCTTCGTCGTCAGTCTTGGGTTAGGTTCCTGGTCGATAGAATGGGATAGCAGATGGATGTTATTGTGCTTTTCATGTAAGTGTCACGTGATCGGGATAGAATCGCATCTTGGGCTTGACAGAAAACATCCTTGATTTGCCATATATTCCGCTCCGGGTGAACTTACTATCATGGGGGCCATGAGGACTCTAGTGGACAACTTATGTCTATTTATGAATCCCCTTGAAATGTATGAATGTGATGCACCAGTATCAAAAGGAACTACTGCGGTAAATGACTTAACCAAAAACTTACCAATCACCGCATTTGGTTGTTCTTCAACCTCCTCCACGGTCATGTGGTTCACTTGTCCTTTGTTGAACGGGTTGGGCTTCTTCCCGGCGCTTCCATTGCCATTCCCATTCTTAGTTTCAGGGCACTCAGTGGCATAGTGTCCATTCTTCCCGCACTTGAAATAGGTGGCGTGGCTCATATCCCTCTTGGCGGGTGTGGATGGAGTAGAGCGGTTCTGATTATTGGTTGCTCCATTCCCATTCCCATTCTTGGAGCCGTTGTGGTTGTGGGAACTTCCTCCTGTGTGGTTGTCGCTTCCATGGTTATGGGTGTATCCTCCCGAATTCGGAGTGAATCGGGGCTTCTGCTGGGCTCCAGAATTATTCCTTCCTTGTCCATACTTCCTCTTGCGGCTCTCAATCTGCTGCTGCTTCCCTTCAATCATAAGAGCTTTATCTACCAACTCCTGGTAGTTGTTGAAAGTTGCCACCATCAATTGTACGCTCATCTCATCATTCAGCCCTTCCATAAATCTCTCCTGCTTAGCGGCCTCTGTGGCCACATCATCTCGGGCATAACAAGATAGGGTACTAAACTCATCTACGTACTGAGCCACAGTACGATTTCCTTGGCACAAGTTGCAAAACTCTCGGTTCTTCATGCTCATAGCTCCTGTCGAGACATGGGCAGTACAGAAAGCTTGCTAAAACTGCTCCCAAGTGACATTGGCTATAGGGAAAGTGGCTGTGTAATTCTCCCACCATGCTGCGGCTGGTCCAGACAACTGGTGTGCGGCAAATTGCACTTTCTCAGCATCCGAGCAATTGGCGGTGGTCAAATCCCTTCCAATCTTGAGCAGCCAGTCATCAGAAACTATTGGTTCAATGCTGCTAGCAAACACCGGTGGTTGCAACCTTAAGAAACGTGTCAGGTTGTCCACGGGTGGCGGTGGTGGAGGGTTGTTGTTGTTCTTGTTGTTCTGAGTGTTCTGGACAAGAAGTTGCATCAACGTGTTCTGCTACTGGATCAACTGAGTGAGCTCAGGGGGAAACTCAAATCCGGGCTCACGTCTTGGAGGCATCTGATGGTTGTAGAGGGAAGAGATTAGAATAGAATTGAGGTCTAAGAGAAATCACTACCCATATGCACATGAGACAAACACAATCATATCACACCAATCAATTTCAAGCAAGGTCTTACAAGATCTAACTAACGTTACAAAAGTGCTCTAAATACTACTTTGTGGGGAAAAACTACTAGTCATAGGGTGGTCATCTAAACATTTTGATCGTTGGAAGACTCCATGATGTCTGCTCCAACTTCATCTTCATAGTCTTCGTCTTCACTATCATCGGGGTCTGAACCCGTGTCGTCGATGATGATGTAATCTTCAGAACAAATCTCCTTGGGTTCTTCTTCATCTTCTTCTCCTCCAGGTGCTGGACCTCCCATGAATACTCCTAGCTTCCTTGTCAAATCATCATTCTTCTCTACTAGTATCGACATCTCCTCCTCGTATCCGTCACGAGTAGACTTGAGTTCTTCTTCTAGCTCCAAGTTCTTGGATAATGCCTTCTTCAAATCTATCATCCCAGCGCACATCTGGTGCTCCTGTCGTCGAATGTGCTGGTTTAACTCCTGGATGAACGCTGCAATGGACCTGTCCTTCCGGGTGCTGATCATGTCCCAACGCTCATCTCGGCGTCCACAAATCTGGTAGATAGTGTCCTTCAGCTCCTGCTTGTAGACTTCTCCGATTCTTCCCATGGTGATGTGGGCTGCCATACTCTTGCCTAGGCTCCAGGTTGGTGCATCAAAAGAAAACTCTATTGGCTCAGTGGATGGTGCGAAGGTTCTCCCGGGAATTTGAACTTGAATGCTCCATCACTCCTCTTCTGGTAAGGTGGCGGTGTAGGTCCCGGTAAAGCTTGGTATTCCTATGTTCAGGTGTCGATCTTCTGTACCTAGTGACTTCCTTCAAGTGTCGTCCAAAAGGTGTGTCTTCATCTGGTTGCGTGAACTTGTTCCTTCGGTCCACCATCCTAAAGAAGTAGAAAATGGAGAGGAGTCAGAAATGAGTAGAGAAGAGTGACCTAGGGTTTATCTTAGTGGTCGTGTCCTACATTCAGCGTGTGCTCTGATACCATGTTATAGCAACCACGATCCGAATGGACCGAAGTCTCTGTGTTTCAGTGTCATCCCTGGATCGGTAATGCTGACACACACAGTACTTGAAGGATTTATAATAGAGTGGCAATCACACACTTATTACATCGAATGTCTCCAAAGAGAACTTATTACAAAAGTCTATGGCTTAAGGCCATCTAACAAAATAACAGCGGAAGGCTTGGAAGATAAGTGAGTCCATCAACTCCAACGGCATAGCTGAGTGCATGACAAATGACCTAGAACATCTTACTCCTCGTCTAAAAAGTCTGCAACGTAATATGTTGCAGCTCGAAACGGGTCAGCACATGGAATATGCTGGCAAGATAACACAGAGGATGCAAGTAACTGAAGTAAAGGCTACACTATATGCATATTTGGCTAGTGGAGGCTCTAGGGTTAAAGTTTTTGCATAAAGCCAATTTTTCCCTATAGCAAAGGAATAAATTTTATTTTAACTATCATGGTAGTTGAAACATCATTGAGAAGGTACCTCCAACTCAATCCCAAATTAAAGTAATCATTAACCCAACAAATTAAACTTTAGAGTGATGAGATCAACCAATAATTCAAGTACCAGATACTCAAGATTGTCCATAACCGGGGACACGGCTAATCATGATCAGTTCGTACACTCTGCAGAGGTTTGTGCACTTTTCCCACAAGACTCGATCTCCTCCGTTGGATTTCTCGCACTGCATGGTGTTTGAGAAACGGATGACCGAGACATAGTCTTTCAGAAGCATTTACTCCTTACCCCGGATGGACCCGTACACCTACTTTCCCCTACATCTGCTAGTCCACCACTAAAAGAGCTCACACAACTTACTCATACTATGCCAGAGCCCATAATGGCATTGTGGCTGCACACGGAAGTTTCTAGAATGAATAGTTTTATGATCTCTTTGAGCCTGGGTGGCATTCCATGGGAAAAATCACACAGAACCCCGGGATTTCCTAGGATAACACTGGATTCTCCAGGTGCCCTGCAACCAATCCACCCAGATGTGTATTCAAGTAACCACCTTAAGTTGAACCATTAATTAACAACTCACATCTGTCATGGATTTCACTCAAACCCAAACCACGTCTACGATCATAGCATGGCAACCTAAGCATAACGTAGAAGTAACTCCCAAGGGTTTGAACAATAATGCAGGTAATAGGGTCTACCTCAACCTACTTTCCAGTCCCACAAGTTATCAGATCCTACTCATGCAATGTGTGAGGGTTTGATCTAATGCATAAAAACTGGGTAATAAAGGGTATGATCAAAGTGTTACTTGCCTTGCTGACGATTCGCAAAACCTAGAGACTCGTAGTAGCACGCTTCATAGTCCGGGTATTCTATCGCAAGCAAACAATAGCATACATAAGCAAACAAGCAATGATGCACAAACAAAACTCCAAAAGATAAGATCTAACCAGAAAGTTCAACTTAAGAACTCCGTTTTGCAAAAAGAATCAAATTGAAAGAAGCAACGAAACTCAAACTATGAAAGAAACGAGATCCGATTACTAATTTGATATAGGGTCAAATTTTACAGCAGCCAAAACTTTGTTCAAGTTGGTCAAACGGAAAGAGGGCGTCGAGATGAAGATCTGGGATTTTGAATCACCTGATTCTGACTCTCGAGCGAAAAGAAAAACGAAAAACAAGATCAGGGCAGAAATCACGATCGAAAATAATCGCGGATAAATAGCGCGAAAAAGAAAACTGACAAACAGGCTAACGAACGAACGTTCGCTGTCTGCGGCTAACGGGCGAACACGTTCGTTAAAACGAACGTACGGACGAACGTCCGCTGAATAACTAAACCGGAGAAAAACTGATCTATTCTAAAAAAACGAATCTAGCGTTTCTCGAAAAAAGCGATCGGTTAACCGAAAAGAACCGGCGGCAGCGGCTACCTCGAAAAAGACAACACCGGCGGCTACTCCGGCGGCGGCGGCAGCTCGACGGCGCACGGCGGCAGCGGCGGCGGCGGCGGAGACGCACGGCAGCGGCGGCGGCGGCGCACAGCAGCGGCGGCGGCGGCGTGTCGCGCGGGCGGCGACGGCGGCGCATGGCGCGGGCGGCGACGGCTGGCGCGGCAGGCGACGGCTAGGGCAAGGGCGGGGTGGGCGAGGCGGGCTGACTTCACGGACCGGCTACGCGACTTATAAAGGCCCCGGCTAGGGAGTCCTAGCCGGTTACGGCCCGGAGTCGGTTCCCCCTTTTTTTTAAACGAGTCCTGACGTAGTAAAACTAACAAAAGAAATACTAAACGGACTCCAAAAATCCCGAAATAAATTTTCACCGTCCGCTAATAATATTTAGGACAAAGTGAACATTTTCCCGGACCTAAATGTAATTTTGAAAAACGCATATTTTTCCTGTGCAAATAAAATCGCAAATAAATCCAAAAAAATACCAAAAGTGATTTTAATATTTTTCCTCCAATATTTATGTTATTTTGGAGAAGTCATATTATCTCCGCTCATATATTTTATTTAGAAATATTTTTAGGAGAGAAAAATAATTAAAACCAACACTATCATCGTACCGGTATTCGAGTGAACTCAAATACAAAAAGGGTAGAATTGCCACCTCTCTCCATAGGTCCTTGAGTTGCTTAGAATTTTCAAGGATCGCCACACAAAAAATGCAAAGAAATATGCAATTCAATATGATCTATGTATAACATTTCAAATTGAAAATTTGGGATGTTACAGTAGCACCAACTGGGACAAATAATCTTCCACGCGTCAGTAGTTCAGTGGCTCGGGTTTTTGTTTTTTTTCTGATAGGGGGGAGGGGGTTTGGGGGTTTTGTAGGGTTAATTTAGGTGTTTCATATATTGTGTTAGCCCGCTAATAGAGAGAAGTGTCCTCTCTTATCTCTGTGCTTGGTCGACGCTACGTACTATATATATATATATATATATATATATCGGAGGACTCGACACGCTAGCTAGTAAGCAAAGGAAGGAAAGCATTAAGTACAAAAGATCGACCTCTCTCCTTCTCCGAGAGAGATAGGTCGAACAACAAGTTTTCATATATCTATCCGACGCTACTGGCTACATACATAGAATATAAGATCTCTTACTATAATTCCCTAACATCTTAACTTGTTTCCAGATGGTATTCTCCGGCTTTATTGATGACGTGATCAACAAAGAATCCCGCCAATTCCTCTTGAATTTCCCGTATGCGATCTTGTGGTAGGAGTTCATCCCGCATCTGCCACATCTAATTTGAAGAAGGGGGTCAATATATATATATATATATATATATATATATATATATATATATATATATATATATATATATGAATTAAACTCAACAGAAATGATGGTAATAAAATAAAATTGTGAATATTTTTGCTTATGCACCTCAAATTGTCTTTTAGAGTAGCCCCACCTATTCTTGGCCGTTGCATTATAGATGAACTCGCAGACGTAGTATCCACAGTAATTATTCCTGGGTTCCTGTCACAAGCACTTTACAAGAAATAGAGGTCAATCAAACTGATAATGAAGCATTATAAAGGCATTGATGAAAGTATAGCTAGAGTCAACGGGAGATGCGCGGAACTAGCTAGCTAGTAGTACTTACTTTCGGGTAAATCCATTGCAGTTCCCGCGGCAGTGCCGGAACTTTTTTGGCAAATTCTTTCCAAACCCTGCGAGACAACGAAAACAATTACTTTATATCAGGAAATGAACAAAGTTGCCGATATGGTGTGGTAAAGATCGATTGAACTTACTTGTTGAGCATTTTAGACATGTCCGCAAAGGTCTTGGGATCTTTTCGTCTGGAGTCTAAGACGGTTACTAGTCCCTCCTCAAGCTTGATCTCTAGGAGAATATAGGGGAACCTGCGCACGCATGCATACAACTCATCAATTGCATTAATTACTATAACCTCGAGTAATATATAATTAAGGGAAACCGAATATGCTCAAGACAATAACACTCACTTGAAGTTGTAAGGAAAGAGTATTTTATTTTTGTTTTGATTTACTATCAACGATTGTAGCAAGTTGGCCTCGACTTCTTTGGCATGAAATTAAACCTAATATCCATCTATGAGATTTATGTTAATGAAGCCAATATCATAGATATCAACTTTTCTACATCCGACGATCTTCAACCTGCATAATATAGTGAGGAAAATTATATATACTTGCAATGAAGTATACTTGCAATATGAAGAGCTGGGCTATATATAGAGACTTAATTAATGACCGAACTAGTACTTACAGACAGTAGCAAGTGATCGTTGGTTTATTGACGGCCTTCTGATTGAAAAAGTTGAAGAACTCCTCAAATGTAATAGACAACATTTCAATTCCAATGACGTCGTGCTCCTCTTTAACTTTCATCATCAGAGTATCCTGGCCACCAGAGTCTTTGTAGGTTTTCATGTACCAGTCATGCAATCTTCGCATCATCGTGGTTAGAGTTCTGGCATCTTTGGAGAGAGGCTTCCCGTACCGGTATTTGTGATCATCCACCTCTAACACGTCAGGAACTACATCATCGGCCAGGTAATCTCTAAGATTGGTACCGGGCGCTATCCCCGGATGATGAGGGATGATGTCACTAGGCACCTTGAGCGCGGGGCATGATTGGTTCTCTTGTTCGCCGAGCTGGGGAATTTGTTTCCCACTTTTTTTCTGTGCTAATATGTGATCACTGCAAGTACTTCCCGACCGCGATGCTTCGACATATGACTTTTGAATAATGCGCCCATAGTTGGTTTTCGGCGGAGACGGTGGTGGTTTCTTCAGGGCATCAATAGTGCGCTTCGCTCTCGCTGGATCTATCTTCTGCTTTGGAGGTAGAGGTTTCTTTGCAAAAAAAGTCTTTCACTTCGGCTTTACAGATCTCTGTGTTCTCCTCGTCGATCCTCTCGTATGGTAACTTCTCTAAGGGCCTGAGAGATGGACCATATCTGTATTGCCTCCTGCCTCTGGTTGTACTGCTAGAAGGCTGAGCAGTCCTAGCGGCTGTCTTCTTTTGTTACTTACGAGGCGGAGGAGAAGGCGGGGTGCTACCACGCGCCAAAGCAGCCGGAGCGTCGGCGGCTCTCTTCACGCCTTGCTGACGAGGCAGAGGAGGAGGCGGGCTGCTCGGATGCGCCGGCGCAGGCGGAGGAGGAGGCGGGCTGCTCGGACGCGCCGGCGCAGGCGGAGAAGGAGGCGGGCTGCTCGGACGCGCCGGCACAGGCGGAGAAGGAGGCGGAGTGCCGCCACGCGCCTGATCACCCGGAGAAGGAGATGGAGTGCTGATCCCTTGCCGGAGGAGGAGGCGGAGGAGGAGGCAGAGTGCGCTGACTCGCCAGAGGCGTCCTGTTCACAAGGTTGATGAGGTCCTTCCGCCATAGGCATGGAATCTTCAAAGAAGAACACAGCCGAGCTCCTCTTCAACGGTAGGGTGGTCAAGCTCGAGATCCTCAAACCCCTCTGTTATTTGTTCCACCATCACCCTAGCATATCCTTCTGGAATCGGACGGCGGTGAAAAGTTGTGCCGGGTTCAGAAGGAAAAACAGAGCCTACAGCCGCCTTGACTTTGAATTGCATCCATTGCGTCATAAGGTGGCAATGTTGAGACTCCATGATAGCATCCACGGGGTAGCTAGCGGGAGCCGTGAAGACAGGCTCCTCAAGCACCTCGGTTGAAGCCACGCTACTTTTCCGCTGAGATGGCGGGGTAGCTTCGAGGGTAGCTTCGACATGTTGCTTGCTGCGAGAGACTTCTCGTTCGTCCTCTAGCGCTTTTACTCCTGCGTGCAGCACCTGCATAGTGGTGTGCTCCACTTTCTTCTTCATATCCCGGCATTTGTAACTGCCTGCGTCGGGAAACCCGGGCTTCCACAAAAGGGAGCCTGGCGTGCCTCGTGTCCGTCCAGGGTGCTCAGGATTCCCGAGGGCCATTGTGAGCTTGTCGATCTCTCTGTCGGGAACGAATGTCCCTTGCTGCGCTGCTTCGATATAGAACTCAAGTTGCGTGATGGGTATTGCAAGTTGCTCGTCCATCCAAATGCACTTCCCTGTTACAGGGTCCAAGGTTCATCCAACTCCGAAGAACCAAGTCCTTGAACGGTATGGCCAGTGTAATGTCTGTGGTTCGACCCCTTTAGCAAGCAGGTCATTCTCGGCCTTGTCCCCCAACGGCCGAGCTTTGAGGTAGCCACCTGACCCCGTGCGATGGTGATACTGCTTCTTCGCAGCATTTATCTTGTTTCTCTCTGACATCTCCTTACTCTTTTCCGATTTCTTGTGGGCCACAAATGCGTCCCAGTGATCTCTGATCTTCTCAAACCGGCCGCTGAATTCTGGAGTCTTGTTTTTTTCGACAAACTTTGCATTCAGCTCATTCTTCCACCTCCTGAATAGTTGCCCCATCTTCTTGAGAGCGGCCGCCTTGACCAATTGCTCTATAACTGGTGGCTGCTTCTCCGGATCCTCCTCTGGTGGTAGGGTCAAATTGGACTTCAGTGCGGTCAAAGATCATTTTTCTGCATATCGTTGACATAAGACACCTGAGGGTCTTCGTTCTTAGGCTTGTACCATAGGTGGATGCTGATCGGGATCACGTCCCTAACAACAACCCCGCACTGAGCAGTAAATGCGTCCTTGGCCTTGCTGGGTTTACTCGGTAGGCCATCACGCCCGATTTCTTCAATGATGAACTTTTCATCTTGGCGCAACCTTTTCTTCGGGCCTCGTGTATTTACCGAACTTTGGCTCGATCCGGAGGGCTAGAAAAGAAGAAAGAAGAGAGTTAATGCGTGTACATATATACCAAAACAATCAATGCATCAATTAGCTATAGTGTCAGCACATGCTTAGTGAATACATATATACCTGGCCGGACTCCGTTCGGTCACCAGAGTCGTCATCACCGTGTCCTTCTTCCACCGGTAATCGGTCACCGGAGCCATCATAATCATGTGTTTCCTCCTCCATTGGACCATCAAAATCATGTGTTATCTCCTCCATTGGATCACCGTAGCCTACTTCTTCATCACCATGTCCTTCCAAATGACCATCATAGTTGACGTTCATATACAATTCGACAGCATCTCCGTCTGCGATTATGTCCCCCAACACCTGTTCTGCTACCTCGTCTCGTCCTACTCCATAGTTTCTGCAAATATTACGACAAGGCAATTATTATACAAACATGACAGAATGGATATATTAGTGGCAAACGTAGACCTAGCTAGCTATAATCACAACAAGGAACCATATTAGTAGCCTCGATGCTTCTCTAGGGTTTGCGGTGGCCTCGACGACTCTCGACCCCCGCGAACCATCAGCAACCCTCGACCCCTCGGCTACCCCTCCCCTCCTCATGTCAAAGTTATCGGGGAGGGGGTATATATATCGACAACGACGACATATACGTAGAAAAAAATGTTATAGGATAGGGGGTAGATCGATCGACCCCCCTCATGTCGAAGTTATCGGGGAGGGGGTATATCGACAAAATTACATCATCATATATCATCGAATAAAATTACACCATCATGATCATATATTATACATCTATAAAAGTTTTCATATATCACCATATATATCATCATCATCTAGTACAAAAAATTGACCAAGCAAGTTTTCATATATCATCATCATCTACTACAGAAAAAATTGACCCTCGACGACACTCGAACCCTCGGCCCCTCAACGACCCACGAACCCTCGGCCCCTCAACGACCCTCGAACCCTCGGCGACCCTCGACCCCTCGGTGACCCTCGACCCCTCGACCTTTTTTTCTTCTTCTTCCTCTTCTTATTTATTTCTCCTCTTCTTCCTGCTCTTCTTCTCCTTTTTCTTTTCCTTCTTCCTAACCTAAACATAAACTAAAATAATCCTAAAACTAAACGAAACTTCTCCTCCTCCTTTTTTCTTCTTCTTCTTTTTTTCATCCTAAAACTTTATGAACAAAATTACAACAGAAAAAAACCATCAAAATTCTATGAACAAAATTACAACAGAAAAAATCATAAAAATTCTATGAAAAATTATAACATTTGCATATTCTTTGCATATGAACATATACATCATCATATATATGAAAATAACAAGCAGATATATGAAAAAAACAGGGAGGGCGCCGGCCGGACCAAGGTGAGGAGCAGGGCCGCGGGGTCGGCGGCGACGACGGGGGCGGGCCGGGGCGGCGCGCGTCGGGGCAGTGGCGGCGAGCGGGAACAGCGTCGGGCGAGGGCGCGGGCGACGGCGACGGCGACGACGGGCGACGGCGACGGCGCGAGCGACGACGATGGCGGGCGACGGCGAGGGCGCGGGCGACGGCGGGGGTGGCGGGCGGCGTCGATGTCGTCGGCATCGTCGGGGGCAACTGTGCGAGGTGAGATGCGAAAATTCCTAAGTGTCGTCTTATATAGGAAAGCCTTTAGTACCGATTCGTGACACCAACTGGGACCAATGCCATCTATTAGTCCCGGTTCGTGCCACCAACCGGGACCAAAGGTCTCTTCTTAGCAGCCAAGAAGGCGGGAGCTGAGGCCTTTGGTCCCGGTTGGTAGCACCAACCGCGACTAAAAGCGGGGCATTGGTCCCGGTTGGTGCCACGAACCGGGACCAAAGGTGGGTATTGGTCCCGGTTCGAGCCACCAACCGGGACCAATAGCTTGTGCACAGCGGCGTGGTGGTGGGAGTTTAGTCCCACCTCGCTAGCTGAGAGCGACGAGCACCTGTTTATAAGCCCCGCTGTCTCTTCCGTCTTGAACTACGCTGACTGCAGGCCTATGGGCCTAAACTGACACTGCTATGCCTGTGGGTTTGCTGGGCTTTCTACAGGCCTAAATCCTGCCCACGGTTGGGTTTCTAGTCGTATTCAGGCCGTGGTGGCCCAGTAGGTGGCATTTTTTATTTTTTCCAATTTTTTTTCTTTGTTGCTTTATTTTTTAGTTTTGTTTCTACTTTCAACAAAATACTTATTGTTGCTATTTTTATTTACTAGCACAAATGCCCGTGCGTTGCAACGGGAGAGAAATAAATCAAACTTCCCTAATGCAATTGCTCAAGACCCCCTCCGCCCCCTCCCACCGCGAGACATTATAACATCAACAAACTCTTCGAAATCATCTACGCTGCCATGAAAAGATATGTTGTGCAAAAACATAAATGTGAAAATATTTTGTAAGTGTACTGAAGGTGACTCAAAGAAATATCTTCTTGGTTGTGAGTATCTCTTCACATCTTTCACAATGTTGATTCCATTTTAGTACAATGTATTTCCTGCACTACAGAGGCAACACAAATTTCCATGAACCAGTGTTGGCTTCGTTTACGGATTGTGTAGTGTGGCACTATTTGTGTCCAATGATAATAGGAGCGTTGTATAAAACTCCATCATCCCTGAGTATTATGATAGAAAAAATATGGAGTTTGTGTCACACACAACAGGGACTCCGAGCCGACTCTTTGTCCTTTGGTGACAGGCGGGAAAATATACAAAACCTGCACTGCATGCCACTATGTGCCACCTTCCATATTTAACTCAGACAGAGGTCACAAATAAGATTTCTCTCATCCCTAGTAATATTGTGAAATTAAATTGTTTCACTACAAGTAAGAATACAAATGTCTAGATTCTTGTTTTTTTTTTCTGCGGGAAAACTTTGTGAAACTTGCAAAAGTTGTTAGGTTTTCTTGCTTTTTGCAAGTTAATGTTCTTTGTGTCAAGTGTGTTGATGATCTAAAAACTACGGCTCTCAAGTATGAAGAAAATGTTTGTCAAACTTGGAGAACATGTTTACATCGGCAGAAGAATTGACGTACATATATTATTAGATGGAAGCATTGCCATTATGTTATACTCCCTCCGTTCCTAAATATTTGTCTTTCTAGAGATTTCAACAAGTGACTACATACGAAACAAAATGAGCGAATCTACACTCAAAAATATGTCTACATACATCCGTATGTTATAACCATTTGAAATGTCTAGAAAGACAAATATTTAGGAACGAAGGGAGTACATCAATCTTTGCATGCGAGTCTACAACCCCGTTCCAATGCGCGTATTTTAGAAACCGTTGTTTTAAAGCAGCAATACATCACCCTTTTTTAAACAGGGCTCCCTTTTTCATTATTATTCTCAAAAAATTATTATACATGACCAACAACAAATAAATAACTTCTTATTGTGATTTAGACAACACGCACATAGGTGTTAAGCTCCGTCTTTTGTACTAATCCTATAGCTCCTTGCATTCATGGACTTGGACGCGCAGGCAGGGGAGAAACACCACACCTGCTCTTTATTTTTCTCTCTTTCATTCTTATTGGGACAATTTCCCACTTCCCTATTTTTTCTATTTTTCACTATAAAACCTGAAATCTCTCCTTTACTTATTTATTTTCTTTGTTGTGAATAAAGAGCAAAGGCATGATATACAATGTTACAGAAACTGTTTTGAACAATTCTAACTTGTAGAGAGCTCAGTATGAGCTAGCTTTGAAATGAAAAGTAAGTATGTATGCCAGAAAAAATTATGAACGAAGTAGCGGACTAAAATCATTAAAGTGAGAAAGACATGTTTGGTCACGAATCATTATTTCTTTTTGAAAGGAGGATGACCCCCAGCCACTAATTTTGTTACAGCACATAGATTTTCTCTCTCTAGCAGTATCATGCAAAGAATCATGATGTGAGAAATCTTAATCTACAGTAACGACCAACAACTCAATTCATATAGTCTTGGTCATTGTAGATGGAAATAATCGGACATAATATGCTAGAATTAGTGGCACATGCGCTATTATGCTTCTCTCTAAAATAGATTAATTGTACAGGTAATTTGAGTCACATAAAAGTTATTTGTCGGAGCATATAAAATTAGAGACCAGCTTTTCTACTCTCGGGTGTAGGTACACCCGAGTTTGGAAAAAAAAACAGGATCAAACAATGTCGAAAAATCTGCAGTTTTGGGACATGAAACTTCATCAAATGTTCAAGCTTTTTGCAAAAATTCATCTAAAAATAACATCAGAGGAGCTCTCGGCAAAAAAAAAAAAAAACAAAATCAATGTTCTAAGTTTGCGCACTGTTTGAGCATTGATTTTGTTTTTTTTGCCGAGAGCTCCCCTGATGTTATTTTTAGCTGATTTTTTGCAAAAAACTTGAACATTTGATGAAGTTTCATGTCCCAAAACTGCAGATTTTTTCGACATTGTTTGATCATGTTTTTCAAAA
>LR738712.1:190837299-190909989 GCA_902687465.1 Secale cereale | reverse complement strand
ACAGCAGTCCCGATTAATGATCATCCCATGCGTACTAGGGCCAAATCAGGATTTCAACAACCCCAAGACCGCCTAAACCTTCATACCACCGTATCTCTCACTTCCCTCCCAAAGAATTACAAAACTGCTCTACTTGATCCCAATTGGGCCGCTGCCATGCAAGAAGAATATAATGCTTTACTTCAAAACAACACATGGCAACTTGTTCCTCGTCCTCCCAACACAAATATTGTTTCTGGCAAATGGATTTTTCGCCAAAAGTTTCACTCCGATGGGAGCCTCTCACGATATAAAGCCAGGTGGGTTTGTCGTGGCTTTTCTCAACAACAAGGAATTGATTACGATGAAACATTTTCTCCTGTTGTTAAACCTAGCACCATTCGTACCGTTCTTAGTGTTGCTGTCTCCTCTTCTTGGCCTATTCACCAACTTGATGTTAAAAATGCTTTCCTCCACGGTTCCCTTCAAGAAACTGTCTACTGTCAGCAACCTTTGGGTTTTGAAAATCCATCCTTTCCAACTCATGTCTGTCTTCTTCAGAAATCTCTCTACGGTCTTAAACAGGCCCCAAGAGCTTGGTTTCAACGCTTCTCCTCCTTCATCCAAACAATAGGCTTCACTCCATCTCTCTCGGACACCTCTCTTTTTGTGTATCATCAAAATTCCGACACTGCCTATTTACTTCTCTATGTAGATGATATCATTCTCACCGCATCCTCTCAAAATTTCTTAGATCATATTGTCTCTCTTCTTAGATCTGAATTTTCTATGACTGACCTAGGACTCCTACATCATTTCTTAGGCATTACTGTTGTTCGAGATTCCTCCAGCCTTTTTCTTTCCCAACGCCAGTATATTCTTGATCTACTTAATCGTGCCGGTATGCTTGACTGTCAATCATCTCGCACTCCTGTCGATACTAGTTTTAAACTTTCGGCTGCCGGTGAACCCTTTTCAGATCCTACTCTCTATCGTAGCCTAACAGGTGCTCTCCAATATCTCACCATTACTCATCCTGAAATCTATTTTGCTGTTCAACAAGCATGTCTCTATATGCATGATCCACGGGTTCCTCACTATAATCATGTTAAACGCATTCTTCGGTATTTAAAAGGAACTCTCAATCATGGTCTCCACCTAAATAATTCTTCTCCAAACTCTCTTACCGCATACTCTGATGCAGACTGGGCTGGTTGTCATGACACTCGAAGGTCCACTTCCGGTTTTTGTGTTTTTCTTGGTAACAATTTAATTTCTTGGTCCTCGAAAAGATAGGTTACGGTCTCACGTTCGTCGGCCGAGGCTGAGTATCGTGCCGTGGCACATGCCGTTGCAGATACAATCTGGATTCGGCAGTTACTATCCGAGCTACACAGGCCTATTGAGCAGGCCACTATTGTCTATTGTGACAACATATCAGCAGTCTACATGACCGGCAATCCAGTTCAACACCGACGCACAAAGCATATTGAGATTGATATTCATTTTGTTCGTGAGAAGGTCGCTCTTGGTCAGGTTCGGGTGCTTCATGTTCCCTCTACGGCTCAATTTGCTGACATTTTCACCAAGGCACTGCCTACTAAGCCGTTTCAAGATATCTATTTCAGTCTCAACGTCGTCGAGCCTGCCGTTGATACTGCGGGGGGATGTTAGAGTAGTCTTTATCGTATACGACTCCTAGTCCAAGTCATCTTTGTAACCTTACCCCAAGTCGGTTTGTACCCTATTATATACACTTGTATGCCGCACCAAATCAATCAATAAGAATCAGTTTTATTCATCTATCATGTATATATACTTGGTGTAGCTCTCACTACGAAGTCCCGGCGATGTCATGACGGCAAGATTCCGGCAAGGTCGAAAGAACGGCGAGACATAATTTTTGAGCACGGGGTGGAACAATGATATTGCAGCAACATTAGGCATGAGAAGCAATCAAGCAGGGGTTTCGATGGAGAGAGCAGAGGCGTGTTTACATATGCCTACATCGGCCTATGGAACATGAAAAGAAGTCCCTGCTGGACAAGCCATGTTCGTGTGCTCGAGTCAGAATGGATGTTTGTGTCGACGTACAACACGGGAACCAGCAGCAGCGATGGTAGAGGGAAAGAACATGATCAAAGAAGGAGGGATCAATGGAAGGGGAGATTGAGTCGGCCTAGTGAGGCACCATGCTCGTGCAGAAGACGCACAGAGTGACGAAACCAGGGAAAGATATTTTTCTTTAATTTAGAAAATAGCGAGCTGTTTTCAGGCCCAACAGCCTTTGGTCCGTGGGCTGAGACCATCTGGGCTAAAAAAATAAACAGGCTAGCAAAACGGGTATGAGGCGTGCCTGCGTGAATAGAACAATGTGCCTGCGATGCGTTTGTACCAGCGGATATACATCTACTTTTAAATCTCAGTCGTCGTCTTTATGTTTAACAAAAAATCAATGGATATAAAAAGATGACAGATGGAGAATTATGAAATCCTCCGTCCTTTATTATTAGGTAAAGATAAAGATAGGTAAAGATTGGCGGGCGCGGAGCCTCGCCCGCCATAGGTATGGCTGCCCACCACTGCTACGAGATGGACAACATTGGCGGGCAGATTACGCCACTCGCCACTGTTAGGGACCTACCAGTGGCGGGCGGGCCACGAAAAGAAGAAGCAGAAGACCCTCCCCCGTATTCGGTCATGACTCCTATGTACGTAGAAAGGCAAGCGTAGAGTTCAGATGTATCAATTACTTCCTTCTCAAGTCATCCTTGTAACCCTAGGTCCCCTTCGGCGTGTATATAAGCCAGGGGATTTAGTCTGTAGAGGGGATCATCGACATCACAATATCCTCATAGGCTAGACTTTAGGGTTTAGCCATTACGATCTCGAGGTAGATCAACTCTCGTATTCATATTCATCCATATTAATATAGCAGGAAGTAGGGTTTTTCCTCGGTCGAGAGGGCCTGAACCTGGGTAAACATCGTGTCCCCAGCCTCATGTTACCGTCGATCCTCTAAACACATGGCTTGGCCCCCCTACCCGAGATCTGCTAGTTTTGACACCGACAATGGTGCTTTCATTGAGAGCTCTGCTGTGCGCTAACGATGAGCGATCGATGGCTCGTCTCGTCATCAGCGATAGGGTCACCCTCGGACACAACTTGGCCACTGGCTAGGTTCTCCAGCTCGACGGATTTTCTATATGCGCCCGCATGGCCTCAAGGCCGGCCGCACTCCCTGCGGTCTTCGAGCACCACCCCTATGTTGACTCCGGCCACTCCGATGACGCGACCTCGGCACATCTCTTGCCCTTAAACGAGCTGCTGGATTGCATCGCCGCCCTGGGGCTTTCATCGCCAGAAGATCAGATCGGAACTAAATCCGGTCATGATGAGATCGATCCATTCCCGATTACTCACCTAGTGGCAGCAGTCGAGGACGGAGCCGAAGAGACTTCTCCTCACGAGACGGAGACCGCTACAGTTCGGATCTCCGAACGCATTGAGCCGAACACGCCCCTGTCAGGAGGCACTTTATGTTCTCTGAGCTCTAGGACCGACGCCGGGCCCGTAAGACGATTAAATCCTATCAAACCCGGATCGTCTCCATCGGAGGTTGTCAAAACCCCGAATACCACTTTGGGTCGGGACCTAAAATTACCAACATCCACCCACCCCGGGAAAAACTCTCCAAGTAAATCCGGATTTCCGGACATAAATGATCTCACGAACATACAACAGCAGCCCGAGGAAATGGTCAACCACTTCTGGGCCAGATTCCTGCTTGTTCAAAACAAGATCAGGGACTGTTTGCGACGACGAGGCGGTCTCTCTATTTTACCGCAACTGCACAGGCGAGGGAGTCTTGAACGTCCTCAACCGACGTCGTGTTCTGAGTTTCACAGAGCTGTCGCATTTAGTACAAAAGTATTGCGCGATGGAAAACACTTGGAAAGCCCAGTATACACCTCTCGAACAGTCCATACCCGGACAATACATTATCAAGGCTAAATGTACATACCCTAGCAGGCCATCTGATGATATGCCTATTGGCAAGAAGAACAAACCTTTTTTAAGGCACAGGTCCGTACTGGACGTACTGCTTGATACACCTTGCCAAATACACGCAGCCCCGGACAATGTCCCAAACCATTGCCTTAGAGCGTGTTGGGTACTCCGGCAGGTAGCAAAGAGCGGTGCGGCAATTCTTTCCACCGCCGTATCAAAGGAGAAAGACGTCGGTGTCTTCACTGTCCTTGAGACTTTCTCCTCAAATAACCGCCGCAAGAGATCGAATCACGAACTTGTCGAGGTCTACCAAATTAGCTCTCCAAGCCCATGGAGCGACACGGCAATCAATTTTTTTGCTGAAGACGCACCCCGAGTCCGGCCGATCCGAGCATCAGCAGCTCTCGTACTAGATCCAATAGTGGACGGCTTCCGCCTCACTAAGGTACTTATGGACGGAGGAAGCGGACTGAACCTCATATATGAGGAAACGCTTGCAAAAATGCAGGTCGAAAAATACGGCATTGAGCACACCAAACATTTAGAGGAATTATACCCATCTGCGAAGCCCAGTGTTCGGGAAGCATTAAGCTCGATGTAGTATTCGGCACATCCGATAACTACAGATCGGAGGAACTGCTCTTCCACGTTGTTCCCTTTCATAGTGGATACCACGCCCTTCTAGGACGGGACACTTTCTCACGCTTTCAAGCTATACCCCATTACGGGTACATGAAGTTCAAAATGCCAGGGGCCAATGGAGTGATCACATTAACAAGTGATCTGGATAGAGCGCTCCGCGCCAAGAACAAGACAGCATCCTTAGCCTTAGAGGCATTATCCAACGCCCTCACGGTCGAAGAACTACCCTACGATCAAAGGTGGATAAGGATGATGTGATCCTCGCCAAAAGATCGAAGTCTACCTCCTTCAAGCCAGCAGATGAAATCATCAAATTCCAAGTGCACCCAACGGACCCTAATTAGACAGCATCTATCGGGGCACAGCTGGATCCGGCGGTAGACATCGCGTTATGCGCCTTCCTTCGGGAAACTTGAGATATATTCGCATGGCACCCTTCAGATATGCCAGGCATCCCACGCAGGCTGGCCGAACACAGCCTCGATATTATCAAAGGGTTCAAACCAGTCAAGCAGTCACTGCGACGGTTTTCTGAACCGAAAAGACAAGCAATGGGAGAAGAGTTAGCCAAGCTATTGGAAGCCGGATTCGTCAGAGAAATTAAACACCCGGATTGGCTAGCCAACCTAGTCATGGTACCAAAGAAGGATACATCCTGGCGCCTCTGTGTCGACTTCACAGACCTAAATAAGGCATGTCCCAAGGATCCCTTTCCTTTGCCCCGCATTGACCAAATTATCGATGCAACGGCCGGACACGACTCGTTGTGCTTCCTTGATGCTTATTTCGGATACCATCAGATAAAGATGAAGAAATCTGATCAGGCCGCAACGGCATTTATCACCCCGTACGGTCTGTTTTGTTTCAACACTATGCCCTTTGGACTTAAAAATGCTGGCGCCACATATCAACGCATGATTGAAACATGCTTGGAAAAACAAATTGGCAAAACAGTGGAGGCATATGTTGACGACGTAGTCGTTAAGACCAAACACGTTGAGACTTTGGTGGAAGATCTCCGCCTTACATTTGCCAGCCTTCGAGAATATGACATAAGGCTCAATCCGGAAAAATGTGTTTTCGGCATTCCAGGCGGAAAGCCATTAGGGTTCATCGTATCCCATAGAGGAATCGAAGCTAACCCAGCAAAAATCCGGGCCATGTCAGAGCTCAAAATACCAACCGACCACAAGCAAGTGCAAAAACTAGCAGGCTGCGTAGCGGCCTTAAGCCGCTTCATCTCCAGATTAGGAGAAAATGCATTGCCACTTTATAGATTGCTACGACGCACTGACAATTTTGAATGGACGGATGCGGCCACAGCTGGATTGGAAGAAATAAAAACTCTATTAGTGAGCAACCCAATCATAGCCGTCCCCAGTGTTGGCGAACCAATGCCGTTGTCCATATCAGCCACTCACCAGGTAGTGAGTGGCGTGCTCGTCGTCGAACGAGCCGAAGAGGGACATAAATTCCCCGTTCAAAAACTCGTATACTACGTATCCGAGATTCTAACACCGTGCAAATCACGGTACCCCCACTATCAGAAAATTGCCTATGCGGTCTTCATGTCATCTCGAAAACTTCGACACTACTTTCAAGAATGTTCGATCACAGTGGCATCCGAGGTACCACTCAATGATATTATTAACAATAAAGACGCAACTGGACGCATAGCCAAATGGGCCATCGAGCTCTTACCGTTCGAAATATTCTATAAGCCACGCCGGACTATTAAATCCCAGGTGTTGGCTGACTTTGTCGCAGAATGGACCGAAGCCGAACTCCCTAAAGAGTACGGCTCATACTCCCACTGGACAATGTACTTTGACGGTTCCAAAATGCTAGCCGGATTGGGGGCCAGCGTAATATTAATATCTCCTACTAGGGATAAAGTCCGATATGTTCTGCAAATTGTGTACACGGACTCGAACAATGCGGCCGAATATGAGCCCTATTACATGGTCTCCATCTAGCTGTATCCATGGGCATACAACACTCGAGGTACGCGGAGACTCAAACCTCGCTATCTCCCAAATTAATGGAGATTTTGATGCGAAGGATTCAAAAATGGCAGCTTATCGCAATGCTATATTGAAAATGTCGGCTAGATTTGAGGCGTTGGAATTCCATTATGTAGCCCGGGATAATAACCAGGACGCAGACGTACTCGCTTGTATGGGCGCTCAACGTGAACCCGTCCCACCTAACACATTTGTGGAAAGGCTATTTAAGCCATCAGTAACATGGTAGGACACGAGCGGCGACACGAATTCGGATCCGAACACACCCCCGGCCGAACTTAACCAAGACGTCATCGGAGACCCAGACATGGAGATAACCCCTTCGGCTCACGAAATAATGGTTGTCATAGCCTCCTAGACAGAGCCCTTCCTAGCTTACCTTAAAAGGTAGGAACTCCCCGATGACCAAAATGAGGCCCGCCGCATAGTCCGGCATTCTAAAGCCTACAAAGCTCATGAAGGTGAACTATATAAGAAAAGCACAACTGGTATTCTACAAAGGTGCATCTCCGAAGAGGAGGGAAGGCAAATTCTCACTAAAATACACGCTGGAATGGGCGGCCACCATGCCGCAGCCCGGGCGCTCGTAGGCAAAGCTTTTCGAGCTGGCGTTTACTGGCCCACTGCTCGAGCAGATGCCCGGACCTTAGTCCAACACTAAGTTGGCTGCCAGCTCTTTGAAAATCAAAGTCACATGCCTCCCACCACTCTGAGAACAATCCCCATTACTTGGAATTTTGCGGTCTGAGGGCTTGATATGGTTGGACCCCTTAAAGGGGAAGCCATAAAAAGAAATACTTGCTGGTGATGGTAGACAAATTTACTAAATGGATAGAAGTCAAGCTAGTAAAAAAACAGCTGAGGCAGGGCCTGTGATAGATTTTATATCGGGCGTAGTACACCATTAAGGTGTCCCGCACAGTACTATCACAAACAATGGCTCCAACTTCACAGCTGACGAGGTAAAAATTTGGTGCACAAAGTTAGGTATTAAGCATGATTATGCTTCTGTGTACCACCCTCAAACAAACGGTCAAGCCGAAAGAGCCAATGGTCTGATAATGGGCGGCATTAAACCCCGACTAGTGCGCTCCCTATGGGAGTCTCATAAGCACTGGGTCAAAGAGCTTGACTCCGTACTACGGGGGCCGCAGACCACACCTAATCGGGCGACCGGATACACACCTTTTTTCATGGTGTACGGCGCAGACGTTGTTCTGCCCTCTGACATTATTCATGATTCACCTTGAGTGCGCATGTACGAGGAGAGAGAAGCTGAGCTAGATCGGCAAGACGACCTAGATGGACTTGAAGAGGAGTGTGATACAGTGCAAGCCCATTCCGCATTTTATCAACAACAGGCTAGGTGATACCAGAGCAGAGAAGTGCGGGCCAAGACATAGAACATCGGTGAACTCGTTTTACGCCTCCCGGAGAAGAAAAAGGACAAGCTCAAACCAAAATGGGAGGGCCCCTTCATTATCGAAGAAGTACTCACCGGTGGAGCCTATCGCCTTCGGAATGCACAAGACAACCGCCTTGAGCCGAACCCGTGGAACGCTGCCAGGCTCCAAAGATTTTATGGATAGATCGGTAGCAATTTTTTTCCTCCATTCAAGTTAGGTCTTGTATTTTATCTTTTATTTTTTCTCTTTTTCCTTTTCTAAATTTTTTCTCATTGGCAAGTATTCGGCTAGCCCGAACTACCACGGGATACGTACATCTTCGAATGTATCTACCTCAAATATACTTGGGGGCTTCTTTGACGAAGCCCATTACCAAAAAAAGGTTATTGCTCAAAATGTCGGCTGTTTTTATAGTCGTTCCTTGCCATTATATGCACCAATATGACTTAAGTTCTGGCCAAGCTGGGTTGCCTGGCTCCTATGCTTACCCCTACGTTTCCGATTGTTCGGCTAGGGCGTAAAGGGAGCACCATTGTGATTGTTACAACCGGGTAATCCGGACATGTGCCTCAGACTGGGTGAAGCCGAAAGCTAGCGCTCTTAAGGGAATGATCGGTCGGCGGATACACGACATACCGCATTTTAAAGCGTCTTTTAAACTACCACGGGACATGGCATCCTACAATCCTTTTCACAGGATCCAAAGCCTAGGCCCGCATCTGTATGCACGCCGACCCAGGGAAAGGAACCCCTAATGGAACTATTCTCTCTGGAAGATGTTTCTTACATCAAACAGTAATATAACATATCTCCCCGAACACGGTTCGTCTATTCAAGCAATTATGACCAGATTGCCTGGTTTCTGAACATATCACGTGTTTACCACAGATGTAGTATTCCTAAGCACTCCAGCCTTTGGGTTTATGGAGGTTAAAGCAGATGGTTGGCCATGACAACCTTTTTATAAATTCGTCCGGAGATAAGTTTGATGGTAAAAGTACATTAATACATAGAATCAAATGGTTACTCTTTTTCTATTCCCTCTATAAGGCTGTCTAGTTTATAGTCCTGCTAGGAAAGCTTGGCAGCTATCTCTACTTGGTCATATACCAAATGCGGAGGAATTTCTTGTCGATCGGACCCTCGAGGTCCCACGCCGGCCATATGATTTGGATCAAGACGAGTGTAGCGCGCCTTCACCATGCCCCAGGCTTCTCGAGCACACATGCGACATGTTGAGGCTTTCCACAGTTCGAAGCAGCGTCGAGCCCCTTTGAACAAGTCCGCCAAGTCCTCCATAATTTCTGGAGGCGAATCACCCGGCCATAAAAGCCCTAGCCATATGATAGTCCCCAAGTGCAGGGAATCATCGTAGCAATTCCCAATGGTAAAAGTGATATTTATGGAGTGTCGAACCCACAAGGAGCTAAAGGTAAGATCAATATTCTCTCAAGTCCTATCTGCCACTGATACGACTCTACGTACACCGAACGTTTGCTTACAACTAGAAACGAGAAATAAAATTATGATGTGGGTATGAAGAGGATAACTTTGCATGATATCGGAGAGCTAAAATATAAAAGTAGGTGCTTTTATCATAAAGTGAGAATATATTACTAAATATTATAAATAGCGATTGTGGAATAATGATGGATCGGTGTGCGGAATTGACCTAGGCAATTGTTAACAAGACCGGTAGTCGTCATTGCAATTTCATATGAGGGAGAGGCATAAGCTAACATACTTTCTCTTCTTGGATCATATGCACTTATGCTTGGAACTCTAGCAAGCATCTGCAACTACTAAACATCATTAAGGTAAAACCCAACCATAGCATTAAAGCATCAAGTCCCCTTTATCCCATACGCAACAATCCCCTTACTCGGGTTTGTGCTTCTGTCACTCAAGCAACCCACTATAAGCAAATCATGAATGTATTGCAACACCCTACAGCGGGAATCCCTCACGCTTGCTCGACACGGAGGGCACCATAGGACAGCACAAAAATAAAACATACAACTCGTACCAATCTAGATCATCAATCAACCCAAAGATAAAGGATATCTACTCAAAACATCATAGGATGGCAACACATCATTGGATCATAATATGTGGCATAAATCACCATTTCAAGTAGGTATTACAGCGGGGTGCGGGACAGTGGACTGCGTAAAAGAGATAACGATGGTGATGTTGATGAAGACGATCACCGCAATGATGATTCCCCTCTCGATGGTACTCCGGCGCCACCGAGAGAGAGGAGGAGAGGTTCTCCCCCTTGTGCTTCCTCCTCCATGGCCTCCCCCGTAGATGGGGAGAGGTTCTCCCTCTAGCCCTTGGCCTTCATGGCGATGATGGCCCCTCCGGGATCCTCCTCCATGGCCTCTAGTGATGATGGCCCCCTCCGGCAGGGTGCTTGAGAGGGCCTAGATTGATTTCTCGTGGTTACAGAGGCTTACGGTAGCGGAACTTCCGATCTAGGTTATTTTCTGGAGGTTTCTGTATTTATAGGAATTTTTGGCATCGGTCTCACGTCCAGGGGGTCTCCGAGTCGTCCATGAGATAGGGGCCCACGCCCGGGGGGGGGGGGGGTGGGCGCGCCCCCCACCCTCGTGGACAGCCCGGGACTCTTTTGGCCCAACTCTTTTACTCCAGGGGCTTCTTTTGGTCCATAAAAAATCATCAAAAATTGGCACGTCAATTGGACTCCGTTTGATATTACTTTTCTGTAAAACTCAAAACAAGGAAAAAACAGAAACTGGCACTGGGCTCTTGGTTAATAGGTTAGTCCCAAAAATCATATAAAATAGCATATAAATGTATATAAAACATCTAAGATGGATAATATAATAGCATGAATACTTCATAAATTATAGATATGTTGGAGACGTATCAGCATCCCCAAGCTTAATTCCTGCTCGTCCTCGAGTAGGTAAATGATAAAAGAAATAATTTATGAAGTGTGAATGCTAGCAGGTGCACAAGTTTGATCAATGGTAATTTTAATCACCTTTTCTAGCATCATTATGTGTCATAACAGTAGCTCATTTCATAAAACTTTTCATGTTCAAGTAACAAGCTATTTACATGTTAAAGTATAGATCATAAACTTTCTTGAAAACTAACAAACAGTGCTCTTAGTCATCAAACAATTGCAATTCATCTTATTTTTGGGAAGGGTCTATGTAAGAGCTTTGATTCAGAAAACTCCACATACTCAACTATCATTTAATCTTTCACAATTGCTAACACTCATGTGATATTTATGGGTTCAAAGTTTTAATCGGACACAGAGAAAAATAGGGGCTTATAGTTTCGCCTCCCAACCTTTTACCTCAAGGGTAATGTCAACAATAATAATTTATGAAAACCTACATCCAAGTGGATATATATATCCGGATCGCTCCAACACAAAGTGCTTGCCAAAGGAAAAAGTGTGAAAAGGAAAGTTGAAGATCACCATGACTCTTGTATAAGGGTAGAAGATAAAAGTAAAAGATAGGCCCTTCGTAGAGGGAAGCAGAGGTTGTCATGCGCTTTTATGGTTGGATGCACAAAATCTTAGTGCAAAAGAATGTTAGTTTATATTGCCGCTTGTGATAAAGACCTTTATTATGCAGTCCGTCGCTTTTAGTTCTTCCCTATCACAAGTTCGTATAAAGCTTATTTTCTTCGCAATAATAGATCATACATATTTAGAAACCAATTTTTATTACATGCACCGAGGACAACTTACTTGAAGGATATTACTCAATCCTTAGGTAGGTATGATGGACTCTGATGGCAAAACTGGTTTAAGGCATGTTTGGAAGCACAAGTAGTATTTCTACTTTGTGCAAAGAATTTGGCTAGCATGAGAGGGAAAGGCAAGCCCAACATGTTGGATGATCCAAGACAATATAACGTTTCGGATATAGGAAAACATAACCCATTAAGTTGTCTTACTTGTCCAACATCAACCTTTTAGCATGTCATATTTTAATGAGTGCTCACAATTACAAAAGATGTCCAAGATAGTATATTTATATGTGAAATCTCTCTCCTTCAATATTCTTTCATGAATTGTTCAAGTGACCAATTCCGCGTTTGCTAACTTTCAATAAGTTTACTACCTATACTTATTATGTGTGAAGTGATTACTCCCCATGGTATAAGCATATGAAACATATATAAATTCAGATTTATGATATTCAATTCATTCAACCATTTACTCATAGGATGTACGTGAAGCACGTGAGTAAATGACAAACTACTCCAAAAGATATAAGTGAAGGACACTGAGTAGTCAAATGATTAGCTAGCCATGGGGGGATTCTTTTTCATTCAAGATTTCAGATCCAAAGATTTTATTCAAACAACAAGTTAAACCAAAAATATGCTCCAAGCAAAATACATATCATGTGACGAATAAAAATATAGATCCGAGTAAGGTATACCGATAGTTTTGAAGACGAAAGAGGGGATGCCTTCCGGGGCATCCCCAAGCTTAGGCGCTTGAGTCTTCCTTGAATATTACCTTGGGGTGCCTTGGGCATCCCCAAGCTTAGGGTCTTTCCACTCCTTATTCTCCTCATATCGATATCCCACCCAAAGCTTGAAAACTTCAACCACTCAAAACTTAACGTAACTTCGTGAGATAGGTTAGTATGATAAAGAGTAAACCATTCACTTTGGTACTATCAAAGACAAGGTTCATAATTGTTCTCACACAATGCCTTCTGTACTATATCATTTCTAAAATTTATATTGAGAAATATAAGCCATAGAAACAAGAAAACAAGCAAACTATGCAATGAAAACAGAATCTGTCAGAAACAGAACAGTCTGTAATGATCTGAACAACAACAATACTTCTTCTACTCTAAAAACTATGAAATAAATTGGTGGACGTGAGGAATTTGTCTATTAATCTTCTGCAAAAAGAATCAACTCAAAAGCACTCTTCTGTAAAAAAAATGGCAGCTAATCCCGTGAGCACAAAGTTTCTGTTTTTTTACAGCAACATCACATTAACTTTCACCCAAGTCTTCCCAAAGGTATTACTTGGCACTTTATTGAAACAAAAGCTATAAAACATGATTACTACAGTAGCTTAATCATGTAAACACACAAAAAAGGTAAGGGTAAATATTGGGTTATCTCCCAACAAGCATTTTTCTTTAATGCCTTTTAGCTAGGCATGATGATTTCAATGATGATCACATAAAAGATAAGAATTGAAACATAAAGAGAGCATCATGAAGAATATGACTAGCATATTTAAATCTAACCCACTTCGTATGCCTAGGTATCTTTGCACATCTCATGTAAAATTCAGGGATGAAATTGTAAAATGATAGTTGGCTTACACTCGCCACGTCACACAATGAATACAATAACATACATCATCCAAAGAACATCAAGGTCCGACTACAGACGAAATCCAAACGAGAAAGATACCATAAATAACACAAGCCCGGATCCTCCTAGTAAGAACCACTACTGATCGTCGGGATAAGACACATAGTAACAACCACGCTCTTCATCGAACTCCCAGTGAAGTTCCGAACCTTCTCCTGCATTGTTCTCAACGGTATCTGCATCTGGTGTGTGTTGAATCTGTGAGCCACAGAGGACTCAGCAATCCCGTTCTCGGGTATCAAAACTACCAAAGCCTTAGGTGTGGAAAGGCTATAAACAAGGGTTGCAGCAAGCACTAAGCACTAGCTTACGAGTTTAGAGCGAGAAGAGAACAAGTGCCAACGATCGCCAAGTTGATCAAGAAGTGATCCTAACTACTTACCATCAAACATAACCCCATCGTGTTCACTTCCCGAAGCCCTTCGGAAAGAGACCATCACGGTTACTCACGTAGGTAGTGTATTCATGAATAAGGTGTCAAGTTATCTACAATCGGATATTAACAAATTCCCATCTGCCACATAACCATGTGCACGGCTTTCGAAAGATCAAAACACTGCAGGGGTGTCCCAACTTAGCCCATCACAAGCTCACGATCTGCGGAGTCGCAACTCCAAAGTGGGAAGACCCGAGTAATCTCGGAATCCCGTGCTCAAGATATTTCGACAAAGGTAAAACTAATCCAGAAAGACCTCCCGGCGTGCCGACACCCTGATAGTAGCCGCGCGTATCTCATCTCAGGCCACGACCGGATGAGCACTACGTACAGCAACCGAAGATCCCAGCGAACTGGGTGGCACCGCAAGTGGCTCTAGTTTGGACCAACACTCATGAGGAGCACTGGGCCGGGGGTTGTTAATTAAGTCCTCGGGGTAGCTAGTCCCTATGCAAGTTTGTCAGGACCCCGATCCTAAGTCACACAGGTCTAGCATGTAACATATCATATCACTTTGAGGCCTCATGCACGGTATCCCCACGGGTGCCACCTTACCTGGTCCGGGACCGTTTGCGCATTTTGGCACATGTATATGATAGTGTCGCTAGCATCCATATGACAGAGAACCCGGGCCGACATGACTAGTTATAAACCAAAAGTGGTACTAAATTACAGAGATAGGCATACATGACCCAGCAACGAACGTGGCGGTCATCAACGTATGAACCCAAGTCATAGAAAGCTACAAGGACTTAAAGGAACAACGCGTGACATTTCCCCTAAGGGACAGACACATGAATGAACAAGGACACATGCCGGCCAGCCTAAGCGTTCCGGAGCAGTAGCAAGCTACCAAGGCTCAATGGAAGCACTAGGAGACATTTCCTTGTAAGATAGGCTACCAAGGGTATACAACTAGGTGTCGGATCCCACACATAGCAATACACATGACATGTACGCATAACATGCAAGTATGTGATGTACAACATGGCATCACAACATAACTCAACAACTCATATAGATAAGGCCCAGAAGAGCCATCATAACATTGATTACAAACAGAGGTCACATGACCCAACATACAGAGCATACAGGCAACGGAAGCATAACATGTCTGAGTACAGACAACTACAAATGAAAAAGGCTGAGAAGCCTGACTATCTACAAGACCCTCCCAAGGGTACAAGATCGTAGCTGAGGTAACAAGCTAAACATCGAAGTCCACGCGGAACCACTAGTGAGACTGAGGTCTCTCTGCAAAAACATAAATTAAGAAAATGTGAGTACAAAGGTACTCAACAAGACTTACATCAGAACTAGCTACATATGCATTAGTGTCAACAAAGGGGTGGTGGAGTTTGACTGCAGCAAGCCAGCTTTGACTCGGTGGCTATCTTGAACTACGACTGCAAGTAACTCTTTTGAGGTGGCGCACACGAGTCCACATATTCACCAATCAATACACCACTATGGATCCGCTCCCGTCTCCCTACGAGAAGGCCATCCATAGCACTCACGCTTATCTTGCGCGTTTTAGAGTATCCACTTTCACTTGTCTATGAACTGTACAGGTAACCCAGAAGTCCTTCACCGCGGACACGGCTATTCGAATAGATCATTTGTAACCCTGCACGGGTGTACTTCTTCACACATGTTTCCACCACTTAGCGTCTGCACACGACATGTGCTCGGCAGACTTCAAGCGAAAGCCGACGTGGGTGTAGACCACGATAAAACCAACCACTCAAGTCTCTAGTCAAGGTTTATCGCCTCTTTGGGTTCCATCCGTGGGGAGATCCGGCTGGGGTGTCGCTCACGGCCCCAAACGATGTGTACAGGGTTCCCGAGTCACCAAACGGGTGACCGGTATACCATGCCACGTACCTGCCACGTCACAGCCCACACCGAGGGTTAGTGCTGCGCACGACCTCCAGTAAACTACAAACACTAGAAACTAGTTGCAACTTCTGGACAGAGAACAAGGGCAGTCAATAAGTCGAGCGGGGTCATATTTCAGGGCCCAACGTGTGGTAGTAGTTGTTCATGGATCAACCAACACAGAACTTAGTTCCTGGGGACGGTTTCAATCAGATAACCCACCATGTACTCCTACATGGCCTCTCATCGCTACCTTTACCAAATCGTGTTCACACACTTAGCTCTCAACAACAGGACATGTTCACCACATTCCAATTCATCCCCGATGAATCAGACCTGACACAACTCTAAGCAATAGCAGGCATAACCAGAAAGCATGAATGAGTAGGCACAACATGGCTCAAACAACTCCTACTCATGCTAGTGGGTTTCAACTATTTACTGTGGCAATGACATGTCATGCAGAGGAAAAGGGTTCAACTACCGCAGCAGGTAACAGTTGAGGCGTTGTTGTCCTAATGCAGTAAAAGAGAGCAAGAGCGAGTGAGTGGGATTGTATCGAAATGCTCAATGGGGTTTTGCTTGCCTGGCACTTCTAAAGATAGAACGGTGTCTTCATCAGTGTCATCGATCACATCGTCGGAACAACGTCTACTGAGAGGGAACAAACACCGGCAATAGAGAAAGAACACAATCAATGCAATGCAACAGTATGATGCATGATCATGACATGGCATTTCTCTGTGATTTGAGCTAATGAAACTAGCAACAGGTTAAATGAAGTTGGTTCGAACCAAAGGTTCAAATTCAAACTCCATATGTGATTATTTAAATGTCATTTATTCATATTTCCCTAAATAGTGGCTGTAAGTTATTCAAACATGCAAGAAAATGCCATAAACAGATTCCTTGAATTTTTCTGATCATTTTTCATATATAAATTATTTTCATTGGAGTTATAGATTATTTTCTGTGATTTTTAGAAGTTTTGGCTATTTTCTGAAATAAATAAATCATTTAAGATTTATTTGTAATTCCAGAAAATATTACTGCGTCAGCATGATGTCTGTGTGATGTCAGCAAGTCAACAGGGCTGGTCCAGGTCAAAACTAAGCGGTGGGACCCACTAGTCAGTGTCACAGTTCTGGTTAGGGTCGCTGACATGTGGGCCTAGTCAACGCCCACGTCAGCACGGTCAAAACTGACGGGTGGACCCGATGTGTTTAGCTAAAGCTAAACAGGAATTATTCCTCTGGTTAATTAGGCAATGGGGCCCCGCTGTCAGTGTCACTTGGGGTTAATTAGCGGGTGGTTAGCCCCTGACTAAGTGTCCACGTCGGCCCGCCGGAGTTTGGCCGGCGGTGACGACTTCGCGCGGCGGAGGTTCATCGGGGTTGCGCTATAGGCTGCGGGATGACGCGCGAAGGCCACCAGAAGATAGCCCACACACGCCCGCATCTAGAGGTGGCGGCGGTTGGAGCCAGGCTGGCCGGAGCTCGCCGGAGCAGAGCTCGTGGCGGCGGCCGGAGTGCGGGTGTGGACGGAGTCGACGCTACGGTGTTCTAGGGGAGAAACAAAAGGGTGCGCTCAGCTTCTGGGATCAATGTGAGTGCGATGGCATGCTCAAAAACGGGCAGAGGCGGCTGGGGCCATGGCGGCGGTGATAGGTTCAGTGGCGGCTGGAGTTCGGCCGCGACGGGGCTATGTCCTAGAGGTTAAACACGACCAGGGGAGAAGGGGTAAATGGCTCGGGGGCTCACATCGCGTGCAGGGGGCGTCGAAACGGGCTCGAGGACGGCTTGGCCGGAGCGAATCGACGGCGACGAACGGCGGCACCCGAGGTTGAAGAAGGCGTCGGGGGTGGCACTTCGAGGCGTCCGACATTTCTTGGCTCGGTGAGGAGGTCTTAGACGTTGCGACGGAGCTCCTGGCCAGCTCAGGGAGGTGAGGCGGTGGCGGTGGCTGCGGTGGTTGCGAGCGGCGGCGACGAGCCCGCTCGATGGAGAGAGGGAGAGAGCCAGGTGAGGGGAAGGGGTCCAGGGGAAGAGGGGAAGAGGTGCAGGGGGTCGTGTGGCTTCTCTGGCGCGGATCAGGAGGAGGGGAGGAAGCAGGAGGTGGCGGGGAGACGTGGCCGCGGCCGGCTGTGCTGTGGGCACGCAGCAGCTCCTACTGGCAGGAGCTTGAACAAGCTCCTGGCGGTTGGGCTGGGCTGTCTGCTGGCTGGGCCGCTATAGAAAAGCCAAGTAAGGCCCAGGTGAGTCTCTCTCTCTCTCTTTCTTTTTCTAAAACTATTTCTGTTTTCTATTTTTGATATTTGTTTTGGCTTTAGTAAAAATGCCAGAGCATTTTCAAAAATCATGAGACTGCTTGTGGCCACTGTTTGGATTATTTCCAACAGCCAACATTTCAGTTCATGAATATTTGGACATCTAAAATAATATATAATATTTAAATGCCCAAATGCAAATAAGGTATGATTTAATTCAGTGCCCAAAATATTTGACAAAAATGTTCACTAATTTTGGTTTGGTCTCAAAGCCTTGCCAAAATTATCAAACATTGATGAAGGCAATTTGGTCATTGGAAATGATTTTATTCTTGACCCTAGTTGAATTCATTTGGCGCTAGGGTTTGAACATCCCCATTTCAGGTTTAAGGGAAAATTAAACATGATACACATGATCATGCAGAGTCAAGTAAAGGCTAAGCTATAGGGCTGTGACAACTCACCCCCACTAAACAAGAATCTCATCCCGAGATTCAAGACATGAGGTAAGAAGACAGAGGGGACACAAAGCCATCACAATCTTCTCGATTCAACTGTCCTCCTCGAAGTTGTTGATTCATTGCATCATGTTGATCTTGGTACCTTTGATTTCGTGAACTTCACCCAGCTATGATGACAGAAGAAATGGAAACTCTACAGAATTTGATCTTCACAAGGTCGAGCAACTCAAGATCAACTCATGGAGTGAGACGTTGAAACATCTCTTGAGCTGAGACACGGAACACACATCCAGAGGGATGGAGTGAAACATATGATGAAGGTTCACTTAGTGGGCAATAATTCCACACCTAAGGAGATGGTGATCGAAGTCACCAGACGGGGCACCTTGGAGAAGGTGACTCGTAGAGTTATTCCCTTAAGTGGCAAAAAGAATTACTTTTGATATAGAGATCATTGAAACTCCCTATACCAGCCTAAGGCAATCACAAACGATCGTTTGACGGAATTCGAGAGAACGACATATTCCGACTAGCATGGATGATGTGGACTACCTTGTTGAAGACAACATAATGGTGATTTTTGCTTATCACCGGAAATGGATGGGACCCATGGTAAGTCCACTACTGAAGATAATCCTGAACAGCAGTGGCTGAGAAGGGCAACCCATGAAAAAAATGGCACAATGGTGGTGCAAGCTGGGAACAAAATGAAATGCTGGGGATGATTCTGGTAACTGGGAAGAAACCCAACAGTAGAGAGTGAATCTACTCCTTGAGAGGTTATAGCATAACCAAGAACACTAGGAGCAATCCTGGTTAGTGCTAGTGATAACACCTAGTGCTGGTGCGTGCTCTCAAGAACTTGAGCATTTCCATCATCATCAAGGTTTTACCATTATCCGAGCCAATGGTGCTGACAACACAACATACAACCATGATGAATAATGATGGATGATGCAGATGCAAAGGAAGATAACACCTACTCGGATTTCACCTTAGCAAGGCCAAGGGGATGAAATATGGATGATCGACCGAGAGACATTTAGCACTCTTCTTCTAATGTTCTCCTTGATGTGCTAGCGCAACCCATTCTAGATATGGTTTGATATCTAGAACATCAAGTAAAAGGTCGGACTTCGGAGACGCAAAAATCCATAAGGAACAACTAGGGAGTAAATCCTACGAAATCCTTATGGGGAGGTGGCCAACTCCTTCAATCAAGATACTACAACAATAGGTCTTCTGGCTGGGTGTGTTGGCCACGACATCTACGTTACTGGGCTACAGAGAGACCAATATTATAATACTTGGAACACGTTCCAACCATCATATCTGCCTGATATTCAGATCTGGTTGGTGTCAGAATAATTTAGACTCACGAGTCTAGAAAGAAAAATGAAAATTTGCAACACAAGTCGACGAGATGACGTTGCGAGATTCTCGGGAAATGGACTACGATAGTAAGCTCCAAAACATGAGATGGTTCTGCTACACACATGTGAACACGCTGCCGCAGACAAGCATGACCAGGTAGTAGTCTTATAATAAAACACTACCGAGTTCAGGTGGGGAACCATCATCGCGGATAACGAAGTCCTTGCATAAGTCTAGCTCTTAAGAAGAAACTTCTTCTCCTTGAACAAATCAATCGGTGGCTTGGTGTGCTAGGAAATACTGATGGGATCACTACTAGGAAAAGGGCTATAGATGGGATTGACACTAATGGCGCACCAGACATGCGGTGCGCCATTAGTATATACTAATGGCGCACCACCTTCTGGTACGCCATTAGAGTTGAATACACTAATGGCGCACCTGGCTCAGGGTGCGCCATTAGTATCAATTTTTTTCCTTTTCCAAACATACTAATGGCGAACCAGCCACAGAGTGCGCCACTACTGTTGTTTTTTTATTATATTTTTTATACTTTTTTTTGCAAAACTACTAATGGCGCACTGTTCCAAAGTGCGCCATTACTAGTTTAAACTAGTAATGGCGCACTTTGGCACAGTGCCCATTAGTATGTTTTTTTTGTTTTTTATTGCAAAACTACTAATGGCGCACCATCTGCTGGTGCGCCATTAGTAACCTGGGTTACTAATGGCGCATTTTGAGGTGGTGCGCCATTATTAAGTGGGCACCAACAAGATATTTTGGACAGCCACTCCTACCCACTCACTTTCTCCCCACTTCATTCCCTCCACCTCCTCCTCCAAAGCTTGTCTCGGGTGCCTCCTCTTTGTCACCTCATTTCCACCATAGATTCATTCAAATTAAGTGGTTAAATTACCTTGTTTTGATAGGTAAGTAAGGGGGGAAGCTATATTTATGTTGTTCTCCCTACAACAATGTGCACATGCACTTTTTATGGCCTAGCTAGATCTATGTATGTTCGTGGTGTTGCATATGTTTGTGGTGTTGCATATGTGTTTGTGTTTGGAGGTGTACCGGTATTTGAAATGCGATAGTTGCCAATATTTTGCCGGAATGTTGATTCATTTCCGTTTCGGCGAGAATTTTGGCATTAAGCATTCTTTTTGGTCCTATTTTTAGGGAAAGTCATGCCAAATTTTTTCTTGGTTCTAAAATATCGTTTGGCTCTACCCCGCAGGCGACCATGGTCCGCACGATGACCGAAGGCATCGTGAATAGGTTTTTGAGCTCCGCGAATGTAACGCCCAGGATGTGACTATACCTCCTACGTGTCGAGGCACGACTTAAAGGTATAAGCCCATTCTGGAGTGATCTCAAGTTTGGTATCTTTGCACGACTCATGTAAAAGAGGGATTAAATTGCAAAAGGAGATAGTTGGCTTACACTCGCCACTTCACACAAAACATTACATAAGCAAATCATCATTCAAAACATCACAACCCAACTACGGGCGAAGATCCAAAAGAAAGATACCAAAAACGTAAAGCCACAGGTCTAGATCGAATCCTCGTAGAAACCACTACTAATCGTCGAAACGTCACAAGCAAACGGCCACTCTCTTCATCAAGCTCCCAAAGAAGTACTTGAACCAACTCCTGCTTCATTCTCAGCTGAACCTGCATCTGGTGTTGTAGTATCTGTGAGCCACGAGGACTCAGCAATCCCATAACCATGGGTATCAAGACTAGCAAAGCTTTATGGGTAGGAAGAGGTAAAGTGGTGAGGTTGCAGCAGCGGCTAAGCAATATGGTGGCTAACTTACGAGTACAAGAATAAGATGAGCATCTACGCAAACGGTCGCAAAAGTAGTGATCCCTAAAGATCCTGAACTACATACCAGTCAAACATAACCCCACCGTGTTCTCTTCTCAAAGTGAAAAGAGACAGTCACGGTTACTCACACAGTTGTGTGTTTTACTTCGGATCCTCTGTCAAGTTTTCTACAACCGGACATTAACAAATTCCAATCTGCCACATAACCGCGGGCACGGCTTTCGAAAGATTATAACCCTGCAGGGGTGTTCCAACTTAGCCCATCACAAGCTCTCACGATTAGCTGAAGTGATAAATATAATAGCATCACCCCTTATCTTAGGGAAAACCAATCAGGCTCGGCATCCCGGTGCACAAGACATTTCGACAATGGTAAAACAAGTCCAGCAAGACCTCCCGGCGTGCCGACACCCTGATGGTAGCCGCGCACATCTCGTCTCAGGCCACGTCCGGATGAGCGCTACGTACAGTAACCGAAGACCCCAGATAACTGGGTGGCACCGCAAGTGGCTCTAGTTTGGGACCAACACCATCAGCACTGGCCCCCCCTGCTATGTAGAATTAAGAACCCGAGGGTGCGATCCCCTATGCAAAATTAATTAATTAATTAAGTTGATATTATGAGCAAATTAAAACCAATGTTGGGCCTTGCTGGAGGAGTTTTATTCAAAGTCGAACTGTCAAGGGGTCCCCATGCACCCATCGTGTAAGGAACGCACAATCAAGGAACATAATGCTGGTTTATCGGCGCCTAAGGTGGCATGAGTGGAACAAAACACCGAGCAAAAGGCCAAGACTTCCACCCATGCCCAGTATATAGGTGTGTTAAATAATAATTATAGATATTGTGATATTCCAACAACAAGTTCCCTCCTGGAACGAATCTTCATCTTCACCTGCAACTAACAACGCTATAAGAGGGGCTGAGCAAGCGGGTAACATAGCCAAACAGTGGTTTTGCTAGGAAGGTGTCAAAGGTTAGAGGTTTCATGGCAACAAGGAGAGGCTGACAATAAAAGATGGGTAGCGCGACATGTAACGATAGCATCGAGACAACTAAGCCTGGCAATGGTAGTAAAGGTATCCAAGGGTATGATCATCTTGCCTGGGATTCCGCAAGGAAGAAGAAGAAGTCCATGAAGTAGACGAAGCAACATAGTCGAGCGAGTCCTCACAACTCCGGAACGAAACCGAAGCTAACAAGAGAAGCAACCGGAAAGAAGCAAACAACACGGTAAACACACAAGCATAAACATGGCATACGATGCACATCCAAGTATGATGCATGTCCGGTTTAATTATGCATGTCATGGCAATGTGCACAAACAACACTACAAGTTAAGTGGAGCTCAATATGCAACGAGTTGCATATTGACGAAACACCACATTTTAATTATTTAGTTGACTCTCATTTATTTACAAGACAAGATTAAATGTTTGTTAACATGGCAAGAGGTGAAGCATAATAAAACTACACTATTTAGACATTTTAAATGAGGCCGGAAATAACAACAACAATTCCGGGAAAAATCCCCATGTGCATGTTAGCAAATTTTAAGCAACAACAATTCACACATTTTAAACATATTAATGTTGTTATCATGATGCAGATGACATGATCAAGTTTTATGCAATTTTATTAAAAGTTAACAAGAAGAGATAAGAAGATGATAAGGAGTATATGTCACCGTGGTGGAAAGAAAGGGTGCCACGGCAACAATCTGAAAATGATGCACGGCAACATCTCGGTTCCGGTAACTCGTTGAGAGACCGGTGCAAAAGATGACGGAGAGCGAGTCGAACAAGATGGAAGGTGGGGTGATCCCGTCACCGGGTTCCCACGAGTCGGCAACGAGGCAACCGAGGCGCATGACAAAAGACGAAACGGGCACGGTGCACACAAGGGAAACATCTCATACAACACAAGCATTCCACGGGTCATCGTCTCGGGGTTATACCTTCGAAACACTCGTTTCGGGGCGGTTCGAGGTCGTCGAGGGACGTAGTGGAAGTAGTCGTTCTCGCGAGTCGTGGTACGCGTTCGTAGAGGAAAGTAGTCGTTCTGTTCGTACTCGTTCACGTTTCCGATGAGGTACTTGTCGCGGCATCGAACGTCTTCGGGGCGACGGTAGTGGTACAGGGTTCGTCGGCGACGGTAGTGGAAGTAGCCGAACTTCGTTCCGTAGATGTACTTGATGGTTTCGAGTGCTCCGGGCGTCGCGGTACTTGGCGCTTCAAAACGTTCGTCGTGGTACTTGTCGTGGCGTCGGACGTAGTGGTACTTGCGGTCTCGGCGACGGTAGTCGTACACGGTTCGTAGACGTTCGGGTCTCCGTAGATGTTCAAGTCATCGGTAACGGTACTTGGTGCTTCGTCGTGTAGTCGTACACGGGTCCTCTGTCAAAACAACAGCATAGGGCAACACAAAAACAAAACCACAGGGAAAGGCACGGCGAGGAGACGAGGCAGCCGACGACGTGCTGGAGCTACGGCTCCTCATCGGGGCGCGCAGGGAGACGAGGCAGAGGCCTAGAGGGAGGCGCTTGGGTGCGAGCACCAGGCCGGAGGCAGGGGCGGCCAGCTGCACCTGGACGTCGGGAGGAGCGGAGCAGACCGGGGCGTCGGACTTGGGCGGCCGGGAGGAGCAGCGGTGGCCGCGCTGGACGGCCGCAGACGAGATGGACGAGGCGAGGTGCTGACGAGGAGGTGGGTCTGGCCGACGTGTCGGCTTGGGGCGGCCGACTCGCGGGGCGCCAGGCGCGGGCAGCGCTGGAGGAAGGGGCGCGGGATGGCGAGGCTGGGGCGGGAGACAGGGGGCGCGAAGGCTGCGGGGTCTCGGCGGCTGTAGGCGATGACGCAGCGCGCGAGGGGCTCGGGCGCATCGGGCGAGCGGGCAGGAGATGAGGGCTGCGAGGAGATGGGATCGGGGAGATCGAGCGAAGCGGGACTCTGGCGGCGCTCGGTGGGAGAGGGCGAGGGGAGAGGGTGAGGGAGAGGGACGAGGGGAGAGGATCGGAGATCGGGCCAGGAGGCTAAGTGGCCGGCTGGGCCTTGGCCAGGAGGCTGGTAGGGGAAGGAAATGGGCCGGCCTAGGGAGGCTGAAGCCCATATGGCCTAGGAGGGAGGAAAAACAATGGTTGGGCCTCTCTCTGCTTCCCCAATGCTGTTTTCCAAAAAAAAAAGAAAACAGAAAACCACAAGAGGAAAAGAAAAGAAAGGAGGAGTTAGGAACAGAATTTGGACAAGAGGTTAATTTTACTGGACTCGTAAAAATGTCCACGGTCCACGAAAAATAGAAGAGGCAAGAATGCAAGAGATAAAATCGAACTCATTTGAATTAAATTCAAATGATTTGAATTAGGGCATGACTTAAAAGTGTCCAAAAGTGTTGAGGTTTTTGGAGGAACCTCGATAAACGGGAAAAGAAATATAGGGAGGGTTCTGACGGTGAAACTTGAATTAAAGAGGCATGGGGAATCTATGCAAGTGTGTTGGTTAATTCCCAAACAAATGGAATATTTATATATAGCTCCCTAATAATATTGAGAGGCTTTTATATGTTATAAAGAGAAGTCATTCTTCCCTCGATTTAAATGGACCGAAGGTCCACACAATTTATTTAGTTGAGATGCAAAGATTAATGACATGATGGCATGATGACATGATGCAATGCAAAAATAAATAAAGCAAGCACAACTGAAACACACGGGAGAACCCGGAACATCTGGAATCTTCTGGAATCTTCTGGAATCTTCTGGGACATCGGTCTTCGGGCGTCACAACTCTCCCACACTAACAGAGGATCTCGACCCGAGATCCTAGAGATGGCACCGGATAAAAAAACGGAAGAGGAAGAGGTAAAACAAAATTGCTTCTATGACAAACGAGTGAAACCAAAGAACCTTGAGAGGTTGAACAATCTTGAAAGGAAGAATGCAACGGAGATGAACGAAGATGAAACACTCCGTTAGAAAAGAGGAACAAGGAACATCACAAGAATCCTATAGGTTGAAAGACATGAAACAAGAGCTTACGGATGACAAAAGAATTCCAAAACCACTCCGGTTAACCAAGATTGAGAAGGAATAAGAACGAAATAATTTGGACAGCACTCCGTCTGAAAATCGAAGGAATTAACATGAGCTTGAGGAGATGGAATGATACTTGATGAAAACAACAACACACAGCCTCTGAAACAATTGAAAGAATGGCACAAGGGTAAGAAAGAATTCAGATAGCACTCCAGATAAAAGAGAGTTAACTTGATAAGATGACAGAACTAGAATGAAGGACACAACACTCCGGTTAAATGATAAGCAAGGGAAAGAACATGATCTCGATAAAACGAGATGATGGTTAAAGAGAGCAATATCACAATGCCTCCGGAATGAAAGAATATATGCTAGGTCGTTGGAAAGAAAAGAACGGATAAGAAAATTGACAACTTCTCCCACAAATGAATATGAAAAAATCACCCTTACGAAGAAGGGTTGGACGGATTTGATTTTAAAAAAATCAACAACGAAAACGAATAAGCTTGATGTGGGCTTATGGAAAACATCTTAAAATTAAGAGGTGACAACCAGCCACTAACGGAAATGATTGATTGCATTGATATCAACAAGGAGACGATAAACTTATTTCACCGGAATGATAAATGAAGAACTTGGGTCATTTATGAGCACCATAATTAGCAACAATCCTTAGGGAAAGCTTTTAGGTGAAATACAACCCAAGATTACTCCAAGAGATAAAAATGAGGGGTTGAAAGGATCTCCTAAGAGAAAGAAATAATGGTTTTAATTATCTCATTCTTGATAACTCGTGAATCATGAAACGTGAAGGAATTGTCAAGAATGACATAACACCATCTGAAAAGATAAGGTAGAAAGGATTGCAATTGGAAGCATGATGAAGAAAGCTTGAGCTCCAACAAGAATCTTGATGAAAACTTCGAGGATGAATTAATTGATGATGAACCACATGAGAACTCCGGTAATGAAAGCATGAGAAGTGAAAGATGAAAAGAATAAGATTCAAGGTCTGCGGTGAATTAGATGAGGTTTGAAATGATATAATTTAAATAACTTGGAGCTCCGGAAAACAAGATGAACAACTTAGAACCGATAATATGATATGATGAAAAAGCTCCAGACAAAAGAATTAAATCACCTTGAAGGAATAAGAATAAGAATTATGTCATGCATCTCCTTCACCAATTTAAATTGATGACAACCAAAGGATTTGGCATACTACTTATTCTCGTTGCAAGGAATTAAAGAGAGATCAAGCACAAACTCGGATAAATCTTCAACGAACCACCGGTAGGATTATGAAAAGAACGAGTGAAGTAAAACAATAACAAGGAAGAGTAAACTTGAAAGAACCACCGTAAAAATATGGAGACGAACGAAGAGGCATCAATGAAGAATATTTAGAGGACGAAGTTGAAAACTGAGAACGAAGAAATCTTCTGAAATGATGGCCTTCGGAGAATCACAAAGAAAAGAATTCATGAAATGTTTAGGATGGGTATGAAAATAATTCCTCACAATCGAAACAATAATGAGGATGGCATGAAGCTAGAACCACGAATCTTCAAGAGAACGGGCCAAGATTTAAGAGAACTCTTCTTCGGTCTCCAAAAGTTGAGAATGAAAACAAGAAATGCCATAAGAATTGTTGAGCACTCCGAAATGAAGAATTAAAAAGGTTGAACCAATGATGAAAAAGAATTTGAAAGCAATCTTGGAGAAGGCATGTGACTGAAGGAAATCATTCTTACGTCACACTTTGAAAAGAATTTGAGTATAACTCCAGAAAAATAGAAGAGTCAGGTTAGATCCTGGGAAAAAGACCTGTGGGTTAGGGCCCACTCAAAAGAAATCACCGTTGAAAAAGATTGCTTAAGAGATATTGCACCGGTTGAATTAAATGGCTTGAAAAAAGATGATAATCCTCAAAAATAGCTTGAACAGATTAAGAATGGAATTATGAATCTTCAGCACTCCGGATATGAATAGCAAGAGGAGAATGATTAATTGGTGCACCGGAATAAGAAAGCATTGTGAAATGAGGAAAAATGATAAGATCAACACCGAAATCTTGAATTACATCCACCGGCAGAATTTGAGAACAAAAGAATGATGAACTTGAAGCTCTTGAGCATCTTCACGATAAAACACCGGATAAGAACATTAAAGGAAATGAATGAAGAAATGTCACATGAATAAAATGGATACTTCATTTAGAATTTATGGCTCCGAGAAGGAGAAGGGTGAGAGGGTGGGGAAAACAAGGACAACTTGGGATGAATGAAACATACAATTCGTCAGATTTCTCAACGGCGTCCGTATGGAATAACTTGAAGAGAAGGTACACCGGTTGAAAAGGATTAACATGAAAATCTTGATGGTCAAGAAGAATTAGCACTCCCATAAAAATATGAGAACACCGATTAAGAAAGGTATGGAATCAACATTTGACATCGAAGCAACTCGAATACCAGACTCAAAATGAAAACAAAGGATAGATATGTTTATGAAGAAGATTATGTTGCAACATATCTTTCCGAACAGAGAATTGAACGAATGAATTATGCAGGTACATCAACTTGACGAGAAGCCACTTGGGAGAAAAAAAGGTAAATAAAAAAGGACAAGGAACAGATAGAACAAATACAAGATAGAAGCTTCGTTCGACATCTTCGTGCTGAAAGCTCATGGAACGTGTTACAAAAGGGTTTTGCAATCCCCGGATCAGCATAGCCAAGGACCCTTTAAGATGCAACTCCCGATCGGAACAAGCCCATAAAACCACTTCACTCAATGTAGAACCCCAAACTTCATATCATGCATTCGTTGGAAGAATGCCTAGAACTACTAGATGAACCCACCTATTAATTTCCGAAAGTTTCCAGTTATGCAATCAGGTGTTGGGGATACAGGGGAAGCATCACGCACTCAACTCTAATCCTACATCCAGCTGTATCCATCCTTTCAACACATAACCAGTTATTTCCGGAAACCATTTACCTCGGACCTTCGAAACGCATCTACTATACAAGCTATGGCAATACTCCCGAACTACCTCCCAGTACTGGTGATGTCGGGGTTATCTTACCACTAACCGTATAGGAGAGTTTTCGATGTCGGCCGTCTTAAGTATTCTAGAACTGATGCGATATATTTGTGACGACAACACCTCGGAGCTCAACTCCCCGGGAAACTGCCACAACCCCTAATGACAGAAGGCATCGAGAACAATGTTCTCGTCACAAAGACATCGAAACAATCCAAACAATACTCGCGAGATCCTAAAAAAAATTGGTGCATTTTTTGAAAGTAGAAGAGGCAAGAGTAGTCGTCAGGAGTCCTCACTAGATTGAAAAGAGATGAGAAGCAAAGAAATCCTACTCTCCGATATATATAGGACTCAAAACATTTTCAAGTGTGTGCCTAGACTCAACCGTCAACGATTCGATCAATCAGTGGGGGCTTCTAGGTCGGAGAAGGCTCTGAATACCAACTTGTAATGCCCAGGATGGGACTATACCTCCTACGTGTCGAGGCACGACTTAAAGGTATAAGCCCATTCTGGAGTGATCTCAAGTTTGGTATCTTTGCACGACTCATGTAAAAGAGGGATTAAATTGCAAAAGGAGATAGTTGGCTTACACTCGCCACTTCAGACAAAACATTACATAACAAATCATCATTCAAAACATCACAACCCGACTACGGGCGAAGATCCAAAAGAAAGATACCAAAAACGTAAAGCCACATGTCTAGATCGAATCCTAGTAGAAACCACAACTGATCGTCGAAACGTCACAAGCAAACGGCCACTCTCTTCATCGAGCTCCCAGAGAAGTACTTGAACCAGCTCCTGCTTCATTCTCAGCTGAACCTGCATCTGGTGTTGTAGTATCTGTGAGCCATGAGGACTCAGCAATCCCATAACCATGGGTATCAAGACTAGCAAAGCTTTATGGGTAGGAAGAGGTAAAGTGGTGAGGTTGCAACAGCGGCTAAGCAATATGGTGGCTAACTTACGAGTACAAGAATAAGATGAGCATCTACGCAAACGGTCGCAAAAGTAGTGATCGCTAAAGATCCTGAACTACATACGAGTCAAACATAACCCCACCGTGTTCTCTTCTCAAAGTGAAAAGAGACAGTCACAGTTACTCACACAGTTGTGTGTTTTACTTCGGATCCTCTGTCAAGTTTTCTACAACTGGACATTAACAAATTCCAATCTGCCACATAACCGCGGGCACGGCTTTCGAAAGATTATAACCCTGCAGGGGTGTTCCAACTTAGCCCATCACAAGCTCTCACGATTAGCTGAAGTGATAAATATAATATCATCACCCCTTATCTTAGGGAAAACCGATCAGGCTCGACATCCCGGTGCACAAGACATTTCGACAATGGTAAAACAAGTCCAGCAAGACCTCCCGGCGTGCCGACACCCTGATGGTAGCCGCGCGCATCTCGTCTCAGGCCACGTCCGGATGAGCGCTACGTACAGTAACCGAAGACCCCAGATAACTGGGTGGCACCGCAAGTGGCTCTAGTTTGGGACCAACACCATCAGCACTGGCCCCCCTGCTATGTAGACTTAAGAACCCGAGGGTGCGACCCCCTATGCAAATTTAATTAATTAATTAAGTTGTTATTATGAGCAAATTAAAACCAATGTTGGGCCTTGCTGGAGGAGTTTTATTCAAAGTCGAACTGTCAAGGGGTCCCCATCCACCCATCGTGTAAGGAACGCAAAATCAAGGAACATAATGCCGGTTTATCGGCGCCTAAGGTGGCATGAGTGGAACAAAACAGCGAGCAAAAGGCCAAGCTTTCCACCCATGCCCAGTATATAGGTGTGTTAAATAATAATTATAGATATTGTGATATTCCAACAACAAGTTCCCTCCTGGAACGAATCTTCATCTTCACCTGCAACTAACAACGCTATAAGGGGGGTTGAGCAAGCGGGTAACATAGCCAAACAGTGGTTTTGCTAGGAAGGTGTCAAAGGTTAGAGGTTTCATGGCAACAAGGAGAGGCTGACAATAAAAGATGGGTAGCGCGACATGTAACGATAGCATCGAGACAACTAAGCCTGGCAATGGTAGTAAAGGTATCCAAGGGTATGATCATCTTGCCTGGGATTCCGCAAGGAAGAAGAAGAAGTCCATGAAGTAGACGAAGCAACATAGTCGAGCGAGTCCTCACAACTCCGGAACGAAACCGAAGCTAACAAGAGAAGCAACCGGAAAGAAGCAAACAACACGGTAAACACACAAGCATAAACATGGCATATGATGCACATCCAAGTATGATGCATGTCTGGTTTAATTATGCATGTCATGGCAATGTGCACAAACAACACTACAAGTTAAGTGGAGCTCAATATGCAACGAGTTGCATATTGACGAAACACCACATTTTAATTATTTGGTTGACTCTCGTTTATTTACAAGACAAGATTAAATGTTTGTTAACATGGCAAGAGGTGAAGCATAATAAAATTACACTATTTAGACATTTTAAATGAGGCCGGAAATAACAACAACAATTCCGGGAAAAATCCCCGTGTGCATGTTAGCAAATTTTAAGCAACAACAATTCACACATTTTAAACATATTAATGTTGTTATCATGATGCGGATGACATGATCAAGTTTTATGCAATTTTATTAAAAGTTAACATGAAGAGATAAGAAGATGATAAGGAGTATATGTCACCGTGGTGGAAAGAAAGGGTGCCACGGCAACGATCCGAAAATGATGCACGGCAACATCTCGGTTCCGGTAACTCGTTGAGAGACCGGTGCAAAAGATGACGGAGAGCGAGTCGAACAAGATGGAAGGTGGGGTGATCCCGTCACCGGGTTCCCACGAGTCAGCAACGAGGCAACCGAGGCGCATGACAAAAGACGAAACGGGCACGATGCACACAAGGGAAACATCTCATACAACACAAGCATTCCACGGGTCATCGTCTCGGGGTTATACCTTCGAAACAATCGTTTCGGGGCGGTTCGTGGTCATCGAGGGACGTAGTGGAAGTAGTAGTTCTCGCGAGTCGTGGTACGCGTTCGTCGAGGGAAGTAGTCGTTCCGTTCGTAGTCGTTCACATTTCCGAAGAGGTACTTGTCGCGGCATCGGACGTCTTCGGGGCGACGGTAGTGGTACAGGGTTCGTCGGCGATGGTAGTGGAAGTAGCCGAACTTCGTTCCATAGATGTACTTGACGGTTTCGAGTGCTCCGGGCGTCGCGGTACTTGGCGCTTCAAAACGTTCGTCGTGGTACTTGTCGTGGCGTCGGACATAGTGGTACTTGCGGTCTCGGCGACGGTAGTCGTACACGGTTCGTAGACGTTCGGGTCTCCGTAGATGTTCAAGTCATCGGTAGCGGTACTTGGTGCTTCGTCGTGTAGTCGTACACGGGTCCTCTGTCAAAACAACAGCATAGGGCAACACAAAAACAAAACCACATGGCAAGGCACGGCGAGGAGACGAGGCAGCCAACGAGGTGCTGGAGCTGCGGCTCCTCATCGGGGCGTGCAGGGAGACGAGGCAGAGGCCTGGAGGGAGGCGCTTGGGTGCGAGCACCAGGCCGGAGGCAGGGGCGGCCGGCTGCACCTGGACGTCGGGAGGAGCGGAGCAGACCGGGGCATCGGACTTGGGCGGCCGGGAGGAGCAGCGGTGGCCACGCTGGACGACCGCGGAGGAGATGGACAAGGCGAGGTGCTGACGAGGAGGCGGGCCTGGCCGGCGCGTCGGCTTGGGGCGGCCGGCTCGCGGGGCGCCAGGCGCGGGCGGCGCTGGAGGAAGGGGCGCGGGATGGCGAGGCTGGGGCGGGAGACAGGGGGCGCGAAGGCTGCGGGGTCTCGGCGGCTACACGCGATGACGCAATGCACGAGGGGCTCGGGCGCATCGGGCGAGCGGGCAGGAGATGAGGGCTGCGAGGAGATGGGATCGGGGAGATCGAGCAAAGCGGGACTCTAGCGGCGCTCGATGGCAGAGGGCGAGGGGAGAGGGTGGGGGAGAGGGACGAGGGGAGAGGATTGGGGCTCGGCTAGGGTTGGATGGGAGATGGTGCCATGAGGCTAAGTGGCCGGCTGGGCCTTGGCCAGGAGGCTGGTAGGGGAAGGAAATGGGCCGGCCTAGGGAGGCTGAAGCCCATATGGCCTAGGAGGGAGGAAAAACAATGGCTGGGCCTCTCTCTGCTTCCCCAATGTTGTTTTCCAAAAAAAACAGAAAACCACAAGAGGAAAAGAAAAGAAAGGAGGAGTTAGGAACATAATTTGGACAAGAGGTTAATTTTACTGGACTCGTAAAAATGTCCACGGTCCATGAAAAATAGAAGAGGCAAGAATGCAAGAGATAAAATCGAACTCATTTGAATTAAATTCAAATTATTTGAATTAGGGCATGACTTAAAAGTGTCCAAAAGTGTTGAGGTTTTTGGAGGAACCTCGATAAACGGGAAAAGAAATATAGGGAGGGTTTTGACGGTGAAACTTGAATTAAAGAGGCATGGGGAATCTATGCAAGTGTGTTGGTTAATTCCCAAACAAATGGAATATTTATATATAGCTCCCTAATAATATTGAGAGGCTTTTATATGTTATAAAGAGAAGTCATTCTTCCCTCGATTTAAATGGACCGAAGGTCCACACAATTTATTTAGTTGAGATGCAAAGATTAATGACATGATTTCATGATGACATGATGCAATGCAAAAATAAATAATGCAAGCACAACTGAAACACACGGGAGAACCCGGAACATCTGGAATCTTCTGGAATATTCTGGGACGTCGGTCTTCGGGCGTCACCGCGAAGGCCGAGATGCTTCAAAAGAACGAGACGGAGATAAGATGTCCGTGTCGAAGATGCAAGCTGAAGAGCCTTATTGCGGACCCGGATTCCGGGCAGGTGCGGGACCACCTGCTCTTGCGTGGTTTCATGGATGGATATCGATGGCAAGGTGATGAAGATGACTACAAAGTCGTCCATGGGGGCCGGGCAAGAAATGAGGAAGGGCAGCAAGACAACCACCGCGGCTCGGGCGGGCGAGAAGACGAATAATCCCCAGGAGATGATCACGACGGTGATGCTGTACACAGTCATCATGTAGAAGATGCAGGACATGATGATGAGGAAGATGCCGGAGCAGACGACGGGCATGATCATGAAGATGATGATGCCGGCGGAGCAGACGACGCTGGACCATCAATGGGCTGGGTGCAGGACCCTCATATTCAAGAGCTTCTTCTCAAGCAGACGGATAACGCAAGAGCTACCGCCCGAGAGAAACCCAAGATGGATCAACTGGAGTTAGACGCGGTTACTCCATTGTATGAAGGATGCAGGCCCGAGGATACCCGCCTGAAAGTAACACTCATGGCTCTGGAGATGAAGGTAAAACACAAAATGACCGACGCATGCTTCGACGAGAACATGTCATTCTGGCACGAACGTCTTCCCAATGGGAACAAGTGCCCGACCAGTTTCGAGGAGGCGAATAAAATCGTGTGTCCTCTGGATTTACCGCAGGTGAAATACCATGTGTGCATGAACAATTGCATCATTTATCGGGACGAGCACGCGGAGTCTACCATATGTCCGGTGTGCGGCGTCACTCGATACAAGAAGAAGAAGAAAGCTCCTCGAAAAGTGGTGTGGTACTTTCCGATCACTCCTCGTCTGTAGCGGTATTTCGCGGACCCTAAGGTAGCAAAGCTCCTGCGTTGGCACATGGATAGGGAGGAGAAGAAGCAAGAAGATGACGCAAATGATCCGGAGATAGATAAAAAGACAAGATGCTGAGTCACCCTAAGGATGCGAGCCAGTGGCAAGCGTTGAACTTTGAAGACCTAGAATTTGGGAACGATCCAAGGAACATCGTGCTGGGCGCGAGCACCGATGGAGTCAATCCGTTTGGCAGCCAGAGAAGCACACATAGCACATGGCCTGTGTTTGTGTGGATGTACAACCTTCCCCCTGGTTGTGCATGAAGAGGAAGTACATTCACATGAGTATGCTAATTGAAGGACCGAAACAACCAGGGAACGACATCAATCTGTATCTGGGGCTGCTCAAAGAGGAGCTTGACACGCCGTGGAAAACGCCAGCCAATACCTGGGACGCCGCAGAGAAAGAATATTTCCCTATGAGAGTCGCACTGCTCACGATGGTGCACGACTATCTTGGTTACGGATATGTCGCGGGGCAGGTGGTCCACGGATTTTCTGGATGCGTCAGGTGCATGAATGACACAACGTATCGCCAGCTAGATAGAGATCCCGGGTCTTTGAAAACCGTGTTCATGGGACATCGAAGGTGGCTTCGCGACGATGACCTGTGGAGAAAACGCAAGGATCTGTTCGATGGTGAAACCGAACCCCGAGGACGCCCGCGTACGAGGAGTAGCGAGGAAATAGACGAGTTGTTGAAAAATTGGAAAGATTGCCCACTGCCTGGAAAGAAGCAAAAGGCGCCAGAGCCGGGAAAGAAGCGAAAGGCGCTAGAGCCGCTGCTGAAGGTATGGAAAATGAGGTCTGTTTTTTGGGACTTGCCGTACTGGAAGATCCACCGTGTGCCTCACAGCCTTGATGTCATGCATATCACGAAGAACGTGTGCGAGAGTCTGCTTGGTACCCTGCTCAACATGCCAGAGAGGACCAAAGATGGGCCGAAAGCAAGGGCAGACTTGAAATCAATGGGCATCAGGCAGGAGCTTCACGCTAATGATGATGATGATGATGATGATGATGATGATGATGATGATGCAGGACACGGAAAGTCGTTGCAAAGGCAAAAAGGCCAAGAAGACCAGAAATGACTACCCTCCCGCGTGCTTCACTCTAAGTCAGGAGGAGATCGAGCAGTTTTTCACCTGCCTCGTAGGAGTAAAACTTCCTTACGGTTACGCGGGGAAGATAAGCAGATACCTAGACCCAGCGAAGCTGAAGTTCAGCGGGATGAAGTCTCACGACTGTCACGTGCTGATGACGCAGATACTTCCAGTTGCAATCCGTGGGATCATGGACGCGCACGTCCGTGAAATGCTATTTGGCCTATGCAACTTTTTCGACGTCATCTCTTGGAAGTCGGTTGGCGTGAGGCAACTCAGAAGGCTACAGGAAGAGATCGTGGTGATACTATGCGAGCTTGAGATGTACTTTCTGCCCGCATTCTTCGACGTTATGGTGCATCTGCTGGTCCATATCGTGGACGATATCAACCAACTCGGGCCGACGTTCCTGCACAGCATGATGCCGTTCGAAAGGATGAAAGGTGTCATCAAAGGATACGTTCGCAACATGTCACGTCCAGAGGGAAGCATAGCCAGGGGCTTTCTGACCGAAGAGTGCATCTCCTACTGCACGAATTATCTAGGCATCGAGAACCCCGTTGGTCTGCCCGTCAACAGGCACCTCGGCAGGCTCGCTGGATGGGGTCACCGTGAGGGTCGCCGCGAAATGCATGTCGACTTCGAGGGTCGACTCGCCGACTTTGAAAGAGCAAACCTAGTCGCGCTACAACACATAGACGTGGTCGATCCTTGGGTGGTAGAGCAAAAAACCTTTATTGAGAAGAAGTACAATGACCGAGGCCAACCGAGGACGGACGGAGATATAATCAAAGAGCACAACTCATGTTTCACACATCGGTTCAAGCAGAAGCTTCTGTCGTACCCTTTACATGAGGATTCTTCCGCGGAAGAACAACTCATATTCGCCTTGTCACAGGGCGCCGAGCACAACCTGATGACCTATGAGGCGTACGATATCAACGGCTACACATTCTACACCGAGGCCAAGGACATGAAGAGTGATGGTTATCAGAACTCCGGGGTAACGATGGAATCCTACACCAGTAACGACAAGGACAGATACTACGGAAGGATCGAGGAGATCTGGGAGCTGAGCTACGCTGGAGAGAAGGTCCCGATGTTCCGTGTCAGATGGGCCAAGAGCGTCCTAAAAGAAGACCGGTATTTCACCACCATGGTTATAACCGAAGCCAAATCCAAGACCGCGGGCACAAACGTCACCACGAAAAATGAGCCATGGGTACTGGCTTCCCAAGTTGACCAATGCTTCTTCATTACCGACCCGTCAAAGCCCAGCCGTGTTGTCATGAGGAGAGGCAAAAGGAAGATCATCGGAATGGATGGAGTAGCCAATGAGCAAGACTTCGACAAGTACGGCGACCCGAGGATCGAACATGACGAAAATGATGAAGTAGCAGTATACACCACAAGAAGAAGCAGGACCACCCTACCTAAAGGATGTCCGTTCCACAGAAGAACTCCATTTGCGAAATAGAAGGGCAACAAGATTGTGAACAGATAGCTAGCTAAGATCGATTGTATTTAAATCGTAGCCTTCATTTCTCGATTGTATTTCATGGGCACTTTTTGAAATCTTGAATGTTTTTAAATTTCATGGACACTCGATCTCGATCCCCCTCCATCTCGATTGCTATCCCACCTCGCCAGATCCGGTCCCCCTCGCCGCCGAGCACCCCCCGCTCCACCGGCCGCCGCCGCCGACCCCCCGCACCCTCCCCTACTCAACCGCCGCCGACGACCCACCGCACCCTCCCCCGCTCCACCGGCCGCCGCCGCCGACCCATGAACTCATGATATATTCAAAATAATAAATTTGATGATATTTTTTCATATTCATAAATATTTACAAATAAAAAATTTGTTGATATTTTTTAAAAAATTATTACTGTTTTATAAAAAAATATTACTGTTATGATTTAAACAAGTTTGAACATATTTAAACACAAATAAGTGTCAAACAACATTTTAAATGCATAAAACAAATTGGGGAGCCTGGGAATCGAACCCAGGACCTCCTCGTGGGTGTGATGCATGTTGACCAGTCGGACTAGTGGGTGTGTTCTGATGGGGATTGGGTTAGGTGGGATATAACCTGACCAGTCGGGCTAGTAACTAAAACACAATACTAATGGCGAACCAGGGGGAGGTGCGCCATTAGAATCTCCGTACTTATGGCGCACTAGGGGGAGGTGCGCCATTAGTAATCTCCCCCATCCATATCGTTCCCCACCGCACCCTCCCTCTCTCCCTCGCTAGATCAATCCCCTTCCCTCTCCCTCCCTCCAGCGCCCCGACGCCGCCGCCCCCGTGCCACCCCCGCCGAGCCGAGCGCCGCGCCCCCGACGCCCTCGACGAGCGCGCCCCCGACGCCCCCGACGCCCCCGACGTCCTCCCCCGACGCCCTCGCCGTGCCCTAGCGCTGCCGCGGCCTCGCCACCGACGCCTCCCCACCCCCCGGACGAGCCCCTCGCCTCTGCCGCGGCCTCGCCACCTTCGTCGAGCAGCAACGCCGCCGCCCGGAGCTACGCCGGCGACCAATCCATAGGCAGGTAGCCACCACTCCTCCCTCCTTCCTCTCGCATCCTCTGTTTGTTCCTCTCTTTTTTCCTGATTTTTGTATTGGCCGAGTACTTGCTGTAGATTTGATATTGTGAGAATACAAAGATGATTATTTCATGATAAGTACTTTCTTCATGATTTTTCCAGTGCATGTTCAGTTAGCAGTTAGGGTTGGACAAACACTGACCTCTGAATTGCCTAGTTGATTACAAAATTTTAGGTTTAGACATTTGAAGAAAGTCATGGTTTAGACTCTGGTTAGGGGATTTTCAATTAGTTAGTTGCAAGACCTGTATTTGCAAGGCCTAGTTGATTACAAAATAAATATTCAGTTAGCAGTTAGGGTTGGACAAAGGCAAAATTTTAGGTTTAGACTCTGGTTAGGGGATTTTCAATCTCTAGACCTGTATTTTCTACTTGTCTGAATTTGTGGTTTGCTCGGTTCCATTCAGTTGGTCACCATCACTCAAACACCTGAGACATGATCTTCCATGGATATCTTTGCTGGAATGCTTCCGTACACTAGGTTAGGTCAGCTACCGCATGTCTTGCAAATGTGCCACTAGTATTGCTTTGTCCCAGCATTTTCCCGAGTTAAGTTATCTGACGACCTAAGCTGTATGCATTGCTTGTAGAAGATGATCTTTGAATGCTGAGACCACGTTTAGCCCAATGTATATGATACAGTTGCATTGCACCTGCTACTTTTAATCTTTCGTTAATTCAAAATAGGCTTACAAGGGGCTAGTCCTAGTTAGTATTTCTCAGACTAGGCTAAGTCTGATCTGGTTGGTGTGCTCTTACTCTCAGCTAGCAGCCTGTTCCATTTGACTCATTTTAATTACTGCTGCATATATGGCAATTCAGACCTGGCATAAGTTACACTTGACAAGAGTATCTTGCACAATTTCTTTCTTTTGTGTTACTGTTCATTTCTGAATCTGGTCTCAGTCTCAGGCATGGTTTACGGTTTATAGTATCATATATATTGTATTTATACATCTCTGTGGAGCTTAATTTGATCCTAAATAAAAGATGCTTGAACATTGGTGGAGCCTTACCTAATGCTCTTGTTCTCTTGTTTACCAGCTTCAACTTTAGTTAATTTGCAGTTAGGGTTGGTTACGTTTATTCGCTATCATCCCAAGTCTGTATTTTCAGCCAGTCGTGTCAGGTGCTTTCTTGGTAATCAACCTACTCGTGACCATTCTCTCCCACTCAAACAGAGACCTATTAGCTAAAGAAGTGGAGATAACTAGATAAGCTCCACTTGGGTCAGTTCTTGACAAGTTGCTATGCAAGTTGGGTTTTGTTCTCTTTTAGCCGGTTGGTGGGCTTGATATTCCTCGTCCAGTGAGATCTTTAGTTCGTTTAGCCGGTTGGTGGGCTTGATGTTCTGTTGGGGTTTTAGGTTTTAGGTTTTTTTTTTCATGTACACTAGTACTACTTGTATGTCACACTAGCACAATGATAATAATGGTGGTCATGTATTTGGTTCCTTGTTGTAAATATTTGGATTTGAACTTCAAAGTATTGTTTTACAAGCTTCTGCAACTTTTTCTTAACTGTTGCTGCTACTGTTATGCTTGTATTCACTGCTGTTGCTGCTGTACTTGTGATGATGTTGTACTTGTGATGATGCTACTTGTGATCTTCTGAAATGACCCATTGGCGACTTCATTACGCGGGGATAATGATTTTGCAGGTACCCCGAGAGGCCCTTGAGTTTGCTGGAATGTCGATTAACTTCTGTTCCGGCAAATTCGGGTACTCGATATGTCCTATTTTCATCAAAGGTCATGCTGAAATTTTCCGTGAATTTTAGCATGACTTTGCTAAAAAATAGGACATATGGGGTACTTGTGACTAATGCATGGGCCGGGGTATCTTAGTAGTTAATTAAGTAGGATCAACTGCCCCTTTATTCTTGCTGCATTAAACCATAGGCGGCAATAGAGCCAAGTGATTAGGCCCAACTTAGAATTCTCCTTCCCAGCTTAGCTTTTAGGATGCCTCGGTGTCGACAAACCATAAATTATAAAACCTTGGCTTTTAGGGTGCCTCGGTGTCGATAAAAACCTAAATGATGAAAGCTTAGGCTTTTAGGATGCCTCGGCGTCGAAAAACCCTCAATGATAAAAGCTTAGCTTTTAGGATGCCTCGGTATCGACAAACCCTAAATGATGAGACCATGATCTTGTTCCTTGACAATAACCAACTTTTTGACCAAACTTTTTTCCTATTTAGAGAGAAACATGGCCAACAACGATGAGGCCGGGGGTTCGGGCGGGAAGGTATTCTGGGAGCTGTCCCAAGAGATGGAGGAACAACCTCACTTGTATGAGGACGCCGCCTTCCCCACCGATCCTCACACTACCACTGATGGTGCCACCGAGGATGACCCCACTGATGGTGCCGTCGGGGATGACACCACTGATGGTGCCGCCGAGGATGCCACCACTGATGATGGCGGCGCACGCACAGATGGCAGCCAACCGAAGAGGCAACGGAAGGACCGGCGCCCGACCATGCTCCGCACCGTCAAGGAGGAATTTACTGAAGTGGACTCCGACGGGAATCCAACGGCGCCCGAACGAATAGTCAAGGGGTACTCGCTTCAGCTCGGGTGCATTCTCCGGAGCACCGTCTCGATCAACACCGAGAACCTGAGGCATCCTGACCGAGGGAATTTGTGCAACCTCCTCTTCACGAAGCTGCACGAACGATACAAGTTCCCCGCTGAATTTGAAAACACAAGCCTCAAAGGGAATAAAGTGAACAATACTGCCCTCACGAGGATGAGCACGGCCTTGTCTACTTGGAGAAGCAATGTGAAGAGAATGATCGAGAAAGGTGAGAGTTATGAGAAGATCAAGGAGAAAAATCCTTCGATCACTGAAGATGACTACAACGACTTCAAGATCAAGTGCTCGAGCACCGCAACCTCCGAATCAAGTCAGTGGGGGAAAGAAATGCGGGAGCTGAACTTAGGGGAACACACACTCGGTCCCAACGGTTACAGAGTGGCGGAGCCTATATGGGACAAGGAGGAGGCGGACCGTGCCGAGCAAGGCCTACCGCCCCGCTTCGATAAATACGGTGACAAGCAGACCAGGAACTTTGTCAGGGCCCGATACAAGAAGGACCCGAAAACAAAGGAGCTTACCACGGATCCAAAGACCAGGGCGCTTGAGCTTGTTTTGGTATTGAATACACCCCCGCGTAATTAGCTCCATATGGTTGCATTCTAATTAATGAAGCCAAATTTCTAAATGGTTCACATTCCTTCCGCAGGCGACTGAAAGCAGTAGCGCGGGGTCGACTAAGAGAAACCCTTGGGACACCACTCTAAATAGGGCGTTGAATGTAATGAAGAAAAAGGATAAGCTCAGTAAGCCGTCGTCAGCTGGTCGTGTGGCCGGCAAAGGCTTGTCCACAAAATGGTCGTCATACTATAACACTGGTGCGCGGAAGGAGAAAAAGACCAGCTCGGAAAGCCAGTCGCGCGAGGTTCAAGAACTCAAGGCACAAGTGGCGCGGATTCCGGAGATTGTCCAAGAGCAAGTGCAACAACAACTTGGAGCGACGATCACCGCCATTGTACCTACCTTGATCGAGGGGTTGCAGGCGTGGATTGCGGGCGGCCAACAGGGGCCGCCCCCCGATTCCCAGCTTCACGGCCAGCAACTCGCAGAACGCGATGGCGGGACCATTGGTGTCTCCGGCGGAGGCGGCATTGGTGTCTCCGACGCCGGCACGGGAGCTTAATGCACCCGGGTGTACGCCGGCCGGCACCTCTGCAGCAAGCGGCCCCTCATTCAACTGCACGCCCGCCGCTGGCGGTGCCTCGACATTAGCCGAGCTCGACGCCATCATCATGGTAACTAATTAAGCCTCTCTCGGCCGAGGACTTCATCTCCTTGCCTTTGACTGGACATCCCTGACGCCCTACATTTTCTCGCAGGGCGCCGCCGACGTTTCGTGCACTCTCCTGCACTTCGTGAACAACGAGTTGGTCGATGTCGCCAAGGGCAAAATCGTTCAACCGGGCAACCCCGTGTTCCACGGTACTAGGATGCCACCCAACTTGTTTAGGGTTCAACTGGTTCGGGTGCTTCCAGCCTGCGATGAGTTGTTACCTCCGATTCGACCCGTCAGGGCCGACGAAGATGACGTGATAACCCTCAGCGCCTGCCTGAGCTGGCCCTGCTTTGGCCGAAGAGCCAGATTCGTTTGGGGGCGGGGAACACCACTCCAAAGACAACACCACCATTCGTGTCGGCGCCAAGTCGGGCCCATGGCAAGACCGCCGCAACGGTGCCGGACATCCCTATGCCACTGGATCCAAACATGCATATGGCATAGGATCCGAACGACGACGACAACAACGACGATACATTTGCCAACGTCGATCAGTACTTTGCCGATCATGGGTACGGTGGCGACTTCATGGGGCCTCCTTCTCAAGAACCCAACCCTACAAAAGACGTGCGCGATCTAGCTGGTATCACGGAGAAACCAAGTTGCAACAGGCGTCGTCTGCTGTTCAGTTCTCAGGAGACGCCTCCAGCTGTCGACTTCACCGAGCCTCAGATAGGCGAGGTGCGAAATATTATCAGCCCCAACACACTCAAGAAGGCGGTCTGTGAGCAGAACTCGGCCCCACTACAGGAGAAGAAGAAGGCACGGAAAAGAAAGAATAACAAGGGTGCGAGCCAGCCGGCACTGAGTACGATCTGTGCTCAGGACGGGCCACCTTCACCTGAGGATGTAATGAGGAGGGTGCATGTGGCGGGTAGGCCGATGCTACCGAGAAATATGCTCGATGCTGCAACCGGTGCTATGCGGAGTCTGCATGACAGTGTTCTTTCTTTGGAGAAGCGGTGTCTCAGAGAGAAGGATGTGGCATACCCGGTTTTCGCGGCCAAGGTGCCAGAGGGCAAGGGCGTTGTGGATAACTCCATCGGGGGTACGATCGTCCTGCGGTTTGATGACATATACGCTATGTTGAACCTTTATCCGCTGCACTACACCTTCGTTCGGCTATTTTCGCTGAGTATGGAGATGCGGATCATTCGCGACAAGACCCCGGACATCGTTATAGTCGACCCCTTCTACATGTGTGCCAAGATCTTGTGCAGCGCTGGGGACCGTCAAGTCATGAGTTCTTACCTCGAAGGCGTCATTCTGGCAAACCGAGATAAGGATAACTTCCTCGTGCCTTACTTTCCCGAGTAAGTCCTCCCCTCAACCGCCCCGTAACATATGAATTATTAGATTTCGATCGTTTTTCTTTTAACATTCCGTGTTTTGTGTAGTGACACACATTGCACACTCATCCTCCTAAGCCCCAAATATTCCATGGCCACGTATTTCGACTCGGACCGTCAGTCGAAGGTAGACTACACAAATGTCAAGAATGTTCTTGATGATGTTCTCCCCGGCTACGCCAAATCTGGAGGCACCTTCACCAGGCCTATTCGTAAGTACGGCAAGCACGTGTTCTCCCACAATACGATGTTCTGCTGCGTCAAGCAGCCGCCTGGCGGTCAGAAGGGTGCCTACTACGCCATCCATCACATGCGGGCAATCATACGGGACCATCATCAACTTCTGCTACCGAGTAAACTCAAAGATTGGGCCGCGAGCGTGTCGGCAATCCAGGACGCGGACATCAGACAAGAATTCTTTCGCATCTAGTCGGAGTTTGCGGAAATCATCCATCAAGATGTACTTCATACCTCGGGGCAGTTCTACCTCAGAAATCAACCGTCCAACAGTGACATCGACACAATGCTACAAATGCAGGCTGACAACGCCCGCGATTTCATGACTCCCATGATAGACGGTGGCTTCATCCACGCTCCGGTCCCTTGAGTCGAGTCGAAAGTAGTGATGCTGTGTCTAGTTCTGAAACATCGATTGGCTCATGTTGTAACTAAACATTAATGAACTTGTAGTATGTCTCTTTGGTTTCGACAGTCGTTCAACTTAGATGTAATCGATGCTATTAATGTCTTGCTTTTCTCTTCCGACCGTTCTGTTGCATACTTATATATTGCTTATGTATTGTCTGTGAATTGGTACTAATGTTTTGTTTGGCTAGTACATAGCGATGCCGTCGTATGTCGTGTACAAGGGTAAGGTTCCCGGAGTCTACGACGACTGGGAGGAGTGTCGGAGACAGGTTCACCGATTCAGCGGTAACAGTTACAAAGGGTACACCACTAGGGCCGAGGCGGAATCTAGATACGCCCGCTATCTAGTGGGAGAGGGGAGGGAGCGTTGGAGGAACTGGAAAGACGAGTTTCATCGTGATGATGCTCATCGTGATGATGCTCATCATGATGACCGCAGCTCTCTTCTATGTGATGGTAGTTTAGATGATCGATATCGACTTGTAATGTGAAGACAAACTCGCTACTCGCGGTCTCGAGACTTGTAATATAATGTTCTATCTTTGTTCGGTCTTTTGAATTCGGAGACTAATATGATGAATTGTATTCGGAGACTAATATGATGAATTGTATTCAGAGACTAATCTTCTATTGTATTCGATGAATCTGTTGTTGCTGTGTGCTGGTGCTGTCTATATTCTATCCAATAATACATTTTGTAACCTGTGCAAAAAACATAAAATTAAAAAATAAATAAATAAACCTAATATTCATACTAATGGCACATCACATCATAGTGCGCCATTAGTATGCCAAAGGATACTAATGGCGCATCAACCAACAGTGCGCCATTAGTATGCCGAAGTTACTAATGGCACATCAGGCAAGAGTGCGCCATTAGTATGCCAAAGCACCTGGGTATATATGGCCCCCTGGGAGGCATACTAATGGCGCACCATGGTATATACTAATGGCGCATCTGTGGTGCGCCATTAGTATACCAGATACTAATGGCGCACCACAGGTGCGCCATTAGGTAAAATATACTAATGGTGTGGCACTAATGGCGCACCACTAATGCGCCAATAATGGCCAAAATAGGTGCGCCATTAGTAGGCATTTTCCTAGTAGTGGATGGAGGTAGCTAATCTCTCAAGCCATAGTATACTTCGCACGTGCATGACTGACTTGGGATGATTCCGGAGGAAGCAAAACTAACTTTCTCGAACTCACGGCGGCAACTTGCACCTAACGTACGTGAACTGGGAGAGAGTCGCTTCTTGCACCAACACATACCTCATGAACGCAACATGAAGTCAATAGGTACAAAGTTTTCCAATACTAGTTGGGTGTTCAACACAAATCATGGAGAGGATAACAATGTTGCTGATGGGCTCAACAACAGATCATCAATATTTCCATATAGATGGAATTCCACAATTAAAGGAACATACTGATAGCATTGGTCAGACCAAAAGATGTAATGGTGTATGCTCGACGGATCAACCACGAGTAAGACAACATTACGAGTATCGTTGGTTCTGATTTGACTTGATGATAACCCATACTCAAATCAAAGTTTGGACAAGACAATAGATCCACAAATGATCACGGAGATCAATTGAAGAAGATATCATCAATCTTCAATACACACACAAGATATCCCTTTGGAGTGAGCTATGTGGATTAAGCTTTTATCTTCCAACTCTCCAAGTTGTTGTTTAGCTTAACCGACTAATTCAGGGTATCCAACACAGATTCTTGGAGAAAGGGTGGTTTTTAAGAAAACCAACTTGATCATGAGCTCAACATAACGGTCAGGGAACACACTGGTAATACTTCCGAGAAGATATTCGGAAAATCACGACCCACCGATATGTTATGAAGCTCGAGAACAATCTTGCTTTTCAGGGCAAGACAATATGATCAAAAGAGCGAGAGATTGACACAATCCTAACTCATTGATCGGAGGGTGCACCAGGAATAAGGACTAGGTAGCACGATCATTCTTAGAATGATGATTCCGTATCCAACATACTAAGAATGAGATTATCGTCCATTAACTACCCGGCAACGGAGTTGCTAGGAGTATTGATTTCACACATCATGGTTCACTTGTCGGTATGTCGGTTATAACAACACGGAGACCGAGGAATGAACGACGATGGTGAGAAGTATTACTGTATCAAGAGTTTATAGGAGGTTGTGCAATTCCCATGACATTCTTGACATAAAAGAGGGTAACACTCCAAGGTAGAACAGAACAAAAGCCGGATTGGCATTTTGATCTGCGGAATACAACTGCTCTGACCCAATCCTGGATATGGATAAGGTACTGGAGTTTGTTTCTCCTAGTCATTCCAGAATAGAATGGCTTGACGGACCACAAGAGTAAAAGGCATCGATGAACACGAATGCACAACTACTCCTGACTATCAATTGATAGACGGGGTCATAATATAACTAAAGGGGACAACTCAAAGGAACCTATAACTTTCTGAGTTGTGGATGCATAGATTAGCATGTCGAACTTTCAACATATTTCTTCCGGATTACCCATGCAGAAAGGTAGGACTGGTAGAGTCACAATATAGAATCAAGAACTCCTCAAGAGTACTCTTATTGTGATCTTTCGGTTCAGCGAGGAACTTCTGCCAAGAATGGTTCATGGTATTTGGGAGAATGATAACCATGGACCTCGAGGACTATCACAGGGTTACTAATATCCTAAAGGAACGAGCAACACTATCAACATGAAGTAAGTAGGGTGAATCTTGGGTTCAAGAACCCAGGAGTAGAATACCTACTAACTAAATGGCATCACGGGATGCTTGTGAAAATGATGTCCAGAATCATCACACTCGGAATACAGAGTATTGCTAGATTACTGGGTGATTCTCTAGGACACCTAGGGTCATAATAATCACTCCAACATATTTGTCGAGGTAACAAAGTACCTCAACACACTTACTAGTGTGATTAATCTAGCCTAAAAGGACATCGGAAACAGGGAGAAGGGATTTGCAAATGCATCAGACTATTTAGAAACATGGGATGACTCGGACAGCATAACGGCTGTAAATGCTCAAAAAGATTTTGAGATCCAAGAAAAAAGGGAGCATAACCACTTAACATCATAATGTCAAGGTTCTGAGATCAACAGTTGAACACACAGAAGTAGTAGGAACTGAACTGAGGGTTGAATCCACATTAACGTGATCCTGATAAATAGAATGAGAATCCTAGTTTCTCAACCCTGTAGAAAAGAAGAAGGTGACTCAGATCAGAAGGTCATAGGGTAAAGGAGTAAAAAGAGCCTTACGTTCCCTTCCACAATCAATTCCCTTATATAACTAAAGAGTTTCTAGACACGACTTCTACCAGTTTGGCTTGCTAATCCTACAGGCAGCCAGGCTCTGATACCAAAGTTGTCAAGACCCCGATCCTAAGTCACACAGGTCTAGCATGTAACACATCATATCACTTTGCGGCCTCACGCACGGTATCCCCACGGGTGCCACCTTACTTGGCCCGGGACCGTTTGCGCATTTTGGCACACGTATATGATAGTGTCGCTAGCATCCATATGACAGAGAACACGGGCCGACATGACTAGTTATAAACCAAAAGTGGCACTAAATTACAGAGACGGGCATACATGACCCAGCAACGAATGTGTCGGTCATCAACGTATGAACCCAAGTCGTAGCAAGCTACAAGGACTTAAAGGAACAACGCGTGACATTTCCCCTAAGGGACAGACACGGGAACGAAGAAAGACACATGCCGGCCAGCCTAAGTGTTCCGGAGCAGTAGCAAGCTACCAAGGCTCAGTGGAAGCACTAGGAGACATTTCCCTGTAAGATAGGCTACCAAGGGTAAACAACTAGGTGTCAGATCCCACACATAGCAATACACATTACACGTACGCATAACATGCAAGTATGTGATGTACAACATGGCATCACAACATAACTCAACAACTCATATAGATAAGGCCCAGAAGAGCCATCATAACATTTATTACAAACAGAGGTCACATGACCCAACATACAGAGCATACAGGCAACGGAAGCATAACATGTCTGAGTACAGACAACTACAAATGAAAAAGGCTGAGAAGCCTGACTATCTACAAGACCCTCCCAAGGGTACAAGATCGTAGCTGAGGTAACAAGCTAAACGTCTAAGTCCACGCGGAACCACTTGTGAGACTGAAGTCTCTCTGCAAAAACATAAATTAAGCAAACGTGAGTACAAAGGTACTCAGCAAGACTTACATCAGAACTAGCTACATATGCATCAGTGTCAACAAAGGGGTGGTGGAGTTTGACTGCAGCAAGCCAGCTTTGACTCGGTGGCTATCCTGAACTACGACTGCAAGTAACTCTTTTGAGGTGGCGCACACGAGTCCACATATTCAAAAATCAATACACCACTATGGATCCGCTCCCGTCTCCCTACGAGAAGGCCATCCATAGCACTCATGCTTATCTTGCGCGTTTTAGAGTATCCACTTTTACTTGTCTATGAACTGTACAGGTAACCCAGAAGTCCTTCACCGCGGACACGGCTATTCGAATAGATCATTTGTAACCCTGCAGGGGTGTACTTCTTCACACATGTTTCCACCACTTAGCGTCTGCACACGACATGTGCTCGGCAGACTTCAAGCGAAAGCCGACGTGGGTGTAGACCACGACCTAACCAACCACTCAAGTCTCTAGTCCAGGTTTATCGCCTATTTGGGTTCCATCCGTGGGGAGATCCGGCCGGGGTGTCGCTCACGGCCCGAAACGATGTGTACAGGGTTCCCGAGTCACCAAACGGGCTACTGGTACACCGTGCCACGTACCTGCCGCGTCACAGCCCACCACGAGGGTCAACGCTAAGCAAGACCTCCAGTAAACTACAAACACCAGAAACTAGTTGCAACTCCTGGACAGAGAACAAGGGCAGTCAATAAGTCGAGCGGGGTCATATTTCAGGGCCCACCATGTGGTAGTAGTTGTTCATGGATCAACCAACACAGAACTCAGTTCCTGAGGACGGTTTCATGAGACAACCCACCATGTACTCCTACATGGCCTCTCATCGCTACCTTTACCAAATCGTGTTCACACACTTAGCTCTCAACAGAAGGACATGTTCACCACATTCCAATTCATCCCTGATGAATCAGACCTGACACAACTCTAAGCAATAGCAGGCATAACCAGAAAGCATGAATGAGTAGGCACAACATGTCTCAAACAACTCCTACTCATGCTAGTGGGTTTCAACTATTTACTGTGGCAATGACAGGTCATGCAGAGGAAAAGGGGTTCAACTACTGCAGCAGGTAACAGTTGAGGCGTTGTTGTCCTAATGCAGTAAAAGAGAGCAAGAGCGAGAGAGTGGGATTGTATCGGAATGCTCAATGGGATTTTGCTTGCCTGGCACTTCTGAAGATAGAACGGTGTCTTCATCAGTGTCATCGATCACATCGTCGGAACAACGTCTACTGAGAGGGAACAAACACCGGCAACAGAGAAAGAACACAATCAATGCAATGCAACAGTATGATGCATGATCATGACATGGCATTATGCTATGATTTGAGCTAATGCAACTAGCAACAGGTTAAATGAAGTTGATTTGAACCAAAGGTTCAAATTCAAACTCCATATGTGATTATTTAAATGTCATGTATTCAAATTTCCCTAAACAGTGGCTATAAGTTATTCAAACATGCATGAAAATGCCATATACAGATTTCTTGAATTTTTCTGATCATTATTCATATATAAATTATTTTCATTGGAGTTATAGATTATTTTCTGTGATTTTTAGAAGTTTTGGCTATTTTCTGAAATAATAAATCATTTAAGATTTATTTTAAATTCCAGAAAACATTACTGCGTCAGCATGACATATGTGTGATGTCAGCAAGTCAACAGGGCTGGTCCAGGTCAAAACTGAGCGGTGGGACCCACTAGTCAGTGTCATAGTTCTGGCTAGGGTCGCTGTTACGAGGGCCTAGTCAACGCCCACGTCAGCACGGTCAAAACTGACGCGTGGACCCGATGTGTTTAGCTAAAGCTAAACAGGAATTATTCCTCTCGTTAATTAGGTAGTGGGGCCCCACTGTCAGTGTCACTTGGGGTTAATTAGCGGGTGGTTAGCCACGGACTAAGTGTCCACGTCGGCTCGCCGGAGTTTGGCCGGCGATGACAACTTTGCGCGGCGGAGGTTCATCGGGGCTGCGCTACAGGCTACGGGAGGACGCACGAAGGCCACCAGAAGATAGCCCACACACGCCCGCATCTAGAGGTGGCGGCGGCTGGAGCCAGGGTGGCCGGGGCTCGCCGGAACAGAGCTCGTGGCGGCGGCCGGAGTGCGGGTGTGGACGGAGTCGACGCTACGGTGTTCTAGGGGAGAAACAGAAGGGTGCGCTCGGCTTCTGGGAGCAAGGTGAGTGCGATGGCGTGCTCAAAAACGGGCAGAGGCGGCTGGGGACACGGCGGTGATAGGTTCAGCGGCGGCCAGAGTTCGGCCGCGACGGGGCTATGGCCTAGAGGTCAAACACGACCAGGGGAGAAGGGGGAAACGGCTCGGGGGCTCACAGCGTGTGCAGGGGGCGTCGAAAATGGGCTCGAGGACGGCTTGGCCGGAGCAAATCGACGTCGACGAACGGCGGCACCTGAGGTTGAAGAAGGCGTCGAGGGTGGCACTTCGAGGCGTCCGGCGTCGGTTGGCTCGGTGAGGAGGTCTTAGACGTTGCGGCGGAGCTCTTGGCCAGCTCAGGGAGGCGAGGCGGTGGTTGTGGCTGCGGTGGTTGCGAGCGGCGGCGACGAGCCCGCTCAGTGGAGAGAGGGAGAGAGCCAGGGGAGGGGAAGGGGTCCAGGGGAAGAGGGGAAGAGGTGCAGGGGGTCGTGGGGCTTCTCTGGTGCGGATCAGGATGAGGGGAGGAAGCAGGAAGTGGCGGGGAGACGTGGCCACGGCCGGCTGTGCTGCGGGCACGCAGCAGCTCCTACTAGCAGGAGCTTGAAGAAGCTCCTGGCGGTTGGGCTGGGCTGTCTGCTGGCTGGGCCGCTACAGAAAAGCCAGATAAGGCCCAGGTGAGTCTCTCTCTCTTTCTTTTTCTAAAACTATTTCTGTTTTCTATTTTTGATATTTGTTTTGGCTTTAGTAAAAATGCCAGACCATTTTCAAAAATCATGAGACTGCTTGTGGCCACTGTTTGGATTATTTCCAACAGCCAACATTTCAGTTCATGAATATTTGGACATCTAAAATAATATATAATATTTAAATGCCCAAATGCAAATAAGGTATGATTTAATTCAGTGCCCAGAATATTCCACAAAAATGTTCACTAATTTTGGTTTGGTCTCAAAGCCTCGCCAAAATTATCAAACATTGATGAAGGAAATTTGGTCATTGGAAATGATTTTATTCTTGACCCTAGTTGAATTCATTTGGTGCTAGGGTTTGAACATCCCCATTTCAGGTTTAAGGGAAAATTAAACATGATGCACATGATCATGCAGAGTCAAGTAAAGGCTAAGCTATAGGGCTGTGACAAAGTTTTAGTTATTAGGCAAATGTAAAACCAATGTTGGGCCTTGCTGGAAAAGCTTTAAACAGAGCGAATTATCAAGGGGGTCACATAACCCCAACCGTGTTAGGAACGCAAAATCAAGGAACTTAACACCGGTTTATGGGTTCCTAAGGTGGCATGAGTGGAACAAAACACCAAGCAGAAAGGCTTATCCTTCCACCCATTACCAATATATAGGTGAACTAGTTTAACATATAATAATATATTGTGATATCCCAACAACTTCATCATGGAGCAATCTTCAAAACTTCACCTGCAACTAACAACGCTATAAGAGCGGCTGAGCGATGCGTACTTAACCAAACAACGGTTTGCTAGGAAGGTGGTTAGAGTGTTTCATGGCAACAATAGGAGGGCTGACAAACAGGAATAGGCATCGAGGCAATATCTAAAGAGCGAGACATCTAGCATAGGCAAAGATAGAAGTGATATCGGGGAATGGTCATCTTGCCTATTGATTCCATGGAGGGATCGTAACCTTGCTCCTCAAACTCAGCCTCGAAAGGAACCTCGAACTCTGAATCATCACCGGACTCTAACCAACACAACAATGCAACACCGGAACAACAATCCATCAGCATGCAATGCTCAAACACATGATGCATGAATATGATGCATGAGAACATGGGTAGGATATAATGCATCCCCTAGGAACAAGAAGAGTGCACAAGCAACATGGCAAGAAAACAAGATCACAACACATGTGGATCACAAGCAAAAGGAACAAAACTAACATGGCCACAAGGATATGTAGATTATTTAAACAAGCACCCAACAAGTTTTAAAAGTTGTTTAACATGGCAAGGGGTGCATCTAGGACTAACAGCAACATGCTAGCATTTTAAATGGGCCGGAAAGAACATACAACAATTTTCGGAAACTCCCATATTCATTTAAATACATTTGGGACAGAACTGGTATATTCATGTTTAAAAGGTGTTAAACATGCAAAACAACAGCACCACATTAATCTACACATTTTTCCCACCCCAAATACATATAAAGTTTGTTAAATTTGGAGTTGTAGATATTTAGTTATGAATTTGCAAGTTCGAGCATATTTTAAACACAAATTAAATCAAACAACATTTCAAATGTTTTAAGCATGGCAACAAACATCATAATAATATTCTACATGAAAAACTAAGCAGTTTTCATATATAACTTATTTTCATCAGATGCATATTTAAACAAATATTAAATATGCAAAGAAAATGCATAAAATAATAACAAAAACAAAAACAGAAAAGAAAAACAAAAGGAAAAGACAAACTGACCCGCCTGGATCTAGCCAGAGACACTGACTGGTGGACCCAGGGGAATCCAACGTGGCAGAGGTGGGTGCGCGTGTGGGTGAACTGAGCTGAGAGGATGACAGGTGGGGCCAACCTCTCAGTGACACAGGAAATACAAAAATGGGGGGAATATCCACTGCCCACGGCGGGATCGAACCCACGGACTCATGGTTAACTAACGAAGAGATGAGCCACTGGGCTAGACGAGTGTTGCTGACAGATAACAGGTGTTTTGCCTTTTCTATTAACTCAACAAGTAGACAGCAGGGGGGACACAGAGCACGTCGGAGCTGCTCCGGCGACCCAAGCTAGCGACGGAGTGGTGCGGTTGTTCCTAGGGGAACTCCGCATCCACGACGTGCACTCGCAGCACCTAGCAACGACTACAACGACGGCGGCGAGCAACAAACAGAGCGGCGGCAGCGGACCTCGACGAGACAAAGCAGGGGCCTAAACGGAGCGGCGAAGGCACTAGCAGCATCTAAGTTACATGGCGAACACGACGGGCAACAGCGGAGGAACTAAGGTGGTCGGAACATTCGCCGGAGACGAGGCCCAATGGCGACGAGCTCGGGTGCACGGTGAACTACGTGCTAGACGTCACGAAACAAGGGGAAAAGGGCACGGGGAGGTGTGGATTCTCACCACGAACACGGCGAAGTGTTCAGCTGGCGGGGAGGTGGACGGAGTTGACGATGCCGATGATCGAACACCCGCGGCTGCCGAAGTTGAAGAAGAGGAAGAAGAAGTTGCAGGCGAGGCGATCGGCTCCGTGTAGTGGACGTAGACAACGTAGACGATGTCGAGGAAGAAGACCGGCAAGTTTGGCGAGGCAGAGGAGGACGAGAAGCACGCCGGCGACGAGCTCGCGCTCTCAGATGCACTTGGGATAGCTGCGGAGCGGCGGATCTAGTGGCTCTCGGCTCACCAGGCGGCAGGAGGAGGAAGATGGAACCCTAGAGGATGGGTTGGACACGGAGAGGGATTAAACGGAGGGCCAGAGCCATGACGGTGCGGCGATGGCATCGTGCTCGCGGTCCCCATGGCGTCGTGGGAGGAGGAAGAAAAGGTGGGTGAGCTTTCTAGCGCAGTCACTAACGAGTGGGTCTGACCTGGCCACGTGGGCGCGAAACAGCGGGGGTATGCAGGGGCACTAGTGAGAAAGGGAGAGAGGGACGCGCTGGGCTGCTGGCGCGGGCTGGCTGCTAGGCCGAGGCGAAGAACTGGCCCAGGTGGCTGCTGGGCTGCGCTGCGGCTAGTTGCTACTGCTGAAGCCTTTTTCTTTTTCTTTTTCTTCAGGCAGAAAAATAAAAGGAAAATCACACGCTAAAAGAAAAGGAATTAGGAGATAAATAAAATATACCCATGCTCCTGGATTTATGCCCTATTTTATAAAAATGACTTGGGCATTTTTAGAGGTAGAAAAATAAAATAAGTTTGAATATGGTTCAAACTTCTGTCATTTTTTCTTCAGGTAGAAGCTATGATGAACATGATGCCATGGTGATGATGAAGCAATGCAAGGATGCATCAGAAAAAATAAAATGACAATGCAATAACAAAAGAATGCATAATTATAAAAGAACCCCCAAGGAAAAGACAAGGATCAAATTGATGAAAGCTTTATTTCCATATATGGAAGGTATCACATATGGGGTGTTACAAACTCTCCTCCACTACAAAAAGATCTCGCCCGAGATCTAGGACTGAAAGGAGGGATACTCGGAACGGAGATGATCTTCTCGTCCCCATGTAGCTTCTCGGTCGGTATGGTGTGACCACTTCACTTTCAAGAATTTGATGACTTGTTGCGGGTCTTGCGCTCAGTTTCTTCAAGGATAGCAACGGGGTGCTCACGATAAGACAAGTCTTGTTGAAGACCAATCTCTTCGAACGGAATGGTGCGTTCAGGCGTCTTGAAGCACTTGCGGAGTTGAGACACGTGAAACACATCATGCACATTTGCAAAGTTGGAGGGAAGCTCGAGTTGGTAGGCTAGATCGCCTCTCTTGCCAAGAATCTTGAAAGGGCCCACGTATCTTGGAGCAAGCTTTCCCTTGATACCGAACCTCTGAGTGCCCTTCATGGGAGAAACACGGAGATAGACATGGCCTCCAATGTCGAAAGCCAAGTCACGATGCTTGCCGTCATAGTAGCTCTTTTGACGTGATTGCGCGGCTTTGAGATTCTCACGTATGACTTTGCACATTTCTTCGGCTTCTGAGATCAAATCATTTCCAAGGATCTGACGTTCACCAGTCTCGGGCCAGTTGAGAGGGGTACGACACTTTCTGCCATAGAGGATTTCAAAAGGAGCTTTGCCGGCACTTGCTTGGAAGCTGTTGTTGTAGGAGAATTCGGCAAATGGAAGGCAATCTTCCCATTTCATACCGAAGGAGATGACACAAGCTCTTAGCATATCTTCGAGGATCTGGTTCACTCTTTCGACTTGACCACTAGTCTGGGGGTGAAACGCAGTGCTGAAGCGAATCTTGGTGCCCATTGCTGACTGAAAGGAATCCCAGAACTTGGAAGTGAACAAGCTTCCATGGTCTGAGGAGATTACTTGAGGAATGCCATGCAAAGAAACAATTCTGGAGGTTTACAGCTCTGCCAGCTGAGCTGCGTTGATGGATTCTTTGACGGGAAGAAAATGAGCTACTTTAGTTAGCTTGTCAATCACCACAAAGATAGCATCATTTCCCTTCTTGGACTTGGGAAAACCAGTGACAAAATCCATCTCAATGTGATCGAATTTCCACTCGGGAATAGGTAGACGTTGAAGGAGTCTGGCTGGACGTTGATGCTCTGCCTTCACTCTTCTGCAGACATCACATTCATTCACGAATTGGGCAATCTCCCTTTTCATGCGAGTCCACCAATATGATTGCTTGAGGTCATGATACATCTTGGAGCTTCCTGGATGTATTGAGAGGAGTGAGTTATGTGCTTCATTCATTATGAGCTTCCTGAGATCACCTTTGGGAACCACAATCCTATCCTCAAAGAACAAGGTGACTTTCTCATCAACGCAATAGCACTTGTACTTGGGAGTACCCTTAGCAATACCATGTTTCACTTTCTGCACCATAGCATCACTGAGTTGGGCCTCACAGATTTGATCTTCCAAGGTAGGAGCAACTTGAAGGTTTGCAAGAAAGCCTTGCGGAACAACTTGGAGGTTGAGCTTCCTGAATGATTCACAAAGTTCAAGCTGGAACGGATTGAGAAGGAGACTGTTGCAATACGCCTTTCTGCTCAAGGCATCTGCAATGGCATTGGCCTTGCCAGGAGTATACTCAATGCTTGGATCGTACTCTTGAACCATCTCAACCCAACGAGTCTGGCGAAGGTTAAGGTTTGGCTGAGTAAAGATGTACTTCAAGCTCTTGTGATAGGTGAAGATGTCCACTTTTCTTCCCAACAGAAGGTGTCTCCACGTGATCAAGGCATGTACAACTGCTGCTAGCTCAAGATCATGTGTGGGGTAATTCTTCTCATTTGGTTTCAGCTGACAAGAAGTGTATGCCACAATCTTCTTGTCTTGCATGAGAACAGCACCAATACCTTGCAATGAAGCATCACAAAAGACTTCATAAGGCTTGGACTCATCTGGAGGAGTAAGAATCGGAGCAGAAATGAGCTTCTGTTTGAGGGTATTGAATGCCACATCACAATCAAGAGTCCACGAGTACTTGACATTCTTCTGCAACAGGTTGGAAAGAGGCTTGGCAATCTTGGAGAATTTCTCAACGAACCTTCTGCAATAGCTAGCGAGACGAAGGAACCTTCAGAGTTGCTTGACATTCTGCGGAGGTTCCCAGTTGACAATAGCTTCAACCTTCTCGGGGTTCACAGAAATGCCCTCGGCAGAGATAATATGGCCAAGATAGAGGACTTTATCCAGCCAGAATTCACATTTGGAGAACTTCGCATAGAACCGGTGCTCACGGAACCTGTCAAGGACCAAACGGAGGTGCTTGGCATGGTATTTTTCATTCTTGGAGAATACCAAGATATCATCCAGATAGACGAGAACGAATTCGTTGGTGTAGGGGTTGAATATGAAGTGCATCATCCGAGAGAAGGTGGGTGGAGCATTTGCAAGGGCGAAAGACATGACCGTCTATTCATAGGAGCCAAAAATCGTTCTGAATGCGGTCTTAGGAATATCCTCTTCATGGATACGAATCTGATGGTAACCCATCCGGAGATCGAGCTTCAAGAACACCTTTGCTCCTTTGATCTGCTCGAACAATTCAATGATATTGGGGAGCGAGTACTTATTCTTTATTGTCTTCTTGTTCAATGGCCGGTAATCAACGCAAAGGCGTTATGTGCCATCCTTCTGCTTGAAAAATACAACACCACAGCCCCAAGGAGAAGTACTAGGACGGATTAGACCCATACGTTCTTGCTCATCGAGTTGTTTCTTCAGCTCCTTCAACTCATCAAGAGAAAGCTTGTACGGACACCGACATGCTAGCTCGGTACCAGGTTCAAGTTCAATGATGAATTCAACTTGACGGTGGGGAGGCATGCCTGGAAGCTCTTTAGGGAATACATCCTCATATTCATGAACCATCGGAATCTGAGAAATGGCATTAATCTCGCCCTTGTCATTGAGAAAGAATGGCATGATTGTGTTATCTCGAGTTGCGAAGATAATCACGTCTTCGTCAGGATGAGTTAGCTTGACCTCCTTGTTTATACAATCAATGTTTTCATCATGCTTGGAGAGCCAATCCATCCCAAGAATAAGATCAATGTCGGAGTTACCGAGAATAATCGAGGAAACTAGAAAACTGTAATCACCCATATGAATAGATATGTCCAGAGCAACTGAGTTGGAAGTCATTTGCAATCCCGGAGAAATAATCTTTAAAGGCCTAGGTATTCTCTCCGTAAACAAGTCATGCTTAGCAACAAATGGTCTTGAAATGAAAGAAAGCGATGCACCCGAATCAAACAAGACTTTTGCAGGAATTGAGTAAACTGAGAGGTTACCCAATATCACATCTGAAGAATTCTCTGCTTGAGTTGCATTCATCAGATTCACTCTTGCTGCCTTGGGGTTGTGCTTGACAATAGCAGTGCTGACAGGTGGAGGAGGCGGAAGGCGCCTTGGGTTAGGACACTTGTTGGCATAGTGACCCTTCTAGCCACACTTGTTGCAAGTAACTTCTGAAAGAGGCCGATGATAAGGACCACTTGATCTTGAAGCTTGGAACTGAGGCTTGGACTGGTTGCTTGGGTTGGGTGGGTGGGAGAATCCACGACCACCTGAGTGCTTGTTGTTGCTTGGAGGACGGAGCACTGGAGGAGGCGGTAGCCAGAACTTCTGCTGCTTGGCAACCACTTGAGAGGAAGAGGAGGAGTGGACAGCATCTCTAATCCTCTTTTTGGAAGCTTCACTCTTGAGCTGAGCTGCCTCTTGCTTGAGAGACATATTGTAGAATTGGTCAAATTCATCCGGCTCGAACAAGGTGAGAGAAAGTTGGAGTTCATCTTTCAGACCACCTCAGAACTGATATATCTTGCTCTTGGCATTGGGGATGTCTTGCTTCGCATAACGGGCAAGATTCTGGAACTTGACATTGTATTGATAGACAGACATGGTGCCTTGCTTCAGGTTGCGGAATTGCTCACGCATGCCTTCAGTGACACTGGTTGGAATGTGATGAGAGCGGAAATCTTTGCGGAAGTCAGTCCACGAGATCTCACAATCACCTCTGGAGTGTTTGAATTGTTGCCACCAATAGGCAGCTTGACCTTTGAGTTGGAAAGAGGCAAACTTGACATAATCCTCAGGCCTCACGCTACTGCATTCAAAGTGCTTTTTTATGTCTGTGATCCAATCTTCAGCATCTAGCGGGTCCACACAGTAACTGAAAGACTTTGGTTGGTTTTCCAGGAATTCGTTCAGTGTCGCAAAGTGAGGTTGATTGAACATATTGCCTTGGCCTTGGTTCCCATGATTGCCTTGATTTGCTTGGTTGGCTTGGAAATTCTCCATCATTGGCATGAGCATCTGAGTGTTCTGGTTGGTTGCTTCCATAATTGCTCTCCATGCCTCAGCCGAAGGAGGAGGGGAAGGAGGACGTTCAGGAGGACGCTCTTCTTCGCCCTCTTGGTTAGGGTTGGGAACCTTCTTAGGAGCCATCCTGAATATGATGACAACCGTTAGCCATTGATGCAAAACAGGTAAGCTGAATCAACGGCTAGAAATTTGCAACATAAGTCTTCACAATGAACATTCAAACACAAATGAACGAATGAATTCCACAGTTTAATGGTACAACAATCTTGTCGAGAATCCACTTGTGAGAAAAAAAGATAAAATAAAGACAAAAAGGTACAGATGGAACAAATACATGATAGAAGTTTCGTCCCACATGTTCGTGCGGAATGCCCATGGTACGTGTTACAAAGGGTGTTGCAATCCCCGGATCATCATAGCCAAGGACCCTTTAAGATGCAACTCCCAATTGGAACAACGCCCATGAAATCTCTTCACTCGATGTTGAACCCCAAACCTCATACCATGCACTCGTTGGAAGAATGCCTACGAGCTACTTGAAACCCACATATTAATTCCCGAAGTTTTTCGGTTATGCAATCTGGTGCTGGGGATACAGGGGAAGCACCGCGCACTCAACTCTAAACCTACATCCAGCTGTATCCATCCGTCAACACATAACCAGTCATCCTCGGAAACTGTTCACCTCGGACCTTCGAAACGCATCTGCTATACTAGCTGTGGCAATACTCCCGAACTATCCCACCAGTACTGGGTGACGTCGGGGTTATCTCACCACTAACCGCATAGAAGAGTTTTCGTTGTCGGCCGACTCTGGTATTCTAGAACCACCACAATACATTTGTGACGACAACACCTCGGAGCTCAACTCCCCGGGACACTGCCACAACCCCTAAATGATAGGAGGCATCGAGAACAATGTTCTCATCACAAAGATATCGGAACAATCGAAACAATACCCGCGTGATCCTAAAAAAACAATTAGTGAATTTTTGAGAGTAGATGAGATAGAACAACGTCAGGAGTCCTCACCAGAGCGATGAAGGGGGTGAGGAGTAAAAAGAAATCCTACTCTCCGATATATATAAAGAACTCAAAACATTTTAGTGTGTGTGCCTAGACTCAACCGTCAGCGATTCGATCAATCAGGGGGCTCCTAGGTCGGAGAAGGCTCTGAATACCAACTTATAATGCCCAGTATGCGGCTATGTCCCCCACGTGTCGAGGCACGACTTAAGGACATAAACACATACTAGAATGATCTCAAGTATGGTATCTTTGCACATCTCATGTAAAATTCATGGATGAAACTGTAAAATGATAGTTGGCTTACACTCGCCACGTCACACAATGAATACAGTAACATACATCATCCAAACAACATCAGGGTCCAACTACGGACGAAATCCAAACGAGAAAGATACCATAAATAACACAAGCCCGGATCCTCCTAGTAAGAACCACTACTGATCATCGGGATAAGACACATAGTAATGACCACGCTCTTCATCGAACTCCCAGTGAAGTTATGAACCTTCTCCTGCATTGTTCTCAATGGTACCTGCATCTGGTGTGTGTTGAATCTATGAGCCACAGAGGACTCAGCAATCCCGTTCCCGGGTATCAAAACTACCAAAGCCTTAGGTGTGGAAAGGCTATAAACAAGGGTTGCAGCAAGCACTAAGCACTAGCTTACGAGTTTAGAGCGAGAAGAGAACAATTGCCAACGATCGCCAAGTTGACCAAGAAGTGATCCTAACTACTTACGATCAAACATAACCCCACCGTGTTCACTTCCCGAAGCCCTTCGGAAAGAGACCATCACGGTTACTCACGCAGGTAGTGTATTCATGAATAAGGTGTCAAGTTATCTACAACCGGATATTAACAAATTCCCATCTGCCACATAACCGCGGGCACGGCTTTCGAAAGATCAAAACCTTGCAGGGGTGCCCCAACTTAGCCCATCACAAGCTCACGATCTGCGGAGTCGCAACTCTAAAGTGGGAAGACCCGAGTAATCTCGGAATCACGTGCTCAAGATATTTCGACAAAGGTAAAACTAATCCAGCAAGACCTCCCCGCGTGCCGACACCCTGATAGTAGACGCGTGTATCTCGTCTCAGGCCATGACCGGATGAGCACTACATACAGCAACCGAAGATCCCAGCGAACTGGGTGGCACCGCAAGTGGCTCTAGTTTGGACCAACACTCATGAGGAGCACTGGCCCGGGGGTTGTTAATTAAGTCCTCGGGGCAGCTAGTCCCTATGCAAGTTTTAGTTATTAGGCAAATGTAAAACCAATGTTGGGCCTTGCTGGAAAAGCTTTAAACAGAGCGAATTATCAAGGGGGTCCCATAACCCCAACCGTGTTAGGAACGCAAAATCAAGGAACATAACACCGGTTTTGTCGGTTCGTAAGGTGGCATGAGTGGAATAAAAAACCAAGCAGAAAGGCTTAGCCTTCCACCCATTACCAATATATAGGTGAATTAGTTTAACATATATTAATATATTGTGATATCCCAACAACTTCATCATGGAGCAATCTTCAAAACTTCACCTGCAACTAACAACACTATAAGAGGGGCTGAGCGATGCGTACTTAGCCAAACAACGGTTTGCTAGGAAGGTGGTTAGAGTGTTTCATGGCAACAATAGGAGGGCAGAAAAACAGGAATAGGCATCGAGGCAATATCTAAAGAGCGAGACATCTAGCATAGGCAAAGATAGAAGTGATATCGGGGAATGGTCATCTTGCCTATTGATTCCACGGAGGGATCGTAACCTTGCTCCTCAAACTCAGCCTCGAAAGGAACCTCCAACTCCGAATCATCACCGGGCTCTAACCAACACAACAATGCAACACCGGAACAACAATCAATCATCATGTAATGCTCAAACACATGATGCATGAATATGATGCATGAGAACATGGGTAGGACATAATGCATCCCCTAGGAACAAGAAGAGTGCACAAGCAACATGGCAAGAAAACAAGATCACAACACATGTGGATCACAAGCAAAAGGAACAAAACTAACATGGCCACAAGGATATGTAGATTATTTAAACAAGCACCCAACAAGTTTTAAAAGTTGTTTAACATGGCAAGGGGTGCATCTAGGACTAACAGCAACATGCTAGCATTTTAAATGGGCCGGAAAGAACATACAACAATTTCCGGAAACTCCCATATTCATTTAAATACATTTGGGACAGAACTGAGATATTCATGTCTAAAAGTTATTAAACATGCAAAACAACAGCACCACATTAATCTACACATTTTCCCACCCCAAATACATATAAAGTTTGTTAAATTTGGAGTTGTAGATAATTAGTTATGAATTTTGCAAGTTTGAGCATATTTTAAACACAAATTAAATCAAACAGCATTTTAAATGTTTTAAACATGGCAACAAACAGCATAATAATATTCTACATGAAAAACTAAGCAGTTTTCATATATAACTTATTTTCATCAGATGCATATTTAAACAGATATCAAGTATGCAAAGAAAATGCATAAAAGAATAACAATAACAAAAACAAAAAAGAAAAACAAAAGGAAAAGACAAACTGACCCGCCTGGATCTAGCCAGAGACATTGACTGGTGGACCCAGGGGAATCCAACGTGGCAGAGGTGGGTGCGCGTGTGGGTGAACTGAGCCGAGAGGATGATAGGTGGGGCCAACCTGTCACTGACACAGGAAATGCAAAAATGGGGGGAATATCCACTACCCCCGGCGGGATCGAACCCACGGCCTCATGGTTAACTAACGAAGAGACGAGCCACAGGGCTAGACGAGTGTTGCTGACAGATAACAGGTGTTTTGCCTTTTGTGTTAACTGAACAAGTAGACAGCATGGGAGACATAGAGCACGTCGGAGCTGCTCCGGCGACCCAAACTGGCGGCGGAGTGGTGTGGTCTCTTCCTAGGGGAACTCCGCATCCACGACGTGCACTTGCAGCACCTAGCAACGACTACAACGACGGCGGCGAGCAACAAACAGAGCGGCGGTGGCGGACCTCAACGAGACAAAGCAGGGGCCTAAACGGAGCGGCGAAGGCACTAGCAGCATCTACGTGACATGGCGAACACGACGGGCAACAGCGGAGGAACTAAGGTGGTCGGAACACTCACCGGAGATGAGGCCCGACGACGACGAGCTCGGGTGCATGGTGAACTATGCGGTAGATGGCGCGAAAGAAGGGGAAAAGGGAACGGGGAGGTGTGGATGCTCACCACAAACACGGCGAAGTGTTCGGCTGGCGGGGAGGTGGACGGAGTCGACGATGGCGGTGATCGAACACCCGCGGCTGCCGGAGTTGATGAAGAGGAAGAAGAAGTTGCAGGCGAGGCGATCGGCTCCGTGTAGTGGACGTACACGCTGTAGACGACATCGAGGAAGAAGACCGGCAAGGTTGGCGAGGCAGAGGAGGACGGGAAGCACGCCGGCGATGAGCCCGCGCTCTCAGATGCGTTTGGGATAGCTACGGAGCGGCGGATCTGGTGGCTCTCGGCTCACCAGGCGGCGGGAGGAGGAAGAGGGAACCCTAGAGGATGGGTTGGACACAGAGAGGGATTAAACGGAGGGCCAGAGCCACGATGGTAGGGCGACGGCGTCGTGCTCGCGGTCCCCGTGGCGTCGCGGGAGGAGGAAGAAAAGGTGGGTGATATTTCTGGCGCAGTCACTGACGAGTGGGTCTGACCTGGCCACGTGGGCGCAAAACAGCGAGGGTATGCGGGGGCGCGGGTGAGAAAGGGAGAGAGGGACGCGCTGGGCTGCTAGCGCGGGCTGGCTGCTGGGCCGAGGGGAAGAACTGGCCGAGGTGGCTGCTGGGCTGCGCTGCGGCTAGTTGCTGCTGCTGAAGCCTTTTTATTTTTCTTTTTCTTCAGGCAGAAAAATAAAAGGAAAAGCACAGGCTAAAAGAAAAGGAATTAGGAGATAAATAAAATATCCCCATGCTCCTGGATTGATGCCCTATTTTATAAAAATGACTTGGGCATTTTTAGAGGTAGAAAAATAAAATAAGTTTGAATATGGTTCAAACTTCTGTCATTTTTGAACCTAACCAAATCAATTCAAAATGGGGCAAGGCTTTGCAATGTGACTCATGACAGTGAAACTTAGATGTGGGGAGGAGATGAACATTAACAGAAGAGGCTAAGTCACTTGCAAAATTGATTAAAGAAAGGAAAGAAAAAGAAGGAAGGAGAAGAGTGATGCAAAAAGGAAGAGGGGGTTTAGGGTTTAGCATGGGCATGGCTTGCCACCACCATCACACAACAAACTCAAGGTGACCTCACATCACAAGCTAAGGATGAATCACACCATGACAAGTATAAGAAGCTATGATGAACATGATGTCATGGTGATGATGAAGCAATGCATGGATGCATCAGAAAAAATAAAATGACATTGCAATAACAAAAGAATGCATAATTGTAAAAGAACCCACAAGGAAAAGACAAGGATCAAATTGATGAAGCTTTATTGCCATATATGGACGGTATCACATATGGGGTGTTACACAACTAGCATAGGAAGGCAAGACAAGTATAACTTCAAAACTTTAAGCACATAGAGAGGAAACTTGATATTATTGCAACTTCTACAAGCATGTATTCCTCCCTTCATAAAAAATTTCAGTAGCATCATGAATGGGTTAAACAATATATTCATCACATGAAGCATTCTTTTCATGATCTACAAGCATATAAATTTTACTACTCTCCACATAAGCAAAATTCTTCTCATTCGGAATAGTGGGAACAAACGCGAAATAGTGGAATCATTACTAACTAAAGTTGAAACTCTTCCAAATCCACTTTAGATGATAGTATTAATCATACTCCAAAAGATATAAGTGAAGTTCATGGACTATTTGTCGGTGTACAAAAAGAGGGGTACACTTTTTGTACCCCTATGACTGTGCACGGGCAGTCCGAGCCACGGGCACTACCACACCAAGCATGGCAAGGGAGGTGAGCCGGGGTAAGACCGAAGCTCAATGAAGACTGGAGCGACGCCAAGAACAAGATCACAAAGAGCAAAGGGACGAAGCGGCTTCCCCCGGCAAGATCCTTGCCGGGAGCCAGTTTCAGCAGCCCTGGCAAGATTCTTGCGGGGGGCGGCTCTGGCAGCCCCGGCAAGACCCTTGCCGCGGCAGCTCACCCCGCGCCGACGGAGCGAATCACCCTTGAGTCCACTGCCCCCATGGGGCGAGGATTCGGGAGATATGCCCGTGGTGGCATGCAGATCTTTGTGAAGACATCCAAGATCAGATACAAGCTAAGAAGACGACGACCCTTGGCGGGATCCCAGCCAAGGAGGACCACAAGGCCTCCGGCAAGCACCTTGCCGGGGATGACAGCAGGCGCCGCAGCAAGACCCTTGTCGGGGCCCCGGCAAGGCCCTTGCCGAGGACACCCGCAGGGCCACCATCAGGCCCGCACCAAATGAGTTTCCACCGCCCCACGCAGCTACCGACCCAACCAGCTGCACAGGCTCCTGCGTGGCAACTCGTAGATCTTCGTGGAGCCCCGCCGTTGCGCCACCTCAGCTGCCTACTTGCCTACATGGCACCTCAGGCACCGCTGGCCAGGGCGCGTGTCAACACAAGGAGGAGCGGCAACGGACAAGACGGACGTCTCCCCTCGTCCCCGATAAAGCAAGGACACCTAAGCTAGGCGCACTAAATGTGCCTTGTCCTGTAATGCGAGGGATAACCTCGCATCACTGTACCCTTTCCACCTCATGTGTGCCACTGTGGCAACCCCTTTTTCCTATAAAAGGAGGCCTGAGGCAACCAGAAGAAGGGTTCGGCTTTTTGGAACTCCTCACGACTCTTTTGGAGCTCCTCACTAGCTGAAGAACAGAAACATATAATCCACCAAAGCAGGAGTAGGGTTTTACGCGTCTTTGCGGCCCGAACCTGGGTAAAGGAACCGTGTCCTGACTGTAAGATCCGCTCTTCTCTCAACCCCGCGCCCCGCAACCGTAGTAGGGATTCTTATGATCCCATAGGTGTCGATCCAAATCCACCGACATCTTTGGCGCGCCAGGTAGGGGACGCAGTTGTGAGAATCGGCTTTAGCAGTTAGTTCGGCGCTCCTTCATCATCATGGCGCCCAAGAAGAAGACGACAGTGGCGGTTGGCCAGTCGGAAGCCGGACAGCCCGTCCCGACGCGGGCGAGCAGCGGACCGGTCGCGGAAAGGACCCGCGGCGCTGCTCGCGAACACCAACGCCATCCCAGCAGCTGGAGTATGGGAGGTGGCGGCGTTTGTGCGCCTGGTAACAGGCCACTCACCGCAAGTTCCAAAGATGGAGCCCGACCCTCCGCGGGTGGCGCGAGGCCTTCCAAGGTCGCCGCCGCATCACCCAAAGGCGACGCAAGGACCTCCAGAACTCCCACGCCGATGCCAACAGCACACTCCTCTCAAGCGGCGCGCGACGAACAGCGTCGGCAACCCGAAGAGCCCGGGCGTCGCCATGGGAAGAGCCCCGAGCGCCACTCCCGGGACGTAGAAGACCTGCCCGCCCACCGAAGCACTGGTGGAGACGGTAGGCGACCGCGGGATCGTGATGGAGCTCCCCCTGACACGGTCAGGGGTCGAAGCGCGTCATGGTCCGTGCAGGTTTCGCTACCGTTAACCCCAGCCGAAGCTCTGGCGCGCGCGCAGTTGCTCCTCGACTTTCCTCCTGTTACGGGGAAACTCGACGAATGGAGAGCTACCACCCGAAGCCTTGTCGCAGTCGCCAACAAGATGAACCAAATCCAGCGGAGCTCCCAGGTCGACGCTCCGATGGAGTCCCACGCACCGGTGGCGGGAGGACCGGCAGTGCCGTGGCTACGGTGCATTCGCCTCCTCCTCGCCCAGTACCACATGTGTCGACTCGTCGGGACGTCGCGGGCGCCGCCATCTCCATCGCGTCGTCCGACCCGCGGACCCACGGCGACTAGCACCAAATTCTTTAGGAGCGAGCTCATGAAGACGCTCGAACCACCATCGAGCGCCGGCGTGGGGCGTGCCACCAGTCAGACAGGCGAGCGGGGCCTGCTGCAGACCGCCCAGCACCGGAGAGCCCTGGAGGTCTACCTTACGAGGTAGGCTGTCCGGCTTTTACCCGTGAGCTATGGCATTTCCAGTGGCCCTCTCACCGCACCTTCAAGCCTGACGTTCGCGAGAAGTACAACGGCAAGACCCATCCGTCGGAGTTCCTTAGCATCTACACCATCACGATGCAAGCTGCCAGGGCCCGCGACGATAAGGTGCTTGCAAATTACTTTCCGTTGGCTCTTAAACCTAACACCATGTCGTGGTTGATGCACTTGCCAGTAGATTCTATTTCCTCCTGGTCCGACTAGTGCCATGAGTTTGTTGGCGCCTTTACTGGAGACCACCAAGCTTATGGCCAAGCAAGTGACCTGCATGTCATACCCCAGAAGGAAGGCGAGAGTCTGTGCAAGTACATACAGAGATTCAGCCGGGTACAGTACAATATCCCCGATGTTCACCCTGCCGCCATCATCAGCGCGTTCCACCAGAACGTGCGCAACCGCAAGATGCGCGAAGAACTGGCAATGACCAAGGTGAAGGATGTGGCGGAACTCTATGTTCTTGCTGACAGATGTGCCCGGGCTGAAAAGGGAAGGAAGTACCCCGGCGAAGGCGCCGGTGCGGAAACCGACTCTTCAGACAAGGATACTGCTACCCCGGCGAAGAAGGGCCGGCACCACAACAGGAAGCACAAGGGTAAAGCCGTGCTTGCCGTCGAGGGATCTGATGACACCGGCTCCGCCAAGAAAACCAGGGCAGGTGACCCCGGCAACGAAATTGCCGGGTGTGTCGCCTGCCGGGCCTTGGCGGCTGCCGAGAAGCCAGGGAACTCCGGCAAGTGATACTGCAAGATCCATCGCACCAAAGGCCATGATCTCCAGGACTGCCACCAGGTTGAGCTCCTTGCTGAGAAGCAAAGGGCTGAATACGAGAGGCAGGACAAGGAGAAGGGCCAGGACGGCGCTGAGGGATCTGGCAAGAAGTCTGACGGCCAAGCAGGCCGTTGCGGCAAGGAGAAACAGCAGGAAAGGCCCGCCCGGGGCCGCGACAGAAGGCCTGAAGACGACGATCACGAAGAGGATGACGAATCCGGCGACCAAGAATTTCAGAAAGCTACGGAGGCCATGTGCGTCGACGGCGGCGCCTTGCTGCATACTTCTCACCGCCAACCTAAACAGTGGGCGCGTGAGATTACAGCGGCGGAGCCATCGTCCGGTGCCCAAAAGCCGCTGAAATGGTCCAGCACACCTATCATCTTTGACGTTGAGGATCACCCTGATCGCACTACTGCAGTCGGGTGCTTGCCATTGTTGGTTTCACCAACAATACGCAACCTCAAGGTGACAAAGATGCTAGTCGATGGCGGGGCCGGTCTGAACCTACTCTCGCCCACTGTGACCGAAAAGCTGCAAGTTCCTGATGGAGACCTGGAAGAGACGGGCACGTTTCAGGGAGTCAACCCAGGGAGAAGCCAACCAAAGGGGAAAGTCATGCTGCCCGTGACTTTTGGAAGTGATCTGAACTATAGGACAGAGAGGATTGTGTTCGATGTTGCCAAGATCCCCTTGCCCTACAACGGGATCCTTGGTCGCCCAGCGCTGGCCAAGTTCATGGCAGCGTCACACTACGCCTACAACACCCTGAAGATGCCAGGACCTGTGACGATCATCACCATCCCCTCCGATAAGAAAGATGCGCTGATCTGCGCTGACCAACTGTACCAGCAAGCTGTTGCAGCAGCTGCCGCTGCGAGGGCACTTGCTCCTGCCACTGGAGCCCCGGGAGGGAAGAAGAACAAGACTGGCGAGACCTCGGGCACCCACTCCGGCAAGCGCACCTCTTCGGAGTGCTGTGCTCCTGTCGAGGACGTGCCGGAGAGCTCCACCGGAAAGAAGAAGACCAGTGAGACCTCAGGCACCCACTCCGGTAAGCGCACCTATTCGGAGTGTCCCGCTCCCGTCGAGGACATGCCAGAGAGCTCCACCGGCAGAAACAAGAAGTCTAGGGCCACGCCGCCGGCAACCAAGAGGGTTTCCGTCAAGGAGGACGGCACAAGAGGGGCTTTCACCATAAGCTCCTCCCTTGACGACAAATAGGAAGACGCGCTCGTCACCTTCCTGCGGGCGAATGTCGACGTGTTTGCATGGCAAGCATCCGACATCCCCGGCGTTCCCAGGGAGGTGATTGAGCACCACCTTGATGTATGTCCTCATGCGCGGCCCGTCAAGCAGAAGGTCAGGAAGCAAGCTTTGGAACGGCAAGAGTTCATCACAGAGGAGATCCAGAAATTGGAAGCTGCGGGTTTGGTAAGAGGGGTGATCCATCCAACATGGTTGGCCAATCCAGTGGTAGTGCGCAAGGCAAATGGGAAGTGGAGGCTGTGTATTGATTACATAGATATCTATAAAGCTTGTCCCAAGGACCCCTTCCCGTTACCGCGCATCGACCAGATTGTTGACTCCACGGCTGGGTGTGACCTGCTGTCATTCCTCGATGCCTACTCCGGCTACCACTAGATCTTCATGGCAAGAGAAGACGAAGAGAAGACAGCATTCATCACCCCATGTGGCACGTACTGTTTCGTACGAATGCCTTTCGGGTTGAAGAGTGCTGGCTCGACGATTGCAAGGGCAGTCCATATTGGTTTTGAACCCCAGCTCCATAGAAATATGGAGGCTTATATGGATGATATAGTGGTCAAAACCAAGAACAGGGCAACCCTTGTACCGGATTTACAAGAAACATTCGTCAACCTACGCAAGATGAACCTCAAGCTGAACCCTGAGAAGTGCGTCTTCGGCGTCCCGTTCGGCAAGCTTCTCGGGTTCTTTGTGTCGCAGCGTGGGATAGAAGCCAATCCGGACAAGATCAAAGCTATAGAGCAGATTGAGGCACCCAAACGGGTCAAGGATGTGCGTCGGCTTGCTGGCTACGTTGCCGCCATGAGCAGATTCATTTCCATGTCTGCCGAGCGCGCCCTTCCCTTTTTCAAAATTTTGAAAAAGGCGGGCCCAATGGAGTGGACTCCAGAAGCTGAAGCAGCATTACAAGATCTGAAGAGGTATCTTTCCTCCACGCCAATACTAGTTGCGCCTAGGCCACAAGAACCGTTGCTGCTATACTTGGCGGCGACGAACCAGGTGGTCAGCGCCGCACTAGTGGCACAGAGAGAAATTGAAGACGGGGTCATAGCAGCAACAGAGCCTGGTGCCACTGGCGCAGAGACGACACGGCCGATTGGAGTGCAGCCAAGGAAGAAAATGGTGCAGCACCCGGTCTACTTTGTTAGCTCCCTCTTGCAGGGGGCTAGATCAAGGTACTCCGGCATGAAAAAATTGCTCTTCGGCCTTCTCATGGCCTCGAGGAAGCTGCGTCACTACTTCCAGGCGCAAGAGATCACTGTCGTCACTCGCCTCCCTCTACAACGGATATTGCACAATCCAGATGCAACGGGAAGGATTGTAGAGTGGGCACTGGAGCAGTCCAGCTTTGGCCTCAAGTTTGAAAGTACCTCGACGATTCAGAGCCGAGTCCTCGCAAAGTTCGTCGCAGAATGGACCGCAACGCCTGATGAAGAAGTCCAGGAAACTGCTCTCCCTGGCAAAGAGGCGAGTTGCAACTGGATCATGTACTTTGATGGATCTTTCTCCTTGCAGGGCGCCGGGGCTGGCGTACGGCTGGTCGCGCCCACTGGAGAGCACCTCAAGTACGTAGTCTAGATGCACTTCCCCAGGGAGGTATCAACAAACAACACTGCTGAGTACGAGGGGCTGCTTGCCGGTCTTAGGATAGCGGCAGACCTCAGAATCAAGAAGCTCATTGTCAGGGGCGACTCGCAGCTTGTCGTCAAACAAGTCAACAAGGATTACCAGACCCCGTTGATGAAGGCCTACGTCGATGAAGTGAAAAGTTGGAAGAGCGCTTTGATGGTATACAGGCGAAGCACGTTCCCCGAGCGGAGAATGACATCGCCGATTACCTGTCAAAGCGCGCTTCCCTCAAGCTACATGTGGAACCAGGTACCTTTGTGCTTCAGCTTTCCCAGCCATCCGTTGATCCATCAACAGAGCAGAACAAGAGAAGGGAATCAGGGCCCGACAGGTACTTTCCCGCCGAGCTTCCCGGAGCCGCCGGCAAGGATGTTGCCGGGTACACTGAGCCCGCCGTAGGACGGCTAGCTCCGCCGGAGCGTCAGGCTCTTGCCGTCGAGACAGCTGCTCCCTTGGCAGAGGAAATGCCTTTGGTCCTCGTCGTCGAGTGATGGGCCTCTAACCCCTCGTTGGTTACCCCAAGTGGAAGGTGAAAGATGCAGTGTTGTGGAAGTGTTTTCCCTTAGCAAAGATGCCAAGGATCGAATCCCCAGAGACTCCTAGGTTCAACAAGTAGGTGTCAACTGCTAACGGCGCAAATTAGCAATCAACGTGGACCTGCACACAGATACAAATAACTTTACTCCCAACGAGTACAGAGAGGTTGTCAATCCCTCCGGCCTTGTAGTTCACAAAGGATTAAAAGCAATGATAGTAGTGATAGATAATGTTTTGCAATAGTAAATAATAGCGAAAAGTAAATAGCGGATGTGATCAATGATGGTAATATGGACCGGAGTCTCATGATGTTCACTAGTGATGTCTCTCCCCCAAAAGACAATAAAACAGCTATGTGAGGTAAACAAATTACAGTTGGGCAATTGACAGGACCACGAACGCAAACCAATGCTGATTACATTGCAAGAAAGGTTGAGGTTCAAAGCATGGGCGGTACGCCAAAGTAAGTAGACCGAAATCCATCAATATCTACTACTAATCATCCACCTTGAGATATCTATCCAGAACATCTCGCTGGTATTAAGTTGTGAGTCCCACCCATAGTGTAAACTCAATGCAACAGACAACTGCATTAAAAGAACTTTGCGTAAAGTAAACAATCCTTGCACCCCGCGGGCACAAGCACCATTGTTTTCCCCCTTGTGGCAACAGCACATCCCCTAGACTCATGTTTCTGTCACTCAAGCTAGTCATCGAGGGGCATGAACCCACAATCGAGCATAACGTTCCCTCTTGGAGTCACTACGTATTACTTGGCCAAAGCAATAAATAACAGCGGAGAACATGCAAGAATTACTTATGAACATAAATATAAAAGAGGTAGATCAAATATATTACTCAAGATCAATCTGAACATAATCTCATAATCCATCGGATCCCAGCAAACTCATCATAGCAACAGCATAAGGATTACATATGTGCCTCGATCATGTAGGGCAGCTCACGAGGACTAATTAGTGAAGCACAAGAACGGGAGCAGAACATCACATAGCTATTGGTCATGGACTCATGGTCCAAGGGAGACTACTCACAACTCATGCGGGAGGCGTCCATGGTGGTGGAGAAGCTCCCAGCGGTGATCCTCCCCTCCGGCAGGGTGCCGGGAAGAGTTCTCCTGGTGCTCCCGATCTTGGAAGCGGCAGCGGCAGCGGAACATAGATGAGATCGCGAAAAAGAGTTCCCGTCCCGAGGGTTTCGAGGGACGCTCTAAATATATGCCAAAGGGGGGCACCAGACGGGCTTCGGGGGGCCCAGGTGCCCCCCGGGCGCGTCCCAGGGGGGGCGCGCCGCCAGGGCGCCTGGAGCCCTGGT
>LR738712.1:190790706-190837130 GCA_902687465.1 Secale cereale | reverse complement strand
CCCCCCCCCCCCCGGCTGCCCTTCGGACGCAAGGTAGGTTCTGGAACACTGATTTTTTATAAGATTTTTCTGGATTTTTCCTAGCAGTTCTCGTAACGTGAAAACCTGAAATACAAAAACAGCCGAAAACAGAAACTGGCACCGGGGTGCACTGGATTAGTAGGTTAGTCCAAATATGATCAAAAGTGTATGGAAGTGTATGAATATCATAGCAATATCACCCAAAAGTGGCATGGAGCAAGCAGAAATTATAGATACGTTTTGGACGTATCAACATCCCCAAGCTTAATTCCTGCTCGTCCTCGAGTAGGTAAATGATAACAAGCATAATTTCTGTGGTGACATGCTATTAACCATATAGGACTTATTACAGTCATATGACAAAAGCTTACTGAGACAATGATTCTATAGTAATTAAGTTGCCTCATGAGAAAATCACAAATGACTGAAAGTTTTACAACATGACATTGAAGCATCAAAAAGATTTGCAATGAACATGATGTGCAAATATGATAAAGTGATATCTAGCTTGCCCCCTTTAGTGATGCAAAACATAAATGCAGGGGCACCTTCAAGGTTTAAGTGATGACTAGATACAATGATTTCAAAATAAACGATATCACAATCATGCAAAAGACAATGCTACTTTGGGACAATGCACATTACACTCAGAATGACAATCATGCTCTCAGTAGTTGGTGCTTTAAAAAGAAGGTGGAGACTCAAAAAGTAAAAGAATGGTTATGTGCTAGAGCTTTTTATTTTGAAAGCATAGAAACAATTTTGTCAACGGTAGTAGTACTTCATATGTGTCATGCATAAGACATCCTATAAGTTGCAAGCCTCATGCATCGAATACCAATAGTGCTCGCACCTTGTCCTAATTAGCTCGGATTTCCATGGGTTATCATAACATTACATATGTTTTAACCAAGTGTCACAAAGGGGTACCTCTATGCCACCTGTACAAAGGTCCAAGTAGATAAATCGCATTTGATTTCTCGTTTTTGATAGATCTCAACTTGAGGACATCCATACCGGGACAACATAGAAAATAGATGATGGACTCCTCTTTAATGCATAAGCATATTCTCATAAGAGATTGAGGATTAATGTCCAAGCTAAAACTTCCACCATGATGCATGGCTTTGGTTGGCGGCCCAATGTTCTTCTCTAACAATATGCATACTCATTCAACCCATGGCAAATCACCCTTACTTCAGACAAGACGAACATGCATAGCAACTCACATGATATTCGACAAAAGTGTGACAGTTGATGGCGTCCCCAGAAACATGGTTACCGCTCAGCAAGCAACTTATAAGAAAGAAAATACATAGGCAACATATTCTTTACCACAATAGTTTTTAAGCTACTTTCCCATGAGCTATGTATTGCAAGGTTAGTCTGCTTAGTACAGGTGGAGGTTAGCAAAAGACTGGGAGCGACCAACTAAGAGAGCAATGATGGTCATAATCATGCAGAGCGACAAAGCAATATTGAATCAGGCATGGTAGTTATATCGCTACTCAGAAATAAAAGATCATCAAGGCTTGACAGACTTTCTTTACAGTCTTAAATATGCGTGAGCATACGCCAAGTCAATCAAAATAAATTCTCGAAGGAAGATATTACTAAACCATACCACATCATCGGCAAACAAATCAAGTTGGTACTCCAATGACACATTGGGAATCCCCCAGCTATTTGAGACTAACCATAAGAAAACCTGAACTACTAAGCGTCATTATGCACGTAGCATATTTATCATAGACATATTAACCAATGCAACGGAAGCAAACTCTCTTAATAAGGTAAGCATGATAATTAAAAAGAGTTCAAGCAACCAACTAAACAAAAGCTCTTTGAAAAGATAAGCATGAATACTAAGAGCAGAGCATGATAGTAGCTATTAAAAGACAAAGAACACACACAGCAAAGATAGACATGAAAGTTCTATGTTATGTTCTAGGTAGAAGTGGAGCGTGTTTCTCTCCCACATAAAGAACGCTGAGTTCCGACTCGTTATGAAAAACTAAAAAGAAAACTAAAAGCAAGACGCTCCAAGCATAGCACATAACACATGAAGTGATAAAAATATAGCGAAACGAAAGACGAACTGATAATGTTGATGGAGAAGGGGATGCACGGGGGCATCCCCAAGCTTAGACGCTTGAGTCTCCTTGAATATTTCTTGGGGGTGCACGGGGGCATCCCCAAGCTTGAGCGCTTGACACTCCTGAATCTTTTTATCATCTTCCCTCGCACACTTGAAAACTCCCTTCATACATAACTCATCATAATCTGATTAGCGAGGTTAGTACCCTTAATAAAATAATTATACCTTGCTGGGAATAAAGATATTCTTGAAGTTCTACTGTTTCTCAAGACTGCCAAAAGGTTTTTGCAAAGAAAAAGCAAGCTCTTGATTTGCAAAATGAAGGAAAGGCAAAACAGGACAGAATCTGTGAAAAACAGAACAGCAGGTAGTAATTGATTTGTTCGGGGCACTTCTGCAACTCAAATCAAAAAACTCAGAACAGACGCACGAAATACAATTATATAGAGAATGATGTCGAAACAATTCAGACCAAAAAGATGATCTGGTGATTTTATACGAATTTTTCTATCCAAGGACAGAATATGTTTCCTGGACAGCACCTCACAACTTTTGAACTTTCTAGCAATCAGAGGCTATACTTGGCACAAATATGAAAAGTAAAGATACAATGATGATGCTACTGTAGTAAACAACATCAAGACACAACAAAAGCAAAATAAATTTATTCATTGGGCTGCCTCCCAAAAGCGCTTTCTTTTATGCCTTTAAGCTAGGCATAATGCATATAGATTAAGCTGTATCAATTGAACCATCATCAAGATCATCAAAAAGCTCTTCAATAATACAACAAGTCTTAAGAGGACTTTCAAATAAAGGCCTCATAGAGATACTTCTAGGTAGAAGACCAAAAGGATAAAAGTCAAGGGAAGATTCATTTATAAATTCATCAAAGACAGGTGTTTCTTCCAAAGTCTTTATAGTTTCAACCCCTTTGGCAATAGGTGGATTACTTTTAGAGCGGGAAGCCTTTGGAACGTGAACGAACTTAGGCTCCTTCCTTGCCGGAGTTTCTACCTTTTTGGTTTTGATTGAGGAGAAGGTGGTTCCTAGAGTATCAAATATTTCCTCAATCTTGTATATCCTAGAAGAGTCCAAGTCATGGAATTTGACAGTCTCCAAAATTTTAAAAAAATTATGCATGGAGCTATCAAGTCTATTCAAATTCCCTTGGATCTTACGATCCAACTCATTTATCTTATTAATGCTTGGCATCTCTAGCTCTATCTTTTCAAGTTTTTTCATAATGTGAGCTAGGGTGATGTCCTCTCGAATGCTAACAACAGGGAGATTCCCAACAAGATTTTCAATAATACTAAGAGACTTCCAAACTGGGGCCTCTAGGAAATTCCCATTGATAGCAGTATCTAGAATAAACCTATTCCAAGAAGTAATTCCAACATAAAAATTTCTAAGCAAGATAGTAGTAGGTTTCTTCTTGGTGGCTCTTTTTGTGAATCATTAATTCTATACCAAGCATCTTTCAAACTTTCCCCACCTTTTTCTTTAAAGGTGAGAACTTCTGCCTCGTCAAAGACAAAAGGACCATACATAATAATAACTAAAGAACGAGATAACTATTTTTGTGATTTTCGATAAAAAGGTACTAAAGAAAAAACTGAAAGGTAAACTAACAAGACTAAAAAGCAAAGGTAAAAGATAGCATGCAACTCCCCTATCCTGAAGAGTGGAGTCCCCGACAATGGCGCCAGAAAATACTCCTTGATGGGCCTCTAACCCCTCGTTGGTTACCCCAAGTGGAAGGTGAAAGATGCAGTGTTGTGGAAGTGTTTTCCCTTAGCAAAGATGCCAAGGATTGAATCCCCAGAGACTCGTAGGTTCAACAAGTAGGTGTCAACTGCTAACGGCGCAAATTAGCAATCAACGTGGACCTGCACACAGATACAAATAACTTTGCTCCCAACGAGTACAGAGAGGTTGTCAATCCCTCCGGCCTTGTAGTTCACAAAGGATTAAAAGCAATGATAGTAGTGATAGATAATGTTTTGCAATAGTAAATAATAGCGAAAAGTAAATAGCGGATGTGATCAATGATGGTAATATGGACCGGAGTCTCATGATGTTCACTAGTGATGTCTCTCTCCCAAAAGACGATAAAACACCTATGTGAGGTAAACAAATTACAGCTGGGTAATTGACAGGACCACGAACGCAAACCAATGCTGATTACATTGCAAGAAAGGTTGAGGTTCAAAGCATGGGCAGTACGCCAAAGTAAGTAGACCGAAATCCATCAATATCTACTACTAATCATCCACCTTGAGATATCTATCCAGAACATCTCGCTGGTATTAAGTTGCGAGTCCCACCCATAGTGTAAACTCAATGCAACAGACAACTGCATTAAAAGAACTTTGCGTAAAGTAAACAATCCTTGCACCCGCGGGCACAAGCACCATTGTTTTCCCCCTTGTGGCAACAGCACATCCCCTAGACTCATGTTTCTGTCACTCAAGCTAGTCATCGAGGGGCATGAACCCATAATCGAGCATAACGTTCCCTCTTGGAGTCACTACGTATTACTTGGCCAAAGCAATAAATAACAAGGGAGAACATGCAAGAATTACTTATGAACATAAATATAAAAGAGGTAGATCAAATATATTACTCAAGATCAATCTGAACATAATCTCATAATCCATCGGATCCCAGCAAACTCATCATAGCAACAGCATAAGGATTACATATGTGCCTCGATCATGTAGGGCAGCTCACGAGGACTAACTAGTGAAGCACAAGAACGGGAGGTGAACATCACATAGCTACTGGTCATGGACTCATGGTCCAAGGGAGACTACTCACAACTCATCCGGGAGGCGTCCATGGTGGTGGAGAAGCTCCCGGCGATGATCCTCCCCTCCGGCAGGGTGCCGGGAAGAGTTCTCCTGGTGCTCCCGATCTTGGAAGCGGCGGCGGCGGCGGAACCGAGATGAGATCACGAAAAAGAGTTCCCGTCCCGAGGGTTTCGAGGGACGCTCTAAATATATGCCAAAGGGGGGCACAAGACGGGCTTCGGGGGGCCCAGGCGCCCCCCCGGCGCGGCCCAGGGGGGGCGCGCCGCTAGGGCGCCTGGAGCCCTGGTGCCCCCCCCCCCCCGGCTGCCCTTCGGACGCAAGGTAGGTTCTGGAACGCTGATTTTTTATATGATTTTTCTGGATTTTTCCTGGCAGTTTTCGTAACATGAAAACCTGAAATACAAAAACAGCCGAAAACAGAAACTGGCACCGGGGTGCACTGGATTAGTAGGTTAGTCCAAATATGATCAAAAGTGTATGGAAGTGTATGAATATCATAGCAATATCACCCAAAAGTGGCATGGAGCAAGCAGAAATTATAGATATGTTTTGGACGTATCATCGAGCCCCAGGCTCCAGCGTGGGCACAGCATACCGTCCGATTCCTCCAGACTGGGGAACTTCCTGAGGAGCAGGAAGAAGCGGAGAAAGTAGCTCATCGGTCTGCTATGTACCAGTTTGTCGATGATGTCCTGTACAGAAAGAGACCGAACGGCGTGAAATTGAGGTGCATCCCTCACGAGGAAGGACTGGAGCTGTTGGCACAGATACATGGAGGCATATGTGGATCCCACATAGGGTCAAGAGCCCTTGCCGGCAAGGCATTCCAGCAAGGCTTCTTCTGGCCCACTGCCCTCCAGGATGCGACGGCACTGGTCACTAGGTGTGAAGCATGCCAGTTCCATTCAAAGAAACTTCATCAACCGGCTGAAGCCCTTCAAACCATTCGTCTCTCCTGGCCCTTCTCGGTCTGGGGGCTCGACGTACTGGGCCCTTTCCCCCGCGCTGTCGGGGGCTTTGAGTACTTGTACGTTGCAATCGACAAGTTCACAAAGTGGCCAGAAGTGGAGGCAGTGAGGAAGGTCACAGCTCAGTCAGCCATCAAGTTCTTTAAGGGACTGGTATGCCGTTTTGGTGTACCCAACAGGATCATCACCGACAACAGCACGCAGTTCACAAGCTGCACCTTCATGCCATATACCCAAGACCTCGGCAGCAAAGTCTGTTTCACTTCCGTTGCTCACCCCCAGAGCAATGGTCAAGCTGAGAGGGCAAACGCTAAAGTGTTGCGAGGATTAAGGACAAAGACCTTTGACAGGCTGCACAAGAGCGGGAGGCGCTGGATTGATGAGTTGTCGGCGGTTCTTTGGTCGATCAGAATGACGCCAAATCGAGCCACCGGCCAGATGCCCTTTGCCCTGATATACGGGGCAGAAGCAGTTCTCCCCACTGAACTCATATACTGGTCGCCTTGAGTGATCGCTTATGATGAGCTTGAGAAAGAGCAACTGCGGCAAGAGGACGCAACGCTCCTTGGGGAAGATCGTCTTCGGGCGGCTGTGAGAGCAGCACGCTACCAGCAAGCCTTGTGCCGCTACCATAGCGGCAAGGTCCGTGCATGAAGCTTTGAGGAAGGCGACCTTGTTCTCCGGTGCGTTCAATCGTCCAGGAATACGAACAAGTTGAAGCCAAAGTGGGAAGGCCCTTATCGGGTAATACGAGTCACCAGGCCTGGTGCAGTGCGCCTGGAGACCGAAAATGCCATTCCGGTGAGCAATTCCTAGAACATTGAGCATCTTCACAAGTTTTACCCATAAGGTGTGGCTTGCCGGGCCCCCCGGCAAGCCACCCCTTTTGTACAAGCCTTGCCGGCAAGGCATGTAACCCTTTGTACAAAGCCAGGCGCAGACCCTGAGCATAAATAAATGAAGCGTTGGCGCCCTAAGTTATAGCATGCATGCTGAGTCGAGTCTCGTCCTTGGTTAGGGTTGATAGTGCTTAGCGGCGGATAACCCCTAGCTTAGAGGTCGAGTCTTTGTCTTTCCTCTATCCTCTTTGGTTCACAGGACGCGCAGACATCCTTGCCGAAGCCACTTGGGGAAAAGGAAGAGGAACAGACTAGCACCCAGGCCCCGGCAAGCCAGTGTTGCCGGAGGCTACAAGGGCGAAGATTCACCCACGGCAGACCAGGGTTGCCGGGGGCTGCGGCTTCAGATAAATTCTTTATCCCTTATCATGCATTCCATTATGGACTGAGGTATGTGAAACCTCGTTCTTTTCCTTAAGCTACCGTGCTCCCATAACTCTAGGCCCTAGGGCTCGTTCCTGGGACTAAGTTTGGTCGTAGTCGCGGCGGCGAAGGGATGAAACGAGGAGCCTGAGACCACTTCATCCCTACCTCTGCCAAAGGCGTGAGAAATGTCGAGCGAAGTAGGGAGACGGCAAGGCCTGTTGCCGGGCGAGAAAATGTTTATCTTAGAGATATCAGGGATTTATTCCCTGTTGTGGGTTTTACCTGCGAACAAATGACCCAGCAAACATCCCTTTTTCATTAAAAACATTCCATTCAGGTACAGTCCATAGGGAATGAAAAACATGAACAAGGAGATTACAAGTTTTAAAGTTAACAAATGCCCGAAGGCTTAAAAACTAAAAAGAGGTAAGATGCCCGTAATGCCTTTCTTGTCCCTCTCCTCAGGAGGTAGGTCAAAGAGGCGAGAAGGGTAAAAGGGGCGCCTAGGCGAGCTACGGGTGGCAGAAGACACCAAGAGGACATCTCGGTAGCCGCCCAAGGGCTGGATGGTGATAACGGCGCCGGAGGCTGAGCTCGAAGACGAGGCAGCAGGACGTCAGTACGCGTCGAAGGCGTCGGTGCCCGCGTACTCCGACATGACGACCCTGCCGCCCACCTTCTTCCTCTTCCTCTTCCGCAGCCTCCCTATGCCAGCCACCAAGGAGACGGCCTCGAGAAGTTTAAGGAGCCGGCGACGCGGATGATGGGGTCGCCGGTGCCACCAAGAGCGGCGCCCGACACCTAGTCGGACCCGTCATCCTGCCGCCCACCGCCCTCGTCGTCGCTGCCGCTGTCCTCCTCGTCGCCCTCGTTCGAGGAGGAGTCTTCGTCATCAGAGGAGCTCTCCACACAGCACCTCGCACGAGTCCCGAGGTGCCCGAAGACCTTGACGGAGAGATGGCCATCCTCCATCAACTTGAAATGGAGGGTGAGCCCATCCGCCAGGCTGTGGATGCGAGCGAACGTCTTCCATCCTTGACGAAGATACATCACATCAGGGGCAGGGAAGTCGACACGGACCCGCGTGCCACTGATCCCGCAGCCCCTCAAGCGCAGCCGCAGCGACTCCGGCGGATCCACCTCCATCTCCCGCGCAAATGGAGTCGGGAGACGAAGGCGACGACGCGGCTCCCCCCGCATCCTAATGAAGAACGCACAAGGGTCATCCCCAATATGACCTTCCATTGGAGGAGGTGCTGCTGGCGGGGGCGAGGCCGGCGGGCCACCCTGTCCTCCTCTTCCCCGAGCGCCCCGGCCTCGCCCACGGCCTCGCCCCCTCCCTCTTCCCCTTGTGGCTGGTTCAGCCACTGCAGGTGCAGGAGAAGGAGGGACGCGTTGTCGAGCAGCGACCCTCGCCGCCACCGTTGAAGGGCCGGGATTTCCTCTCTTCATGGCGAACAGAAGAGAGGAGCAGAAGTAGAAGGAGAAAGAAGACGGAGGAGTGCGGGGCGCCGTCCCTTCCCTCCCGCTCTTTATAAAGGGGCGAGGCTGGGGTCGACCGCCCCGCTCGGCCAATCAAGACGCAGAAGGGGAGAGAGCCGGACTGACCCACCGCCCCAACCAGCGACGGCTCGGTTTCCCGCCTCCACCGTTCGCCACCTCAAGCGCATGAAGGGCACATGGCGGACGTGCAGAACCGAGGGGACGGGTGAGGCGACCTCTCCCCACCCCGTGATCGTCGGGAGTGGACGCCTTGACGACCGCGCCTCGGCTCCGTTCAGTAAATGGGTCGCGCCTCCACGCCTCCCCCCGTTTACGGGGAAGGCGCGACGCCGCCTCCTTTCGCATTTACTGCGACGTGACGCATGCCTGCAGAAACCGCCCCACGCATGCCGCCCACGTCACGCACACCCCTCCACCCCGCACCATGCGCGCGGGTCGTAGGAGGTGCAGCGCGTGAAAAATCTTACCACGGTGAAAACCGCCCGGTCTGCCCGCGCACCGTTCTGGGCCTGGCCCAACAACGTGTCGTGCTTATGTGAGGCCCGGGCCCGGGGGCTCCTGTCGGTGTACAAAAAGAGGGGTACACTTTTTGTACCCCTATGACTGTGCACGGGCAGTCCAAGCCATGGGCACTACCACACCAAGCATGGCAAGGGAGGTGAGCCGGGGTAAGACCGAAGCTCGATGAAGACTGGAGCGACACCAAGAACAAGACCACAAAGAGCAAAGGGACGAAGCGGCTTCCCCCGGCAAAATCCTTGCCGAGAGCCAGTTTCAGCAGCCCTGGCAAGATCCTTGCCGGGGCCGGCTCTGGCAGCCCCGGCAAGACCCTTGCCGCGGCAGCTCGCCCCATGCCGACGGAGCGAATCACCCTTGAGTCCACCGCCCCCATGGGGCGAGGATTCGAGAGATATCCCCGTGGTGGCATGCAGATCTTTGTGAAGACATCCAAGATCAGATACAAGCTCAGAAGACGACGACCCTTGGCGGGATCCCAGCCAAGGAGGACCACAAGGCCTCCGGCAAGCACCTTGCCGGGGATGATAGCAGGCGCCGCGGCAAGACCCTTGCCGGGGCCCCGGAAAGGCCCTTGCCGAGGACACCCGCAGGGCCACCATCAGGCCCGCACCAACTAAGTTTCCACCGCCCCACGCAGCTGCCGACAAAACCAGCTGGACAGGCTCCTGCGTGGCAACTCGCAGATCTTCGTGGAGCCCCGCCGTTGCGCCACCTCAGCTACCTGCCTGCCTACATGGCACCTCAGGCACCGCTGGCCAGGGCGCATGTCAACACAAGGAGGAGCGGCGACGGACAAGACGGACGTCTCCCCTCGTCCCCGATAAAGCGAGGACACCTAAGCTAGGCGCATTAAATGCGCCTTGTCCTGTAATGCGAGGGATAACCTCGCATCACTATACCCTTTCCACCTCCTGTGTGCCACTGTGGCAACCCCTTTTTCCTATAAATGGAAGCCCGAGGCGACCAGGAGAAGGATTCGGCATTTTGGAACTCCTCACGACTCTTTTGGAGCCCCTCACTAGCTGATGAACAGAAACATATTATCCACCAAAGCAGGAGTTGGGTTTTACGCTTCTTTGCGGCCCGAACCTGGGTAAAGGAACCGTGTCCTGACTGTTAGATCTGCTCTTCTCTCAACCCCGCGCCCCGCAACCGTAGTAGGGATTCTTGTGATCCAATAGGTGTCGATCCAAATACACCGACACTATTCTAGGATTAATATCGACTAGCAAATATCCAAGCTCAAAATATATAAGTGAAACACACGAAGCATTCTATAAAACCGTACTCAAAAGATTTAAGTGAAGCACAAAGATCATTCTATAAGATCATACTCAAAAGATATAAGTGTAGCATATGAAGAATTCTATAAATCAAGGAAGGGCTATCTCATACTAGCATGGTTCTTAAAGAAAAAAAAAACAAGGGACACAAATCATGTGAACAAAACAAAAACCGAGGTATAGCGATAATTGTTGAAGAAGAAAGATGGGATGCCAACCGGGGCATCCCCAAGCTTAGATGCTTGAGTATCCTTGAAATATTTACTTGGGGTGCCTTCGGCATCCCCAAGCTTGAACTCTTGCGTGTCTTTATTCTTCTCATATTGATAGCTCCTCGATCTTCGAACACTTCATCCACACAAAACTTTAACAAAAACTTTGTGAGATCTGTTAGTATAATAAAGCAAATCATTACCTTTAGGTACTGTTGCAAACTTATTCCAATTTCATATTAGCACTTTATCTACTGTATTCCAACTTCACCATGGTTCATACCCCCTGATACTATCCATATAATCATCAAAAAATAAGCGATCAACACATAGAAAACAGAATCTGCCAAAAACAGGACAGTCTGTAGTAATCTGGAAGTTTAGTAAACTTATGTAACTCTAAAAAATTCTAAACAAAATATGAAAATTTGAACAATTTGTACAGAAGTAATGTGCAAAAAGTTTCCGACCCATTTGACCTTCTAGTAAAAATTGTAAAATCACGCGCTACAGCCAAAGTTTCTGTTTTTTGTTCTGCACATAGAAAACAAGCAATCTAATCATCCTAAAACCAAAACTTGGCACATTATTTTTATAATACAATGGATATATACAAGGGGATAATTATTTACAGAGAAACTTCCATGAAAAATTCTACATTGTTTCCGTGAGCATGAACACAAGTGCTCAAGGTCGGCCCTCACTTCTTCAATGCATAACTTTCCAATCACTTCTCTTTTTGAAAAACTTTTTAGGCATAAGAGGCAAGTAATTTTTTGTATTTTTATTCTTTTAAAAGAAATTGCATGTTTCACCCACAACTAAACAGAAACAAAAGGGAAAAACAAAATCTACTTAGTGATGGAAGCAAACAAGCACACACGAGAATATCAACCACACGCTATTGCTCCCCGGCAACAGCGCCAGAAAAGAGCTTGATAGTCCCCAAGTGCAGGGAATTGAAACATCTCCAACGTATCTATAATTTTTTATTGTTCCATGCTATTATTTATGAAGTCTTGGATGTTTAATGGGCTATAGCATTCATATTTATATCATTTTTGGGACTAACCTACTAACCCAAAGGCCCAGTCCAGATTGCTGTTTTTTGCCTATTTCAGGGTTTTGCAGAAAAGGAATATCAAATGGAGTCCAAACGTAATGAAACCTTTGTGAGAGATATTTTTGGAGAAAATCACGCACACGGAGCTTCAGGACCAAGTCAGGGGACACAGAGGTAGCCCTCGAGGGTGGGGGCGCGCCCCCTTTCCCAGGGCGCGCCCCCTGCCTCAAGGCTTCCTCGTGTGGCCCCGGTGCCCTCCTTCTTCCTATATATATCCACGTACCCCAGAAACTCCATACGCAGAGAGAAAACCCTAATTCCACCGCCGTAGCTTCTGTTCCCATGGAGATCCCATCTTGGAGCCTGTTCCGGAGCTCCACCGGAGGGGGATCCACCATGGAGGCCTTCATCATCATCATCATCGCCCTCACCATGAGTTGTGAGTAGTTTACCACAGACCTTTGGGTCCATAGCTAGTATCTAGATGGCTTCTTCTCTCTTTCTGGATCTCAATACAAATTTCTCCTCGGTCTTCGAGGAGATCTATTTGATGTAATCTCTTTTTGCGGTGTGTTTGTCGAGATCCGATGAATTGTGAGTTTATGATCAAGGTTATCTATGAAAGATATTTGGTCTTCTCTGAACTTCTTATGTGTTCTCATAATATCCTTGCAAGTCTCTTCGAATTATCGGTTTGGTTTGGCCTACTAGATCTATAGTTCTTGCAATGGGAGAAGTGCTTGGCTTTGGGTTCAATCTTGCGGTGTCCTTTCCCAGTGACAGTAGGGGCAGCAAGGCACGTATTGTATTGTTGCCATTGAGGATAAAAAGATGGGGTTTACATCATATTGCTCGAGTTTATCCCTCTACATCATGTCATCTTGCTTAAGGCGTTACTCTATTCATATGAACTCAATACACTAGATGCATGTTGGATAGCTATCGATGTGTGGAGTAATAGTAGTAGATACAGGCAGGAGTCGGTCTACTTGTCTCGGACGTGATGCCTATATACAATGATCATGCCTATATAGTCTCATAATTATTCGCTTTTCTATCAATTGCTCGACAGTAATTTGTTTACCCGTTGTAGAATATCGCTATCATGAGAGAAGCCACTAGAGAAAACTATGGCCCCCGGGTCTATTCTCAACATATCAATCTACATCTACTTTACTTTTACCGCCTTTATTTGTTGTTTTATTAAACCAAAAATACCAAAAATATAAACTATCATCTCTATCAGATCTCACTCTCGTAAGTGACCTTAAAGGGATTGACAACCCCTTATCGCGTTGGCTGCGAAGTTCTTATTTTTTTGTGCTGGTGCGAGGGACTCGCGCGTGGTCTCCTACTGGATTTATACCTTGGTTCTCAAAAACTGAGGGAAATACATACGCTATTGTGTTTCATCTCCCTTTCCTCTTCGAGGGAATACAACGCAAGCTCAAGAGGTAGCAAGAAGAATTTCTGGCGCCGTTGCCGGGGAGGCTTACGCAAAAGTCATATACCAAATACCTATCACAAACCCTTATCCTTCGCATTACATTTGTTTGCCTCTCGTTTTCCTCTCCCCCACTTCACCCTTGCCGTTTTATTTGCCCTTCTTCTGCCGTGTGTTTATCGTTCGCTTGCTTCTTGTTCGCTTGTGTGTGTTGGATTGCTTGCTTGTCACTATGGCTCAGAACAATACCAAATTGTGTGACTTCTCCAATACCAACAACAATGACTTTATTAGCACTCCGGTTGCTCCTATTACCGGTGCTGAATCTTGTGAGATCAATGCTGCTTTGTTGAATCTTGTCATGAAAGATCAATTCTCCGGCCTTCCTAGTGAAGATGCTGCTACCCATCTAAACAACTTTGTTGATTTGTGTGATATGCAAAAGAAAAGGGATATGGATAACGATATTGTTAAATTGAAGTTATTTCCGTTTTCACTTAGAGATCGTGCTAAAACTTGGTTTTCCTCTTTGCCTAGAAATAGTATTGATTCGTGGAATAAGTGCAAAGATGCTTTTATCTTTAAGTATTTCCCTCCTGCTAAGATCATCTCTCTTAGAAACGATATTATGAATTTTAAGAAACTAGATCATGAGCATGTTGCACAAGCTTGGGAGAGAATGAAATTGATGATACGTAATTGCCCAACACATGGTTTCAATCTATGGATGATTATTCAGAACTTTTATGCTGGCTTGAATTTTGCTTCTAGAAATATTTTAGACTCGGCCGCCGGAGGCACTTTCATGGAAACCACCTTAGGAGAAGCTACCAAACTCCTAGATAATATTATGGTTAATTATTCTCAATGGCACACCGAAAGATCTACTAGTAAAAAAGTGCATGCTATCGAAGAAATTAGTGTTTTGAGTGGAAAGATGGATGAACTTATGAAATTATTTGCTGCTAAGAGTGCTTCTTCTGATCCTAATGATATGCCTTTGTCCACTTTGATTGAGAGTAACAATGAATCTTTGGATGTGAATTTTGTTGGTAGGAATAATTTTGGTAACAATGCTTATAGAGGTAATTTTAATCCTAGGCCTTTCCCTAGTAATTCCTCTAATAATTATGGTAATTCCTACAACAACTCTTATGGAAAGATGCCTTCTGAATTTGAAACTAGTGTTAAGGAGTTTATGATCTCGCAAAAGAATTTCAATGCTATGCTTGAAGAGAAATTGCTTAAGGTTGGTGAATTGGCTAGAAGTGTGGATAGAATTAGTCTTGATGTTGATTCTTTGAAACTTAGATATATCCCACCTAAGCATGATATCAATGAGTCTCTCAAAGCCATGATAATTTCCATTGATGAATGCAAAGAAAGAACCGCTAGAATGCATGCTAAAAGAGAAGTTCACATTAAATCGTGTTCTTCTAGTTATCATGAAAATAAAGATGAAGATCTGAAAGTTATTGATGTGTCTCCTATTAGATCCTTGTTTTCTAGTATTAATCTTGATGTGAATAGGATTTGAGATGATTCTGCTTTAAGGTGTCCCAATAATTCGGAGTTTTTAGATCTTGATGCTAAAATCGTTAAAAGTGGGAGTGAAGAGATTAAAACTTTGCATAGTAATGAACCCACTACTTTGGATTTCAAGGGATTCAATTATGATAATTGCTCTTTGATTGATTGTATTTCCTTGTTGCAATCTGTGCTAAATTCTTCGCATGCTTATAGTCAAAATAAAGCTTTCACTAAACACATAGTTGATGCTTTGATGCAATCTTATGAAGAAAAACTTGAGTTGGAAGTTTCTATACCTAGAAAGCTTTATGATGAATGGGAACCTACTATAAAAATAAAATAAAAGATCATGAATGCTATGCTTTGTGTGATTTGGGTGCAAGTGTCTCCACTATCCCAAAAACTGTGTCTGATTTGCTAGGGTTCCATGAGCTTGATGATTGTTCTTTAAATTTGCATCTTGCGGATTCCACTATTAAGAAACCTATGGGAAGAATTAATGATGTTCTTATTGTTGCCAGTAGTAATTATGTGCCCGTAGATTTCATTGTTCTTGATATAGATTGAAATCCTTCATGTCCTATTATTCTCGGTAGACCTTTCCTTAGAACGATTGGTGCAATTATTGATATGAAGGAAGGAAATATTAGATTCCAATTTCCGTTAAGGAAAGGCATGGAACACTTTCCTAGAAATAAAATCAAATTACCATATGAATCTATCATGAGATCCACTTATGGATTGCCTTCCAAAGATGGCAATACCTAGATCTATCTTGTATCGTGCCTAGCTAGGGGCGTAAAACGATCGCGCTTGTTGGGAGGCAACCCAATTTTTTTTTTTGTTTTCGTTGCTGTTAGGGAATAAATATTGCATGTAGCCTATGATTAGATGTGGTTTCATGTTTTGTTTAGTGTTTGTGCCAAGTAGAACCTTTGGTAAGACTTGTGTGAAGTTTATATGATCTTGCTGTGAAAAACAGAATCGTTAGCACTTGCTAAAATAGTCGTGGGATTTTACTGGAGCGTGATTTTTAGTTGATTATTTTTGCTGCTGATTGTTAGACAAATTACGCAAATTTAACAATTTCGTTGGAATTTTTTGTGTTTCAGAAGTAGGCGAACCCTGCAGATTACTACAGACTGTTCTGTCTTTGACAGATTCTGTTTTTCATGTGTTGTTTGCTTATTCCGATGCATCTATGAGTAATATTGGAGGATATGAACCATAGAGAAGTTGGAGTAAAGTAGATTTAACACCAATATAAACAAATAATGAATTCATTGATGTACCTTTGAGTAGTGGTTTGCTTTCTCATACTAACGGAGCTCACGAGAATTTTTGTCTAAGTTTTGTGTTGTGAAGTTTTCAAATTTTGAGTATTGCTTTGATGGACTATGGAACAAGGAGTAGTGTCGGTGTACTAAGGTAGGGGTACCTCAGTACCCCAACTTGTGCATGGGCAGTAGCAGCTTCCCGCTGCAGGGTCTACCACGTGCTCGCCGGAGACCTTTCTGCTCCATATAAAGCCATTCAAAAACAAAGTATACAAGACAGAAGATCAAGGCCCCGGCAAGTGGAGCTTGCCGGGAAGGCCGTCCCAGGCTCAAGATTACCTCACTAGCACAAGACCCTGGCAAGAGGAGCTTGCCAGGAAGACTAGAAGATTACATTTCAGAAGACATGCCTCGGCGCAGCATGCGCCCCGGCAGGGCCCGGGGAGCGACAAGCTTCAGAGCCCGACAAGCTTCCGGGCCCGGCAAGGTCAAGGCCCCGGCAAGGTGCTTGCCGGGGAGAGTTACGCTGTCTGCCCGCGCTCCAGCTCATCGAACCACGCGTCGCCCTGGGGCCACTCCAGGGACGCGTGGCGGATGGCTGTGCAGCCTGGGGGACACGGTGGCACTCCACGGTGATAAAGCCATCGCCGTGGCAAACGGAGGCGCAAGGGCGGGCGCTTTTGGGGTCGACGGCGACGGGCATTAAATGCTCTTGTCCCCCACTGTCAAAGTAGGTGGTGACCACTGTTCATCCACTGTTGCTCCACTATTCCCGCACTGTTACAACTACCACCACTATTACATTTTTACCCTTTCTCCTACGTTGACACCTGTCGGTGACCCCTTGAGCTATAAAAGGAGGCCCATGCACAACGTAGAAAGGGTTCGGAACCTAGATCGCTCATCCGCTCGGTGTAGCTAGTTCTTCAAGCTCTCGAGCTCCCACATCCAATACAATCTAAGCAGGAGTAGGGTTTTACGCGTTCATCGCGGCCCGAACCTGGGTAAACTGCCCACGTGTGCGCTACGATCTGCTCTCCGTGCTCCCTCCGCTCCCTCACCGCAACGACAAGGGGCTCCGGTCCCATAGGTGCTCGTGGTGGACAGTTTCCCCCGACATCTCAGCGCCTCCATATCCGCGTCGGCCGGCAAGCTGCGGAGAACGTTGACGAGGTTTATACCAGGATTGCGGTACACTATCTTCGTCAGAACGCGCTCCAAAGTTCCCGCGCAGAGCTGGCGTGACTCCTCGGCCAGTTGCGCGGGAAGCTTCTTCTGGAGATTTGCAAGGGCCGGCGCGACCCCTCTGAAGAAAAGGCTGAGCTTGGCGCTGTGGGGGAGGTTTGGATCCGGAGAGTATATGAGATGCTCAACCCTCAGCGCCATCAGCTCCTTGTCGATGGCAGCGGCGGAGGCCACCAAGTCTTCGGTCCATACCTCGACGGTCCGGCGGAAGTTCTCAGCTGAAGTGGCGGCGCTCTCCACCAGGCCTCGCTCCTTGCGGAGCTCGTCCTTCAGCTTGGTTTCCCGGTCCCGGACGGCGTCGAGCGAGTCCTTCAGCGTGGAAACCTTCAGCTCCAGATCTGCAATCGAGTCCTTGGCGGCCTTCAGCTCGTCGCCTTGCTTGGAAAGGCGCACCTGGAGTTCGGAGTTAGTGTGGGCATCCTTCTCGCGCTCTATGTTGAGCGCGGTGACCCTATCTGTGCTCGCCTTTAGGTACTCCTCCAGCTGCGCCACCTTGGCCTCGAGCTCCTTCTTGGCGGTCTCCGCGGTGACCGCGGCGGCTTTCGCCTCCTTCAGCTCCCCGCCAAGGGCCTGCTCCCGGGCGGTAAGGTCTTCCTCGTGAGCGTCGAGGTTGACCTTCCGTTGGGTGAGCTCTCCTTCTCGCCGAGACAGCGCTTCTCCGGCGAGTCGCTGCTGCTCCTCGGCCTCAGCTTTCTCCAGAAGCCACTCCTGGTACTCTCCGGCGAGCCTCTCGCGCTCCTCCGCCATGTCGCGGAGGGCCGCTTGGTTGGCGGCGCGGAGCTCCGCCGCGCGTTTCTCCATGTCAGCTGCGGCCTTGGCGGTGAGGGCTTCTCGAGATTCAAGCTTCGCCTGCCTGGCCCGGTAAAGGGCCAGGAGCCGGTGGAGCAACTTCTCCTCCTCGGGCTCGTCACTCCCGCCAGGCGCCTCAACAATCTTCAGACCCGCGGAGGCGAGGACCTCTCCATCAAAGGCCTCTCCCTCCGCGGGGGCTCGCGACGAGGATCCCCACGGCACTTGGATGAAGACGCCGTTGGGGGCCTCGAGGTAGAAGCCCGACTGCTCCTTTCCGGCGGAGGGGTCGGCGGCCGGTGCAGCACTCGATGCTCCTGCCGCCTCCGGGCCGGCAGTGCGGTCGCCGTCCCCCTCCCCGGTCGCTGCGTCTGCGGTCGGGGCAGTCTCCTCCGCGGCGGGCTCGGCGGCTCCCGCCATGTCTTCAACGACAGGGGCGTTGCCGCCGTCGCCCTGCGCGCCCTCCTCCTCGACGACGATCTCCGTCTCCATCTACTCTGGGGGAGGAGGATCTAGAAGAAGAAGAAAAAGAAGAAGTTCAAGCAAATATCCAAAAAAGGAAAATCCGAGAAGACGGAGTTACAAGACCTACCTTGGCGGACTTCGCCGACGGCGGGCTCCCTCGCCGGGGAGCTCTCCCTTGGCGGGGTGGCCATCCTCGCCGGGCTGCTCGCCCTTGGCGGGGTACTCGCCCTTGGCGGAGTACCCGCCCTTGGCGGAGCGCTCTCCCTCGCCGGAGAGTTCGTCCTTGGCGGGGACGGCGGGGCCCGCGGCTCCTCGGGAGTGATCTCCGGGTGCTCCTGTGGCTGCGGCTCCACCTCTGCACAAGACAAAACAAGAACAACAAGATGTTAGTATAAACAAGATCCTCAAGCGCGCCCGACAAGTGGGAAGATCAAGCCCAGACTTACGCTGGGGGCTGCGCTGGGGGCTGCTCCTCGGAGCAGCGCTCGGGTCCGGCAAGTTCGTCGCCGGCACGTCCCCTGTCGCCGCGACGGGCGAGTCGTCCTCGACCTCGACCACGGGAACCTTGGCCTTTTTCGCCACTCGCTGGGCCAGGGTCCTGAAATCAAAGCAAGATCAGAATCATCGAAGAAAGAATCAGGACAAAGTTAAAGAAGATACAAAACTTCAAGTCCTTACTCCTGTTCCTCGTCGTCGTCGTCATCGCTCAGGGCGGAGAAGTCGAACGCCACCTGAGGCGCGTCCGCGCGAGGAGCAGGAGGCGAAGACTCCCTCGGGCGCTTGGCGGTCCCCGGGGCTGGGGGCTGCGAAGACCCGGCCCCTGTGGGAGCCGAGGCCCGGGGAGCGGGCGGAGCAGCCGCTCCGCTCTGAGAAGACCCTCCTCCGCTTGGCGCCGACGTGCGGGGCGCCTCCGCCGTAGCCTGTGCGCGGGGCGCCTCCGCCGCGGTTGGTGCGCCGGGCGCTCCTGTCGCAGCTTGGCTCCCCCGGGTAGCTCACGCCGTCCGGCGAGTTGGTTGTTGTCGGGGCGCCTGCGCCCTCGTCGCCGTCGTCGCCTTGCGGAGGCGCTTCAGCGGAGATCGCCTGGGACTTGCCCGAGGCAGGGAGGTCTCCGATGACGAAGAGACGTCGTCGTTATAGAGCCCCAGAGATCCACCGGAGTCCTCACCGGCCCCGGCGTCCTCCTCCTCCTCCTCGGTCGGCTTGCTGGACCCAGCGCCCTGCCCTGCGGCCGTGCTCCCTCCGGCGCCTCCGCCCCCTCCGGCACTTCTGTTTCTTCCGGCAACGCCGCCCCTCGCGGCGGCCTCGGTCACGATCCCGGGGATCCCAGCATGCCTCAGAGAGGGAACCCTGGCGAGCTCGTCGGGCGGAAGCTTGAGCAGCCTGCGGATCTCCGCCTCTTCTGCTTGGCACGACGCTTCCGCAGCCTCTGCCTCTTCAACTGTGAATCTGAACTCTCCTGCCGCTGCGGCTGCGGCGGCCTCTTCTACCCGAGAAGCTATATAAGCAATCTCCCGCTCAGTGGTGTCCCGGGTGAGCCCCTTGATCTCCTCCTTGTTCTTCGGCACCTCCACCAAGTTGTCGAAGAAGCTCATGATTGCGTCTGGCTTGGGCGCTATCCATGTTGGATCCACGCCATGCGAGTCGCATGCGGGCATCATTGCGCGTAGGGGATCTCGGGCCGTGCTGTTGCAGAGGGGCACCACTCCCCGGGGAGCTCTAAACCACTCTGGGTGGGCCGGGTCATGCTTAAAAAGTTCCCGGACCATCCCCTTCAGCTCCAGCGACGTGAAGTTGAAGTTTAGCCCTGGGCGCAGTCTCATAATGTCCGCCGCGTTGCCGTACTCCCATGCTGGCCTCTTCCTCTCCTGTAGAGGGGCGATGCGGCGGCGGAGGAAGTCTGCCCCTACTTCTCCCATGGTCAACTTGGCTGCCCGGAGATGAAGAATTCTGACAAGGGCGACGTTGAGCTTGATGTCGTCCGAGTCCAGGTCGCTCCAGTCCCGGCCGCGCACTATGGCGGTTGTGCGCGGCGTGGTGAAGGGCTGCGGCTCGTCCTCTACTATCCAGCACCAGTCCGCGCGCCACTCCTCCCACTTGCCGCGGAGCTCCCCTTGCAGATAGGACTCCTTTTTGTTCAAGCGGAAGACCCAAGAGATTCCTCCGGAGAGGGGAGCGCCGGCCTCTACTCTAGGCGTAAAGAAATGCCTAAACAGCGCTACATTTGGATAGATCCCAATATAGTTTTCGCACAGATGTGCGAAAACCGCCATCGTGAGGATGGCGTTGGGGGTGAAATCTAGAAGGTGGAGGTTGTAGGTGTTCATGATATCGCAAAAAAATTCAGAGAAGGGAGGACAAAGGCCGCAGTGGAAGAAAACAGCGAAGAAGAAATACCCGCCGGGGTACATGTCCTTGGCGGCGGCGGGATAAGCTCTGGCCCGAGGATGCACCTTGGTCTCCTTGGCCCAGAACAAGTAATACTTGTTCCAGAGCTCCCGCGCGCTGAGCCTTGGCGCGAAGACGACGTTCCTCTTCCGCAGAAGAGCAAGCCTCGCCGCCTGCTCGGATTTCTCTTTCTTGGTCTTCTCCGCCTTCGCCTTCTCGGTCTTCGGGGCCATGGCGGAGGCGGCGAGGAGGGGAGAGCGAAGAGTCCGGCGGCGCCGCAGATGCGGAAGATGGCGGAGGAGGTGTGGAGTCGGAGCGCAAAGGGGAATTTCTGGAGATAGAAGAAGCAATGAAGACGAAGTAAGGTAACGGCCCCTGCTTCCTCTGCTTTTAAGGGGGAAGTGGGGGACGCTCTGCATTTCCCATTAAAGAACGTGGCCACGTTCCCTCCCACGACGCCGCAATCGACGCGTGCCGTTACGGAGGGACGCGGCGGATGCGGAAGGGGATTCGGCGTGCCGTGGGCCACGCGTGCCCGTGCACTGTTTTGGGCCTGGCCCAACAACGCTCGGCACCGTGTGTGGCCCACGCCCGGGGGCTCCTGTCGGTGTACTAAGGTAGGGGTACCTCAGTACCCCAACTTGTGCACGGGCAGTAGCAGCTTCCCGCGGCAGGGTCTACCACGTGCTCGCCGGAGACCTTTCTGCTCCATATAAAGCCATTCAAAAACAAAGTATACAAGACAGAAGATCGAGGCACCGGCAAGTGGAGCTTGACGCGAAGGCCGTCCCAGGCTCAAGATTACCTCACTAGCACAAGACCCTGGCAAGAGGAGCTTGCCAGGAAGACTAGAAGATTACATTTCAGAAGACATGCCTCGGCGCAGCATGCGCCCCGGCAGGGCCCGGGGAGCGACAAGCTTCAGAGCCCGACAAGCTTCCGGGCCCGGCAAGGTCAAGGCCCCGGCAAGGTGCTTGCCGGGGAGAGTTACGCTGTGTGCCCGCGCTCCAGCTCATCGAACCACGCGTCGCCCTGGGGCCACTCCAGGGACGCGTGGCGGATGGCTGTGCAGCCTGGGGGACACGGTGGCACTCCACGGTGATAAAGCCATCGCCGTGGCAAACGGAGGCGCAAGGGCGGGCGCTTTTGGGGTCGACGGCGACGGGCATTAAATGCTCTTGTCCCCCACTGTCAAAGTAGGTGGTGACCACTGTTCATCCACTATTGCTCCACTATTCCCGCACTGTTACAACTACCACCACTATTACATTTTTACCCTTTCTCCTACGTTGACACCTGTCGGTGACCCCTTGAGCTATAAAAGGAGGCCCATGCACAACGTAGAAAGGGTTCGGAACCTAGATCGCTCATCCGCTCGGTGTAGCTAGTTCTTCAAGCTCTCGAGCTCCCACATCCAATACAATCTAAGCAGGAGTAGGGTTTTACGCGTTCATCGCGGCCCGAACCTGGGTAAACTGCCCGCGTGTGCACTACGATCTGCTCTCCGTGCTCCCTCCGCTCCCTCACCGCAACGACAAGGGGCTGGCCCGATGAACGCGTAAAACCCTACTCCTGCTTAGATTGTATTGGATGTGGGAGCTCGAGAGCTTGAAGAACTAGCTACACCGAGCGGATGAGCGATCTAGGTTCCGAACCCTTTCTACGTTGTGCATGGGCCTCCTTTTATAGCTCAAGGGGTCACCGACAGGTGTCAACGTAGGAGAAAGGGTAAAAATGTAATAGTGGTGGTAGTTGTAACAGTGCGGGAATAGTGGAGCAACAGTGGATGAATAGTGGTCACCACCTACTTTGACAGTGGGGGACAAGAGCATTTAATGCCCGTCGCCGTCGACCCCAAAAGCGCCCGCCCTTGCGCCTCCGTTTGCCACGGCGATGGCTTTATCACCGTGGAGTGCCACCGTGTCCCCCAGGCTGCACAGCCATCCGCCACGCGTCCCTGGAGTGGCCCCAGGGCGACGCGTGGTTCGATGAGCTGGAGCGCGGGCACACAGCGTAACTCTCCCCAGCAAGCACCTTGCCGGGGCCTTGACCTTGCCGGGCCCGGAAGCTTGTCGGGCTCTGAAGCTTGTCGCTCCCCGGGCCCTGCCGGGGCGCATGCTGCGCCGAGGCATGTCTTCTGAAATGTAATCTTCTAGTCTTCCTGGCAAGCTCCACTTGCCGGGAAGGCCGTCCCAGGCTCAAGATTACCTCACTAGCACAAGACCCTGGCAAGAAGCAGAAGACGCCGCCCCGCCGGATCAACTCGACGACGACTCCACGGCGTCGTCGGATCCGCGGGCTCGTCGGGACCAGCGCCAGGTCCTTGACGACCGGCGACAAGAAGACGCTCGAACGACGATCGAGCGCCGCCGAGAAGCTCGGCGACAATCAGATCAGCGAGCTGGGAACGCTGTCGATACGCACGCGCCCGGTGAACCAGGCGACTTGCCGTACGCGGCAGGTTGCCCTGAGTTTACCCGTGAGCTGCGGCGCGTCCAGTGGCCCAGCATGAAGAACTTCAAGCCCGACGTACCGGAGAAGTACGACGGCAAGACGCACCCCTCAGAGTTTCTCAGCATCTACACCATTGCGGTGCAAGCTGCCGGGGGGCGCGACGAGAAGATACTGGCGAACTACTTCCCGCTGGTGCTTAAGCCGAACGTTCGTTCTTGGCTTATGCACTTGCCGGAAGGCTCCATTTCTTCTTGGGCAGATCTTTGCCACAAGTTTGTTGGCGCCTTCACGGGCGGCCACAAACCCCACGGCCAGGAGAGCGATCTCCACATCTTGGCCCAGATGGAAGGAGAACCTCTGCGCAAGTACATCCAGCGCTTCAGCCGCGTGCAGCACAACATCCCCGACGTCCACCCTACTGCGGTTATCAGTGCGTTTCACCAGAACGTACGTAACCGCCGCATGCGTGAGGAGATGGCCATGACCAAGATACGGGATGTCAGCGAGCTCTATGCTCTAGCTGATAAGTGCGCGCGCGCCGAGGAGGGAAGGAAACTCCCCGGGGAGGATGCTGGCGCCGGAGGAAGCGACAGCGACGACGACGCCCCGGCAAAGAAGAGCCGGCGCGCGCTGAATGGACCCCGACGCCCGATGAGGAAGTTCCAGAGACAAGTGTACCCGTACAAGAAGCGACAAGTGAATGGGTGATGTACTTTGATGGTGCCTTCTCGCTGCAAGGCGCCGGTGCCGGCGTGGTACTCATCGCGCCCACCGGAGAGCACCTCAAGTATGTTATCCAGATGCACTTTCCCAGGGAGCAAGCGACAAACAACACTGCTGAGTATGAAGGCTTACTTGCCGGCCTCAGGATTGCGGCCGAACTTGGGATCAGGAAGCTGATTGTCCGGGGAGATTCTCAGTTGGTGGTCCGACAAGTTAACAAGAATTACCAGAGCCCTTTGATGGAAGCTTATGTAGATGAAGTGAGGAAACTTGAAGAACACTTTGAAGGTCTGCAAATGGAGCACGTTCCAAGGGCTCAGAATGACATTGCAGATGGCATCTCAAAGTGTGCTGCGATGAAGTTACCTGTGGAACCAGGGACCTTCTTGCTCAAGCTGACTCAACCATCCGTTACACCATCAATTGGGCAGTCCAAGAAGAGAAAGTTGGTCTCCGGCGACTACTTGCCGGCGGATCTTCCTGAAACCGCCGCCAAGGTCCCCAAGACCAACGATCAGAACGCTGAGGAACAGTTTGCTCCTGTAGATCCAAGGATTTGTGCAGTTGACGCAAGCGTTCCCGACAAGCCTCGCCCCGGCGGGCTTGCCGGGGGACCATCCGCTCCGGCGGAACCAGAGGTTCTTGCCGTGGAAGCTGAGGTTCCCGCAGCGGCCCTCATGCCTTTAGTCCTTGCCGTTGAGCCTCGGGCTCCGGCATGGGCGCAGCAGATCGTCCGTTTTCTGCAAACTGGAGAACTTCCCGACGACCCAGAAGAGATAGAGAAGATAACCAGGCAGTCAAGTATGTACCAGTTCGTGGATAACGAGCTGTACAGAAGAAGACTCAATGGTGTAAGGTTGAAGTGCATTTCCAGAGAAGATGGACAGAAGCTGTTGGCAGAAATACACGGAGGCATATGCGGCCACCACATTGGCGCAAGGGCACTTGCCGGGAAAGCTTTCCGGCAAGGGTTCTTCTGGCAAGAAGCCCTCCAAGATGCAATTGCACTAGTAACCAAGTGTGAAGCGTGCCAGTTCCATGCAAAGCAAATTCATCAGCCAGCTCAAACTCTCCAGACGATCCCTTTGTCCTGGCCCTTCTCGGTCTGGGGGCTCGATATCCTCGGCCCCTTCCCTCGCGCTGTCGGGGGCTTTGAGTACTTGTACGTCGCAATCGACAAGTTCACAAAGTGGCCAGAAGTGGAACCAGTGAGAAAGGTGACAGCACAGTCAGCAGTCAGGTTCTTCAGGTCGATTGTTTGCCGTTTCGGGATCCCTAACAGGATCATCACCGACAACGGTACACAATTCACTAGTCGCACCTTCATGCAGTACGTCCAAGACCTTGGCGCCAAGGTCTGTTTCGCTTCTGTTGCTCACCCGAGGAGCAATGGTCAAGCGGAGAGGGCCAATGCTGAAGTGATGCGCGGACTCAAGACAAGGACCTTTGACAGGCTGCGCAAGTGCGGAAAAAACTAGATAGAGGAGCTACCGGCGGCTCTTTGGTCAATCAGAACGACACCAAGTCGAGCCACCGGACAGACACCCTTTGCTCTAGTCTATGGAGCAGAGGCAGTTCTCCCCACGGAACTCGTATACGGATCTCCTCGGGTGCTCGCTTATGATGAGCTCGAGCAAGAGCAATTGCGACAAGATGATGCATTGCTCCTCGAGGAGGAACGTCTCCAGGCTGCTGTACGAGCTGCTCGATACCAGCAAGCCTTGCGCCGCTATCATAGCCGCAAGGTTAAGGCCAGGAGTCTCGAGGAAGGCGACCTTGTTCTTCGGCGTGTTCAGTCCGCCAAGAATTCCAATAAGTTGACGCCGAAGTGGGAAGGCCCTTATCGGGTGAGACAAGTCACAAGGCCCGGAGCTGTCCGCCTTGAGACCGAAGAAGGCTTACCGGTGAGCAATTCCTGGAACATAGAGCATCTTCGCAAGTTTCACCCATAAGGCGCGGTTGCCGTGACCCGCTCCGGCAACTACCTTTTGTACAAGCCTTGCCGCTGTTGCATGTAACCCTTTGTACAGAGCCGGGCGCAGACCCCGTGCATCAGTAAAGCTTTTGTGTTTTACGCTATTTGCCTTCTCCATGCTCTTCTTTGTTATTTGCATGCATTATTTGGCATCTTGTGCAACACACGTATCCGGTAAGCATTATCACACCGAAAGGCCATATACTTGTTTCCCTCTTCTTTTTCTTTCCCTCTTAAGCAGAAGGAACGTTCCTCGCGCACAAGTTTGCCGGGGGGGAAGGAGATGGAAGAGGAACCGAGTGCTGTTCAAGAAAGGGAAACCTTGCCGGAGAAACAAGCAATATATGAAAGCTAAGTTGCCAGAATTTGAGCAGTCCAAACTTTTAATTTTATAGTTATTTTCCTTGAACAACCACACTTTGTATGGAAAACCTGTGCGCGGAGGAACCTACCCGTGGCTAGCCGCACCCTTATCTTGTTTTCGAGTACGCTCAACGACTTAAGTGAGCTGCGACAAGTGTCGCGCCCTTGCTTCGTTTTCGAGTTCACTCAGCAAGCTAAGTGTGTTGCGACTAGTTGCGGCAAGGTTGCTTGCCGGTAAGACCTTGGCCAGCAGGCTGCTCAGAGTCCAACACTCAGCGCTCGCGGCAAGGGCCCGTTGCCGGCAATCTCCCGGGAAGCGTAAGGTGAAAAGCATACAAAGTAAAGGACCAAGACAAGGGAAATAACATTGCACTGATTGATCAAAATAAGATAATATCTTACAAGGGATAACTTGTCGCAATCACTAATAAGTTCGTGCCCATGGCACACTTTGCAGTAACAAAGGAAATAAAAAGGAAGAGGCCTAATCTACGCGGTCGCCTTCAACCCTGGAGATCTTGTTCACCTTGGCGATAATGTGGGCGACCTGCGCCTTCAGCGCCTCCATATCCGCGTCGGCCGGCAAGCTGCGGAGAACGTTGACGAGGTTTATACCAGGACTGCGGTACACTATCTTCGTCAGAACGCGCTCCAAAGTTCCCGCGCAGAGCTGGCGTGACTCCTCGGCCAGTTGCGCGGGAAGCTTCTTCTGAAGATTTGCAAGGGCCGGCGCGACCCCTCTGAAGAAAAGGCTGAGCTTGGCGCTGTGGGGGAGGTTTGGATCCGGAGAGTATATGAGATGCTCAACCCTCAGCGCCATCAGCTCCTTGTCGATGGCAGCGGCGGAGGCCACCAAGTCTTCGGTCCATACCTCGACGGTCCGGCGGAAGTTCTCAGCTGAAGTGGCGGCGCTCTCCACCAGGCCTCGCTCCTTGCGGAGCTCGTCCTTCAGCTTGGTTTCCCGGTCCCGAACGGCGTCGAGCGAGTCCTTCAGCGTGGAAACCTTCAGCTCTAGATCTGCAATCGAGTCCTTGGCGGCCTTCAGCTCGTCGCCTTGCTTGGAAAGGCGCACCTGGAGTTCGGAGTTAGTGTGGGCATCCTTCTCGCGCTCTATGTTGAGCGCGGTGACCCTATCTGTGCTCGCCTTTAGGTACTCCTCCAGCTGCGCCACCTTGGCCTCGAGCTCCTTCTTGGCGGTCTCCGCGGTGACCGCGGCGGCTTTCGCCTCCTTCAGCTCCCCGCCAAGGGCCTGCTCCCGGGCGGTAAGGTCTTCCTCGTGAGCGTCGAGGTTGACCTTCCGTTGGGTGAGCTCTCCTTCTCGCCGAGACAGCGCTTCTCCGGCGAGTCGCTGCTGCTCCTCGGCCTCAGCTTTCTCCAGAAGCCACTCCTGGTACTCTCCGGCGAGCCTCTCGCGCTCCTCCGCCACGTCGCGGAGGGCCGCTTGGTTGGCGGCGCGGAGCTCCGCCGCGCGTTTCTCCATGTCAGTTGCGGCCTTGGCGGTGAGGGCTTCTCGAGATTCAAGCTTCGCCTGCCTGGCCGGTAAAGGGCCAGGAGCCGGTGGAGCAACTTCTCCTCCTCGGGCTTGTCACTCCCGCCAGGCGCCTCGACAATCTTCAGACCCGCGGAGGCGAGGACCTCTCCATCAAAGGCCTCTCCTTCCGCGGGGGCTCGCGACGAGGATCCCCACGGCACTTGGATGAAGACGCCGTTGGGGGCCTCGAGGTAGAAGCCCGACTGCTCCTTTCCGGCGGAGGGGTCAGCGGCCGGTGCAGCACTCGATGCTCCTGCCGCCTCCGGGCCGGCAGTGCGGTCGTCGTCCCCCTCCCCGGCCGCTGCGTCTGCGGTCGGGGCAGTCTCCTCCGCGGCGGGCTCGGCGGCTCCCGCCATGTCTTCAACGACAGGGGCGTTGCCGCCGTCGCCCTGCGCGCCCTCCTCCTCGACGACGATCTCCGTCTCCATCTGCTCTGGGGGAGGAGGATCTAGAAGAAGAAGAAAAAGAAGAAGTTCAAGTAAATATCCAAAAAAGGCAAATCCGAGAAGACGGAGTTACAAGACCTACCTTGGCGGACTTCGTCGACGGCGGGCTCCCTCGCCGGGGAGCTCTCCCTTGGCGGGGTGGCCATCCTCGCCGGGTTGCTCGCCCTTGGCGGGGTACTCGCCCTTGGCGGAGTACCCGCCCTTGGCGGAGCGCTCTCCCTCGCCGGAGAGTTCGTCCTTGGCGGGGACGGCGAGGCCCGCGGCTCCTCGGGAGTGATCTCCGGGTGCTCCTGTGGCTGCGGCTCCACCTCTGCACAAGACAAAACAAGAACAACAAGATGTTAGTATAAACAAGATCCTCAAGCGCGCCCGACGAGTGGGAAGATCAAGCCCAGACTTACGCTGGGGGCTGCGCTGGGGGCTGCTCCTCGGAGCAGCGCTCGGGTCCGGCAAGTTCGTCGCCGGCACGTCCCCTATCGCCGCGACGGGCGAGTCGTCCTCGACCTCGACCACGGGAACCTTGGCCTTTTTCGCCACTCGCTGGGCCAGGGTCCTGAAATCAAAGCAAGAAGCAAGATCAGAATCATCGAAGAAAGAATCAAGACAAAGTTAAAGAAGATACAAAACTTCAAGTCCTTACTCCTGTTCCTCGTCGTCGTCGTCGTCGCTCAGGGCGGAGAAGTCGAACGCCACCTGAGGCGCGTCCGCGCGAGGAGCAGGAGGCGAAGACTCCCTCGGGCGCTTGGCGGTCCCCGGGGCTGGGGGCTGCGAAGACCCGGCCCCTGTGGGCGCCGAGGCCCAGGGAGCGGGCGGAGCAGCCGCTCCGCTCTGAGAAGACCCTCCTCCGCTTGGCACCGACGTGCGGGGCGCCTCCGTCGTAGCCTGTGCGCGGGGCGCCTCCGCCGCGGTTGGTGCGCCGGGCGCTCCTGTCGCAGCTTGGCTCCCCCGGGTAGCTCGCGCCGCCCGGCGAGTTGGTTGTTGTCGGGGCGCCTGCGCCCTCGTCGCCGTCGTCGCCTTGCGGAGGCGCTTCAGCGGAGATCGCCTGGGACTTGCCCGAGGCGGGGAGGTCTCCGATGACGAAGAGACGTCGTCGTTATAGAGCCCCAGAGATCCACCGGAGTCCTCACCGGCCCCGGCGTCCTCCTCCTCCTCCTCGGACGGCTTGCTGGACCCAGCGCCCTGCCCTGCGGCCGTGCTCCCTCCGGCGCCTCCGCCCCCTCCGGCACTTCTGTTTCCTCCGGCAACGCCGCCCCTCGCGGCGGCCTCGGTCACGATCCCGGGGATCCCAGCATGCCTCAGAGAGGGAACCCCGGCGAGCTCGTCGGCCGGAAGCTTGAGCAGCCTGCGGATCTCCGCCTCTTCTACTTGGCACGACGCTAACGCAGCCTCTGCCTCTTCAACTGTGAATCCGAACTCTCCTACCGCTGCGGCTGCGGCGGCCTCTTCTACCCGAGAAGCTATATAAGCAATCTCCCGCTCAGTGGTGTCCCGGGTGAGCCCCTTGATCTCCTCCTTGTTCTTCGGCACCTCCACCAAGTTGTCGAAGAAGCTCATGATTGCGTCTGGCTTGGGCGCTATCCATGTTGGATCCACGCCATGCGAGTCGCATGCGGGCATCATTGCGCGTAGGGGATCTCGGGCCGTGCTGTTGCAGAGGGGCACCACTCCCCGGGGAGCTCTAAACCACTCTGGGTGGGCCGGGTCGTGCTTAAAAAGTTCCCGGACCATCCCCTTTAGCTCCAGCGACGTGAAGTTGAAGTTTAGCCCTGGGCGCAGTCTCATAATGTCCGCCGCGTTGCCGTACTCCCATGCTGGCCTCTTCCTCTCCTGTAGAGGGGCGATGCGGCGGCGGAGGAAGTCTGCCCCTACTTCTCCCATGGTCAACTTGGCTGCCCGGAGACGAAGAATGCTGACAAGGGCGACGTTGAGCTTGATGTCGTCCGAGTCCAGGTCGCTCCAGTCCCGGCCGCGCACTATGGCGGTTGTGCGCGGCGCGGTGAAGGGCTGCGGCTCGTCCTCTACTATCCAGCACCAGTCCGCGCGCCACTCCTCCCACTTGCCGCGGAGCTCCCCTTGCAGATAGGACTCCTTTTTGTTCAAGCGGAAGACCCAAGAGATTCCTCCGGAGAGGGGAGCGCCGGCCTCTACTCTAGGCGTAAAGAAATGCCTAAACAGCGCTACATTTGGATAGATCCCAGTATAGTTTTCGCACAGATGTGCGAAAACCGCCATCGTGAGGATGGCGTTGGGGGTGAAATCTAGAAGGTGGAGGTTGTAGGTGTTCATGATATCGCAAAAAAATTCAGAGAAGGGAGGACAAAGGCCGCAGTGGAAGAAAACAGCGAAGAAGAAATACCCGCCGGGGTACATGTCCTTGGCGGCGGCGGGATAAGCTCTGGTCCGAGGATGCGCCTTGGTCTCCTTGGCCCAGAACAAGTAATACTTGTTCCAGAGCTCCCGCGCGCTGAGCCTTGGCGCGAAGACGACGTTCCTCTTCCGCAGAAGAGCAAGCCTCGCTGCCTGCTCGGATTTCTCTTTCTTGGTCTTCTCCGCCTTCGCCTTCTCGGTCTTCGGGGCCATGGCGGAGGCGGCGAGGAGGGGAGAGCGAAGAGTCCGGCGGCGCCGCAGATGCGGAAGACGGCGGAGGAGGTGTGGAGTCGGAGCGCAAAGGGGAATTTCTGGAGATAGAAGAAGCAATGAAGACGAAGTAAGGTAACGGCCCCTGCTTCCTCTGCTTTTAAGGGGGAAGTGGGGGACACTCCGCATTTCCCATTAAAGAACGTGGCCACGTTCCCTCCCACGACGCCGCAATCGACGTGTGCCGTTACGGAGGGACGCGGCGGATGCGGAAGGGGATTCGGCGTGCCGTGGGCCACGCGTGCCCGTGCACTGTTTTGGGCCTGGCCCAACAACGCTCGGCACCGTGTGTGGCCCATGCCCGGGGGCTCCTGTCGGTGTACTAAGGTAGGGGTACCTCAGTACCCCAACTTGTGCACGGGCAGTAGCAGCTTCCCGCGGCAGGGTCTACCACGTGCTCGCTGGAGACCTTTCTGCTCCATATAAAGCCATTCAAAAACAAAGTATACAAGACAGAAGATCGAGGCCCCGGCAAGTGGAGCTTGCCGGGAAGGCCGTCCCAGGCTCAAGATTACCTCACTAGCACAAGACCCTGGCAAGAGGAGCTTGCTAGGAAGACTAGAAGATTACATTTCAGAAGACATGCCTCGGCGCAGCATGCGCCCCGGCAGGGCCCGGGGAGCGACAAGCTTCAGAGCCCGACAAGCTTCCGGGCCCGGCAAGGTCAAGGCCCCGGCAAGGTGCTTGCCGGGGAGAGTTACGCTGTGTGCCCGCGCTCCAGCTCATCGAACCACGCGTCGCCCTGGGGCCACTCCAGGGACGCGTGGCGGATGGTTGTGCAGCCTGGGGGACACGGTGGCACTCCACGGTGATAAAGCCATCGCCGTGGCAAACGGAGGCGCAAGGGCGGGCGCTTTTGGGGTCGACGGCGACGGGCATTAAATGCTCTTGTCCCCCACTGTCAAAGTAGGTGGTGACCACTGTTCATCCACTGTTGCTCCACTATTCCCGCACTGTTACAACTACCACCACTATTACATTTTTACCCTTTCTCCTACGTTGACACCTGTCGGTGACCCCTTGAGCTATAAAAGGAGGCCCATGCACAACGTAGAAAGGGTTCGGAACCTAGATCGCTCATCCGCTCGGTGTAGCTAGTTCTTCAAGCTCTCGAGCTCCCACATCCAATACAATCTAAGCAGGAGTAGGGTTTTACGCGTTCATCGCGGCCCGAACCTGGGTAAACTGCCCGCGTGTGCGCTACGATCTGCTCTCCGTGCTCCCTCCGCTCCCTCACCGCAACGACAAGGGGCTCCGGTCCCATAGGTGCTCGTGGTGGACAGTTTCCCCCGACAAGTAGCAAAGGCCTAAGATTGGGGATGCCCATGGAACCCCAAGTAAATTCAAGATAATCAAAATCCTAAGCTTGGGGATGCCCCGGGAAGGCATCCCCTCTTTCGTCTTCATCTATCGGCAACTATACTTGGAGCTATATTTTTATTCGCAACATGATATGTGTTTTGCTTGGAGCGTCTTGCATAATTTGAGTCTTTGCTTGTTAGTTTGCCACAATAATCCTTGATGGACACACCTATTTGAGAGAGTTAAATATGGCCTAGAAATTATTAGAACACTCTATGTGCTTCACTTATATCTTTTGAGTTGAATAGTTTTTGCTCTAGTGCTTCACTTATATCTTTTAGAGCATGGTGGTGGTAATATTTTGTAAAAATTGTTGAACTCTCATGCTTCACTTGTATCTATTTGAGAGTCTATTAAAACAGCATGGTAAAGTGTTTAGGCTAAAGAAACTAGTGTTCACATGATAAACATCCAATGTCAATGTAGTAAAAAAAATCACACCAAGTGCATTGAATAGAATGAGATGTTGGATGCTTGATAATTGTTTTGAGACATGAGGATAGTGATATTAGAGTCATGCTAGTGGAGTTATTATGAAATTCAGAAATACTTGTGTTAAGGTAAGTGATTCCCGTATCATGCACGTATGGTGAACCGCTATGTGACGAAGTTAGAGCATGAGGTATTTGTAAAGTGCCAACCTTTGTGTGGAGGTCGGGGGCGCGCGATGGTTAACTCCTACCAACCTTCCCCCTAGGAGTATGCGTTGATTGCTTTGTTTTGATGACTCGTAGATTTTTGCAATAAGTATATGAGTTCGTATGACTAATGTTGAGTCCATGGATTATACGCACTATCACCCTTCCACCATTGCTAGCCTCTCTTGTACCGCGCAACTTTCACCGGTGCCATAAACCCACTATATATCCTTCCTCAAAACAGCCACCATATTGTTCCTTAAAATAGCCACCATACCTACCTATCATGGCATTTCCATAGCCATTCCGAGATATATTGCCATGCAACTTTCCACCGTTCCGTTTATATGACACGCATCATATTGTCATATTGCCATGCATGATCATGTAATTGACATCGTATTTGTGGCAAAGCCACCATGCATAATATTTTCATACATGTCACTCTTGTTTCATTGCACATACCAGTACACCGCCGGAGGCATTCATATAGAGTCATACTTTGTTGTTGTAGTATCGAGTTGTAATTTCGTGTTGTAATGAAAGTGTGATGATCATCATTATTAGAGCATTGTCCCATGGGAGGAAAGGCTAAATCTATAAAGCCCCTCCGCAAAAAAAAGAAAAAAAAGTCCAAATAAAAAAAGGCCCAAAAAAAGGAAAGAAAAAGGGACAATTGCTACTATCTTTTTCCACACTTGTGCTTCAAAGTAGCACCATGTTCTTCATTGTAGAGAGTCTCATGCTTAGTCACTTTCATATACTAGTGGGAATTTTCATTATAGAACTTGGCTTGTATATTCCAACGATGGGCTTCCTCAAATGCCCTAGGTCTTCGTGAGCAAGCAAGTTGGATGCACACCCACTAGTTTGTTTTATTGAGCTTTCATTCATATTTAGCTCTAGTACATCCGTTGCATGGCAATCCCTACTCACTCACATTGATATCTATTGATGGGTATCTCCATAGCCCATTGATACGCCTAGTCGATGTGAGACTATCTCCCTCCTTTTTGTCTTCTCCACAACCACCTCTATTCCATCTATAGTGCTATATCCATGCCTCACACTCATGTATTGCGTGAAAGTTGAAAGGTTTGAAAAGATAGAGTATGAAAAAAATGCTTGGCTGAAATCGGGGTTGTGCTTGATATGAATATTTTGTGTGATGAAGAGGGAGCATAGCCAGACTATATGATTTTGTAGGGATAACTTTCTTTAGCAATAGTATTTTGAGAAGACATGATTACTTTGTTAGTATTGCTTGAAGTATTGTTATTTCTTATGTCAATATAGACTTTTATCTTGAATCTTTCAGATCTGAACATTCATGCCACAATTAAGAGAATTACATTGAAAAACTATATTGGTTAGCATTCCACATCAAAAATTATTTCTTTATCATTTACCTACTCGAGGACGAGCAGGAATTAAGCTTGGGGATGCTTGATACGTCTCCAACATATCTATAATTTTTTATTGTTCCATGCTATTTTATATGAAGTCTTGGATGTTTAATGGGCTTTATCATTCACTTTTATATCATTTTTGGGACTAACCTACTAACCCAAAGGCCCAGTCCAGATTGTTGTTTTTGCCTATTTCATGGTTTTGCAGAAAAGGAATGTCAAACGGAGTCCAAACGGAATGAAACCTTCGCGAGAGATATTTTTGGAGAAAAATACGCACGCGGTGCTTCAGGACCAAGTCAGGGGACAGAGAGGTGGCCCTCGAGGGTGGGGGTGCACCCCCCTTCCCAGGGCGCGCCCCCCTGCCTCGAGGCTTCCTCATGTGGCCCCTGGTGCCCTCCTTCTTCCTATATATATTCACGAACCCCAGAAACTCCATACGCAGAGAGAAAACCCTAATTCCACCACCGTAGCTTCTGTTCCCATGGAGATCCCATCTTGGAGCCTGTTCCGGAGCTCCACCGGAGGCGGATCCACCACGGAGGCCTTCATCATCATCATCATCATCGCCCTCACCATGAGTTGTGAGTAGTTTACCACAGACCTTCGAGTCCATAGCTAGTATCTAGATGGCTTCTTCGCTCTCTCTCTCTGAGTCTCAATACAAAGTTCTCCTCGGTCTTCAAGGAGATCTATTCGATGTAATCTCTTTTTGCGATGTGTTTGTCGAGATCCGGTGAATTGTGAGTTTATGATCAAGGTTATCTATGAAAGATATTTATTTCTTCTCTGAACTTTTTATGTGTGCTCATAATATCCTTGCAAGTCTCTTCGAATTATCGGTTTGGTTTGGCCTACTAGATCTATAGTTCTTGCAATGGGAGAAGTGCTTGGCTTTGGGTTCAATCTTGTGGTGTCTTTCCCAATGACAGTAGGGGCGGCAAGGCACGTATTGTATTGTTGCCATCGAGGATAAAAAGATGGGGTTTACATCATATTGCTTGAGTTTATCCCTCTACATCATGTCATCTTGCTTAAGGCGTTACTCTGTTCGTATGAACTCAATACACTAGATGCATGCTGGATAGCGGTCGATGTGTGGAGTAATAGTAGTAGATGCAGGCAGGAGTCGGTCTACTTGTCTCGGACGTGATGCCTATATACAATGATCATGCCTAGATAGTCTCATAATTATTCGCTTTTCTATCAATTTCTCGACAGTAATTTGTTTACCCGCCGTAGAATATCGCTATCATGAGAGAAGCCACTATAGAAAACTATGGCCCCTGGGTCTATTCTCAACATATCAATCTACATCTACTTTACATTTACCGCTTTTATTTGATGTTTTATTAAACCAAAAATACCAAAAATATAAACTATCATCTCTATCAGATCTCACTCTCGTAAGTGACCGTAAAGGGATTGACAACCCCTTATCGCGTTGGCTGCGAAGTTCTTATTTGTTTGTGCAGGTGCGAGGGACTCGCGCGTGGTCTCCTACTGGATTGATACCTTGGTTCTCAAAAACTTAGGGAAATACTTACGCTACTGTGTTGTATCTCCCTTTCCTCTTCGAGGGAATACAATGCAAGCTCAAGAGGTAGCAGGAATCATCGTAGCAATTCCCAATGGTGGAAGTGATAAGTATGGAGTGTCGAACCCACAAGGAGGTAAAGGTACACCGAACGTTTGCTTCCAACTAGAAACGAGAAATAAAACTACGTTGTGGGTATGAAGAGGATAACTTTGCATGATATCGGAGAGCTAAAATATAAAAGTAGGTGTTGTTATCATAAAGTTAGAATATATTACTAAATATTATAAATAGCGAGTGTGGAATAATGATGGATCGGTGTGCGGAATTGTCCTAGGCAATTGTTAACAAGACCGGTAGTCATCATTGCAATTTCATATGAGGGAGAGGCATAAGCTAACATATTTTATCTTCTTGGATCATATGCACTTATGATTGGAACTCTAGCAAGCATCCGCAACTACTAAAGATCATTAAGGTAAGACCCAACCATAGCATTAAAGCATCAAGTGCCCTTTATCCCATACGCAACAATCCCCTTACTCGGGTTTATGCTTCTGTCACTCAAGCAACCCACTATAAGCAAATCATGAACGTATTGCAACAACCTACAGCGGGAATCCCTCACACTTCCGCGACACGGAGGGCACCATAGGACAGCACCAAAATATAACATACAACTCGTACCAATCTAGATCATCAATCAACCCAAAGACAAAGGATATCTACTCAAAACATCATAGGATGGCAAGACATCATTGGATCATAATATGTGGCATAAAGCACCATGTTCAAGTAGGGATTACAGCGGGGTGCGGGAGAGTGGACCGCGTAAAAGAGATGAGGATGGTGATGTTGATGAAGACGATCACCGCAACGATGATTCCCCTCCCGATGGCACTCCGGCACCACCGAGAGAGAGGAGGAGAGGTTCTCCCCCTTGTGCTTCCTCCTCCATGGCCTCCCCCGTAGATGGGGAGAGGTTCTCTGTCAGGCCCAAGATGCGATTCTATCCCGATCACGTGACACTTACGTGATTGGGGCACAACCGCATTTCGGGCGCTTAGCAAGATGGATATCATTACAGCGTACCATTACATACAACATGGGGGATACAACAATACATACAAGTCACATGAATACAACATAAATACAAGGCATCCAACTATGGATGCAAACATGAAAAGCACAACGACATCCATCTGCTATCCCAGGCTGCCGACCCGGAACCTAACCCAAGACTGAAGAAGAAGAAGAAGAAGAAGAAGAAAGAACTCCAAACAACGATCATCGCTCTCACGTCAAGACATCGGAAACCTGCACCTGCAACTTTTGTTGTAGTATCTGTGAGCCACGAGGACTCAGCAATCCCATAACCTTGGGTAACAAGACTATCAAAGCTCAAAGGGTAGGAAGAGGTAAAGTGGTGAGGTTGCAGCAGCGGCTAAGCAAAGTATATGGTGGCTAACTTACGAGTACAAGAAAAAGATGAGCATCTACGCAAGTGGTCGCAAACTAGTAATGATCGCTAAAGATCCTGAACTACCTACGAGTCAAACATAACCCCACCGTTGCTCACACAGTTGTGTGTTTTACTTCGGATCCTCTGTCAAGTTTTCTACAACCGGACATTAACAAATTCCAATCTGCCACATAACCGTGGGCACGGCTTTCGAAAGATCATAACCCTGCAGGGGTGTCCCAACTTAGCCCATTACAAGCTCTCACGATCGGCTGAAGTAATAATAATTTTACCCCTTATCTTAGGGAAATCCGATCAGGTTCGGCATCCCGGTGCACAAGACATTTCGACAATGGTAAAACAAGTCCAGCAAGACCTCCCGGCGTGCCGACACCCTGATAGTAGCCGCGCGTATCTCGTCTCAGGCCACGTCCGGATGAGCTATGGTTACAGCTACCAGATACCCCAAGTTTCCAAGGGGCGGCGCCGCAAGCTGCTCTATTTGGGACCAACACCATCAGCACTGGCCCCCCTGCTATGTAGAAGAATCCCCGGGGACGCGACCTCCTATGCAATTTTAATTAATTAATTAAGTTGTTATTATGAGACAAATTAAAACCAATGTTGGGCCTTGCTAGAGGATTTTTATTCAAAGACGAAGTGTCAAGGGGTCCCCATATACCCAACCGTGTAAGGAACGCAAAATCAAGGAACATAATGCCGGTTTATCGGCGCCTAAGGTGGCATGAGTGGAACAAAACACCGAGCAAAAGGCCAAGCCTTCCACCCATGCCCAGTATATAGGTGCGTTAATAATAATTATAGATATTGTGATAATCCAACAACAAGTTCCAACAAGGAACGATCTTCATCTTCACCTGCAACTAACAACGCTATAAGAGGGGCTGAGCAAGCGGGTAACATAGCCAAACAATGGTTTTGCTAGGAAGGTTTCAAACGTTAGAGGTTTCATGGCAACAAGGAGAGGGGCTGACAATAAAGATGGGTAGCGCGACATATAACGATAGCATCGAGACACTAAGCATGGCAATGATAGTAAGGGTATCCAAGGGTATGATCATCTTGCCTGAGATCCCGCAAGGAAGAAGAACGGATCCATGAAGAAGACGAAGAAGAAGCCTTGAAGAAGAACCACGGGTAGACGAACGAATCCTCACGATCGCAACGGAACAAGCACTAACGAGAAGAAGCAAGCAATACGGTAAACACACCACACGAGACATGACAATATGCTCAACCAAGTATGATGCAAGACAGTTCTATATAGGATGCACTACAAGTCTATACAGGAAGCAAAACATGGCAAGGTACGAAGCACAGGAAAACAACACAAGTCTATATATGATGCAATACATGGCAAGGTATGATGCAAGACAAGTCTATACAGGAAGCAATACATGGCAAGGTAGGAAGCACAGAAAAACAACACAAGTCTATATATGATGCAATACATGGCAAGGTATGATGCAAGACAAGTCTATACAGGAAGCAATACATGGCAAGGTAAGAAGCACAGAAAAACAACACAAGAACATGACAATATGCTCAAGCAAGTATAATGCAAGACAATTCTATATATGATGCAATACATGGCAAGGTAGGAAGCACAGAAAAACAACACAAGAACATGACAATATGCTCAAGCAAGTATGATGCAAGACAAGTCTATATAAGATGCAATACATGGCAAGGTAGGAAGCACAGAAAAACAACACAAGAACATGACAATATGCTCAAGCAAGTATGATGCAAGACAAGTCTATATATGATGCAATACATGGCAAGGTAGGACGCACAGAAAAACAACACAAGTCAACAAGTTTAAATGAGGCCGGAAACTACCTATTCCAAATCCGGTAAGTCCCCATATGCATATTTTAAAATTAGTCCAGAACTGAGAAACCTTATGTTCAAGTTGTTAAACAGCAAGTTAACATGCACCATTATGATCTACACTAAATTCTAGTCAAGTTACATATAAAGTTTGTTTAATTCGGAGCTACGGTCTAGAAGATATGAGCAAAACAAGACAAACATGGCAACGGTGCAAGATGCACCCAAACATCAAGCAAACATACACCAAACATGTAAACAAGATGATATTATGATTCTACATGCAAAATCACACAAGTTTCATATAAGGCACACCCAAAACGGAGCAACGGGCTAAAAGATACACCCGAAACAAGAAACAATGCAAAGATGTAATTAACAGCCACATAGCAACTTTGGAGAAAGAAATATATACTCTATAGCACTCAAACATGGTGACAAGAAGCATGGACATGCAGTAGACATATCCTACAGCAAACAACTCCATTGGAGCATCTCCATAGGAGGCATGGATCAATAGCAACAAGCTACAACATTTTGATCATGACAATAAAAACCTGACAGTAATATTTTATAGCAACTTGGGAGCAAGAATTAAATAAGCTACAGCAACCTAAATGAGGAAGTGAAGGCATGAATGGATAGACAATAACATATACAACAAGGAATGATCAATGGCCACCCCAAAACTAACATGGATTTGCCTAGGGCATCAAGCAAACATAGCATCAGGATATGACAGATTCCAGACTTAGTGAAATTTCACTTAGTGTTAAAATAGTAACATTATCGTGGCATGTTTGCGAGCATGTTTAAGTCACCTCAAGGCATATCATGGCAAATGGTTTGCACCACAGCAAAGATCACATGATGGAGAATCTAAAACATATGAGCATGCGACATGGGGGCAAACACATCAATAGCAACGAGCTCCTCAACTAGGCATCTCGTAACAAGTGACAAAACCTAACAGCCACATGCACTTTTGTAACAGGGATAAACATGGCAATATGGACTCAAACAATCATGCTAAAGCAACCAACATGTAGAGCCTCTCATGATGAATATTTTGACATATCATATGCATCATTTGTACAAACATGCACCAAGTTATCATATCTCAAACATGGCATGAAAATAACAAGTAGCAGCAGTTTATATCAAGTAGCACTCTTGGCATGATGATTAAGACATCTAGATGGACTCAAACAAGCATGACACAATGGAACAAAACGTTGTACACATCACCACGATCATTTTGACATATCATTCACACAATTTGGACGTACACACAAAAAGTTATCACCATGCAAACTTAGCAACATATTATGACAGAAAAAAGGACAGGCATTGTTACAGGAAAAAACACGTGGGCGCAGAAAACTAAATTACGCCTAGGGAGAGGAATAGGTGGGGCGCTCACCCATGGGCTCGTCCCAACTGGAGAAGGAGGAGGCAGGTCTAGCTGGACCTGGGAGGCCGACCCGGCCAGCTGGACTGGTCAGAGCGCTGGGCCGGGGCGGGCGGGCCGCGGAAGATGGGCCGGCGCGGCACGAGACTTGGGCCGGCCCGAAGTGGCGGTCAAGCAGGCCCGAGCGGGTGCCTCGTCCTCCTCCCGATCCCTCCTGGATCGGGGAGGCAGGCAACGGCGGCGGCTTGGGCGAGGTCCCGGCGGACCAGGGCGGCGGGGAGTAAGCTGGACGGCGGATCCGACCGGCGACTCGCCAGATCCGGCCGGAGGGAGGCGGCTCTGGTCGGGCGGCGGAGCAGAGGCGAGTGCGGGACGATGGCGATGTGGGCCGGCCGGCGAGGAGCTGGTGGCGGGGCGGCGGTGAGGCTCGCCGGCGGCCGGAGGCGGGGAGGCCGGCGGTGCAGGCGACAGCGGAGCTGCACGCCGGCGGCGATGAAGCGGCGGGCGAGGCGCGGGACGCGCGGCTGCTGCGGCGGCTAGCGATGCAGGCTCGGGCGGGCTGCGCGCGGGCCAGCCGGGCCGAGCGCGATGGGAGGTGGCGCTGGACACGTGGAGTCGGCTGATTGGAGGAGGGCGGTGGCGCAGCTGACGTGGCATGCTCTGATTGGCCCGGCGACGTGGCTGGGGCTGTGGACATGTCCGGTGGTGAACGGACATGTCCGGCTGCGCGGAGGAGGGCGGGGGTAGGGTTTGATCTGCGCGAAAATGGAGAGGGGGCACCTATTTATAGCTAGAGGGAGCTAGGAGTGTCCAAATGAGGAGCCGTTCACGGCCACGCGATCGTGATCGAACGGCCAAGAGTATGGAGGGGTTAGAATGGGCTAGGTGGGCTATTTGAAAGGGGTGCTGGGCCAAAAGAGAAAAGGCCTCCGGCGGTTAACACGGTTAACCGTTGGGCTATCGAACGAACTCCGAATGCGACGAAACTTGAAAGGCGGCCTACCTATGCTATAATAAGACCACACGCCAAATTTCAACCCATTCCGAGAACGCTTTCAGGCCACTCACAAAATAAATATTCGGAGGCGCCGCGGGCGCGTGTGAGTGTGTGTGGCCTCAGAACGGACAACAGAAAGAATGGGCGGACTCGGGCGGATGCAAGTTTTGAAAACATGCTGATGCAAGCACACATGAAGACAAGGCAAAGATGCACACGCAAGCAGATGACATGGCAAAGGCAACGAATAACTGACTGACACCTGGCGCACCGATCTCGGGGTGTCACAACACTCCCCTACTAACAAGAGATCTCGCCCCGAGATCTTAGGAACGAGACGGGAGAGGAAAGAGGAAGAACAAGGTTCTTCGAGGACAAAAGAGTGAAACCAAAGAATGTTGAGAGGTTGAATAACTTGAAAGAAAGGATACAACGGAGGTGAACGAGATTTGAGAAGCTCCGGTAAAATAAGCAACAAGGCATAAGACAAGAACCAAGAGGATAAATGACAAGAGAGACATTGAAACCACTCCGGTTAATAAGCGATAGGAAAGAATATTCACAAAGGAATTCGGGCAACACTCCGGCTAAAATGAAAGGAATAGAACAAGAACTTGAGAAGATGGAACGATCCATGAAGAGATGAACAAGGAAACCTCTGGTAGAATTAAAGAATGGAATGAGAAGAACGGAAAAGAAGATGGCAACTTCTATCGCGACTGAATTCCGAAGAGAATCTTCAAAAGAATGCTTGAATGGAGTTGTTGAGAAATCAACAACAAAAGAATAGGCTAGTTGTGGACTTAAGAAAAACATCTCAAAGCTTGAGGTGAATTACCGCCGCAACGAAAGGAAGGATTATCTGAGAATGAAAAATTGCAAAACTCCACTTCAAAGAATACGGAGAATTATTTGCACTCGAGAGGCAAAAGAATAAGAATGCTTGAGCTGCTCCAGAAGAATTAGAAGAACATTGAAGAATGAATTAAAACATGAGGAACCACCATGAAGAACTCCGGTAATGAAAGGATGATGATATAGAAATGACGGACGAAAAGAATAAGATTAGAGCCTTGCGATGATTAGATGGGTTCCGACGAGATAGCCGAGAAAACTTGAGCTCCGGAAGAGAAAAGATTAAGGCACATCGAACTAGAATTTATTCGTCAAGAATAAACTCCATAGGAAAAGATTAAATGAGCTTGAAGAAAAAATAAGAATTATGTTATGCTTATCCTCCACCAATTAAATTGATGAACAATGGATTCACATACCACTTATTCACGGTGAAATTAATTAAAGAAGGATATATCGCGAACTTGCGACAAACCTCATGAAACACCGGTAGGATTGGAATAACATAAATGAATGGATTGATATGATAACACCGGAAAAGAACTCTTGAGCGAACCACCGTAAAGAATTAAAGCCGAGTGAAGAAAATGAACGAACCACCGGGAAGAAATTTAAATCGATTGAATGCAAGATAATGAATCGCCGGGAAGAATAAGCACTTGAGGACAATTGAATGACGAGAACGAAGAGATCGTGAACTGATTAAAGAATATTTGGACGAAGCACCGGAAGAATGTGAGACGAACGAAGAGGCATCAATGAAGAATATTTGGAGGACGAAGTTGAAAACTGAGAACGAAGAAATCTTCTGAAATGATGGCCTTCGAAGGAACACAATGAAAAGAATTCAAGAACTACTCCGGATGAATGAAAAGAAGAAATGTTGAACCAACGATGAAAAGAATTAAAAGCGATCTTGAAGAAGGCATATGACTGATGGAATCCATACTTACGTCACACTAGAAAGGAATTACGGAACACTCCGGGAAATTAGAAGAGTCAAGTAAGATCCTGGGAAAAGACATGTGGGTTAGGGCCCACCGAAGAGAAACCCACCGTTGAAAAAGGATCGAAAAGAAGATAATGCACCGGAATGATTGAAAAACTCGAATGAGGTGACAACCTCGAATTAATTGCAACACGGACGAATATCCTGAGATTTCTTCGGAACTCCGGAACAATTAAATGGCGAGAGGTAAATGACCAAGAGTAACAATTGAGCTGAGGAAAAGAATATGAACAACACCGAATACTTTAGTTGAATCCACCGGAAAAGAAGAAGAGGTGAAGAAGGACGAACTAGACGAGAATTCACCAGTTGAAATAACTGAGAAAAGAATGCAAAGGATTCAAACGAGTAGGATGGATACTCGATTAAGGACTCCGGCTCCGAGAAGCAAAAGGGTGGGTGGGTGGGAAAAAGAAAGAACACAACGGACGGGGAAACAACACCGGTTGAAAAGAACTGAGGGTTGAACTTGCAAAGAAGAAGAGGGTCGAATCCACTTGACGAGAGATGCACCAGATGAAAGAACTAACAACGCGACGAACGAAAACTAACCACGAGATCCTAAAAAAATCAAGGGGAAGAGGAGTAATTCAAAACACCTACGTCAAGATTCCTCACCAGAGCGACGAAGGGGCAGGGGAGTAAAAAGAATTCCTACTCTCCGATATAACTAGACTCCGAAAAAGTTTTCTGCTAGACTCAACAACGGCCAAGCTACGACCAATCAAGGGGGCTCCTATGGTCGGTCGAGGCTCTGATACCAACTTGTCAGGCCCAAGATACGATTCTATCCCGATCACGTGACACTTACGTGATTGGGGCACAACCGCATTTCGGGCGCTTAGCAAGATGGATATCATTACATCGTACCATTACATACAACATGGGGGATACAACAATACATACAAGTCCAATGAATACAACATCAATACAAGGCATCTGACTACGGATGCAAACATGAAAAGCACAACGACATCCATCTGCTATCCCAGGCTGCCGACCCGGAACCTATTCCAAGACTGAAGAAGAAGAAGAAGAAAGAACTCCAAACAACGATCATCGATCTCACATCAAGACATCGGAAACTTGCACCTGCAACTGTTGTTGTAGTATCTATGAGCCACGAGGACTCAGCAATCCCATAACCATGGGTAACAAGACTATCAAAGCTCAAAGGGTAGGAAGAGGTAAAGTGGTGAGGTTGCAGCAGCGGCTAAGCAAAGTATATGGTGGCTAACTTACGAGTACAAGAATAAGATGAGCATCTACGCAAGCGGTCGCAAACTAGTAATGATCGCTAAAGATCCTGAACTACCTCGAGTCAAACATAACCCCGCCGTGTTCTCTTCTCAAAGCGAAAAGAGATAGTCACTGTTACTCACACAGTTGTGTGTTTCACTTCGGATCCTCTATCAAGTTTTCTACAACCGGACATTAACAAATTCCAATCTGCCACATAATCGCGGGCACGGCTTTCGAAATATCATAACCCTGCAGGGGTGTCCCAACTTAGCCCATCACAAGCTCTCACGATGAGCTGAAGTAATAATAATTATTACCCCTTATCTTAGGGAAATCCGATCAGGCTCGGCATCCCGGTGCACAAGACATTTCGACAATGGTAAAACAAGTCCAGCAAGACCTCCGGCGTGCCGACACCCTGATAGTAGCCGCGCGTATCTCGTCTCAGGCCACGTCCAGATGAGCTATGGTTACAGCGAGCAGATACCCCAAGTTTCCAAGGGGCGGCGCCGCAAGCTGCTCTATTTGGGACCAACACCATCAGCACTGGCCCCCCTGTTATGTAGAAGAATCCTCGGGGACGCAACCCCCTATGCAATTTTAATTAATTAATTAATTTGTTATTATGAGGCAAATTAAAACCAATATTGGGCCTTGCTGGAGGAGTTTTATTCAAAGACGAAGTGTCAAGGGGTCCACATATACCCAACCGTGTAAGGAACGCAAAATCAAGGAACATAATGTCGGTTTATCGGCGCCTAAGGTGGCATGAGTGGAACAAAACACCGAGCAAAAGGCCAAGCCTTCCACCCATGCCCAGTATATAGATGTGTTAATAATAATTATAGATATTGTGATAATCCAACAACAAGTTCCAACAATGAACGATCTTCATCTTCACCTGCAACTAACAACACTATAAGAGGGGCTGAGCAAGCGGGTAACATAGCCAAACAATGGTTTTGCTAGGAAGGTTTCAAAGGTTAGAGGTTTCGTGGCAACAAGGAGAGGGGCTGACAATAAAGATGGGTAGCACGACATATAACAATAGCATCGAGACACTAAGCATGGCAATGATAGTAAGGGTATCCAAGGGTATGATCATCTTGCCTGAGATCCCGCAAGGAAGAAGAACGGATCCATGAAGAAGACGAAGAAGAAGCCTTGAAGAAGAACCACGGGTAGACGAACGAATCCGCACGATCGCAACGGAACAAGCACTAACGAGAAGAAGCAAGCAATACGGTAAACACACCACACGAGACATGACAATATGCTCAACCAAGTATGATGCAAGACAGTTCTATATAGGATGCACTACAAGTCTATACAGGAAGCAAAACATGGCAAGGTAGGAAGCACAGGAAAACAACACAAGTCTATATATGATGCAATACATGGCAAGGTATGATGCTAGACAAGTCTATACAGGAAGCAATACATGGCAAGGTAAGAAGCACAGAAAAACAACACAAGTCTATATATGATGCAATACATGGCAAGGTATGATGCAAGACAAGTCTATACAGGAAGCAATACATGGCAAGGTAGGAAGCACAGAAAAACAACACAAGAACATGGCAATATGCTCAAGCAAGTATGATGCAAGACAAGTCTATATATGATGCAATACATG
>LR738712.1:190755157-190789740 GCA_902687465.1 Secale cereale | reverse complement strand
TGCAAGACAGTTCTATATAGGATGCACTACAAGTCTATACAGGAAGCAAAACATGGCAAGGTAGGAAGCACAGAAAAACAACACAAGTCTATATATGATGCAATACATGGCAAGGTATGATGCAAGACAAGTCTATACAGGAAGCAATACATGGCAAGGTAGGAAGCACAGAAAAACAACACAAGAACATGGCAATATGCTCAAGCAAGTATGATGCAAGACAAGTCTATATATGATGCAATACATGGCAAGGTAGGAAGCACAGAAAAACAATACAAGAACATGACAATATGCCCAAGCAAATATGATGCAAGACAAGTCTATATATGATGCAATACATGGCAAGGTAGGAAGCACAGAAAAACAACACAAGTCAACAAGTTTAAATTAGGCCGGAAACTACCTATGCCAAATCCGGTAAGTCCCCATATGCATAGTTTAAAATTAGTCCAGAACTGAACAAACCTTATGTTCATGTTTTTAAACAGCAAAATTACATGCACCATGATGATCTACACGAAATTCTAGTCAAGTTACATATAAAGTTTGTTTAATTCGGAGCTACTGTCTAGAAGATATGAGCAAAACAAGACAAACATGGCAACGGTGCAAGATGCACCCAAACATCAAGTAAACATACTCGAAACATGTAAACAAGATGATATTATGATTCTACATGCAAAATCACACAAGTTTCATATAAGGCACACCCAAAACGGAGCAACGGGCTAAAAGATACACCCGAAACAAGAAACAATGCAAAGATGTAATTAACAACCACATAGCAACTTTGGAGAAAGAAATATATACTCTAGAGCACTCAAACATGGTGACAAGAAGCATGGACATACAGTAGACATATCCTACAACAAACAACTCCATTGGAGCATCTCCATAGGAGGCATGGATCAATAGCAACAAGCTACAGCATTTTGATCATGACAATAAAAACCTGACAGTAATATTTTATAGCAACTTGGGAGCAAGAATTAAATAAGCTACAGCAACCCAAATGAGCAAGTGAAGGCATGAATGGATAGACAATAACATATACAACAAGGAATGATCAATGGCCACCCCAAAACTAACATGGATTTGCCTAGGGCATCAAGCAAACATAGCATCAGGATATGACAGATTCCAGACTTAGTGAAATTTCACTTAGTGTTAAAACAGTAACATTATAATGGCATGTTTGCGAGCATGTTTAAGTCACCTCAAGGCATATCATGGCAAATGGTTTGCACCACAGCAAAGATCACATGATGGAGAATCTAAAACATATGAGCATGCGACATGGGGGCAAACACATCAATAGCAACGAGCTACTCAACTAGGCATCTCGTAACAAGTTACAAAACCTAACAGCCACATGCACTTTTGTAACAGGGATAAACATGGCAATATGGACTCAAACAAGCATGCTAAAGCATCCAACATGTAGAGCCTCTCATGATGAACATTTTGACATACATATGCATCATTTGTATAAACATGCACCAAGTTATCATATGTCAAACATGGCATGAAAATAACAAGTAGCAGCAGTTTATATCAAGTAGCACTCTTGGCATGATGATTAAGACATCTTGATGGACTCTAACAAGCATGACACAATGGAACAAAACATTGTACACATCACCACGATCATTTTGACATATCATTCACACAATTTGGAAATACACACAAAAAGTTATCACCATGCAAACATAGCAACATATTATGACAGAAAAAAGGACTTAGGCATTGTTACAGAAAAAAACACGTCAGCGTAGAAAACTAAATTACGCCTAGGGCGAGGAATAGGTGGGCCTCTCACCCATGGGCTCGGCCCAACTGGAGAAGGAGGAGGCAGGCCTAGCTGGACCTCGGAGGCCGACCTGGCCGGCTGGACTGGTGAGAGCGCTGGGCCGGGGCGATCGGGGCGCGGAAGATGGGCCGGCGGGGCACGAGACTTGGGCCGGCCTGAAGTGGCGGTCTGGCAGGCCCGAGCGGGTGCCTCGTCCTCCTCCCGATCCCTCCTGGATCGGGGAGGCAGGCAACGGCGGCGGCTAGGGCGAGGTCCCGGCAGACCAGGGCAGCGGGGAGGCAGCTAGACGGCGGATCCGGCCGGCGACTCGCCGGATCCGGCCGGAGGGAGGCGGCTCGGGTCGAGCGGTGGAGCAGAGGCGAGTGCGGGACGATGGCGATGTGGGCCGGCCGGCGAGGAGCTGGTGGCGGGGCGGCGGTGAGGCTCGCCGCGGCCGGAGGCGGGGAGGCCGGCGGTGCAGGCGGCCGCGGAGCTGCACGCCTGCGGCGGTGAAGCGGCGGGCGAGGCACGGGACTCGCGGCTGCTGCGGCGGCTAGCGATGCAGGCTCGGGCGGGCTGCGCGCGGGCCAGCCGGGCCGAGCGCAATGGGAGGTGGCGCTGGACACGTGGCGGCGGCTGATTGGAGGAGGGCGGTGGCGCAGCTGACGTGGCATGCTCTGATTGGCCCGGCGACGTGGCTAGGGCTGTGGACATGTCCGGTGGTGAGCTGACATGTCCGGCTGCGAGGAGGAGGGCGGGGGTAGGGTTTGATCTGCGCGAAAATGGAGAGGGAGGCACCTATTTATAGCTAGAGGGAGCTAGGAGTGTCCAAATGAGGAGCCGTTCGCGGCCACGTGATCGTGATCGAACGGCCAAGAGCATGGAGGGGTTAGAATGGGCTAGGTGGCCTGTGTGAAAGGGGTGCTGGGCCAAAAGAGAAAAGGCCTCCGGCGGTTAACACGGTTAACCGTTGGGCTATCAAACGAACTCCGAATGCGACGAAACTTGACAGGCGTCCTACCTATGCTATAATAAGACCACACGCCAAATTTCAACCCATTCCGAGAACGCTTTCAGGCCACTCACAAAATAAATATTCGGAGGCGCCGCGGGCGCGTGTGAGTGTGTGTGGCCTCAGAACGGACAACAGAAAGAATGGGCGGACTCGGGCGGATGCAAGTTTTGAAAACATGCTGATGCAAGCACACATGAAGACAAGGCAAAGATGCACACGCAAGCAGATGACATGGCAAAGGCAACGAATTACTGACTGACACCTGGCGCACCGATCTCGGGGTGTCACAACACTCCCCTACTAACAAGAGATCTCGCCCCGAGATCTTAGGAACGAGACGGGAGAGGAAAGAGGAAGAACAAGGTTCTTCGAGGACAAAAGAGTGAAACCAAAGAATGTTGAGAGGTTGAATAACTTGAAAGAAAGGATACAACGGAGGTGAACGAGATTTGAGAAGCTCCGGTAAAATAAGCAACAAGGCATAAGACAAGAACCAAGAGGATAAATGACAAGAGAGACATTGAAACCACTCCGGTTAATAAGCGATAGGAAAGAATATTCACAAAGGAATTCGGGCAACACTCCGGCTAAAATGAAAGGAATAGAACAAGAACTTGAGAAGATGGAACGATCCATGAAGAGATGAACAAGGAAACCTCTGGTAGAATTAAAGAATGGAATGAGAAGAACGGAAAAGAAGATGGCAACTTCTATCGCGACTGAATTCCGAAGAGAATCTTCAAAAGAATGCTTGAATGGAGTTGTTGAGAAATCAACAACAAAAGAATAGGCTAGTTGTGGACTTAAGAAAAACATCTCAAAGCTTGAGGTGAATTACCGCCGCAACGAAAGGAAGGATTATCTGAGAATGAAAAATTGCAAAACTCCACTTCAAAGAATAAGGAGAATTATTTGCACTCGAGAGGCAAAAGAATAAGAATGCTTGAGCTGCTCCAGAAGAATTAGAAGAACATTGAAGAATGAATTAAAACATGAGGAACCACCATGAAGAACTCCGGTAATGAAAGGATGATGATATAGAAATGACGGACGAAAAGAATAAGATTAGAGCCTTGCGATGATTAGATGGGTTCCGACGAGATAGCCGAGAAAACTTGAGCTCCGGAAGAGAAAAGATTAAGGCACATGGAACTAGAATTTATTCGTCAAGAATAAACTCCATAGGAAAAGATTAAATGAGCTTGAAGAAAAAATAAGAATTATGTTATGCTTATCCTCCACCAATTAAATTTATGAACAATGGATTCACATACCACTTATTCCCGGTGAAATTGATTAAAGAAGGATATATCGCGAACTTGCGACAATCTTCATGAAACACCGGTAGGATTGGAATAACATAAATGAATGGATTGATATGATAACACCGGAAAAGAACTCTTGAGCGAACCACCATAAAGAATTAAAGCGAAGTGAAGAAAATGAACGAACCACCGGGAAGAAATTTAAATCGATTGAATGCAAGATAATGAACCGTCGGGAAGAATAAGCACTTGAGGACAATTGAATGACGAGAACGAAGAGATCGTGAACTGATTAAAGAATATTTGGACGAAGCACCGGAAGAATGTGAGACGAACGAAGAGACATCAATGAAGAATATTTGGAGGACGAAGTTGAAAACTGAGAACGAAGAAATCTTCTGAAATGATGGCCTTCGGAGGAACACAATGAAAAGAATTCAAGAACTACTCCGGATGAATGAAAATAAGAAATGTTGAACCAACGATGAAAAGAATTAAAAGCGATCATGAAGAAGGCATATGACTGATGGAATCCATACTTACGTCACACTAGAAAAGAATTACGGAACACTCCGGGAAATTAGAAGAGTCAGGTAAGATCCTGGGAAAAGACATGTGGGTTAGGGCACGCCAAAGAGAAACCCACCGTTGAAAAAGGATCAAAAAGAAGATAATGCACCGGAATGATTGAAAAACTCGAATGAGGTGACAACATCGAATTAATTGCAACACGGACGAATATCCTGAGATTTCTTCGGAACTCCGGAACAATTAAATGGCGAGAGGTAAACGACCAGGAGTAACAATTGAGCTGAGGAAAAGAATATGAACAACACCGAATACTTGAGTTGAATCCACCGGAAAAGAAGAAGAGGTGAAGAAGGACGAACTAGACGAGAATTCACCAGTTGAAATAACTGAGAAAAGAATGCAAAGGATTCAACCGAGTAGGATGGATACTCGATTAAGGACTCTGGCTCCGAGAAGCAAAAGGGTGGGTGGGTGGGAAAAAGAAAGAACACAACGGACGGGGAAACAACGCCGGTTGAAAAGAACTGAGGGTTGAACTTGCAAAGAAGAAGAGGGTCAAATCCACTTGACGAGAGATGCACCAGATGAAAGAACTAACAACGCGATGAACGAAAACTAACCACGAGATCCTAAAAAAATTGAAGGGGAAGAGGATTAATTCAAAACACCTAAGTCAAGATTCCTCACCAGAGCGTCGAAGGGGCAGGGGAGTAAAAAGAATTCCAACTCTCCGATATAACTAGACTCTGAAAAAGTTTTCTGCTAGACTCAACAACGGCCAAGCTACGATCAATCAAGGGGGCTCCTATTGTCGGTCGAGGCTCTGATACCAACTTGTCAGGCCCAAGATACGATTCTATCTCGATCACGTGACACTTACGTGATTGGGGCACAACCGCATTTCGGGCGCTTAGCAAGATGGATATCATTACATCGTACCATTACATACAACATGGGGGATACAACAATACATACAAGTCACATGAATACAACAACAATACAAGGCATCCGACTACGGATGCAAACATGAAAAGCACAACGACATCCATCTGCTATCCCAGGCTGCCGACCCGGTACCTAACCCAAGACTGAAGAAGAAGAAGAAGAAAGAACTCCAAACAACGATCATCGCCCTCACGTCAAGACATCGGAAACCTGCACCTGCAACTGTTGTTGTAGTATCTGTGAGCCACGAGGACTCAGCAATCCCATAACCATGGGTAACAGGACTATCAAAGCTCAAAGGGTAGGAAGAGGTAAAGTGGTGAGGTTGCAGCAGCAGCTAAGCAAAGTATATGGTGGCTAACTTACGAGTTCAAGAATAAGATGAGAATCTACGCAAGCGGTCACAAACTAGTAATGATCGCTAAAGATCCTGAACTACCTACGAGTCAAACATAACCCCACCGTGTTCTCTTCTCAAAGTGAAAAGAGACAGTTACGGTTACTCACACAGTTGTGTGTTTTACTTCGAATCCTCTATCAAGTTTTCTACAACCGGACATTAACAAATTCCAATCTGCCACATAACCGCGGGCACGGCTTTCAAAAGATCATAACCCTGTAGGGGTGTCCCAACTTAGCCCATCACAAGCTCTCACGATCAGCTGAAGTAATAATAATTATTACCCCTTATCTTAGGGAAATCCGATCAGGCTCGGCATCCCGGTGCACAAGACATTTCGACAATGGTAAAACAAGTCCAGCAAGACCTCCTGGCGTGCCGACACCCTGATAGTAGCTGCGTGTATCTCGTCTTAGGCCACGTCCGGATGAGCTATGGTTACAGCGACCAGATACCCCAAGATTCCAAGGGGCGGCGCCGCAAGCTGCTCTATTTGGGACCAACACCATCAGCACTGCCCCCCCTGCTATGTAGAAGAATCCCCGGGGACACGACCCCCTATGCAATTTTAATTAATTAATTAAGTTGTTATTATGAGGCAAATTAAAACCAATGTTGGGCCTTGCTGGAGGAGTTTAATTCAAAGACGAAGTGTCAAGGGGTCCCCATATACCCAACCGTGTAAGGAATGCAAAATCAAGGAACATAATGCCGGTTTATCGGCGCCTAAGGTGGCATGAGTGGAACAAAACACCGAGCAAAAGGCCAAGCCTTCCACCCATGCCCAGTATATAGGTGTGTTAATAATAATTATAGATATTGTGATAATCCAACAACAAGTTCCAACAAGGAACGATCTTCATCTTCACCTGCAACTAACAACGCTATAAGAGGGGCTGAGCAAGCGGGTAACATAGCCAAACAATGGTTTTGCTAGGAAGGTTTCAAAGGTTAGAGGTTTCATGGCAACAAGGAGAGGGGCTGACAATAAAGATGGGTAGCGCGACATATAACAATAGCATCGAGACACTAAGCATGGCAATGATAGTAAGGGTATCCAAGGGTATGATCATCTTGCCTGAGATCCCGCAAGGAAGAAGAACGGATCCATGAAGAAGACGAAGAAGAAGCCTTGAAGAAGAACCACGGGTAGACGAACGAATCCTCACGATCGCAACGGAACAAGCACTAACGAGAAGAAGCAAGCAATACGGTAAACACACCACACGAGACATGACAATATGCTCAACCAAGTATGATGCAAGACAGTTCTATATAGGATGCACTACAAGTCTATACAGGAAGCAAAACATGGCAAGGTAGGAAGCACAGGAAAACTACACAAGTCTATATATGATGCAATACATGGCAAGGTATGATGCAAGACAAGTCTATACAGGAAGCAATACATGGAAAGCTAGGAAGCACAGAAAAACAACACAAGTCTATATATGATGCAATACATGGCAAGGTATGATGCAAGACAAGTCTATACAGGAAGCAATACATCGCAAGGTAGGAAGCACAGAAAAACAACACAAGAACATGACAATATGCTCAAGCAAGTATGATGCAAGACAAGTCTATATATGATGCAATACATGGCAAGGTAGGAAGCACAGAAAAACAACACAAGAACATGACAATATGCCCAAGCAAGTATGATGCAAGACAAGTCTATATATGATGCAATACATGGCAAGGTAGGAAGCACAGAAAAACAACACAAGTCAACAAGTTTAAAAGAGGCCGGAAACTACCTATTCCAAATCCGGTAAGTCCCCATATGCATAGTTTGAAATTAGTCCAGAACTGAACAAACCTTATGTTCAAGTTGTTAAACAGCAAGTTAACATGCACCATGATGATCTACACGAAATTCTAGTCAAGTTACATATAAAGTTTGTTTAATTCGGAGCTACGGTCTAGAAGATATGAGCAAAACAAGACAAACATGGCAACGGTGCAAGATGCACCCAAACATCAAGCAAACATACTCCAAACATGTAAACAACATGATATTATGATTCTACATGCAAAATCACACAAGTTTCATATAAGGCACACCCAAAATGGAGCAACGGGCTAAAAGATACACCCGAAACAAGAAGCAATGCAAAGCTGTAATTAACAGCCACATAGACCCTTTGGAGCAAGAAATTATATACTCTACAGCACTCAAACATGGTGAAAAGAAGCATGGACATGAAGTAGACATATCCTACAGCAAACAACTCCATTGGAGCATCTCCATAGGAGGCATGGATCAATAGCAACAAGCTGCAACATTTTGATCATGACAATAAAAACCTGACAGTAATATTTTATAGCAACTTGGGAGCAAGAATTAAATAAGCTACAGCAACCCAAATGAGCAAGTGAAGGCATGAATGGATAGACAATAACATATACAACAAGGAATGATCAATGGCCACCCCAAAACTAACATGGATTTGCCTAGGGCATCAAGCAAACATAGCATCAGGATATGACAGATTCCAGACTTTGTGAAATTTTACTAAGTGTTAAAACAGTAACATTATCATGGCATGTTTGCGAGCATGTTTAAGTCACCTCAAGGCATATCATGGCAAATGGTTTGCACCACAGCAAAGATCACATGATGGAGAATCTAAAACGTATGAGCATGCGACATGAGGGCAAACACATCAATAGCAACGAGCTACTCAACTAGGCATCTCGTAACAAGTTACAAAACCTAACAGCCACATGCACTTTTGCAACAGGGATAAACATGGCAATATGGACTCAAACAAGCATGCTAAAGCAACCAACATTTAGAGCCTCTCGTGATGAACATTTTGACATATCATATGCATTATTTGTATAAACATGCACCAAGTTATCATATCTCAAACATGGTATGAAAATAACAAGTAGCAGCAGTTTATATCAAGTAGCACTCTTGGCATGATGATTAAGACATCTAGATGGACTCAAACAAGCATGACACAATGGAACAAAACGTTGTACACATCACCACGATCATTTTGACATATCATTCACACAATTTGGGCATACACAAAAAGTTATCACTATGCAAACATAGCAACATATTATGACAGAAAAAAGGACTTAGGCATTGTTACAGAAAAAACACGTGAGCGCAAAAAACTGAATTACGCCTAGGGCGAGGAATAGGTGGGGCGCTCACCCATGGGCTCGGCCCAACTAGAGAAGGAGGAGGCAGGCCTAGCTGGACCTGGGAGGCCGACCGGGCCGGCTGGACTGGTCAGAGCGCTGGGCCGGTGCGGTCGGGCCGCGGAAGATCGGCCGACGGGGCACGAGACTTGGGCCGGCCCGAAGTGGCGGTCAGGCAGGCCCGAGCGGGTGCCTCGTCCTCCTCCCGATCCCTCCTGGATCGGGGAGGCAGGCAACAGCGGCGGCTAGGGCGAGGTCCCGGCGGACCAGGGCGGCGGGGAGGCAGCCGGACGGCGGATCCGGTCGGCGACTCGCCGGATCCGGCCGGAGGGAGGCGGCTCGGGTCGGGCGGCAGAGCAGAGGCGAGTGCGGGACAATGGCGATGTGGTCCGGCCGGCGAGGAGCTGGTGGCGAGGCGGCAGTGAGGCTCGCCGGCGGCCGGAGGCGGGGAGGCCAGCGGTGCAGGCGGCGGCGGAGATGCACGCCGGCGGCGGGCGAGGCGTGGGATGCGCGGCTGCTGCGGCGGCTAGCGATGCGGGCTCGGGCGGGCTGCGCGCGGGCCAGCCGTTCCGAGCGTGGTGGGAGGTGGCGCTGGACACGTGGCGGCGGCTGATTGGAGGAGGGCGGTGGCGCAGCTGACATGGCATGCTCTGATTGGCCCGGCGACGTGGCTGGGGCTGTGGACATGTCCGGTGGCGAGCGGACATGTCCGGCTGCGCGGAGGAGGACGGGGGTAGGGTTTGATCTGCGCGAAAATGGAGAGGGAGGCACCTATTTATAGCTAGAGGGAGCTAGGAGTGTCCAAATGAGGAGCCGTTCACGGCCACACGATCGTGATCGAACGGCCAAGAGCATGGAGGGGTTAGAATGGGCTAGGTGGGATGTGTGAAAGGGGTGCTGGGCTAAAAGAGAAAAGGCCTTCGGCGGTTAACACGGTTAACCGTTGGGCTATCAAACGAATTCCGAATGCGACGAAACTTGACAGTCGGCCTACCTATGCTATAATAAGACCACACGCCAAATTTCAACCCATTCCGAGAACGCTTTATGGCCACTCACAAAATAAATATTCGGAGGCGCCGCGGGCGCGTGTGAGTGTGTGTGGCCTCAGAACGGACAACGGAAAGAACGGGCGGACTCGGGCGGATGCAAGTTTTGAAAACATGCTGATGCAAGCACACATGAAGACAAGGCAAAGATGCACACGCAAGCAGATGACATGGCAAAGGCAACGAATAACTGACTGACACCTGGCGCACCGGTCTCGGGGTGTCACATTCTCCCTCTGGTCCTTGACCTTAATGGCGATGATGGCCCCTCCGGGATCCTCCTCCATGGCCTCTGGTGATGACGGGCCCCTCCGGCAGGGTGCCTGAGAGGGTCTAGATTGATTTCTCGTGGTTACATAGGCTTGCGGCGGCGGGACTTCTGATCTAGGTTATTTTCTAGTGATTTCTGTATTTATAGAAATTTTCGGCGTCGGTCTCACGTCCAGGGAGTCTCTGAGTCGTCCACGAGATAGGGGGCCACGCCCATGGGGGGTGGGCGTGCCCCCCACCCTCGTGGATAGCCCGGGACTCTTCTGGCCCAACTCTTTTACTCCAGGGGCTTCTTTTGGTCCATAAAAAATCATCAAAAATTGGCACGTCAATTGGACTCCGTTTGATATTCCTTTTCTGTAAAACTCAAAAACAAGGAAAAAAACAGAAACTAGCACTGGGCTCTAGGTTAATAGGTTAGTCCCAAAAATCATATAAAATAGCATATAAATGTATATAAAACATCTAAGATGGATAATATAATAGCATGAATACTTCATAAATTATAGATACGTTGGAGACGTATGACCATACTCTTCATGGCCTTCCGAGCTCGCTCGTGGACTCTAGAAAGCTCTTGCAGCACGTCACCCTCAGAGCCGGACACTCCTCCTTCGGGCTGCCCAGTTAACAAACCTGCAGAAAAAGTTTTATAAGAAACTTCCAAAATAATAGACTATAAGGAGAGCTAGGTATAAGGGACATACTGAACATGCCACCCTTTAGCCTCCGGTTCTCTTCCAAGGTGCTTGAGAGTTGGACCCTTACGTCCTATAGCTCCTGTTCGAGCCAAATATTTTTATCCTACGCTTGGTTCTTCTTATCTTTGGCTTGCGTCAGTACGCGCTTGCCAGTAGTTGTTTCATCTTCGACAAAAAAATTGTCCGCCAAAGCAGCCCTTAGCTCCCTCTCTAGTTGGTCGGTCGACCCTGTTGCTATATTTCAATTAGTATGTACATAACGACTTAGTGATCGGCACAAATATCATAGTATCCGGACACCATTGTTCTTGCCACCAACATCCTTTCCGAATTTCTTCGAATTTTCCAATTCGGTGGTGGCATTCGTGAGCTGGGCCCGGCACTCTTCAAGCTCCTTGGATGATGAGTTATTCTTTTCTTGAAGCACCTATAAAAACACAACGATCCTCAAATTAGTTGTACCAACTGCTTTAAGTCTCGGGGTCTACTGGCATGGGAACATCAAATTGTACACTTACCCGCATATCTTTCGAAAGTCAGTGAGTGGCTCCGGCGAGTCCGTCTTGAGCGGCTCGGATATAGGCATCTGCAATACTAAGGGCGTTAAACGCCTCCTCAGAAAAGGCTGGGTCACGCATGGCTACTTTCCGCCGCCTATGAACCATCGCAACCTCCACTTCAGAATTAGTAACGGACATTCCGTCTGAATCCTCCTGGAGAGGACAATCCGGTGTTGAATCCACGTTAACCCTTGACGGGCCGGATGCCGGATTGGCTGGAGCCTGGTCTGCATGATCCCCGGAAACAGTCCAGTGTGTACTCCTCCTAAAAGGAAAACCAAAAGTGGAAAGTTGTGATACCGACTTCTCCACCCAGCGTGTGTCAAGACAAAACATACCTCTTTGAAGGTCCGCTGGGGTCCGCAGTCCTCTTTCGCTTCGAGGCCTCACCCGACGCAGGTGTCATCCTCTGGGATGATGGTCTTCGCACAGTCCTGCGTGAGGAGCGTCGTCCCTTTTCAGTATGATAAAATACGGTGGGTAAAGCGCGTTGAGAATCCTCTCTTTGATGAGATATCTCCTAGGTACTTACGCGGGAAGAAGGAATGAGGCCTGGGTAATCGGCTAAGATAGCCACCAGGGAGCCCTCGCGGCAGGCTTGATAGAAGACTCACTCTTCTAACTCTATGCCTATGTCCGGATCTTCATCATATCCGGGGCCCGCATTTTGAAATCGGTCCTCTGGCTGTGGGGCGGGACTCTTAATCCCCTCGATCACCTTCCTCCACTCATGTTGGGAGAAACCGAATTCAGTTCAGTCAATACATCATAACGAAGAAAAAGTGGGCGGTCAAGAGAGAGACTTACCCATTCCGGAGGATTGTACATAGAAAAACCCTCCCGGCACGTTAAACGAATGAAGCCTTGCTTCTCTTCCTTATAAAGACCTTCCGGGATAGCAGCTAGAGCGGCGGGGTCATCCGGACCTGGGCGTAAGCAGCGCAAGGCATCATCCTGGCCATTATAGTGCCACATAGGAAATCCTCTGGCTTGAAGCGGTTGCACGCATCGCTTTATTGAAATAGCCATCACTTCGATTATAGATAGCCCCGAACTGGCGAGCAATTTGATCTTGCCAGCTAGTCTGCTAACCTCCGCTCTCTCTTCTTCTAAAGGACTGCGGGGACACCAGTTGAAAAGCTTCTTTGGCGGAGCACTAGAATACTTAGGGAGGCCTCGCCGAATTGGATCCGACAGAGCAACGTCTTCAATGTAAAACCACTCCCAAGGCCACTCTTCGGATGCCTTCTTCGGAGTACCGGGCAGATAGTTGTCCCGGCTATGCGCCATACTTCGGCGCCCCCAACTTCAAATATGGATCCCTTTTCCGAACGAGGGACAAGGCAGAAGAACTTTCACCACAGCTCAAAGTGAGGCTCGCAGCCCAAGAACAGTTTGCATAAAGCAATAAAACCCGCGATATGCAGGATAGACCCCGGCGTAAGATCGTGCAATTGGGGACCATAGAACTCCAGGAGTCCCCTAAGGAAGGGATGGACGGGGAACCCTACGCCTCTTAAAAGGAAGGGTACAAAACATACCCGCTCTCCATCGGAGGGGTTGGGAAAGCTCTCTGCCAGGGCTTGATTGTTGATAGAAGTTAGTCCGGCCCGGACGGGGACTAGATCCTTGGGAGGGATATATCCATGCGCTTGTAGTGTCCTCAGACGCGCATGGGACACAGAGCAGCTTTTCCTATCTCCTGCGCAAGGGCCATGAGGGCGCAAGGAAGAGCTTGGGGCGCTAGCTATGTTTGAAGATTTTTTGCATGCACTAGGGTTTCTTCCGCGTGGAATGGGATGGAGAGGCAACTGGGATCTATTCTCTTATATAAGCGCCTTCCCTACACAGTTAAGGGGGTATTTGTAAAACTGCCCAGACGGTTCGCATTCATTGGACACGTGGAAGCCAAGGCGACGGCGGCGAGGAATCAATAGAATACCATATTTAAAGAAGTCGAACTATCATCCAGGAGGACTCACCTTGCAAGACCGAAGACATGAAGCCGGACACAATCTAGTCCTTGAATGCAAGTCCGGGGGCTACTGAGGGAGTCCTGTATTCAGGGGTCCTCAGGCATCCGGGTCATTGAAGCTGGGCCGTATTGGTGGGCCACGAAAAGAAGAAGCAAAAGACCCCACCCTGTATTCGGCCATGACTCCTATGTACATAGAAAGGCGAGCGTAGAGTCCGGATGTACCAATTATTTCATCCCCAGGTCACCCTTGTAACCCTAGGTCCCCTCTGGCATGTATATAAGCCAGGAAGTTTAATCTGTAGAGGGGATCATCGACATCACAATATCCTCATAGGCTAGGCTTTAGGGTTTAGCCATTACGATCTCGAGGTAGATCAACTCTTGTATTCATATTCATCCATATTAATATAGCAGGAAGTAGGGTTTTACCTCGATCGAGAGGGCCTGCGCCTGGGTAAACATCGTGTCCCCAGCCTCCTGTTACCATCGATCCTCTAAACGCATAGCTTGGGGCCCCCTACCCGAGATCTGCCGGTTTTGACACCGACAAGCACCGCCTTGAGAAACAACGCGGTGTCTCCTGTGTGTCGAAACGTGTGCAGCTATCAAAAAATGTGGCTACAGGCGGCTGTACATGCATCGCTCGGGTCACACTCACTGGAAACAACTGATTCGAGTGTTTCAGCAGGTGCTTTAAATTCTATGGAGGCCAGGATTTGGATGCAGGCCATGCATCCAAATAGGGGAAAATTGCATCAAAGAGATATTCACAGCTCACAAGCGTATCTTATTCTAGACAATGCGACCATGTGTTCATCTGTAGGAAACTATTGTAAATTCTAGTATTAACGGAATTTGGGTGCCAGGTCCCTTGTTTAAAACAAATGAGACCACGTAGGACCGGAAATTGGCCCTTGCCTGTGCGGCGGCGACCTGGTCCATGGCTGGCATGGTGCTCTTTCCTTCGGTGGAGTGTGTGCCGGGAGATGGATGGCGACGGAAGCTGCGGATCTGGCATCCTATCCAGGTCCGCCCCGGCGTGGTTGTTACCAAACGTCGGCGCATGGAGGGACCACTGAGGGGCGGCTGGAGGCTCCCTGCCGGCATGCCGATGGCGGCTTTCGTCTTCACGATGAGGATCCTTACGGTTCCAGTAAATTGCGAGACCGAGGGGGCGCGACTTCCAGTGAAAATCGTGCCGACTACAGCCATGGTGGAAGATGGCGGTGTATGTGACATCGTTCCCTTCTCGATGAATCGTTGTTGCAAGTCGCTGCATCACGCTCGGGATGCTCCAAGGGGAACCTTGGATCTGGGTCTTCTCGGATCGGATGATGACGACATCTTCCATGGCGTTCTCCCTCTTGGGGGCATCGTTTTGGAGCAAGTGTTGACTAGAAGGGCCCAGAGGTGGAGCGGGGTTTTATCTTCCGCATCTATGATGACGGATCTTAGCGGCATGGCGCAGTGGAGTCTCGGCGTCCGATGCGGGTTGACAGACTCACGCAGGAGGACGGCGTTGTCTGGCGTCGTGGTGGCATCGACGATAGGGCTAGCAAGGTAGATGCATCAGTTCCTATTCTGAAAATGGATATGTGGAAGATGGCGGCGGTCGCCTCTGAGAGTGAGTCGGACCGGTGCGTGCCCCAGACCCAGCACTGTGGCTTAATTGGGGCCTCCGGCTTTAGATGTTAGGCTTTGGTGCAAAGTCTATTTGATATTCGGCTCAGATTTTCAGCACCCTTTCATCAAATGGATAGGAATAGCGACATATATTGCCGAGATGGTGGCTTGAGACTTACTTACTGATGTATTACTTTGTAAAATCTTTGTGAATAATCTCTACCTAATAATAAAGCAAATAGGGTTTCTGGTCGTCCATCATCTAAATTACCCTCAAAGTTGTGAATAATTACCCACCATGCCACCGGTAACTAGAAAAAATGTTTTATTTCTTATATTTATTTTGCTACGGTCAACTTAGGTCAATAAGACGGAATCTCATCCAGTAAAATAAACATGCATGTAGCCCAGTGGTTGGGGCCTTTGGTTGCCATGCTGGAGATCGTGGGTTTGAACCCCCTTACAACCCTTTTCTTTTCTTTTTTTAAATGATCAAATACTTTTAAAAATATTCATACCTTTTAAATCCTAGCTCCAAATCTAACATGTCATATATGAAAATTCATCAGAAAAATGTGTAGATTCCAAATATGCTATTATCATGCATTGGTTCCATTGATCTTTATTTTAGATAGCAGTGGCATGTGGGTTAATGATTCACCTCCATCTCGGACGAGCTTTCAGCCTTCCTTCATGCATGGAATGAAAGGAGTGAAATGGATGGGGTAGTCGTCTTATGGTCTGCAGTAAACCTTCTAGCTTGTAACTAATAGTGTTTGCCTTTTCTCTCCTGTTTCGGTCACTTTACAATGGCCTATATACCCTATAACCTTTCTGTTTCCCTCTTAACGAATGAAAAGCGGTGCCTGTTGCATTTCATCAAAAATAAACAAGCAACCACTTGAGAATTATTTATAACGGCACCGTTTCGATGGTAATTTGCTTGCCCAAAACTTGGTAATTTGTCTTCTTTGGATTATTTATAGGAATGGTTTGCGAAGGATGGCTACCTTGCATAGGTTCTGGATTAAGTAAATAATTAATTTACTCTAATTATGTCAATAAACTAGACTTTTTGCCCTAAAATTCTGTCTACTTTGAATTATTTATAAGGAAGAGAGGTCTGCAACGGTTGGCTACCTTGCATAGGTTCTGAAACAAATAAAATAATTAATTACTTTAATTATGTCAATAAACTAAACTGTTTTTGGCTCACGGTTTAACGCAATGTTCCTTTCACAAGGTGTGACGCTATGGCATATTAACCTGGAGGTAGCATCTAAATGGACCTGACTTTGTTCCTTGAGGTGAGCATATATTGTTCATCTGCTCATGTCAATTGCAGAAGTTCCTTGATTCACTGTATATGTAGTGAGGTACATTTGTTATATTTGCAAGTGTATACCATGACCACTGGTCGGCGAGACAAGGAGGATAAGCGATAATAGCATGCTATTAGCGAGACATTACTCAGAATGCTATAACGTTCTATTAGCAGTGCCATAACACGTTTTTTTAAGTGAACGATACATATGGGTACCTATGTTCAAATATTAGGGCATTCACATATTATTGGGTCATGTTTATTGCACTATGTTCTATGATATTTTCTCCCGTTGTAACGCACGGGTATTTTTGCTAGTTAATAAAATGGATGTATGCATCGACCAGGTTAGTCCGGGGTCATCCTCCTTTGAATAAAAAAGAAGGGCAGGAAACAATACTCTTAGTTTAGATGTACATTGCCGAAAGCAGTGAACAAAAAGCAAACCGAGCAGGAGGCTGGGAGCATATGCATCGAAAATATCTATCTTCCTTGGCAGTGACGAACTTGGAGGGGACTCCAATACCAAGTTGTGGCAACTAAGCATGATGTGCAACAAGATGGATGGGATGCAGGGTCATTGGGCCGATCGATCCATCACACAAACATATATAACTGGCTACTGTTGCAGGGTCGATCAGTCGCTATAGCTGATATATTTACCGACCGATGGCAGGTGTCACATCGGATTCTTCACAGGAGACGATGAGTCACCGGTGGAGCCTCGCCGACACGACTGCGCTCGTCACCGGAGGAACAAAAGGGATCGGGTATATTCAATTATGCTTCGGTTCCTCGCTTTGTACACTTGATTAATTAGTTGGTGCACGCATTGATCAATGGGTCGATTCATTTTGTACGTGCGTAGGCTTGCCATCGTGGAGGAGCTGGCCGGACTCGGCGCCAAGGTGCACACCTGCGCACGCCACGCCGCCGGCCTGGACAAATGCCGGCGGCGATGGCAGAGCAAGGGCCTCCACCAGCTGATCACCGCCTCCGTCTGCGACGTCTCCGCGCGCGGCGACAGGGAGGCCCTCGTCGCCACGGTCAGCGACCTCTTCCACGCCAAGCTCCACATCCTCGTCAACAACGCCGGGCAGTCCCTCTACAAGGCGGCCGCGGACACCACGCCGGAGGAGTACGCCCGTCTCATGGCCACCAACCTCGACCCCTGCTTCCACCTCTCCCAGCTCGCGCACCCGCTGCTCCGCCAGGCCGGGGCCTCCTCCGTGCTGCTCATCTCCTCCGTCACCGGCTACATCGCCTACCCGGCGCTCTCGGTTTACTCGCTCACCAAGGGGGGCATGCACCAGCTCGCCAGGAGCCTGGCCGCCGAATGGGCGACGCACGGCATCCGCGTCAACTGTGTCGCGCCGGGCGGCATCGATACCGATATCTCCATCACAACGCTCGCCACCGACCCAACCATGGCGCGGAGGCTCGCCGACATGGAGACGTCGCGGGTGCCCATGCGCCGCTTCGGCAAGCCCCACGAAGTCGCCGCGGTCGTCGCCTTCCTCTGCATGCCCGGCGCCGGGTACATCACCGGCCAGGTCATATGCGTCGATGGCGGACGCACAATTGCAGCCAAGCTATGACAATACACATGTAACCGTGAGAAGCTGCATCCATGGCTAGAAGCTAAGTTTTGCTTGATTATTAAGCTGATTCAGAGTGCCAGTAATCACTTGCACCATGCTCCCGATGAGTTTGCAAGGGAAACTGAGGCAAAACAAATAAAGCACAGACAAATCTCATCTCGGTTATTTACTTGACTTGCAAAACAACTAATCTGGCAAGTTATTGCTGCTTCAAATAGTTACTTCTGCCATGGGCATATGTCCAAAACAAACCCCAACAGATTTAATTCACCACAAATTATATAAGTTGGCCTACACAACACATGATCTCATCATGCTAGCAAATATGGGAGAACAGAGACTCAACGACATGTAGGATCAACGCCGCGTGTATCTGCTCCCCTGAAGACAATGTCATCACCAATACAAGAGATCAAAAACTAGTTCTGATGGGTTGACTCAGAGAAAAGAGAGAGTAGCCTCCACAATTTACAAATGCTTCCCTTCTTCCCCTTCGATGGCTTTTGTCTTGCGATAACCCTTATCTGTGCCAAACAACCTAAGGCGACAACAACAAGATTAAGAGGATGCATGTCATATAAAAGGGAGGGAGCTTACCACGCATATTCAACACAACAAAGGCAAACATGTATACTCACCAGTCCATGTAAACAAAAGTAGAGGCGTAGTTTCCCGACTTGGTGTAGAGCACACGATGATGGTAGTCATGGAAGTCAGAGCTGGTCATGAGAAAATATTCACAGGTCACTTAAACGCAACCTATCAAATGGAAAAATAGAACTTCCTTACCATCAGGTAGCACATTTGCAAATTCTAATTTACTTACCCTCCATACAGTGGCAGGAAGTTTGATGGGCTCCAAGGGAAGTGATATCCACTGTGAGCTTCAACCGTCTCTAACACCCTCAAAACCATCCACAGCCAAAGAGTGAACAAGTGAGGGCCGGTCAGAGCAGGACCAACAACGGTGGCAAATCCCAGGAACAAAATTTCGGCAGGGTGTGCATATTCCGAAGTTAAGCCGAACGGTGTAGCATATCTGCTCGCATTTTATCGTCTTAAAAGTTAGTATGGTAACAAACTAATGTAGTAATACCAAATACGTGTTAATCAAAAAAATATCACTTACTCATGGTGCACACTGTGGACATGCTTGTATAGCCATTTGGTATGCAGAGCCCTGTGCCCCCAATAGAATATGAAATCTTCGAGTATAAAATAAAAAAGAACTTGAGATACAATGACCGTCCTGCATCAGGTAGCATTAGTAAGTTAAGCAATTTCCAGTTCCACTTGAGTCTTTAGTTATCCTGCTGCTTTCATGTGTGCACTCTCAAATTATAATAAAATTTAATACCAGTGTGGCAGAGGAAGAGAGCTCCTCAGCCCCATGAACTTAAAGGCAGGATAGGAGAAAATCATGACTGGCAAATTCACACAGACATGGTAGAGGATGAGACGCATGACGCATCTGTTCTGGTAAGCAGAAGTATTGCTCTTCTTCTGCAAACATGCACACACACTTGTTTAGGAAACCGGTTACGTAAGCAATTACGTACAAATGTTCGTTGAATTAAATAGCTCCATTGAATCAAATATTTCATCACAGGAAAATAAAAAAGAGAGAATTAAACTAGAGCACACTGGAAAGCAGAAACTGGGAACAAAATCAGTAACATGCACTACAAGATAGATTTCTCTGAGGAAAGTGAATTTGATGTGGACATCGATAAAAGATTTAGCCCAACATGCACTACAAGATAGATTTCTCTGAGGAAGTAAACTAGCGCACACTGGAAAGCAGAAACTGTTCTGAGGAAAGTAAACTGGGAACAAAATCAGTAACATGCACTACAAGCTCAGTCACATAAATGCTTCTTAAGAGCCAGGATGGTAAGTTGCTTCCATTACTAAAACCAAACAAAAGTATAATGGCCTCTCTTACAGAAAACTCTTTACATTTTTAAAAGAAAAGAACAAGGCACCGACTACAAACATTTCCTTACAGCTCGAAACAAGCAAACGGAGGCCGAGTTTCCCTCGATGATGTTCAATTTAATTTATTGGGGTAAATTTAGTCCAACGAAATGTAGACTATGTTATATAGAACACAACGCCACATATCACCATTCAAAATATTATACAAAACTAATGTTCGTAGCGAGGAGATTCTGCTGTAAAACAGGTAAGACAGTATCTCCTTCAGTTTGGCTAGCACAAAAAAGAAACAGTAAGGATTGTCTAAATCTGCAGAAGGGCTATTATATTCAAAATGCAGCGTCAGTTTCCTATTACCAATAACGCAATTAGTATGTGACTAGCTAAATACTCGTGTGTTGCAACGGGGGCAACTTTATTCTAGTGGTTCAACATAGGAAATTTTTGATTGGGTTGAGATTGAGATATGATGTGGGGAGGGAGTCCATATGCAAAGGTAAAGAAAGATATGATGTGATTGAGATTGCGTACATACAACTACATGAATTGATTTTGCTGTTTGCTTGCAAGGGATTTCTTGCTATTGGCGATTTATTTCATTTATGTTGATTGCTTTGCAAGGGATCTCTTTCCCCAGAAACGAGGATGTGGGGTCAGTTTGGAAATAAATTAATGCGGTCAGTTTGGAAAAAAAAATACATTAATTGCTTTGCAAGGGATTTCTTTCCTGAAAACGAGGAGGCGGGGGTCGGATTGGAAATAAATTAATTGGGGGTTATCGCGTGGTTTTGAAAGAAAAAAAAATTGATTGCTTTGCAAGCGTATTCTTTCCCAGAAAGAAGTAGGTGCGGCTCGGTTTGAAAAAAAAGGGGGGTTATCACGTGGTTTGGAAAAAACAAATCGGTGGGAGGGGCCATGTATCAATGGGAGGGGTGGAAGCGACGAGAGCAAAACGAACAAACTCCCTTTTAAGTTTTAACGGTAGAGATACCTAGCAGCTTAACATAGCTCTAGCATAATCACGCAAGCATATATGTTTTTAAATGACTAGGACGAGCGAGCCCCCCGCTCCTAATCCTCGTCGCCGCCACCACCTCCCCCGCCCGATCCAGGCCGGATCCGGCGAGCCCCGCCAGCGCGCAAGCCAGATCCGGGGCAGCTTGGTTGCGCGGGGTGGTCGGCGGCGCGCCCTCGGCCCAGATCTGGGCCCTCGAGCCCCATCTGGGTCCTAGCGGGCCAGCCCCCCGGCGTGGCCTCGTTGTCTGCAACGCGGTGAGGAGGATGAGCAACTCGGATATGGGGCGGCGGCGTCGCCGGCGTGCCGGCAGCAGCGCGAGGGCGGGAGCTTTACGGGCCCACGAGGGCTCGGCCGGGCCTGTGAGCCCACGGGCCTGGTGTGCTCCTGCTATTGCGTCCGGACGGCTACCGTCGCTGATGGTGGAGGTGGGGCCCTCCCGCGTGCCGAAGGTGCTGATGCCCTAGTCCCGGCTCTGATTCTTCGACGTGTTGTCCTCACCTCGCGGTGCCGTGGTGAGACGGCGTGGGGGCCTCACGACTGCGTTGGCGCAGGGGGGTGGTTGGTTTGGTGGCAGGCTCCGGAGCGCCTGAGGTGCGGGTTGGGATCAGGGGAAATCCTTGTCGGCTTGGCCGACACCGGCGCGGTGGCGCCTGAGGGTGCCACCTGACCTTCCGGGAGGGCGTCGGGGCTACCCTTCCTCTCGCCTCGTCGTGTACCGGGGGAAACCCTTGGCAGCAGCGTCGTCATCGTCGCGTTCCTTCTTGGAGGTGTTGATAGGTGTCGGTGCTTTGGAGTCTTGGAGCCTAGTGGAAGATCCCGGTGGGCGCAGCGATCGCGAGGCTTCTTCGTTTTTGTTGATCCGTCGTTGTCAGCATTTGTTTCTTTTGCTCTTTCTTTGTCGTTTCTTTTGGGCGTGACTGTGCTGGTTCCGCCCCAGCACCTATCCCTGTATGGTTCGGTTGGTTGCTTTGTATACGAAGCGGGGGGAAACCCTTCTTCGGTAATGACTGGACAATGACCGTGCGTTGCAACGGGATATAAATATTCTAGTATGTTAGCTTGTGACTTATCTACCCATAATGCGATTGTGTAAATAAATGTTTATCAAATCCTGCTCGTGATTTACCTTATATTTTGATGAAAAGTTTGGTAAATAAATTAAAGTGGAACTGATTTAGAGGATAAGATGCTCAATGATTTTGGCAATCCCTGTCCCAACATATGAAGTGGATATTCCCTTGGCTTGGAATCTCAACAAAAGGGAACGTTTGTTTCAAATGAGTGTATCATGCAGAGTGGGAATATCAGTTTGGACATAAGTTGTCAGGTGCTAATGTGGGTGCTTCAGATTCAAGTTGTACGTGGGGAACAGTTTGGAAGCGATTCTCACGGACAGACATATAAAAGTGCAGGCTCAGTGTCCAACTTGCAAGCGCGATGCTGATACTATAAAACATCTCCTATTTGATTGTTTTGTGACCATGGAAGTATGGACCTTGTTAGGTCTTGATGAAGTCATGAGGAGATCTTGTCATGTGGACTGAGCTGGTGAAGCTATACTAGAGTACTTGCGGTGCATCCCGAATGAAGAGGTTTGTGTGATGGGGCAGTCAAGCTTTAAAGAAATTGTAGCAACCAAAACTTGGTACTTATGGTGGGAACACAGGAAATCCCTCCATGGTGAACAATGTCTATATGCTGCTCAGGTTTGTTTATCTGTGAGGTCCTTGCTGCAAATTTTGGTCTAGCTTGCTCACGAAGAGTAAAGTTAGAACTGGGGGCTGGATGAAACCTAGGAAAGATTATTGTAAAGCTTAATGTGGATGCAGCCTTTGATACGGACTTTCTACAAGGCGCAGTTGGGGCAGTTTTGAGGCATTGTCATGGAAAATTTATGGCAGCAGCTAATGAGAAAATTGAGATATGTTATGATGCCTTCACAGCAGATCCCTAGCACTAAGGTTTGGCATGAATCTGACGCGCACTGTTTGTTTGTGGGACCAGTATAGATCCCAATTGGTAGCCAGGCATAGCAGCCTTATACCCAGTAGCCAATCTGGGAGCATTCCAAAGATGCAGCATTGACTCCGGAGCGGCTTAGCATTAAAGCACTCATATTCCAAATATTTGTTAGCTTGGAACTTCTATTTCTGTATGTTAAAATATAACCTCGGGCAGGAACTTATATTATGGTAAAAATATGCAATATTCAAGCAGCACTCCTACATCTGCAGTGGAAAAAAAAATATGCCCAGAGACACAAGTAGCTGAGCCCTGTGACCCATGGACAGTGCCACCGTAGGGGCAAGCAGGGTTGGAAGCAGGGGTATCCAACCTAGGTCTCCAGGTTGCTAACTAGGGAAGCACACCTCATACGACCATACCCTTAGCTATGACACCATGAGAACACCAAATGTAAGCTTTGATCTGCAGGTATGAAGGTGAAGTGGCGTATGTGATCCATGCAAGGAAGGAGGGGACGCCTCCTTGATTCATTGGTAGGCCTGGGCCAATACATTATGTGTTGACAAAAAATGTCCACCACTAACTTTATTTACACTTGTGTCTACTCGGTATGCCAAACCAAAAATAGCTGCAATCTCCTGTTCTTGCTAAGTCTTTGGCCAGCCCGAATCTCGACCCACACCACACGATGCATGCCACAGCCACCACGCCGCCACATACTGAACTTACCAGCAACCCAAGATAGAACAAGAGGGACAAACAGCAGTGATGGACAGAGGAGCTAGAGCAGAGTCGCAACTATAACAACAGTACAAGAGGCAACAGGGTGGACGGACCCAACTGATATCTAAATGCATACAAAAATGGTTACATGTTGCAAGCAAGGATTATGAGTCGAACGACTAGTCTAGACTAGTCGCTCGACTAGTCTATGAGTCCCAAAGTGGTGTCCGACTCCTTTTCTCGTGTAGACTACTTGTACGAGTCGAGCCATGGATCGACTAGTCGACGACTAGTCTGGACTAGTCGACTTGTTCGAGTCGAGCGACTCAAAAAAACTGGACATATATATACGATGGCCCATCCCGTGGCTTGAGACCTAATCTTCTTTCCCCTACACGAGTGAATTATATGGACCCTGATTTTCAGCTGGATATAGATCTGGATTGATTTGAGGGCTAAGGCTACAAGATTTCTTTTGCTGGACTGGAACTTGTTGCTTGTGGTGTTGTTGAACCTTTCTTTTGTAATTCAGACCTTGATGTTGGACTACATGTTGAACCTTATGTCGGTCTTGTGAAGTTGTCACACTAAGGTGTTCTGCTATGTTTGCAATTGCATATGGATTATGGAGTTCTGAACTTGTTTTTATGCTAGTGCTGTTGTGCTGGACTGTCAGTTCAGTGCTACAGTACCATGTCGACTAGTCTCGCACTAGTCTAGACTAGTCTAGACTAGTCTATGAGTCTCAACCTTGGAACGACTCGTCGACTCTTCGACTCGTAAACGTTGGTTGCAAGTAGGATCTTCTGGCGCCGGATGCCAATGCCAGCAACTTTTATGACTTCATGTTTTATTGCATTTTATATTTGGTAGTTGTATCAGAAAGATTTTGGTCATCTAAATATATTTGGAATGTCAAATGAAGTTGCATACAAACTTCAAACCTGGCTCCCCCACTGCTGACCAAGTATTTGTCATCCCCATTATCTTTGTCTCAGCTGACAGTTTAATTTGGACACAGATGTAATATATCACTTTATAAATCTCTAACAGCAGAGGGCAGCAATAGCTTCTTAAACAGGAGCAAAGAAACTAACCGAAGATGGGTGTTTCCTACTCTTGTATGGTTCATATCAGTATCATACAACATGTCTGAATTTGAATCTCTAAAATAAAAACTTAAAAATAGTTTCTTAGATAGGAGCGCAGAACATAAAATGAAAATGGGCGGTGCCTAGTGTTGTTTGGTTCACCTCAGTACCATACAATTGAAATAAACCAGATACATAACTTCCTTGATAGAGAAAGTTATGTGAAAGACTTTTCGATGACCACAGACACATGCCTAGCTGACCAAATGTATCCCGTCCTTATTTTCCTTCTCCTCGGAAGACATTCTGATTTGGGTGTGAGGTGTAAGTTTTTACTTTGAATCTCTAACATCAAAGTCAGAAATAGTTTCTTAAATAGGAGCAAAGAACGTGAAATGAATACAGCTGGTGCCTAGTGTTGTTTGGTTCATATAGTATCATACATCGAAATAAATCAGATACATTTCTTCCTTTCTTGGGCTGTCTTACTTGCCATATAGAGAAGGTTATGTAAGAGAAAAACATCCATTAACAGCTTAGAAGAAGGTTTGGTTACCTTCCCTGTCTATTCCCGTGTTATCTCATTTAACAGTTCTCCCACCATGTGTGGTACACATTCATTTCACATGGAAGATGGACCTATATATGTCTATCCAGTGAAAGGATCAATCAAGACGCGTGTGACATAGTTAAGAGCAGACCTGCATCTTGTATCTCATTACTTAGGCATTTGTTTGTCCTGATAAAGATGCAGAGATTGATTCCCAGAGTGCTTAGAATTAAAGCATTCCAAAGTCCCAAGGATTTTTATCGGCTTGGAACTTTTATTTTCATATTTTGAAATCATAACCTCGGGGCAGGAATTTATTATAGCTTGATCAAGAAATAGAAGGTTTAAGTATTAGTGCAGCATCTACAGCGAAAATCCATAAGTCTTCCGATGCATGTTTAACTGAGCCATGTCACCAGCGTTTCTCATCCTTATTTTCCTTCTCTCAGCAGGCAGTTTGATTTGGACGCGAGGCGCAGTGTATCACTTTATAAAACTCTGATAGCAGAAGGCAGAAATAATTTCTTAAACAGTAGGGAAGAGAGCCAAACGAAAATGAGTGTTGCCATCTCCTGTTTGGTTCATATCAGTACGACACAATATAAAGAAATCAGACGCATCCCTTTCTCGTTCGGCTGTCTTACTCGTCAGTCTTGCTTGTCATGATAGAGAAATTTTTACAAAAGAAGAAAAAGGAAAACATCCAATCATAGGTTGCAAAAAGGATTGGCTATCTTCGATGACTGTTCTCCCACCATGTTATCTCGTGTCGCGAAATTTCGAAGGTACACACACACACACACACACACACACACACACATTGGACGTGCAAGATGGGCCTAGGCACGTCTATCTAATGGATGGATCAAATCAATCAATCAATCAATCAACCAATCAAGAAGCGTGCGAGATGGATAGGAGCAGACCTGGATCTTGTACTTGGCGAAGAGTCCGAAGCGCTCGAAGAGGAGGGAGGGGAAGCCGGAGAGGAAGAAGACACTCTCGTGGAGGACGAAGGTGACGACGGTGGCCAGCTGGAACTCGCTGAAGTTGGTGATCAGCCACTGCATTCGTTGATCCCGACAGCAAGGCCGGAGACGGCGACGGAGAGGGAGACGAGAGATCCGTCAAGATCGGCACGTATAGCGGGGAGGGGAGATAGAGATCGGAACGACGGGCGCGTACCTCCCAGGCGGAGTCGAGGGGGGTGGCCGCCATTGTTGGGTGGCCGGCGGCGGATGGCAGGAGGAGGAGGAGGGGGAAAGAATCTTTCTCGGTGCTGTATGTTGTATCTGGCTGGCTGGCCGCCCTTGGAGCTTTCCTCCTCCGCCTCCTCTGCTTCCTTCCTGGCTGAATATATGCGTCTTGTGTGTCACTCGGTCATCACACACACCCGGACTAGATGCGTGCACGTGTGTGTGGTTTTCCGCCCCCTTCGCCTCACTTCCTTTTCGTTTCCGCGCAAATTCTGCTCCCTCGTTTCTAAATACGAGTTATTTTGGAGATTTCAATACAAACTACATATAAAAATATATACACATATTTTGAAGTGTAGATTCACTCATTCTGCTCCGTATGTAGTTTTTTATTGGAATTTCTGAAAAAACTTATATTTAGGAATGGAGATAATAAACAAGTTCTTGTGTTTGTGTCATCATACAGCAATGTTCTGTTCATCAGATTCGACTAAAAATAATAATATTTGCACATAAGATTCAACTAATTCCGCACGCATTAATTCATGACTAGTTTATTTCTGTTGTACATCGTTTTCCTTTTTGACATTGATCGTTACCAAGAGTGGCAGCACCAAACCTTCACAAGTTCTTGTGTAGAATTGTTTATACTATATATATTCAACCAAGAAAAGCATGCATTATTTGCAGATATGAAACTTTGCGGACATTAGTTTTTTTTTTCCTTTTTGAAACAGATGTAAAAGTTTGCCATATTTTTTTAAGTTAAGAAGGTATTATAAGGAAAGGAACCACTCGAGACCCCAAAGACTACTATCACGGCATGATCGAACTTGAGAATTCTGGGCTCACTACGACCCACAAGTTAGCCTCGTCCTTAATCCTACAAATAATTACACTTGGGAAGAGGAATTTTCAAAAACCGTGTGTTGCGCTCATTCCACACCTCCCAAGAAGCTAGCATCATGAAGGAAGCATTGATTTTTGCTCTAATTTATTATATACTTATAACCATATGATCCCACAAATGTTCACACCCCGCGCACACACACAAAAGGCAACACACAACAAAGTACGAGGGGGATTATGTTGAGGGCACAACTCAAAAAGGCCTAAAGAAAAAACGAAAACAAAGGCGGTAGCACAGGCCTCGAAGGGGCTAATCTGGCTCGGGTGGTGGAGGAGGAAGCGGCGGCACCAAGTGGAGAGCCATCGCGCGAATATCAACAATGATGATGTTTATGGCCTCTCGATTCTGAGGGCGGCTAAGCGGCCGCCAAAGCTGCAAGTATCCATACATTTTGAGAATCGCGTCAATAGCACGTCGAACAGGCACACGTTGGATCACAAGTTTATTGCGGACCGTCCAAAGCATCCAAGCTAGAACCCCAATACCCGGCCACCTAATGTGGCCGACATGTTGCGGAGAGGCCTGGATTTCCTCGAAGAGGTCGAGGAAGTTGTTGCTGCACCACCGACCACCTCCCGGAAGCAACTCCAAAGGAATTGTGCGGACACGCCACGTGAAGAAGATGTGATTTGAGTCCCCCCCTCCATCCAACACAAGGGGTAAATCCCATCACCATGGCCATTCCTCTTGAGTACCTCCACTCCTGAAGGGACCCGGTGTCAGCATACCTAACATGCAGGACCAGCAGGGCAGTGACCCAAACAGCAACGACGTTGTCGAGCGATCCGCACGACCAAGGTGGCCCAACCCACGCGTCAGTGGGCTGGAGTGGGCTGCCTAAGGAGGGCTCGTCACACTACTTAGAGGGAAGAGACGAGAAGAGAAGGCATCTAGTGGATCATGGCAACACCGGCACAGCTCCTTTCCCCTTTCCCTCGTCAAGAACCCTAGCTCATCCCTATTCATGTAACCCGTCTGTAATTGCCACTAGATCATTCATCCGCAAGAGATTATCGTTGGCAATAGAGATCCCCGGTTCTACCCTATCATCTGGCATTAGAGACATTGATCCTTGCCTCGCGACCGCTGGCGCAAATCATCGAGACCCGTCGCGTCCGTCAAGGTCTCCAACAGCTTGAAGTCCCAATGGATCCTGCCATCAAGACCTACCTCGACACCATGAAGAATTCCCTGGACGCCAACACGGTGGCGATGCAAGCCCAATCCACGAAGATCAACGGCTTGCTCAGCTGGCGCCCCGATCTCGAGCGTCGCGCCATGGATCTAAGCGACGAAGTGTCCGCCCTCCAGACGGTGCCGCCACCGCCTCTCAAGGACCAAGACGAGTAGCAGTCGCGCTCCTCCACGCTGCTGCAGCCTGGTAGCCACATCGGTACAGCAGCAAGCGCAACGATTGACCAACACGGGCCCGACAGCCACGGTGCATTCCATCTTCAACGGGGGCCCCCGACAGTGTCCCTGGTGACGCCACCCCTAGCCAAAGGTCAGTCAAACCGCACTCCCGATCTCGAGGTTCCCCTGACTCCCTTTACCCATGCCAGCCAGATGCTTATGGGGTTGGGTCAGGCACATCCATCTATCGTTTCCCCCAATTTTCGGGCAAGAACCCCAATTTGTGGAAAACACTCTGTGAGCAGTATTTTAGCATGTTTGGGGTAGCACCTTCGTTTTGGGTACCCGCGGCCGCTCTCAACTTATCTGGACCAGCAACAATTTGGTTGCAATCTGTTAAAAACGCTTGGGTGAGTTCGATTGGGATTCTTTCACATCCCTCTTGAGCACATGCTTCGGCCGCGATCGCCATTAGATGCTGATACGGCAATTTTACATGATTCGCCAAACAACTTCTGTGGTTGATTATATTGAAAAAATTGAGTTGATTATCAGTCACTTGAGTTCGTACTCCAATACCATTCATACTTATTACTTTCTCACTCATTCTGTCGAGGGACTAAGGACTGACATACGGGCGGTGGTGATGGTGCAACGTCCTCCTGATTTGGACACGACGTGCAGCTCTGCTCCAAGAGGAGGTGGCTGACGGCGCGTGTGGTACTCACCTTCGATCACCAGAGCCAACACCGCACGCGGGAGTACCTCTGCCGCTCCCAGCACCGCCGGTGCGCCACCCACGCCCACGGTCACCACCGATCATCGCGGGACGGATGCAATGCGGGCCGACACATCCAAGCCAAGACGCTGCGGGATTACAGGCGAGCCCGCGACCTCTGCTTTAAGTGTGGTGAGAGGTGGGGACATGAGCATGTTTGCCCCACTTCGGTACAATTGCACATCGTCGAAGAGCTACTGGATCTGTTCGGCATCGACAACTGCATCGACACTCAGCTCCCAATGACCGGTGAGATAGGCTACATAGACATGGTGATCTCTCTATCTGTTTTGACAGGGGGCATCTCTACCAAGGCATTTCAGTTACGCACTTGGATCCAAGGGCGTGAAGTGCTGATGTTGGTTGATTTCAGCAGCTCCAATTCCTTCATCGATGCTCCCCTTGCCGAGTCCCTTTTTGGCGTCCAGCCTCTACCCAAGCTCGGGCGTGTCCGCGTCGCAAACGGGGGCGAGCTGATTTGTGTTGCATTTGTGCCGCATTGCGCTTGGCACTCACAAGGGCACGAATTTTTCACCAATCTGAAAGTGCTCACGCTTGGCACCTACGATGCAATCTTGGGGATGTATTAGCTCGAGGAGAACATTCCTATGATTGTTGACTAGCGCGCTTGTTTCATTGAGATACCCACACTGACGGGGCCTTCCGTCTCACTGGCCAAGACGCATCCTTGACTTCCTGTGAATCCATCAACTACATGCAGATGCAAGGGCTCTATAGTCAAGGTGCCATTTCTCATATCATTCACTTGTGTGTGGTCACTCCCAAGGCTGAAACATCTACACCAGTTCCTGCGTGCATCACAAAAGTGGTCGACGAATTTCCTGACGTCTTCGCCGATCCCACGGGACTGCCTCCTCGGCGTACCTGTGATCACATAATTCCTCTTATTCCAGGAGCACAACCAGTGAATGTGCGGACGTATCATCACAAGCCCAAGCTCAAGTCTGAAATTGAGAAACAAGTGGAAGAACTACTGCGATCTGGACTCATGCAAAGGAGCACCAACACCTTTTCCTCTCCAGTGATCCTAGTTAAGGAAAAAGATGGGACATGGCGGCTATGCTCGATTACAGGCACCTCAACGCCCTCACGGTCATCGCCAAATATCATGTGCCAATCATCGAAGAACTTTTGCACCCGGAGAAGAATACAAGACTACATTTCAAACACACTAGGGCCACTATGAATTCAAGGTAGTTTCCTTTGGTTAGCAGGAGCACCAGCTACATTCTTGGGAGCAGTTACATCCACTCTGCAGCCGCTCAATCGCATTTGTGTGGTGTCGTTCTTCGATGATATTTTGGTCTTCAGTGCGACACTACAAGAGCACATCAACCACCTACGCCAAGTCCTGGAACTGCTCCGGCGGGACAACTGGAAAGTCAAGCTCAACAAGTGTGCTTTCGGCCAGCAATAGATTTCGTACCTAGGCCACACCATTAGTGCTCAAGTGGTTTCCACCGATCCGTCCAAGATTGCAGTAGTCACCAACTGGTCGGCACCCACGGATGTCAAAGGGGTCCGTGGCTTTTTGGGACTCGCCGGCTACTGTCGCTGCTTCGTTAGAAATTTTGGGGTGATCGCGATACCGTTATTCAATCTGTTCAAGGAAGGTGTCCCGTTCCTTTGGCATCAACCATTGATACCAATTTTCAGGTGCTCAAACAACAACTTGTGTCAGCTCCAGTTCTCGCGTTCCCAACTTTTAGCAACTGTCGGTGTTCTGGGAACCAGGGTACCCAGACTTGCCTGCGTGCAACCCATGACGTGGCTCCTTTAGGCCTGGTACGGCCCGTCTTCAGCAATGACACTCAAGACCCTCGCGAGGCGGATGACCGCAAGACCTTCTTGGGGGCAGTCTCTCTAGGCTGGCTCTTGAGGAGTGGAGATATCTATGCAAGGTGCACCTCGCGAGGTTCACGTGACGTGAGCCATGACGTCCAAGGCCAGCCGGGCACCAGTGGGCGTAGTGTGCCAGTTTCCCCTTTGGTTCTAAGGGAGCAAGCGTAGGCGCGGATTCCCGAGGGATCAGGAAAAGGTTTCCATATCGGTGCAACAAGACCAAGGACCGTTAGGGCTGCAGAATGGAGGTCATCGTGGAGCCCGACGATGCGTCACCACGAGAGCCTTTGGCAGGAGAAGACTACTTTTGTCAGGATAACTTGTACTAGATGTTCGCCTTCAAATTTGGCCGTTTTTGGATCCCTTCCCTCCGATATTTGGGAAGAGGACCAAGGCCACTATAAATAGTACCTAGTCACCACCATCGGGGGAGGTAGGATCTGATATGATATCAGACACCACAAGCTCATCCGAGCCCAAGAACACCTCTCCTCCGGAGGCTGTTCATCCCTTGTACTAGTTCATCCTCAGCCATACAAGGCAATCCACCATGCACACTGGAGTACGGTATTACACCATAGGGTGGCACGAACCAGTATAATCCTCCGTGTCCCTTGTTCTTTGAGTTCGTCGGGCTAGGCTGTGGAACCGTAGGGCGAGCGCGCTGGGGGGATAGTGTTCTTCATGCGCACCCAAGTGTTCGAACCTCTCAAGGGTTTGCGGAACCCGAAATCCGACATTTGGCGCGCCCGGTAGGGGTGCGTCGAAGCTCCTCTTCGTCCATTCGGTTCATCATCGCTTCACCGCCCAATGGCTAACGCCCACCGCGTCCGTGCCGAGTGCCAGGTCGATGTCGCCGCTCGCATGGCCCAGACGGCACCGCCCGGCGACGGCATCCCCCGTCGCTCTCCATCACCAGCGGCAAACGCTGCCACTGGCTCTGCTGCCCACAAGCAGCAGGATTCGTCGTTCCCTCTCTCCGCGTGATGCGACGATCGCACTGCAACCCCGTCGCTGACTCCGGCGGCTGCTTCGTCCTCCCACGCCCGTCGCGGCCTGGCGAATTCGCAGGCCGCGCTTCTCATGGCGCGTGAGCTCCTGCGCTACCGCCCGGCCGACAACCTCTATGAAGAATGGCTGGACCACATCGCTGAGCTTGTCAGCGCCGCTGGAGAAGCTCTATCATCGTGCCGTTCGTTGCCTCTTCTAGAACCTCAGTCAGGCGACAAGGCCCGCGGCGCACCTCCTCCACCACTCCGGAGAGACGTCTTCCTCGAGCCAAGGCACGAGGGACCCCAGCGTGACCAGCCACGCAGGGTGGTCGCGCAAGATGAAGAAAGATGTCAAATGGTGCAGCGGCCGCAAGGCGAGGCGCGCGCGCTTCATGCTCCGCCTCGTCAAGGTCGCGCGCCTCCCCACGTAGTGGCGCACGAACACCCAGACCATGCTCCACCTCAGGACCAAGCACCAGTTAGCACAGCGGGCTGCAAGGCGTTCACCCCGGAGCTCCGTCATGTTGTCTGGCCCGGCAAGTTCAAGCCAGATCTACCCCCGCATTACGATGGAACACCTAACCCAGCAGAGATCCTGCAGCTCTATGGGCTGAGCATCGAAGCGGCCAATGGCGATGTGAAGGTCATGGCCAACTGGTTTCCCATGGCTCTCAAAGATGGCGCTCGTTCATGGCTCCTGAACCTCCCGAAGGAATCGATCTCCTCCTGGTGTGAGCTGCGCGAACGCTTCGTTTCCAACTTTGAAGGGACCCGTGACCGTGCCCCGACGGTAGGTGACCAGCGATGCATCAAGCAGCAGCCTGGAGAGACCCTGCGCAAGTACATGCAGCGTTTCACAAACGTCTGCATCAAGATTCCCAAGATATCTGACAAAGCCATCATCTCGGCGTTCACTGATGGAGTCCGGGACGTCGAGATGAAGGAGGAACTCGCCATTTAGAAGGACCTGTGCTCAGCTTTGGAGATGTTCAACCTCGCGATCAAGTGCGCAAAGGCATAAGAGGGTCGCCTCTCGCTCGTCGAGCTTCCTGAGGCTGACCCAGAAGACAAGAAGGCCAAGACCAAGGAGGCCAAGCGCAAAGGACTGGCAGTACTCGCGGTTGAGCGTGAGATGAAACGCGGGTCCGATTACCCCGATTCCTCTAAGGGAAGCCGCCTGTTCTACGCCTTCCACATTGTGCACAGCCACAACACCAACGATTGCGAGGAACTCAGGGCCATCCGTGACGGATGCTTCAGACGCCGCCCCGAGCGCGGTGAACTAGGCTACGGTAGCGGAGGTGGCCGTGGAGGAGGACGTTGGGAGAACCGAGACTCTCGCCAAGGCTGGCATTAGCGGCCTCGTGAGGATTACTGGCAGGGCCAGCCTCGTGAGGGCCCATGGAGAGACCAGCCTTGCGAGGATCATTGGAGGGACCAGGAGCGTGAAGATCGCCCCCGAGACAACGCAGCCCTTCCTCCGCTGCCACCACCACCGAGAAGGAACGACGACCACCATCAAGATGAAGGGGGTGGGGGCTTTCAGGAGCCGCGCGTAGTGGCATGCATCCTGGGAGGCGCTCAGGCCCCTACGTCTCATCGCGTCTTCAAGCAGTTTGCCCGAGAAGTAAACGCAGTCCTCCCCAAGCTCAAGATAACGCGACCTCTCAGATGGTCCAAGTGCGTCATCACCTTCAACTCCGCTGACCAGCTCAAGTGCGCGGCCGCGGCCAGCGCCCTCCCTCTGCTTTGCTCACCTACCATCAGCAACATGCTCGTCACCAAGACCCTCATCGACGACGAGGCAGGACTCAACGTCCTCTCCGTTGAGACCTTCGACATGCTCCAAGTGCCATACGACTAGCTCCAACCCACCAGGCCTTTCTCCAGAGTGACCAACGGCTCGACAACATCAATAGGACAGATCTGCCTCCCTGTCACCTTCGGCGACCGCAAGAACTACCGCACAGAGCTCATCGACTTCGACGATATA